>OZ024869.1:33232271-34432271 GCA_964017185.1 Rugalucina vietnamica | reverse complement strand
TACAAGCACAGGATCAGGCTAGAAGCTTGAAATTTTGGATTCAAGAAGAAGAGGAATTGTTCTATCTGTGTAGCGAAAACAAAGGCGAAGCTGATCTGCGCCTTTGGTTTCGCATATGCAGATTGTTGGTTTTCCCATGAGGCGGCTCAAATGTAAAGGCATTATAATCAATTTTGAGGCCCTACTAGATGGTGGGTTCTTAGCTTCGTGTGTGTGTTCGTACCGTTCAAGTTTTGTCCGTATGTCAGGGTCTGAGGACTAGGTCCCCTGCACTTAACACATTAGGCACAGCGTCCTTGTCACCGGTTTGTCATGGTAACTTACTCGCCTTGCAATCCGGGGGTCGTGGGTTCGATCCCGGGCTCCAGTCTTTCGGGTGAGACTTTAAACCAAGGTCTCATGACAATGATTGTCATGAGACCTTGGTTTAAAGTCTCACCCGAAAGACGAGCCCGGGATCGAACGCACGCCCCCCCCGCCCCCGGATTGCAAGGCGAGTAGCTTATCCACTACTGCCTTAGCCGCTCCTGCTCTGTCAAATAGAAATGACATTCTCCCCCTCCTCAGCTACCTAAAATGTCTTCCTCATCTCACTTAAATCCTTTAAGTTGTTGCTTACTCACTAGCTCCCTTAAAATATTTTCTAATGTTCCCCAGATGATCTCTGAAAATTCTGTAATGACTCTTCTCTCCAGCTCCCCAAAACCCCTGGTAGGGCCATTTGATTTTTAAGAGTTTTCATATTTTGGAGTTGAGTATTAAAGTGAAGTTTTCATTTCAGGCATTCCCGTCATTGTTTTTGAGGTTTTGTTTCTGGTTGTGCATGCTCCTGGTGATTGAAAGCACAGTAGTTTACTTTGATCTTGTAATAATTTAAACAATACTGGGAACTTTTGTTTTCAATTTTAGAAGTTTAGTTGTTTTTTTTTTTCAAATCTGGTTAACCAAGTTCTTTGTAATTTTATTGTGATAAAACGTGTCACGATTTCTCTTGCTTGTATTAAACACAATTTGTGGTCTTATCGGTATGATCAGTCATCATTAAAGCTGCTTTCTGAAAAGTAATGAGGAATGACAAATCTAACAGAAACATCTTATTGTGATATGCACCCGATTATCTGTCTCGAATTTCATCTTATTACTTTAATACATTGAATAATTATCTCTGTGGAGACAAAAAAGATAACACTACTAAATGGTCAGCCTCAGGAGAAAACCAACAATCTGCATATGCGAAACCAAAGACAGTAACCGCGAAGCTGATCAGCGTCTTTGTTTTCGCTACATGGGTAGGGTTGTGGCCCGGTATTCCGAGGGCCCTATAGTCCGAGGGCCAGGTAGTCCGAGGGCCCGATGGTCCGATGGTCCGAGGGCCCGATAGTCCGAGGGCCCGATGGTCCGAGGGCCCGATGGTCCGAGGATTTATGGAATAAATCCAATACCAATATTCTGATTCTCGGACTAGCGGGCCCTCGGACTATTGGGCCCTCGGACTATCGGACCCTCGGACTATTGGGCCTCGGACTATCGGACCCTCGGACTATCAGGATCTGCAACATTTTCCAAGGTTTTCACACACACACACACACACACACACACACACACACACACACACACACACACACACACACACACACACACACACACACACACACACA
Source organism: Rugalucina vietnamica (assembly GCA_964017185.1). NCBI lineage: Eukaryota > Metazoa > Mollusca > Bivalvia > Lucinida > Lucinidae > Rugalucina > Rugalucina vietnamica. Next base: position 34,430,613 of record OZ024869.1, on the reverse strand, counting down.
CACACACACACACACACACACACACACACACACACACACACACACACACGTCGCGCGCACGCACACACGCACGTGCTTTCATACATACACATACATACCTATACACGATACATTCTTACACAATGATACATACATACACACACACACACACACACACACACACACACACGCACGCACGCACGCACGCACGCACGCACGCACGCACGCTTTTTAGTTCAGTTTAACGCCCCTGTCAAGATTATTTCACTCATCGAGACGATGCAAATCAGTAGGTGGGTGAAAGCGGGAGAACCCCGAGGAAAACCACCTGGCACGCCCGAAAGCAGATCTTGGCTTATGCCACTTGTGACCCAATCGAGCACCATAAACATTTTCAGTCTCTGTTTGGGAATCAGACTACACGTATAGAAAATATTTTACATTTTTAAGTCAATATCTCTCTAAACTAAAAAGTTTAAAACAATTCTGTATGGTTCTGAATTCATTCATCTTTTTTCGACGAAGTTTCATTGAAATCAAATAAAAACTGAGTGACATAATTTTGGATCATGGTGTTTAATGTTTGATCTACAAAAGGCTGAAAAATTGATTCCCAATCTGGAACACAGACAGTCTTCACACGTGATAAACTGATTCCCGAACAGGCAGCATATGTAATTTATGTCTCCGATGAGGAATCAGAATTATTAAAAATATTTCATATTTTCATAATTTAATAGCTTTTAAACTAAGCAGTTTTAAAAAATTCTGGACGGTAAAAAGTTTGGAAATTCATTCATCTTTACGTATGCTGGCCAAGTTTCATTGAAATTAAATGAAAACTCTGACACATAATTTTTGTTTTGTAAGGGCACTATAAAAATGACCAAAATGTTCCCGATCGGGGGACAATTTACTAATTTAAGTAACATTTACCTGTCAAACTGTCAAAGGTCACCAGAGGTCATTGATTCCCGAACGGGGGATTTTCTTCTACTGCTGGGTTTGCCGTATGTTTTATTGCTTTTTTGCTATTTGTAATTTTGGTTATTTCCCACGGGTTCCAGGGGGCTTGTGTGTGTGACACATGTAGGCAATGATCAGGAACTGTCCCAATCACCAACACAGCGGTTGGCGATTGGGACAGTTCCTGAATTACTGAATGTTTAAAACGTGTTGAGGGAGTTCGAGGTGTAGTGGAGCATCTTAGCAATTTTCCAAACGCTCTGTTTTGCATACTGACTATTATGGCTCATAATAACCAAACGACGGAGCCCTCCCAACGTGGTAATAAGCAAATTTGCACAAGTAAATCGTCATGGGAAAAGTCTTAAATTCTGTGGTATTCTTTCTGGTATCCACTCTGGAATAAGTGCAAACGTTGCTGTTACACGAACGAAGAGAACGATAGGCATGTTTATTTGAAAGAGAAAAATATTGTAGGGGAACTGTCTTCAACATTATCGGGGAACGGACTTGTTCCATTATCGGTAAACTGGTACAATTTGTAAATTACTATAGCTATTTTGGGATCGGGTAGGCCATTGCAAACCCATCACTTACATGGTTCGGTGAGAATAAACTGATAATATCATACAATATCTTGACACTTTTAAGTTTACAGTAATCGGGTACCAATCGAGCAGGTGAGATGCACAACACCTGAGCGCGAAACAGCGTTTCCTAAAAGCAGCGCTGGAAAAAGCAAACAACGAAATTTCTGTATAAATAGGGGCTTTCAGAGTTCTTCCTATAGAGTTGGTTGTTTTGAAAAGAGGAGGAAATTGAAGTACCCCATGCATGGCGATCACATTCAAATGAATTAATTATTTTCCTTTAACCTCCTAAGAGGAACGCATTGGTAGTGGCCTTCAATTGAAGCTCCGTGATCAGTGGTTGTCAGAGTGATACAGCAAATTACGTGTTGTACAGTGTAATCTCCTGATCCTCGGACTACTAGGTTACCTAACCCAAACAGACCATCTTATAATAGTGCTACTACAAAAATTTAAAAACCATGTCAAAGATAAAGAATTAATCTTTCTAATGCCGTTCGTGATGCAAAAATATATTAAAAATTAAGAAAGTTATGAAAAGATAAAAAATTATTTCCTATATGCCGTATACAATAAATTAACCAATATCTGTAGACTTGCTAGTACGACTTTTGTCCCCCTTGCTCGGACCATCGGGCCCTCGGACTATCGGGTCTCGGACTATCGGGCCCTCGGACCATCGGGTCCTCGGACTATCGGGCCCTCGGACTATCGGACCCTCGGACTACAGGGCCCTCGGAATACCGGGCCTACACGCATGGGTAGTACAATTCCTCTACTGTACTTTCTAAATCCAAAACTTGATTTCCAGCATCTAGCCATCTTCTGTGACTGTACAGACCGGTTTGTGTCAGACCTGTTCGAAAACCACATTGTTTAAGTTAGGTGTTTCGTGTACTACCAAACGTGTACAGCCTTACAGTGCATCATCGCTCCCCCGAAAGGAAAAGTCAAGCGGTCCTATTGAAACCTAATGTTGAAATGCAACCATATCCAATGAAAAATGCAAAGCAATCACATGGCGGCCACACAATAAACGTGCGGACGCCGTGGTTTGTCCGTATATTGACAGCACGATATCCGTACGAATTAAATAACCTTTCGATAAAAACTAGTTTTCTTGTACGAAATACCATTTACAGGGTGTTAAGAAAGTTGGAAGATATTGTAATATATTCCTTATAACTTCATAATGAATAATTACACAACCTCAGAAATCTACACAATTAAAGCCTATTTTATTATCAGTTTGCCCATAATAATAGAACTTCTACATTTTCTGTTTTGACCGGTTCACATTACAATTTCTAAGTCAGGGTGCCACACCTTGCCACATTCTCTATGATATATTGTGTAGAAGGGGGTAGTATATCAAACATAATTTAAAATATCCACATCAGGGAACATAAATAACTTAAAGTGATAGTCACTGCCCTTAACATCACCATGAACAGAATAGTTATTTGAAGAAAGTACAGGACTTATTATTTTTCATCAGATGAAAAAAAAAAAACAACAAAAAACAAAAAAAAAAAAAAAACAAAAAAAACATGATTTTTGAACAGAAAAGCTGTGGGTGTTTTGATAGGGGGTAGGGGTAATCAAGACTTAACAGAAACAAAAAATGTAGCAAATAACTTACATGAAATATTATACAATTATTGACTATTGAGTTGTGATATCCAACAGAGACTACCAATATTGACCGAGGCGAAGCCGAGGTCAATATTGGTAGTCTCTGTTGGATATCACATCATATTCAATGACTCAATAGTCAACAATTGTTTTATTGTATAACACTTTCTTTTAATACAAAACTTTTAAAAAGAATGAGCAGATTTTTTTTCTTTCATTTGAAAATGGATTGTTTTCAACAGCTTGCATAAAGTCCCAGCATGACTATAAAGTTCATTGGGACATAAAGTCTTAATTCAAATAAATTAAACAGTAGTAAGTATCATCTGTAGTTCATCAGCAAGACATCTGATCAATCTGGGAAAAACCCCAGGTCATAGAATATGACAAAATATGCAATGGGCTGAGAGCATTGTCTGAAATACTGTCTATTTATAGTTATATAATAATTCATATTATGCATTAAGTGTCTGTATAGTGAACAGAATTGTTAAAAATGTTCATTTTGTAGATGATGTGGTTAAAATTTATCATATATTAAGTTTGACCCCAAAAATTGCAAAAATAGGGTAAAATGACGGAAGATTGAGAATTTTATTAACAATATAATTTTTTAACTGGCATGGTCACCGTAAACAACAACAATACACACCCCTGCATCAAATATTACCACGCAAATATGAATAAACTATTGTATGTATATGTTATATTCAAAACTGAAGTTTTTAACGCAAAATTTCACGTTGACGAAAGTGAGCAGGTGAGGGACAGGCTAAGGTATAACGTGTTGTTCATTAAGTTTTGTTCAAAGATAAGGAAGGGACGTCATCAAAAATGAGTTTCCGTTATGCCACAACATAACTAATAGCATTATAATAGAAAACGAAGTGACAATAACCATGCAGTTTCAAATGTTCATAAAATATTTACCTATACCCCCTACTGTTTGTGGCCTATTTCAAGAATGGGGGTACCCTAAGACTTTGTTGAGCAATTCCACATAGTTTACTAGACAATAGGAAATGATGACTCAGATGAGAATAAAACATTCCTGACAATATTTGTAATCTATGTATTCAATATGAATCCATTGTTGTTGGAAATTTAAACGGTTTCTTGGACAAGCTCTGGATAAACCCACATTTTGCATGTTATGACGCTCAATACAGAAGAGGGGTCGCTTATTACCAAATATAATTTTCTTATCATTTTAATATAAAACAAAGATTTGTCCATTATATCTTGTTTGTCATCGTTTCAAGATTAATATGACAGTACATTATGATATCTAAATGCTTTATTTAACACTTAGTGCCCTTTAGAATGATGTCTTCGAACTTTTTTAACACCCTGTATATGAATATGTCCATGCCTTTTAGCGATTTCGCTTTATTGTTTTCTATTTTAAATACTGGACAAACTTTCCTTTTAAAAGGAAACTTATTTTTCCATGAGGCGGCTCACTCTAAATCTCTGACCAGAGGCTTCCAGTTCCGCAGAAAGAAAGCTATGTCACTGAACAGACATAATAGGGGGTCTAATGAAAATGTGTGCGTTCAGACTATTTTTTTATCATGACGCGGTTTACATATCAAGTTGTGCTCCTTGAATATTTCCAATTTCACAATCCTACTAAAACAAAATAGTAGCTGACACCCACGTTGAACAATTTTCTGATATACTAAATTTAAATCTAACGATTAAAAACCTTCTTTGTAGTGTGTGTGCAACAAAATATTTTTGTTTGAGCAATGGGCCAGGTAGCAAATCTGTATAAAATATGCCAATTTTGTGACACTTTTAAGCTGAGTCAGAAAAAAAATATTGCTAGCAGGATTTTAAGGCCTAATTATGCTTTATAAGTTACTTTTGAGTAAAACAAAACAAAAATCTGTATGCTTTTAAGAGTCTTAACTCCTTTAGGGGAAAAAAATAGAAAAAATATCTTTTTGGCGGCCATTTTGGACGCCATCTTGTTTTTTCCCCAAAGAATCCACATCCGGACTGGGCACCCAGGCCTAAAAAATTGCCCATTGGAGGTGGAACGAAATTGCTTTTCTAGCTGGATATTTTGAGCTGGATTCTATGCTATAACGAACTATTGGCTGCGTTCGGGGTTCTCCCAATGGTAAAATCTGGAAATCTACCAATGGCACCATTGGTACAATTTTTGCCAGTGGTATCCAGAAAACCCTGGACGGATTTCTGCTGCCGATGGTAGATCACATGGTAGATTGTTTTTATCATATTGATCAATACTCGTTTTTGTCTTTTTTTTTTTTTACATGTATATAGTGTTATAAAATTTAGATTTGCATCGACTTATTTACGAAATTCATGAAATATTTTAGGCTAGGCAGTAAAATCTTGCAAGCATATATGGAAACTGGAAATAGTCTGGAGTCATAGGAAAGCAAAACCTATCGTCTATGTTATTCTTTGAAAACGAAAGCGAAGAATATATATCACAGTGTTTATGTGTCAAAAACATACATGGAGTTTTTTTTAAATATAAAATCAAATCAAAGTATCACAAGAAATATCGTTACTCAAATAAAGACTGAAACGCTTTGTAAGAATTTTATTGCCCTTTACAAATGAACTGTCAGTAACCTTTAATAAGTTTATTCAATCAAACATGAAGAAGCCTTTTAGTTTATATCAACGCCTGAAACTGCGTTTGCATATTTAACGTCCAATTCAATAGAGCCTCTTAAGCTTTTACTATTTTAAATAATCCATGCTTATAGTACTTAGTCAACTTATTTTGCATAACTGAAATTTTTAAAGTACATATACTATAAACATTGTATATGAATTATCAATAGGTACTGAAGTCTTGAACAGAGAGTGTTGAAGAGAGTATTAAAAGTTTCTCCCGAGATGGCAGACAAATTGACGTCCTGTGCTGTGGTGTCCTATGTATTCATTCTGGTCGGGCTCGGACTACATGTGGCTGGATTTGTGACAGTTTACTGGATGACTGGGGAGTCTAAGGACGATTCAGGTAAGCTTTATGCTAAAAATCATCATGATTATATCCTCGAGGTTTTTACCAGGTTAGACAAAAACTCCGAACTGTACCTCAGTCTTCAGGTACTCGAGTGCGGCTTAATCGTTAATGATTGCGTTCTGTATTTGTTTGTGTTTCGCCTCAGTCCACATTTCCATTCGGTCGATAGACGAAACCTCAGCTTCCTGGGTACCAGTAGGTCTAGTGTCTTGCAAAGGTTTTGATATACACTCTCTCTCTCTCTCTCTCTCTCTCTCTCTCTCTCTCTCTCTCTCTCTCTCTCTTCGCTCCCCACCCCGATTCGGCGCTGTTCCACTGAGCTACCGCATTCCTCTCGATAACGAAGTCCGTTAAAACAGATTTACAAACTGATCTGTAAAATTGGCGCTATGAGCTACATGTAGTAATTAAAGCCTGTTCTGTGTTGATGCACTGCGTAAGGCAAGTTCGTTGTCTTGTATAGGCATATCGCAGCTTCTCTTGGTGTCAAGGAAACGGTGAACGAAATATTTAACAAGAAATAATGTCTACATTGTGCTTAAATCAATACATAGTATTATATAATATGACAATGTTAAATACATCTGTTAGAGTGATACAGTGCATGTCATGATAACTTGGACTATATGTGACGTAGTTGGTTTAAAGCTATTCGTCTGGTACAGCACCAGTCGTGAGTCCAAGCCCAGGCTTTTTTTTTACTCTTTTTCAGGTGAATCAGTTATGAAGTTTAATTTCGGTCTGTGGGACATGCAGCAGCAATTCAGTAATGGAACCGCTTTACAAACAGGTTGGTACGGACTGGCAAACTGAAGAACTGGCTGTATTTCACTGTGATTACGATGGAAAATTACCTGAAATGAATTTGAACATGAATTTTATACTAAAAACTTTAGTATATCGGTATAGAGCATCCTTAATTTCAGACCAAACTTCAGTTAATATTTTGTGCCTGAGAACAAACGTATGTATGAGTCATATGTATTTGTGAGCCAAAGTAAAAATAACAATTATTCTTTTATTTGAAATCTGTTCTTTTATAACCACCAAATACTGTTTTAAAACGTAAATAACGATTCTTATTTGAGCTGCGTCATGAGAAAACCAGATTTTTGCCTATGCGAAAACAAAGACGCAGATCAGCTGTGCAGTAATTGCACAACTGATCAGCGCCTTTGTTTTCGCTGCTCAGATAATACAGTTCCTCCTCTACCTCTACCCAAGATTTCAAGATTCTCTATCCGACTCTTTTCTGAGACTGCAGATGTCGATTTGTTACATACCTTGTCGGAAACCCCGAAGACCGGTTTTCTCGCGTCGCGGCTCATTTTATAGCTGGCAGTTCTGTCTGTGGTGTTAACTCTCGTCTCTATATGGCCACTGAATTTTCTTTTTTTCAGAATCGCCATTAGCGAAGAAAGAAGAGCAATATATAGTGTTTGCTATAGCTGCAACCAACGCGGTCCTATGTCTAGTTGTTCTCATTAAAGCCGTCCATGTTTGTGTTGGGTTGGTTTCCTTCATCAGTGTGGCCATGATGGTCATAGGTAGGAATGTTACCGACATAATTATGTTTTGTCCCACTTCTACTTCTTAATTTTCAAAACATCTCAGATTCGATAGGATTTTTAGTTCATGCAATTGATTTCTGAAACATGCATTGATAATAGCAACTCTGTATTCCATCGGCTAAATATTTAATATCAATGTTATTGATATTTCTAGCTCTCTCAGCCAATGCCTATTACATGACAAATATTCGCTACAATTTTGTGTTCATACTTGCCTTTTTTCGTATTGTAATGTGTACATACGAAAACATGCCCATGCAGCGATTGTTTTTATTTTGGTTGTAAAAATGAAAATTTTCAGTAGAAAAAAAATAACATTTTTCTTATTTTTGCTCAAAACATAGATTGTGGGTACACGTTAGAACTGCCTCGGTGAGGCGGTTCTAACGAGTACCCACAATCTATGTTTTGGAGCAAAAATAAGAAAAATGGGTAGATCTATACCCCTGCATACCCCAGTTTTACTATATAAAAGTGGGGTATAAGGGGTTATTTATTTCACGGACATATTTTCCTGATGTTTTGGTCATTTCAGCTGCCTTTTTCGTGTCAAGAAATGTTGAGTCACAAAAGGACAGGTTACTTGAAGCCCGGTCACACTGGACTAACCTTCAGGTATCATACTCGTTATATCTGACATTTGCGGGAATCATCGTAAATATTCTTGCCACAGTTGTTTTCTTGACATTGTTGTTGATTCGAGAGGAAAGAAAAGCGGCGTTATCTACTAAGAGTTTCGGTGTTGGGGAACCATCTACCTCGGACACAGCAAGACTAGAATCAAACGATGTGTTAGACAAAAACCGCAAAGCAGAGAGTTGTGATATAATTGCAGAAACTAGCAAAACTGAAACCGAACAAAAGAAACAGGTTTCTGTTAGTGTGATAGCGGGAAATAATAACTATGCTTATGAAAACGCAACATACACTTCTATGCACCATTCTGGTCAAGCAGGGCCTTCTGACGATGATAGCTTTAATCATATTCACATAGAAAGTTCAAGATTGTAGCGCAGTGCTTACAACAGCAGTGAGAAAACGGGTGTTGAAAACAGGTCAGACAACAAGTGTCCAATAGCATTACTGCATGGCACTTTGGCTCCAACATGTTGCGTACACAACACCCTGACGCCACTGTGCGGATTAACAAAATGCTACATCACCGGTTTGGAGTAATTCTGACTTTTCATCCAATGACTACATGCGCTACGATTGTTGAAAAAAGTGTTGGTTTCCTTTGACAGTGATGTGCTATTTGCTTATTGTGCAGGGAAATAAATGACTATCCACCAACAACGACCAATGCTATATATAGAATGGCGCAGTCCGTTGTGATGTTATGACTGCTGGAGCTTACATACATTACGAAAGTTTAGACACGTTAAGTTATGAGAACTGAATCTCATTTTATTTATGATACACGTATACGCGTATTATTTGAGCCACGTGTGCGTGAGAATACCAACAATTGGTCTGACACTTGTAGGTTCTAGGGACTGGGAATTTTGGATTTAGAAAGTAGAGGAATTGTACTATCCGTGTTGCGAAAACAAAGGCGCTGATAGCCTTCGCAGTTACTGCGAAGCTGATCTGAGCCTTTGTTTTCGCCTATGCAGATTGCTGGTTTTCCTATGCGGCGGCTCATTTTATTTTGTTATTATAAATTTTCAAAGACAAACAATATGCTGTTGTTAGCTATTTCATTCATTTTCCTATTGGTTTCGATGGGTTTTGATGTTTGTGTTTTTGTGTTTATATTTCACGCCCCAGCCAACAGTTCTGGTCATATCGGGACGGAGCAACTACTACTATTTGGAGCATAACTTGAAAGACAGTGTCTTTCTCAATTACACAATATGGCAGCGGTTAGTTTCGAACCCTGGCCTCGCTCTCCCGAAGTCTGACGCTGTACCACTGAGCCACCCTTCTAACCTTTATTTCTCTGTCGCCTCGGTTAAGACCATTGCAGCTGACAAATACTGACAAAACAGTGAAATCTTTTAACAGCTCACTTAGATTTTTAAAGGGTGCTTGCGTCAGGGCTTAAACAACCCCCGCGGAATTAACATTTCTTGTTTTTGACAAGTCCGTCAGGTCTAGGTTTGTCTCAAGGAAATTTAATGTCACAGCACCAGCAGCTTCTTTAATATGACTGAATGATTGCTTGTCAACTTTCCAAAAAATTCAAGGTGTGGATATTTATGTCGGAAACTGAAATGGACTATTTATGTTGAAATCGAATCTAGACTTGTAGGTAACAGAAAAGAAAAACAAAATATCACTAAGTTAATTTGCAGTTAAAGTCCCGAGTAGAAAAAATTATGTAAAATGCAGCGAGTCGACGTCCCTAGTATAAACAAGCAAAGCGAACTTGGATACTCAATCATCTGACTTTTCAGCAGGGGAATCAGAGATTCGAAAAGGTCATGTCAGTCCCTGGCAGTCTGGGAAAAGAAAAGCCTCTCTATCATACTAGCAGACCTGCGGTATCTGAAATGCCATGGAGTGATGAGGGTCTGGATGGGGGGTCCTGGTATTCACTATTCACTAAAAATTTAGCCATTTATTCACTGTCATTAAAATTTTGGCTTATTCATTAAAATTAGCTCGATTATTCATTAAAATATGATAATTACTAGAACCGCCTTCTTCACCCAGCTAATTTCATAGGTATTCCCCACCTAAGGCATCCCTTATCTAAAGCCACAAAGACTAGTTCTATGATACTTAATTGTAGACTGCTGAGTGCAACCTTGATTTTAACATCTTGAGACAAGCATATATTATCTGCTAGACCGCAAAGCCTCATAGAAACTGTCCAAAATAGATAACTGATTTTTTAGCAAATCCTCTTTTAAATCTGTTGGGAATATAATCCCCTCCAAACTGTATACTGAATATGCCCTGAGTTTCACCCTGAATCTTTCTCTTCAGTTATGCATATCAAAGGTTAATTTAAGAAAAATTGTAACTTCAGGGGTAAAAGTTATAATAAAAAGCTGTTGTTTTTATTTAGTTAACTAGTAAGCATGTGAAGTATGATTTTGTGCTTGTGCCTGATTGTATAAAACATTTTATAAATGTCTTAAATACCCAGCGAGCGAAGCGAGCGAGGAAAAAATTATGTAGCGCCATATAAACTGCCAGTTAGATTTGCATTAACGTTCTTAGTACTGGCTTGTTTCTGATTGCAAAAGTCACCATAATTATGCTCTGTCATATAAAACAGCAAAGTGATGTCCGTCCACAGAAAAGATTATCATTATAGGATTGGAACATACATAATAAGGACAAAGTGGGGTAACAGAATAAAAAGAAAATACATATACATAAGCAAACAAAACAGTGAAATAGTATCTGGCTCAGGAAATGACATATTTTTTTTAAAAGATTCATGAAGTGAGTCCCTACATGCTATGTCTTTCCAAACATTCAAAGATTTCAGAAATATGACTATAACATTTGAGCTAAATCGGGTCTGGGGGCGAAAAAACATGAAATTCTGGAATGTCAGGGAGGCCATCTAAGACAATTCCATAGCCAAATTTAGCATATTCATTATTCTTTAAAATGTTATTATTCACTATTCATTATATTATTCTGCTATTCATTAAAATTTTTCATTTATTCATTATCTTTTAGGACCTACTTATTCACTAATCATTAAATTTTTGGCTCTTTATTCACTCTCATTAAAAATTTTAGGCCATTATTCTTTAATCATTATACCCCATCCAGACCCTCAGTGATTGTTTCTACAACGTCTATTATTGGGGACAAGGTTATCGGTAGGTATTCTGGGTTTACCTCTGGGTTTACCCTTCAGACATTTGATTATCCTTCAATCTTTTCTTGGGCGATCCCCACTTAAATTGTTCGAGAATGCTCACTCACACTCACTAATGAAAAAAGAACCGGATCCCGGGGTGCGGCTAGGATCGCGCACTACACGACAATCATACAAACAGTCATATTGTATTGACACGGTTTTCATACCAATAGTTAATGGTACCCGGAAACGCAAATGCGGAAGTGATGAAAATTGGAAAGGACTCTTAAATGTAAAATCCGTAGTGGTAAAAATCATTGGTTTTAGCTCAATTCCAAATTTTCCATCGCGATTTACTTTTCATAAATCAAATTGAACTATTTTGAGAATTCCAAAACACCTTTATCAGACATTCAACTCGAACTGTTGTTGGACGGATCTGAAGCATCAGTATCTTTCCTTTCGATTAATTGAAAATAAATCAGACTTTTTTGTTTACATGCTGGATGACAGGTGTTCTCACTAATACATCTGTCTCTCTATGCCAGGTACAAATCTTATCATACTTGTTCTTTACATCAATAACCTCATTTTAGTGTGAAGTGAGCACCTTGTTTTCCTTTTGTACTGTTGTAACTCCTCTTTTGATGTCTTTATGTGACAATTTTTGCCAGCCTTGATTATAGATTAGCGTAGATGTCCATCATAACATGCTCTGGCATTACAATTTACACATTTTTCTGATTAAACCCCAGCTTTGAAAATAGCCAACAAGGAGTGAATATCCCAAACTTGACTAGGGGAAATCAGGCAAAGTTCGGACAGGGTCGGTCCTCTGAACAATGTTATGCTATCCCTTTCTCAGCTGTTTCTAGTGGTAGATTTTGTAAGATGGGAATGACATATTAACTCTTTCATTACAAAAGAGTAGATTTTTCAACATTGCTGATGTGTCACTAAAAAACTTTATGTGACTATTGAAGAAAACATACCAATCTACAATATTGACTGTTTAAAATCACTCCAGTGTGACTAGATCGCTGAGTACTCCATTGTCACCATTTTTTACACAATATTTCCATATTTCAGTCAGCCATTGTTCTCAGTTAACACATGTGCAAACTGACCTTCTGTGTAAGTTCAGTGAAGTACAGTGTATGCCCATTGATGATTCCAAAAAAAAAAAAGAAATGGATAATCCAATAGCAACATATGACAGACACATTAAGCAGGACCCTTTTATTTTGCTTGCTTTGGCTTATTGAAACTTAAATACCGTATACATACTAATTAGCGCACAGTGCGCCTAACTTTTCAAAATTACTAAAAGTTGAGGTAAGAAACACACATTAAGAATGAAAACAACGCATCAAAATGCTGAAATAACCATGTCATATCTTTCAATGGTGAATTTTGGTGATGTCAATAAGTGTTCAAATAAGTGTTCAAATTGTTGCAAAGTCAACAATCATTTACTGTTCAGTTTTAATGCGTCATATGCGTTAACATTGTGTAGAATTGGTGTAAAATAACAATTTACTACTGGCGCAGTGTGTGCTTATGCACATGTTTTTCGGAAACAACCAGGGTGTGTGCCTATTGGAGCATGTGCGCTAATTAGAACCAATATGGTATTTCTAAAGTTATTTTTCAATGGACAAGACATATGCTGATTCCTTTTTGAATGGCCTATATGCTAGGGCCTTAAATGTTTCATGGAATAAGAATGCCTTGTGAAAAGATTGTTGATATGTATATTTTTCTGTCAGTAAATATAACTCTTTGCTGAATTATGCCCCTTTGATTATTATAATCTTGTGTGCAAGATATCTTTAAACATAAAAAAGAAGAAAAAAAAAGATTGTTTCTTTGAATTGATGCTGAACGTCCCAGTCAACAGTTTTGGACATGTCGAGATGTTGCCTCCATTTTAATCAACTTTTACCCCCCCAAAAAGGTAATGACATCCAAAAAATGATTCAAATATAATGACCCTAAAGCAATAACAATGCTTACATGTATAGCAGTATTTGTGTATTGAGAATATGTTGGTCAGGATGGTAGATATATAGGGTTGCTTGCACCTCCGCCATTAGTAACTGCGATATGGTCATAGAGCTGCAGACCAGCATATCCTATAATGGCTTTTTGATGAAACCTATAAATAAGGCTTTTTCAGGGGTGCGTTTCTTTACCAGAATGGACCGGAATGAGCACTTTTAAGGGAATGGACAACTTGAATTGACGTTATGCTACGGATTTTGGTGCTTTAAATATATGTTATTTGCAGAAAAAACATACTTCTGTAGTCATATAGATAGTTTGCCCAAGATATAATCCACCCAAGTATAGCAAAATTGACTTCCCAGGGTGGTAAAGTTAGCTCATTGGCGGGGACTGTGTTGTGGCTACTGTTCAGAGGTTTATTTGATTAAAATATAGAGAGATCACCAGTGTTTGTTATACAGCAAGACAGAGGTGAACAGAAATAGAAATTATTAAAATGTGCTGGTACTGTAGCAGTGACCTAGCACCTGACATAGGCTACCACATCGAACAAACTGTACTTAAACCACACGATTCTCGAACTAATGACTGTCTTTCCCCGGGGTCTTTCCCCAAAAACCAAATAAAAAGTACTCCAGGACACATATAAATGTCCATTCCGGTAGTCCATTCCCGTAATCAGGCCCCTTCTGGTACCGGAAGGCAACACTTGTTCAGGAAGACTGGGAACTGACACCCCAAACACCAATATTTTACTGCAACAGCCATTACCTAATGTTTATTTGAAGGCTAACACCCTTGCTAGAGGCAAACAGTGTTTATCTGGGTACAGTGACAGATTAAGAGGGGGTTTGCTAGAAAGAACCCTCCTCTGGGACCAACTTATTTCATTTTCATGGGTCAATTGAGGGCAAAGCAGATAAAAAGGAGACCCCCCCTCCCCATTGGAGACTTTGAACCCCCCTCCAGAAATGTTTTTCCTTCTTTATTTTTCTTCAGATACTGAGTTGATCAATTTCTGACATTTATCACCTTCATCCGCCCTATGGTGGGATTGCACCGTTAGGTAAATTAAAATGTATGTTCTGTTCAAATACCAAAGCAGAGTCGTTGGGGCGACTTGACTTGCCCAAGATATAAATTAAGCAAAATATACTCTGCAAGTAAACAAGTCAGTTTATCTGTGTAAAATATATACAACACACAATAAAAATGTATTGATTGGAATGCTGTGTTATTTATTGTTACATGTATGTTGTGGTGAACACTTATTGTATACCAAATAAAATATTCTATTCTATTCTATGCTACCAGTTTTTGTGGTGCAAAATTTTGGTGATGTACTGTATACCAAAATGTCACATGACATCATGCACATGGATTTGCTGATTTCTGTTGGATGAACAAGTAAACAACTGGAAATTTTACTAATTTTCACTGTTTTTGGTGGAATACTGTGTAATTTGATAGTACCATGAATAATGGAATAATATGAATATACAGTGACATCATGTGATCAACTGATCATGCTGTTTTGACATCCAAATGGTGAGATTTTGTAATTGACTTTTATAGCCATGGCTTCAACTAGAACCGATAGCATGTAGTGAATACGAAATTGATAGGTTCTTTTTCTAGAACTAGGCTGTTTCCCGCTTTACAGGGGTTGCCAGTCGGGTTTAAGTAGCACGTTCGGCCCTTGAATACCATATTTGCTTGTTGTTACCGCCTTAAAGAATGTGTTCAAGTGCGTTTTAAGACATATACCGCTATTCGGGGAAGTTCGGCCACCCATGGGGAAGTTCAGACCGCATTTATTGTCTCCGACGGGGAAGTTCAGACACGTTTGAGACGCCTCCATGGCACAGTGATAATGTCACTCGCCTTGTAAACTAGTGGTCGTAGGTTCGATACCGGTCTTCTCCAGTCGTAGTTTAATGAGTGAGGGTCACTGACTTCGACATCTGGTGGAAAATACGGATGTTTTCGGTGTTTTGAAAATAAAAAGTGCTGTAGAATGGGAATAGCTAAAAGTATATGAGCATGTATATCGTCGTATATATGGGCCTAAATCATGTTTTAAGGTTTCGCTATGCGTCACCATAAAACGAATTTTCGACAGTATATCAGTCGATATACGCCCCGTAATTAACGATAGATATGTAGACAGTGACGTTAGTCTGAAAGGGTCTGTACTAATCAGCACCATGAGTAGCACGTGAATTGCTCTTTGCTTTACTTTGCAATGTCCGCTATTCATCAATACTCATTTCACGTGCAACTTTGTGAAAACGTGTTGGTGTGCGATCTACAGTGCATAGCCAATAACATAATCCTCATACAGGCCATATACATGTACATGTACGTACATTCACCTTGTGCTGTTCTTTTGCATGAAATTTGCGGTGGCTCTTTCCCTTCGGAAATGGTTGAACGTTTATGTCTGGGGCGTAAAATCATAACAAAATTATATTTTGTTTTTCAAACTACATACATGAAAATACCATGTATTTCGTCTCTTGTGTAGGCCCGGTATTCCGAGGGCCCTGTAGTCCGAGGGCCCGATAGTCCGAGGGCCCGATGGTCCGAGGGCCCGATAGTCCGAGGGCCCTATGGTCCGAGGGCCTGATGGTCCGAGGGCCCGATAGTCCGAGGATCAGAAGATTACACTGTACAACACGTAATTTGCTGTATGACTCTGACAACCACTGATCACGGAGCTTCAATTGAAGGCCACTACCAATGCGTTCCTCTTAGGAGGTTAAAGGAAAATAATTAATTCATTTGAATGTGATCGCCATGCATGGGGTACTTCAATTTCCTCCTCTTTTCAAAACAACCAACTCTATAGGAAGAACTCTGAAAGCCCCTATTTATACAGAAATTTCGTTGTTTGCTTTTTCCAGCGCTGCTTTTAGGAAACGCTGTTTCGCGCTCAGGTGTTGTGCATCTCACCTGCTCGATTGGTACCCGATTACTGTAAACTTAAAAGTGTCAAGATATTGTATGATATTATCAGTTTATTCTCACCGAACCATGTAAGGGATGGGTTTGCAATGGCCTACCCGATCCCAAAATAGCTATAGTAATTTACAAATTGTACCAGTTGTGGCCCGGTATTCCGAGGGCCCTATAGTCCGGATGGTCCGAGGGTCCGATAGTCCGAGGGCCTAATAGTCCGAGGGCCCGCTAGTCCGAGAATCAGAATATTGGTATTGGATTTATTCCATAAATCCTCGGACCATCGGGCCCTCGGACCATCGGGCCCTCGGACTATCGGGCCCTCGGACCATCGGGCCCTCGGACTACCGGGCCCTCGGACTATAGGGCCCTCGGAATACCGGGCCACAACCTTCGTCTCTATGTAGAAAACATTCTATCTTCAAATACTGAGTCGATCAATTTCTGATCATCATCTCAGATGTTGGTTGGGTGCTAAATTTTGAATTCGATTTTCAATCATGTTGCGCACTCGTGAAAATTCTTGATTTGAACAACTTTATGAAATATATTTGGTATTCGCCTTATAAAAGTAAATGCCTTCCATAAAAAGGTTTGGGAAAGATTAAGTTTGGACGTCATCCGATTTAATAGATGCATGCATGCCTGGTCGTATTGCAAACGGTTTTAAAGATCCACCATGAGTGCCACCGAACAACTGACCAAATTGTTCACCCGTCAAGGTTAGAATCCCGTTAAACCGGTCCCCTGCCATAGTACCGGCCCTAGTATTTTTCTGACCGTTCCAATGCCTTATGCTTAGAAACACTTTAAACGTTCATCATTATAACATACTGCCGGTTACACCTTAAACAAGACGTAAGGGAGCATTGCATGTAGTGTTTGTATCTGCGAAGTTGTCGTCAGATAAACGGTCGGAAATTTTGTCAGCGTCGCTGTTAAACAGGATTACTTGCTGCTGAGAACGAGATGTCTCACAAACAGATAATCCCAATCCAATGTATATGTATTTTAAAAAGTCTGCGAAATAATGACGACCTTAAAATTGACGACAGCAGTAGATAAATAACGGTTTTACAGAGCTCTAATCCTCGCCCTTGTTTGTTGATATTTATCTATCTGTTAAGCAATGGTGCAAACTAACATTCCGATGCATTTTATTGGGGGTGCAGACACACATCGTGGCTCAGGTAATGTGCGGCCAACGTGTCGCTGGTTATAAGCTACAACATAAACTCAGCGTGAGTGCATTATCAATATTTTACAATGCAGACTTTTCCCGTTTCCACACATTTGAACAGGTCACCATAAAACTTCTCTTGATCCCTGGAACACAAAGCACACGTGTACGTATCTAAACCAAAGGACAAAAAGACGAGTGGACTGTGCTGACAGCTGTGACGTCGCTGTAACGCCAAGTGCAGCACATCTTATGAATGGCCCGTGCTATCACTGTATGTACATGTGTGTGTTGTATAACATTTTTTCCTCACAGTGTCCGATATTAACATGCGAAAGCAGCGACAGCGTAGCTAGAAACAAGGAATTTTTAGGGTAGCTTTTTAAAAAAGCTAGTGTCGCCCGTTTTATCTGATATTTAAATCTAGACCACCATCATATAGTCCTGGATCGCTAACATGTAGATCAATTGTCTAAATTATATCGCGTTACCTTTTTATACCTCGTTCACCCCATTTGTGTGGATGTCTGTCGGAAATGTTCTGTTGAACATCCTGCCTAATCTAAATACAGAGCCCGAGAGACGAAACTACTTGCAAAACGACCGAACCAGTTTTAAGACCAAAGATATGATTGGTCAAAATAGATCTAGCCAATCACTTTCTACCTTTCAATAGCCAGTTCCTGTTGGTAAAAACGTTGCTGGTTTCTCGCCGGCATTGTTGTCCGAACTTCCCCAGTGCCCTTACTCAACACGCGGGGAAGTTCGGACGATTTAAGCCGAATCATAATTGCATTTTTGATGTGAAAATATGTAAAAACCAGGTGAAAACTACTAGAAAAAAGTTTAAATATATAGAGGATATTCAAGTTTTTGGAGTGAATATGAGTTTTATTTCATTGAGTGAAGTGAAAATTTTTTATATTTCATGAGTGCCGAAGGCACGAATGAAATATATAATTTTTCACTTCACGAGATGAAATAAAACTCATATTCGCGACAAAAACTTGAATTTTCTTTTTATTATATTGCATGTAGTCATTGTAACGTTGCGCGCTAAAGCATATGACGTCAAAATCTTAAATGACGTCATTACCTCACGTCATTATGTCGCTATTGAGTGTGAACGTTCATTGCGTCAACAATAGCATAGATTATAAAATTTAGTTATGTATAAATTAGAAATAAAACGGTGGAATTGTAATTTGCGTATTCCAAAATCTTATATTTTCACATGTGAAAATATAACTTTTTTTATATTTTCACATGTGAAAATATAACTTTTTCAAATATTGGTTATATTTAATACATATTTCTCTATATTTCATCACTTGCCATATAATAAAATTCAAAACATAAATTCGCTAAAAATAAACAAGAAATGCCGTGTTTACACCTCAGCTAGCGTTCAATGACAATTGGTTTAATTTTCCATGGGACTGAAGTTTTTGGGGTCAAAATGGAAAAGCTTGAGAAATCGTGCGTTATTGCCGAGACTGTGCCCTTAACTATTTCAACGAACCGAAAGGAAACGAAATAGACAACATCGTCGAGAAAATAAAAGTATTTAATAGTCGATTGCACGGCTTAGGGAATCACAATGATTAAGATAGTATTAGTGTCCGAACTTTAGTGTCTGTCCGAACTTTACCGGATTTCCCCTACAGTAATTTCGTAGTCTGATGAGGAGTAGTTCGAGAAAACTGATCAATTTTGTCTTCACTAGTATAAGGGGACCACCCGGACCAGTATCGAAAATAGCCATGTTTGATATATTTTCGGATCAAACTGTAAACATGCATCGGAGAATGCCTTTTAACATACCATATCGAAGCTTAAACCTTCGCCATGTTTTTCAATATGTCAATTTATGGCGTCATCACGTCACATTTTTCAGTTACGTCATTATAGCCCCACTTCGAAAAAGTGGGGCTATACTGGATTCACCCTGTCCTTCCGTCGTTCTGTCCTTCCGATATTCCGTTATTCTGTCCATAAATCTGTAACCACTCATAAATTGTGAACTAGTCGTTAGACTTTAACCAAAATTGGCATATGCATCAATATTGACAATATTAACTTATGTATAAATGCATGTCAGTTTCCCCAAATTTGCATAAGAGTTATTGCCATTGGATGGCCCTATATTGACATCAGAATTTCGTTTCCGCTCAATATCTTGAGAACGAATTGACAGAATCCGACCAAATTTTGTATGCACATCATCATTGACAAGATCTAGCTTGGGAATGTTACCCGTCATTTTTCGCAAAATTTTGACAGAGTTACGGCCCTTGATTGACATCAGAATTTCGTTTCCGCTCAATATCTTGAGAACGAATTGACAGAATCCGACCAAATTTTGTGTGCACATCAACATTGACAAGATCTAGCTTGGGATTGTTACCCGTCATATTTCGCAAAATTTTGATGTAGTTACGGCCCTTAATTGACGTCAGAATTTCGTTTCCACTCAATATCTTGAGAACGAATTGACAGAATCAGACCAAATTTTGTATGCACATCATCATTGACAAGATCTAGCTTGGGATTGTTACCCGTCATTTTTCGCAAAATTTTGACGGAGTTACGGCCCTTGATTGATGTCAGAATTTCGTTTCCGCTCAATATCTTGAGAACGAATTGACAGAATCCGACCAAATTTTGTATGCACGTCATTATTGACAAAATCTAGCTTGGGATTTTTACCCGTCATTTTTTGCAAAATTTTGACGGAGTTACGGCCCTTGATTGACGTCAGAATTTCGTTTCCGCTCAATATCTTGAGAACAAACTGACAGAATCCGACCAAATTTTGTGTGCACATCAACATTGACAAGATCTAGCTTGGGATTGTTACCCATCATTTTTTGCAAAATTTTGACGGAGTTAAGGCCCTTAATTGACGTCAGAATTTCGTTTCCGCTCAATATCTTGAGAACAGTTGACACAATCCGACCAAATTTTGTATGCACGTCATCATTGACAAGATCTAGCTTGGGATTGTTACCCGTCATTTTTCGCAAAATTTTGACAGAGTTACGGCCCTTGATTGATGTCAGAATTTCCTTTCCGCTAAATATCTTGAGAACGAATTGACAAAATCGAACCAAATTTTGTATGCTCGGCATCATTGACAAGATCTAGCTTGGGATTGTTACCCGTCATTTTTCGCAAAATTTTGACAGAGTTACGGCCCTTGATTGACATCAGAATTTCGTTTCCGCTCAATATCTTGAGAACGAATTCACATAATCAGACAAAATTTTGTATGCACGTCATCATTGACAAGATCTAGCTTGGGATTGTTACCCGTCATTTTTTGCAAAATTTTGACGGAGTTACGGCCCTTGATTGACTTCAGAATTTCGTTTCCGCTCAATATCTTGAGAACAAATTGACAGAATCTGACCAAATTTTGTATGCACATCATCATTGACAAGATCTAGCTTGGGATCGTTACCCGTCATTTTTCACAAAATTTTGACGGAGTTATGGCCATTTATTGAGGTCAGAATTTCGTTTCCGCTCAATATCTTGAGAACGAATTGACATAATCAGACCAAATTTGTATGCGCATCAATATTGACGAGATCTAGCTTGTGATAGTTACCTGTCATTGTTTTTTTTCACCCTGCAAAAAAGCTGAGAAGCGGGGCTATAGTCAGATTCTCTGACAATTCTAGTTTTAACACACCCACTATGGCACCATCATACAGCATGAATTAGGGTCAGGTGTACCAGTGATCAATCACCTTCTTTTTCTCTCAAAAACTTGAAAGGTGTGTACATTTTTAGAGAGAATTATTATTGTTTTTCTCTAGCCAAGAAACACAATTTGGAAATTTTCAGTGAGTTTAAAGAAATAACGCAGCGAAATGAGGTGGTAAAAATGCATAAACGCCCCATTGAAACAATGGAAAACTGTTGAAAAAATAGCTCGGAAATCACTAACCCGAGTCTTCTCTGGCTGCAAACCCATAAAGGGTCTGACAGCCAGAGCTAAACGACGCATGAAAAGCCTAATATCGTCCTTTCCTCCAATGGATCGGAGCAGTACTACTCCATTCCACATCAAATTTTTATATTTTTATGAGAGCAGTGGCTAGGGATACGATACTGTATCTTTAGCCTGTGGGCTAGGGTTACGGTACAGTATCCCTAGCCTGGCGGCTAGAGATACGGTACCGTATCTGTGGCCTACATATCGGAAATGGCTAAAGGTATGGTATAGGTCAAAAATCGATAATATGATGTTTTCAGGTGAAGTATTGCAAGTTTCCTAATGAATCATAAAAATAAACATTTACAGGTGTCTTACTTTTCTCACAGTTTCATGGTTGTGCAAGCTCTACACATGCACAATAATCTTAACATTAGTACCATGAATTGTTTTTAATTGCGTGGGAAATTATGCATATACATAACAACTAAAACATACAAGATAAAGGCGGTTTGCATGTTTTTCAAACATATTTTTGGAGTGTCAGTTTGGCTAGTCTTGATCATTAGATCTGGTATAAAAATGTTATATTTCGATTGCATTAAGGCAATTTATTACTATACTTTAATGGAAAATCGCTTGTAAACTTTTAAATAAATAAAGCTCCTTAGATAAAGGAACATACATGTATCTCAATCATATCGAAGCAAAAAGAAAAAAAAAATTGATCGACATCTTAAGTTAAACAGTAATTGCCAAAGTATCACAACATGATTTCCAACTTAAACTTCCAACTTTCCAACTTCCAACATAAAGAACAATCACTAGAACAAGAAAACGTGTAAACCAAGCATAAAATTTTATCATAAATCATGGAAAGAGTTCTTTGATAGACATTTTTTTCAACTGCAAATTCTAAATTAGAAAGTGCAAGTCTTAGAAAATGTCAGATTACTTTGTTTTAAATTTTCAAGTAAATGCACTGACGTGGAGAGCCGCAATTCAAATTTACGCTGTGTTTTTATCTGCGGCGCTCTGATAAAGACATGTTTTACATGTAACCCAAGTTGATAGATAGATAGATAGATAGATAGATAGATAGATAGATAGATAGATAGATAGATAGATAGATAGATAGATAGATAGATAGATAGATGGATGGATGGATGGATGGATGGATGGATGGATGGATGGATGGATGGATGGATGGATGGATGGATGGATGGATGGATGGATGGATGGATGGATGGATGGATGGATGGATGGATGGATGGATGGATGGATGGATGGATGGATGGATGGATGGATGGATGGATGGATGGATGGATGGATGGATGGATGGATGGATGGATGGATGGATGGATGGATGGATGGGATGGGATGGGATGGGATGGGATGGGATGGGATGGGATGGGATGGGATGGGATGGGATGGGATGGGATGGGATGGGATGGGATGGGATGGGATGGGATGGGATGGGATGGGATGGGATGGGATGGGATGGGATGGGATGGGATGGGATGGGATGGGATGGGATGGGATGGGATGGGATGGGATGGGATGGGATGGGATGGGATGGGATGGGATGGGATGGGATGGGATGGGATGGGATGGGATGGGATGGGATGGGATGGGATGGGATGGGATGGGATGGGATGGGATGGGATGGGATGGGATGGGATGGGATGGGATGGGATGGGATGGGATGGGATGGGATGGGATGGGATGGGATGGGATGGGATGGGATGGGATGGGATGGGATGGGATGGGATGGGATGGGATGGGATAGATAGATAGATAGATAGATAGATAGATTCTCACTCCTCGAGACTGTCCCTGGAGACTTGAAGTTCTTGCCGCCGTGAATACACCTGAATGTAACCTCATAGTATTTTAGTCTTTCGTTCAACTTACTCACTTGCGCCTTTTCTACACTTCTATCTCTCTTATAGAACTGAACACTTTCGGCATTCTGATAGCGCTCAATAGCACTTTCAAATGCTTGAAAGTTTTCAACTTTTTGCCCGATGTGAAGTATACGAACCATTCTGACGGTATGAATCAAGATTTGCATGCATGTTTTAAAATTGTACAGCAATTGAATTGAGTAATAGCTTAATTGTTTTATATTGCAGTTACTTACTTAATCATAACAAAAGTTAAAAGCATTCGCTGAATAATAATTGGCAAATTAAACAATGCCAATGTCTTACTTCAGGGGTTTAGCGGTAGGACAAAATAAATCAACACTTCATTACTGTTTTGTTTGTTGTTCGCACATTGAGGCGCGGACATCTGTATTGATGGTTAAGCAACTAATTAAGGCTAATATTATCTTGTTATTATCTTCACGCATCATTAGAAACAGTGACTTTCATACAGCGAGTTGGCTTTATATCCTTTGATGTCGGTCAAATAATTGTAGATAATGGTGATATTGCACAAACACACACTCAAATATAACAATTGAAAATTTCATTCCACGGGGTTAGAAATAAAATTGAAATCTCTCAACTTTATACAGTAACATTGTTTTCTTTAGTCTGTGTCTCTAGTCTTCCGTACCTTTAGCCATTTAGGATACTTGCAATGATTTAACTTAAAACTCACATGTAAATATTATCGATTTTTAATCTATATCATACCTTTAGCCATTTCAGATATATAGGCTACAGAGGCAAATAGGGATACGGTACCGTATCCCTAGCCCACGGGCTAAAGATACAGGTATCCTTTGCAATGATTCAACTTAAAACTCACATGAAAATATTATATTATCGATTTTTAATCTATACCATACCTTTAGCCATTTCCGATATATATACTCTTTCATGAGAAGAAATCAGTATGAGTCACCAGAACTGCTTCTTTCCCGCATTCTTACGCATTCGGTCTAGGGTATAATTTAGTCAATTTTGTTATGATTTAATCATTTTTAGATGCTTATAAAATCACAGTTTGTCAGAAAACCACAGGGTTCATACCCTGAGATGAACAAATTATTACGATCTAAAGGTTGCAAACCTTTTATGATTTTTTAAATCTTGTTTTCATATTTTCTGCTTTGAACTCAGTAAGGCATAGGGATAAACACCGAGTAATTCACCTTGTACAAATGACTGATGACATCATCCAATCAGATCAATGAAATTAAATCTCACCATATAGGTGTCAAAACAGCCTGATCACATGATGTTGTTAATTTTATATACATGGCACTATCAAATTACACAGTATTCCACCAAATATAGTGATAACTAGTAAAATTGTCATTTGTTTATCATTCCATCCCCAACAGAAATCAGCAAATTCATGTGAAATTTTTACGGGAAAAAAGTTATGACAGGTACAGTTCTTCACCAAAAATTTGTACCACTAAAACTTGTAATAGGTCAACTCATCCCAAAGACTCTGCTTTAGTATAATTTGAACAGACCATGCATTTTAATTTACCAAACAGTGCATATCCAGATCAACACTGTTTGCCTCTGTAGCGAGTTATGGGGTTTTAGCCTTCAGATAAACATTAGTAATGGCTGTTCCAGGAAAATGTTGGGGTTGGGGTGTCAGTCCCCAGTCTTCCTGAACAAGTCTTATTCATGTTTCATCAAATGGCCGTTTAAGAATATGCTCATTATGCTGGTCTGCAAATGCCTGGACCGTTCTATATGACTATAGAGCATAATAATTTGCAAAAGGCGGAGGCGCAAGCACCCTATCTACCATCCTGACTTACATATTCGCAAGACACAAATACTTGAATTTCGGCAAACTTGAGGACTTAAGGTGATTACAGATTCACCTTAACAGAGAATGAAGTTGCATATCATTCTCTGGTGTAGCTGCTTGGCTGCCTCAGTTTTTACCTAGAATAGATCCATGGCATATTTGGTATACAGAATGCAGGCTTT
Organism: Rugalucina vietnamica; assembly: GCA_964017185.1. Taxonomy (NCBI): domain Eukaryota; kingdom Metazoa; phylum Mollusca; class Bivalvia; order Lucinida; family Lucinidae; genus Rugalucina; species Rugalucina vietnamica. Next base: position 34,405,088 of record OZ024869.1, on the reverse strand, counting down.
TTGTTAATTCTTGTGAAAAATGTGCAAAAATCAAAAAGAAATTAATAACAGTTTAAGATTGTACAGAAAGACCACAAAATTTATTTGGGAGCCCTACTTCTCAGCCCCAATAAGTATACCAAATTTTGCAGTATCTTGCTTAAATGTTTTTTTTTTTCTTTTTCTTTTTTTTTTTTTTTCCCCCCGGGGGAGGGGGGTTCATTATCTGCCGTAGGCTTATAATGGGACATACATGAAGAAATCTTCTTCTCTGAAACCACAAGACCCAAAGCTTCTAAAGGGTGTTAAGAAAGTTCGTTCCGCGCAAAAATTGCTTTCCTGATAGCTTGATTTTAGTGCTTTATAACTAAAAAATGACAAAACAAGACTTTAATTTGGATGAATATAAAAAGATAAAAGCAAAGATGTTTTAAATCAGATACCTGGCCTTGACCAAAATGACCATCAAACACTGGCACCCATTTTCTAACCCTTGAACTTTTACACAAAAATGGGGGTATACTAGAAAATATCTTTGCCATGCCAAGACAAATGCGTAAAAATCCTCGATAGTTGAATGAATAAAGCCTAAATGTATGTTTTATTCGCCATTTATAATAGTTTTGTGATGTCTTAAATTATAAACCTGTGTAGAAAAATCAAATGTAAAAAAAATTAGATTTTTTTCTTCAGAAAATCGAATTATTCACGAATTTGTGAAATATAGTATCCTTAGAAAATATACATCTGTGAAGCAACTCGACATTAGACAGCGTTTCTACTACTATATTATATCTGAGAAAACAACAGATTCGTGGAAAATGCATCATTTAATTAGTATGAGGGGCGTTCGGAAAGTTCGAATAATTGTTTGATAATTCAACTAATATTCATAGTGAAACAAAACCAAAATTTAACTTCAACATGTCCCTTATAAATGCTGTAAAAACCAAGATGATGCACAAAGACATAATAAAAATATGTTCATTACAAAAAGGTGAGGTATGGGTACCCGGAGCATGCCAAAGTCAAAATGACGTTGCGAAAACATCAGACGTTATTTTTATCCCGTCGGCGATGATCACACTTTCTCAGCATAACCACCAACAATATCTACACATTTAATGTGGCTGTCCATTCTTTTGTTATAAGTTTTCGTAACCAGTATCAGTATGTGTTGATACATCTCCCTGAGTCTAGTTTGCTAATATTCTCCACTGAAACATCCAATTTTTCGCAATTCATAATGGAACACAATTCCACTGCCGCTTGGTTGCTTATAAAATTGCCATCAGTTGCTTTTACTCCACTCTTTAAACATGCGAATCCTTTGTACATAAATGCTGAGCTATATCATTCAACAGTAGAGCACAACCGTTAAAAGGACATATAATATTTAGAAGGAGATATGCCTAATTACCATATATTTCGAACGAAATATACCCTATTATAATATATCTAAATTGACATATAATATGTCAATCTAAATATCATTATATATTTCGATCGAGATATATTATTTCCTTCATCTGAACACGTGATCATTTTGCGTCATGCGCAGTCTCTCATCGAGTTTCGCATAGCGGGAAGGTTTGAATTTTGTGCAGAAACAAATTTCCAACAAAAAATCCAGCGTCATCGTTAAGTTCACCAGGGAAGTTATGTACAGTGGATTTGAATATGCTCGTCGCCCGATTTACACGAGTAAACACTATTTTACTTGCTGAACATAACAAATTTAAGCGCTAGGGAAATTCCAAAAAGTGTTAATTATATCTAAAATACCTATTTGGACTGGTTAGATTATATGACTTAACGTCCATATCAGCAATTATTCAGTCATATTGGGAAGGAGCCAACGCTTTCTGTAAACCAGAAGTCAAGGGATCTTAAAATTTTGCTCCATGGCTCTTCACGACAACATAACGTACGATCTCGCCGGGGCCTCTCTGTACGTAAATAAATTCTTCTTCTTCTTCTTCTTCTTCTTCTTCTTTCTTTCTTTCTTTTTTCAAAGAGTGACTACCACAATGCCAGGCAACAAACATTTACATTGTACCTCGATGAACAGGCTGTGTTCATTGAGAGCGTGACTGCAACGGAAACCAGCGATCTCTCAAATTTAACTAAATTAAACGGATAAGGACGGCAAGCCGATGCGACTTTGCCCATCCCCGCCCATTGGGCCGTGAGAAATAGATGGACTGCCAGACAGAGCTTGTAACTGAGTGATCGACCACACGATTACTGGTTAACCACTTAGGTCTGAAACTGCCTAGGAAAAGTTATAAGCTTTAGTTGTTGTGTGGTTATATTTCTTCAGCAGTATTGTTAAGCATGTCACGACATCCCAATGTTGGGTAGAAGTCCCATTGAAAGGAGGCAACATCCCAGTATGACCATAGATGTTAAATCGGGTCTCACAAATGCTCGGCGCGGTGCTCGAATCAATACTGGCCAGAGCGGTACCATGATGCAACTCGGCAAGGGGCCGTCAAACTCGGTCGCAGATACGCTACATGAATTTGCATGGCTCCTCGTCCTCCGGGAGTTAATATGCCTTGCTCAAGGACAACAGGGTGCTGCCAGTGCCACGGTGATCGATTCCATGACCTCTCGATTCGGATTCCGATGCTTTACCACTACGTCACCACGCTCCCTATTTATTTTATGTTTGTTTGTTTGTTTGTTTCTTTGAATTGATGTTTAACGTCCCAGTCAAAAGCTAATGGTCATGACTTTTACCAAAAAAAATAGGACATCATGACATCCAAAAAGCTTTAAATACGTATATCCAACCAACTATACCAACAAGGCTTGTATGTGTGGATAGATTGACATGAACCACTTTTCCTGGGCAGGCTCAGACGTGAGCGGTTAACCAGTAATCAGATGGTCAGTCAGTAGCGAAGAAGCTTTGCTTGGAGGCACAAGCAGCCCATCTATTTCTTTTAGGTTCCAATGGAAGGACAGTAAATGAGGTCTCAACACACAGGAAACGAGGAAAATAGCTGACACACATTAGCATATAAGCCAAACGCGCGCCGGGTGTGTTGACAACATACGTCAGGAGCGCAATGGAGACACGTTAGAAACGCGTTACTTGCGCGCTTTGTACGCTTGGTGTACGCTTCGGTGTATGTTGATATACGTCACTGTAGGTCGATGCGCGCTCCACGCGCGCATGGGCTCAAAAGACTTTTTAAGCATGCTTAAAAATTTTCTCGAAGCTCGGCGTGAATCGGTCGTGTGTCTAAGCTGGAAACCACCGTCACTCGTGTGTTACAGACGCGTTGAATACGCTTTGAACGCGTTTGGCGCACATATTAGACACGCCAGTGTACGTAACATGCGCGTTCCGATTTAAAATACGAAATAGTGCTTCAGTAACGTGCCCGAAACGGGTATGAGACGCGCGTTTAACGTTTGCTGCGCGCCTATAGCGCCTGCTTAGTGTTTGTTTGTTTGTTTGTTTGTTTGAATCGATGCTTTACGTCCCAGTCAACAGCTAAGGTTATGTCGGGACGTTGCCTCCACTTTTTGGGACTTTTAACAAAAATTAGGATGCCATGACATCCAACAAGTCCAACAAAGCCTCAAAGGCTAATATGTGTGGACGGTTTTGACTTGAAACCACTTTTCCTGGGCAAGGTCAGACCCGAGCGGTTAACCAGTAATCAGATGGTCAGTCAGCAGCGAACAAGCTTTGGGCACAAGCAGCCCATCTATTTCTCTAGGCCCCAACGGGCGAGACTTCCTGCTTAGTGTGTCTGGGACGTAACACAAAACGTACTTTTTTTCAGCGTTTTGAGATTTTTTTTCATACGTCTGGCAAACGCTGTAGTCACGCGCTAATGTGTTACTGCTAAAACGAGTTTAAGAAACAAATTATTTTTATACGTCCAAAATCTTTAGTGTGTTAAGATTTTTCATACGCCCGGTGCGCGTTTGAGTTCGCTAATGTACTATTTGTAGGAAACCACGGATTTATAAATTATAATGTTGAATCTCCAGAGACCGCACGGTGCTTGCAAAACCATGCATTTTGTATCAGACCGAGAAGGAAAGCTTATCTTGTGGCTCTAGTTCAACAAGGATAATGGAAAATATATACAACTGTTTATACCACCCAGTAAATTTATATTAGTGACCGCTCCGAGGCGGTACTTCTGTTGTAGTCCTACTTGTTTTATGTTTTGCACCTTTTATGTACGTTTTCAAAGCATTGTTGAACCGCAGATTTTACACGTGTGAAATCGGCGGCACTTAATCATAAAATCTGTGAATATCTGGTATTATTCTCATATGTGAAAAAATTTGTACCAAATTTTCACATGCGGGACGGGACGAGTCAGTGTTTTGACGTGTGAAGAATTGGTTTGGATTCATCACATCTTTGAACAACTGGTATCAATTTTACTAAATGTTCACATATAATGCTAAATATTGAAGAATTGGAATCGAAGGCAAAACCACTTCAGATGGGTGGTTTTCGTGAGTGTGAAGAATACGTACGGATAGTACATGAAATTTTATTACATGCGCATATCTCACATGCGTGTGAAATGGAATGAAATTTCGTTACCAATTCTTCGCCGGCTTGGAGGATTTGGTACCAATAATTCTTATAAGAACTTTGCGAAATGTGAAATTTGTGCTTCAAGAACGTGTTTTCGTGTGTTAGAAGATTTAGTACCGATTTGTGTCAATTCTACACATCTGAAAAGAAAAATCATACCAGTTCTTCACAGACGTTATATATGAGCCGCCTCACGGGAAAACCAACAATCTGCATATGCGAAAACAAAGACGCAGATCAGCTTCGCGGTAACCGCTGATCAGCGCCTTTGTTTTCGCTACTCGGATAGTACAATTCCTCTTCTACTTAAATCCGAAATTTCAAGCTTCTAGCTCTTTTCTGTGCTTGTGCAGGCCGGTTTGTGTCGGACCTGTTCGGAAACCACATTGTTGGTTTTCCCACGAGGCGGCTCATATATATAGATTCGTACCGTCAGAAACAGAAGACGTTTGAAATTTTAGTATTAATTTCACCGCCTCCACCCCGCCTTCGAAATTTAACATACACAAATGTCACACGTCCAAAATGTGCCTTGTTGGTACCTATTTTTACACAGATGTGAAATTAAAAAATGCGGCTCAACAAGGCTATCATCCATGTCCAGACATCAACATGTTATTGGAATGGTGCTGGTACCGGTGAACCGATTTGAATTTATGCTTCCTGCGTCTGGATGCCTCAACTTTTTGATATCCCGGAACATCTCTGACATATTGAAAGGAGAGAAGGATAATATATAAGAATGATTGCTGGAAAACAAGTGGGTCATGAACCATCATTGTTAACGGATCGGGTACTTGTTTACCGATGGTAAAGCTTCATACGATGAGATGGTTCATGTATCTTGGTGAGTTCTAGCACATTTGAGTTTTCAAAAATAAGCTACTTGATGATCGTGAGTTCGCGTGGCGGCTATGCTGCACTAGACTGCAAATACCTATGCATTGTACCAATAAAGCGCTTAATACAGTCCTCTTAGGCACAGCGGATAAGCTAAATGCACTGTGAAAAATGAGTTCGATCCCATGTTTCTCCACTCCTTCGGGTGAGACTTAAAGCCGAGGTCCTACGACAACGGCTGACAAAGACGTATTGTGACTAGGCTACAGACTTTGTGACCTTTTGTTAAGTCTAAGGGACCTATTCTTCAGACCTGTCAGATAAAACCTGAACACACGGAATCGTTTAAACACCACCAAGATGGTATTTAAGATGTTTGTCCGTCGCCAGGATGAACTAGGCCATGTTAGTTGCAGACTAAGTTGCGGGCATATTCCAAACGACAGAATATCTTGATCAACAAATTACGTAGATCAGCTAGATAAGCAGCAATTCGTTTCACATGGTCACCTCGCTCTACTTCCGCGTGGTGTGGAGAGTTATCAAGGTATCCTGACTACAAATTACGTATACATGTTGCTAAGAGGCGAAATATTTTAAAAATATAATGTCAATTGAGACATAATATGTCAAACGAAATATATATTTTAACCGGATGTAGAGCTATATATCTCGAAGTAGATATTATATTTAAATTCAAATATTTTGTGTTTATATCTAGATTTAGATATGATATCTAGTTTTAGATACTATATTAAAAAGGAGATATTTTGACAATATATGTCAATTTAGATATAATATGTAAAACGAAGTATAGATAAATCGGATGTAGAGTTATATATCTAGAAGGAGATACTATATGTAAATTCAAATAGTTTGTGTTTATATCTAGATTTAGATATGATATCTAGTTTTAGATACTATATTAAAAAGGAGATATTGTATTTCGTTTTAACGGTTGTGCTCTACTGTTCAAGGTTTCCCAGTTTATTTTACCATCTTAAGTGTTTCTGTGTGTGTTTTATGAAGAAAATACAGAAGTTCATAATCTTTTGCAACTCAACGACACAGTTTGACGACATGGTTTCCCCATACAACCCTCGTAATAAAGGACCATAACTTCTTTATGGAACATCCAATTGATTTTAAATTTTCAGGAAGCAATGTCAAGTTGTTAAAAAATTACAAAATGATTCCATCCTTTTCTGACGATGAGCAAACAGTCAGAAATTATGTTGTTTTTTTCTTTCTGACTTCATTAAAAAAAAGTGATATTTTTTGGACTGCTCCGGGTACCGACGATAACGTTGCCATGACAACCTGTATTTTCGGTTTCTATAGTCACTTTTCTTTCTTTTTTCTATCAACAATTTAGAATAAGTGGACGTTCACGCACACCAACTTTCCAGCACAATGGATGAAAATTATGAGAGATATAACACAATTACACGAACTTTCCGAACAACCTACATATATGTCTATAAAATGCTTTAAAACCATGTGGTAAATTGTGGAACAAACTTTCTTAACACCCTATATGCAGCATTGTTATGTTATAAATCCTGCCAGTCATGCCCCTGGGGTCAAAAATGGCCCTTCCCCGGGGGTCATTAGCTCCCATAGCCTTACAATGAGAAAAACATAAAAAATAATCTTCTTGGAAGGCCCAGAGTTTTCATATTTTGTGTGTAGTAATGTATAGTGTTCCTCTCTATAAATACTGTCAACCTTGCCCCTGATGTCTATACAGGCCCCCACCCGGAGTCATTATCTGCCATAGGCTTATAATGGCTGCTCACAGTTTACTCAGACTTACATGTTAAAAATTTCAGTAGTTCTATTTCATAGATCATTTTATATATGACCCTGAAAGTTTGAAGAACTTTGAAGAATAATGCCATGTCTCTGAACTTTTGGATCATCCCTTGTTCATGAATATGTGACACTTGGTGTTCCCTTTTTTAGCTCACCTGAGCCGTTAGGCTCACAAGGTGAGCTTATAGAATGGCCATGATCCGGCGTCCGTCCGTCGTCCGTCCACAATTTCAAAGATCTTCTTCTCTGAAACCGCTTGGCCAACCAAAGCCAAATTTTATATGAAGCATCTATAGGAAGGGGGAACCAATGTGTATATAAGAAATCCAGGTCACATGACCAAGATGGCTGCCATGCCCATATATGGTAAAAACCCTTCAAAAAACCGGTGGACTGATTTCAACGAAACTTGGCATGAAGCATCGATGGCTCAAGCACTACAATGTATATATAAATCATGACCCTGTGATGACCCTGACCTATTTTACGGCAAGGTCAACATAGGTCGCAAATGCATTTGAATGGGGATAGCTTTTAAAATGTCATTTAAAGTCATTTAAAGTGAAAGTCTTGCAGGAAATGGGCAGTAGGACTGAATATTAATGATTCTGAAAAAAAAAATGGACCCCAGGGGCTCATATGCCCCCACCCCGGGGCAATATACATGTATATTACCATAATATTCAAACGTCATCTCTGAAACCGCTTGGCCAATCAAAGCCAAATTTTATGCGAAGCATCAATAGGAAGGGGTAATCAATGTGTATATAAATAATTCAGGTCACATGACCAAGATGGCCGCAATGCCCATATATGGTAAAAACCCTTCGAAAATCTTCTTCTCCAGAACCGGTGGATCGATTTCAAAGAAACTTGGCATGAAGCATCGATGGCTCAAGTACTATAATGTATATATAAATCATGACCCTGTAATGACCTTGACCTTTTTTAATGGCACGGTCAACATAGGTCGCCAATGCAATTGAATAGGGAAAACTTTTAAAATGTCATTTAAAGTGAAAGTCTTGCAGGAAATGGGCAGTAGGACTGAATATTAATGATTCTGAAAAAAAACTGGACTCCAGGGGCTCATCTACCCCCACCCCGGGGCAATATACATGCATATTAGCATAATATTCAAACATCTTCTACTCTGAAACCGCTTGGCGAATCAAAGCCAAATTTTATGTGAAGCATTTATGGAATGGGGGAATTAATGTATATATAAATTATCCAGTTCACATGACCAAGATGGCTGCCATGCCCATATATGGTAAAAACCCTTCAAAAATCTTCTTCTCCGAATCTGGTGGACCGATTTCAAAGAAACTTGGCATGAAGCACCAATGGCTGAAGTACTACAATGTATATATAAATCATGACCCTGTGGTGACCTTGACCTATTTTACGACAAGATCAACATAGGTCGCCAATGCATTGGAATGGGGAAAACTTTTAAAAAGTCATTTGAGGTGAAAATCTTGCAGGAAATGGGTAGTAGGACTAAATATTAATGATTCTGAAAAAGAAAATGGACCTAAGGGCTCATATGCCCACACCACGGGGCAATATACATGTATATTACCATAATATTCAAACATCTTCTCCTCTGAAACCACTTGGCCAATTGAAGCCAAATTTTATGTGAAGTATCTATAGGATGGGAGAACCAATGTGTATAGTAACAAGTATAAGCTTTAACAAAAAGCTTGGTCTACGCTTCGCATATATAAACTAGAATGTCAAAGCTCCCATTTCATCGTGGTTCATGTGACTGAACAGAAATAAAACGCTGCGCGGTCAAAGCATTCATACCTGACAATCGACCGTCACAATACTGTCGGTTCCCTTACCTCAGAATTACATGTAAAATTCCAATTTACATGGCATGACGTGTAAAAGAGCCCGTCAATACGTGTCAAAGCATGAATTTTACACGTAAAAACGTGTCATACCATGTAAAACAAAAAAAGCATTCTCCAACCTGGCGAAATGCGTAAAATTTTACACGTCTTTACGTGTAAAATTATAATTTTACATGTCTTGACACGTAAAACTTGGACTTACAAATATTTCATCTGGCAAAACACGTCAAAACTTCAACATAGACAAAATCAAGCCTGTAAAATGAACAATTTGTGGACTTAGAAAATTTTCAACCCGTAAAAATATGTAAAACTGAGTTTTTTTGCCATGTAGCCAAATTGTATTTAAATATCTATCCAATGAACAGTCAAGATTTGGCAGACATATTTAATGACTCATTTCCTGTGTTTGAATATTGGAGGGAATGTGTGGATGTGATGGTATTATTTTAAGTTTGATTGGCATACATATTAAATAAAGGAGTTAGTGCTATGAAAAAGAGTTAGTGCAGCAGCAAAGTAAGTATTTAAACATTATTTTATTATAGTATGTAGAGGCCTGTATTTTTATCATGTTCCATTTTATGTGACTGCACTTGACACACAATATACACTGCAATGAATTTTGCCTGCATGTCATGATTTTAGATCAATCTTTCAAATATAAAGAAAAGTTATAAATATGCAACATGGTTATATCAATGAAGTGTGTTTCAAGCATCAAACTGTCTTATTTTGTTTAAGAATTTCAAAAATATGCTTAATTTTGAATAAATTCTCTGCTTTGTGTCAGCATATCGAACTGTGAAGCATCTGATGGTATGTAAAGTCATTTGCGCTGATCCAAGAGGTACAATGTAGGATGGTTTTAATGGACAAAAGTTTTGTATTTATTAGTATTATTATTACTTTTTCTCTCTTTACTATTGCTTTGAGTAGCACATGATATAAAGGCTGTATATTATCTTCCTTATGTGCTAACAGCATAGATCTGGAAGTCTTCTCTGAACTATAACTAATTTGTGCCCCTGAAACTGCAAATTGCAATTTCACGGGCAATACACATATTAGTAAAGAAATTGTGTACTAGGTCATATAAAGCCTATTTAAAGCATATGCTTATGTAATTATTGTATACTGATATGACCGTTAGTTAACCTTTGAACTAAATTTCTACATGGCAATTTTTACATGTTACTGCCAGGAATGCGTAAATTTTTACATGTAAAAAGTGACATGTAAAATTTTACGCATTACTGGCATTTTTAGAGGAGAAACCGAGTGACTACATGGCATTTTTTACACGTAAAACTAGAAAGACATGTAAAAAGTTACATGTAAAAAGTTACATGTAATGACGCGTTTTTACACGTCATAAGCTGTAATTTTTAACAGATTCACTTAATAAGCAGACTGCTATTCTGGCATTTTTTACGTGTTTACGTCACAACCTGTAAAAGCATGTGCCAATACTCCGCATTCCTGGCATTACGCGTAAGGACATGTCTTTGACATGTCTTTACATGTAATTCTGAGGGAAGGGTAATCATACACGGCAGGTGGGGCACGGTCAAAGCTTTCATACCTGACCATATAGCGTCACAATACCGTCGGTTCATTTCATTCCAATGTTGCTCAGATAGAATGCAATCATGCACCAGTTCCACGAATCTAACAATTTGCCCCATTTTTTGGTACCTACTGCACCATTGGTACAAATGTTACCAACCAAAGGGATGTTTGCATGGGTGTTTTGGGTGTTTACACCGACACGGAATCCTACTAACACGATGGTCAAGCCACTAGACCCAAACGTGCAGTTGCAGTTGTAGCGAGGTGTATGAGTTGTCTTTAAAGTAGGTCAATCTCAAACTTTAGAGTAGTCTACGCGCTGGCGCGTAGACAATAATCTAGGTAACATGACCAAGATGGCCGCCATGGCCATATAAGGTAAAAAACCTTCAAATATCTTCTTCTCTGAAACCAATAGATTGATTTCAATGAAACTTGGCGTGAAGCATCCATGGCTAAAGTATTACAATGTATATATAAATCATGACCCTGTGATGACCTTGACCAAGTTTATGGCAAGGTCAACATGGGTTGCCCATGCATTTGAATGGGGAAAACTGTTAAAATGTCATTTGAAGGGAAAAGCCAGCAAGAGCCAAGAAATCGGCAAATGGACAGAATATTGATTATTCTGAAAAAAGAAAACGGCCCAAGGGCTTCATCTGCCCCTGCACTGGGGTTAAATACCATAATATTCAAACATGTTTATTGGTATATGCAGCAGACTCAGGTGAGCGTTTACAGGACCATTGGTCCTCTGGTTTCATGTTTGACATTGCTTACGTACATGTAGATTAATTTGAGCCGCCTCATGGGAAAACCAACAATCTGCATAGGCAAAAACAAAGACGCAGATCAGCTTCGCGGTAACCTCGAAGCTGATCAGCGCCTTTGTTTTCGCTTCTCGGATAGTAAAATTCCTCTTCTACTTAAATCCAAAATTTCAAGCTTCTAGCTCTTTTCTGTGCTTGTACAGGCTGGTTTGTGTCGGACCTGTTCGGAAACCACATTGTTGGTTTTCCCACGAGGCGGCTCATTTCACATGCATTTTATTGAAGATCAAGATGATTAATTGATGACAGTGGTGGCAGTTTTTCCTTTCCTTAGAAGGGTGATTTAAATTTTGATAAGTCACGTTTATAAGAGCTTTGTTGCAAGATTTTTTTTCCTGTTTTTTGGTAAGGGAAGACATAGATCAGCTTTCTAATTTTAGAACTAGAATGAACTGTCCATATTTACAAAGACACTGGTCAGATTGTAGGACAACAATCATATAGCAAGGCAAGTACATATGAGCCGCGACGGGAGAAAACCTTTCTTGTGGAGTTCCAACCCAGTCCGATACGATCTGGCCTGTACAGTCACAGAAGAAGGTTAGAAGCTTGAAAACTTGAATTTAAGTAAAATACAAATTGTACTATATAAGCAGTGAAATAAGCAGCGAAAACAAAGGCGCTGATCAGCTGTGCAGTTACTGCACAGCTGATCTGCGTCTTTATTTTCGCATAGGCTAAAATCCGGTTTTCTCATGACGCAGCTCATGTAGATGTGCTTAATTTGCTGAATCATAGTTATCATTGCCTAATCAAAGTTCGTATAAATTTTCGTAATGTACTTTATGATGATATCAATTAAAATACTGGTTTGACCATGAAGTATGACTCTGAGTTGTTCATCATTTACATCTAGTTATCAGATATTAATGTACTTAGATTATGTTATGTAACAGATTGTCAGTTAAGAAAGATCAAATTAGGGAACGGAGGCTGCTCTTTGTTATTTCATTGGAAAAAACTTAAGAGGATTGTGAGCTGTTTCAGGTATTCTATGTTCTTTATTTCAATATATTATTATTTTGAAGAGATTTCATTTTTCTGTTTTGTCACACGTTTTCATTATTCATTAAAGCTTTGAGGTTATACTGTTGATGATATTACGCTAATTATTGTAAAAAGCAACTCATAGACCTCTTTACAGATTTTCTTTTGAATCAACATCTCAAACTCCTTACGGGCAGCCCCTGTGGCTGAGCTAAGATTGCTGATTTCATTACTACTCAAGCATTAGATCATCTCTTTGGTTTGTCCAGCTCCTGCCGCTTGTGGTTGTCCATCATTGGTTAGACCTGTTTTCGCCCCACTAAAGGATTGGCCCATCTCATTGAGTGAAATAATCTTTAGAGGGATATCAAACTATAAAAGAAAACTTGTACATCAGGAAAACATGTCCGTAAAATGTCTACCCCCTTATACCCCACTTTTATGTAGAAAAACAGGTGTTTGCAGGGGTATACCTATGCTTCAAAACATAAAATGTGGGTACTCGTTAGAACCGCCTCGCTGAGGTGGTTCTTACATGTACCCACAATCTATGTTATATCCTTAAACAGTACTAGTAGTAGAGTTAAAAGTCTGAAATTAGGTTTTTAGGAAAAACTCATGTTTCTAAAAGAACTAAACTAGACTGAATTTCCAATCCAATCAATATATATATAGCGCAAGAAGGACAACTCTCCTTTATACTTGACTGTTTAGTTACATACTTATCACACCTGTTATATTTCTAGATGTATCATTACGCTGCATTTGTATTGTATGGTATTTCAGAGTTAGCATTATAATGTTGAATCCTCATTTCTACTCTGAGCCGCTGCATGGGAAAACCAACAATCGGCATAGGCGAAAACAAAGGCGCAGATCAGCATCGCAGCTGATCAGAGCCTTTGTTTTCACTACACGTATAGTACATTGTACAATTCCTCTACTTTCTAAATCCAAAATTTCCAGCCTCTAACCATCTTCTGCGACTGTACAGCCCGGTTTGTGTCGGACCTGGTCGGAACCCAAATTGTTGGTTTTCTCACGCACAGGCTCACTGTATATTTTGTAGCTTTGGTGATGTTTTACTGAGTGACAAGCTAGGAATCTTCTTTGAGAACTGTTCAAATTCTTCAGAAATGTGCACTTAGTATGGGTAAACTAGTAAACTACCTTTGGGAGGCTTGCCCTGAAACAGTGTGACTTTGATAATTGATCATCCCAACATGACCTGAGCTGTTGATTGCGGAGATAAATCACTAAATCATAAAATCAACTAGCCGATTGAATTAATTCTTGTTACTGATTCAGTGCAGACTAGTACTGTATCAACAGATGATGATTGGGGGCCCTGTAATTATTTTTACTATCTGCTCCAAGGTGATTTTTTTATCGCACCTGCTTATAGCAGGGTGCGATATAGGAGTCCAAATTTCCGTCCGTCCGTTCGTTCGTTCGTCCGTCAACATTTACGTCGAAGTTTGACATTTACGTCGAAGTTTTTGTTTTCTCTGCATCAGAGATAGCTGTGACTGTGAAACCTTGCATAGCAATTGTCCTTGACATACCCTTCAATTGTCCTTGACATACCCTTCGTGCCCTTGACCCAGTGACCTTGACCTATATTTCATGGTCCATTGACTTTGTTAATTTTTACGTCGAAGTTTTGTTTTCTCTGCATCAGTGATAGCCATGAGTGTAAAACCTTGCATAGCAATTGTCCTTGACATACCCTTCAAGCACGCACCTTGACACAGTGCCCTTGACCTATATTTCACGGTCCATTGACTTTGTTAATTTTTACGTCGAAGTTTGGTTTTCTCTGCATCTGTGATAGCCATGAGTGTGAAACCTTGCATAGCAATTGTCCTTGACATACCCTTTAAGCACGCACCTTGACCCAGTGCCCTTGACCTATATTTCATGGTCCATTGACTTTGTTTATTTTTACGTCGAAGTTTGGTTTTCTCTGCATCATTGATAGCCATGAGTGTGAAACCTTGCATAGCAATTGTCCTTGACATACCCTTCAAGCACGCACCTTGACCCAGTGCCCTTGACCTATATTTCACGGACCATTGACTTTGTTAATTTTTACGTCGAAGTTTGGTTTTCTCTGCATCAGTGATAGCCATGAGTGTGAAACCTTGCATAGTAATTGTCCTTGACATACCCTTCAAGCACGCACCTTGACCCAGTGCCCATGACCTATATTTCACGGTCCATTGACTTTGTTAATTTTTATGTCGAAGTTTGGTTTTCTTTACATAATTGATAGCTGCCAGTGTGAAACCTTGCATAGTAATTGTCATTGACATACTCTTCAAGCACGCACCTTGACCCGGTGCCCTTGACCTACATTTCACGTTCCATTGACTTTGCCCGATGCAGGTGCGATATCGACCTCCGCGGAGTTCTTGTTTGTGATTAATGTTTATGTTGTCTGTTTAGTCACAGGGTTACAGTTTCATCTACGAGCCGCGACACGAGAAAACCGGTCTTCGGGGTTTCTGACCAGGTCTGACACAAACCGGCATATATAGTCACAGAAGAAAGCTAGAGGCCTGAAATTTTGGACTTATGTACAAGAGGAATTGTACTATCCGTGTAGCCAAAACAAAGGTGCTGATCAGCTTTGCAATTACTGCGAAGCTGATCTGCGCCTTTGTTTTTGCATAGCCAGAAATCTGTTTTTCTCATGAAGCTGCTCATATAATTAGGAAAAAAGTACTTCTAACATCACTTCCGAAACCTATTAGTAAAAGAGGAAGTGATATAAATACATTCATGCACTTTTCAAACACCCATCTGATACCCCAATAGTCGAGATACTGAATTTTGTAGAATTAATTGACCTACAGTGATTAAATGCAATTGGAGATCAATGATAATGGACTTATAAAATGTAAGAAGTACACCTGAACTGATGTATTTTGGGTAGTATATATTTTATATATAGGTTTTCAAGCGTGATTCAGGTTGTAAAACATTGTAACCCGAGTGTTGGATAAAATGTAGGCCAAATGTGCAATGTATTGTAAAGTTCAAAGTCTTGTTGTTTTATGGTACATATAAAGCATGATGTGATTTTGTATGTATATGTTTTGCATAGCTCACTGTCAAAATGGTAAGTCCTCCTTTAGTTTAGAGTTATATTATACGTTTTGACCATTTACTGTATGAAAATGAGGCTAGATGCTGAAAAACACAGTGCTGTACATGCACAAACGTACATGTTTTGTT
This sequence comes from Rugalucina vietnamica, assembly GCA_964017185.1. Taxonomy (NCBI): domain Eukaryota; kingdom Metazoa; phylum Mollusca; class Bivalvia; order Lucinida; family Lucinidae; genus Rugalucina; species Rugalucina vietnamica. The sequence continues at coordinate 34,389,378 of OZ024869.1, read as the reverse complement.
TTGATTCTCACATTTAGTATCCTGATATGTTTTGCTCTTGCTTTTTGTAATATGCAACAAAGTTGTATCCTCAATCAAAATTAATATTGTCAACAAATTTTGCACATTTTTAATCTTTATCAATGACTCAGCTATTTTATATGGTGGTGATAACTTTCACCCTTGAGGTTGATGACTTCTTGTCGGGGATAGAATTGCCAGCCTCCCATTTTATGCAGTACATGTGTCAGTGGGTACTAAAGTAACTTTCAAAAACTCCTAGAGCCCTCCCTACACTTTATAGTATGAGAAAATATGCAACCAACAAGGCGCATATTAAGGTGCACAGCCACACATTGGTAATTTTTGTTTGAAATGAAAATGTGATTATTGTTTTTGGTGCTTTTTTTCACAGAAATTAAAAATGTTAAAAATGAACAATGTTATGAAAGGACCATCTAAAACTGATCTACATTTACATGTCGAATAATGGTCATTTGGAAACATTATGCCTTTATTGGTCATATTATATACCAACTCGTGTTTCACTGGGAGGCAAGAAGTTTACACATGTATACATAAAACATCAATTGAGTAGCTAACTGTCTGTAGCATACAAGTTTTAATCTTTCTGGTGACATTAAACTCCTGATTGCTTAATTTTCATTCCTTGTTTTTATATTTATTTATTTTAACATTATTTTATGAAGTTTTCTGTTAATTTACTGTTTTTGGTTCCCTTTATTAATTTGTCCTTCCCTATAAGTTGGTTTGACTGGGGCATTTTAAAAAGTTTAACTCATTTACATGTTAGCCTTGCATCCTTTTTGTGGGACATAGGCAAACAGCATAGCCCCAGATGTGACGCCGCAGAACACGGCGTCCCATCTGGGGCTATCCTGTTTGCTTAGAGGAATGTCGTTGAAAAATGGAATAAAAATTCATGTTCACCCCTAACATCCCTAAAACTGACAATGGACTCACCCAAATGATAATGATGGGAAAATCCATTCGTCAAAAATGGGTTAAGTAAGCAATAATCAGGAACTGTTTCAATCAGAACTGAAGTCCGACCCTGAAAACAGGTACTGATACAACAGTGTTCAAGTCTGTCTGACCATCTGACATGACATATAGCTTTGGTCAGATAAAACCTGATCTAACATATTGGTCAGGGAATAATTTGTTTGGTAAGGCAAACTCTGAGAGTCTGCCTGACCGCAGGTACTGTAAGGACTTTACAAGTTTCGTGAACACTGATACAAAGGTACTGTTGCACTGTAAGAGTTTTATCCCTTTAAATATACTTTATCTTATTTGATTTATGCTGCTAGAAGGGCTGTAAAGGCAGCATAATCTAACAAAATTATGTGTCGCTCAGACATGTATTAAATGTGAAGGCATCCGTTATATCAGGCATCTTCTTCTTGGTCTACAATAATTGTCATTGTTTCCATTTTAGGCCCATATAAAGCTTGAAATTTATGGCTATAATTGTGGCTTTTTTTAAGTGTTTAAATATGATGGTATTTGATTAATTCGTAATTCTTATATAAATCTTTTGATTTCAGTCTGCTGAAGAAACTGAGATACAACATTTAACAGAAGCAGAGGAGCTCCCATCAGTATCAGACTACCTACCAGACGACCAGTCTACCTCATCAGAGGAGGTGGTCCAGTCCAGCTCAGAGTCTGACCTTCACCTTTCTGACGAAGCAGGGGAGGACACTGACGAGGAAATGGAAAGGGAGACAATTCTAGATGTCCAGGGCATGACTTGCCAGTCCTGCGTGAAGACTATAGAAACTAACATTGCCAAACAGAAAGGTGTAATTAGCATAAAGGTGAGTTGTCTCTCATCATTTTTAGCTCGACTGCACGAAGTACATAGAGCTATTGCAGTCACTCCGGTCGTCCACGTTCCCGTGCGCGTGCACGTTCCCGTGCGCGTCACACTTGCGTTAAGGTTTTCTAGAAGTCCATATCTTGACAACCACTCATCAGAAAGCATTCATACTTGGACCATAGATACCCTGTAGGGTTAGCTTTCATTCCATGGCATCGGGCCCCTGGGTCCAGGCCAGGGGGTGGCGCTGGAGGTTAAAATCTAGAACACCTTCAAAAATGGCAATTATTGTGTTAAAGTTTTCTAGAAGTCCATATCTTGACAACTGCTCATCAGAAAGCATTGATACTTGGGCCGTTGACACCCAGTAGGGTCGGCTTTCATTCCATGGCATCAGATCCCTGGGTCCATGCCAGGGGGTGGGGCTAGAGGTTAAAATCTAGAACACCATTAATAATAATGGCTTTTCTGTGATATAGTATTCTAGAAGTCTATGTCTTGAAACCTTTTATCAGAGGGCTTTCATACTCCGACGATAGGTACCCTGTAGGGTTGAGTTTCATTTCATGGCATCGGATCTCTGGGTCCATGCCTGGGGGGTGGGGCTAGAGGTTAAAAACTAGAACACTGTAAAAATAGATGTACTGCTGTGTAACTTTTACAAGGAGTCCATATCTTGACAACAACTTATCATAAAGCATTCATACTTCATACACTTTAGGTTCCATGACATCGGACCTCTGGGTCTGAGTCAGGGGGGCGGGGCTAGAGGTCAAAATCTAGAACTCCCTGAATTTTTTTCTTTTTATTTCTTAATAGAAACAACTCAGGAAGATGGTTGGTCATTCAACTTTTGACTTTGTGATACTGACTTGTTTGTCATGATGGTAAGGGTCCGTTGACCTACTTTCCATGGTTCAGTGATTTTGCCTTATATCTTGACACTCAATTAGTATACATGTATTTTCTTACTTCTTTCAGATTATGAGTGAGTACGACCAGGCCTTTGACCCCAATATACTTATAGGTCACTGTGACCTAATTTCACGGTTCAGTGATTTTGCCTTATATCTTGACACTCAATTAGTTTATTTTCATACTTTTTTCAGTTTATGAGTGAGTATGACCAGACCTTTGACCCCAATATACTTAGTCACTGTGACCTAATTTCACGGTTCAGTGACTTTGCCTTATATCTGGCAACTTAAATGGTTTATGAACAAACTTCTTTCACACTATGTTTGCGTATGACAAGACTTTTGACCCTGAAGTACTCCTAGGTCACTGTGACCTAATTTCACGGTTCAGTGATTTTGCCTTATATCTTGACACTCAATTAGCGTATTTTCATACTTTTTTCAGATTATGAGTGAGTATGACCAGACCTTTGACCCGAATATACTTATAGGTCACTATGACCTTATTTCACGGTTCAGTGACTTTGCCTTATATCTCGCCACTCAAGTGGTTTATGAACAAACTTCTTTCACACTATGTTTGCGTATGACAAGACCTTTGATCCTAAAGTAGTACTAGGTCAATATGACCTAATTTCACGTTTCAGTGATTTTCCTTTATATGGTGTATGAACATACTTCTTTCACGATATGTTTGCGTATGACAAAATCTTTGACCATAAAGTATTCATGGGTCACTGTGACCTAATTTCATGGTTCAGTGATTTTGCCTTATATCTCGACACTCAGTTGGTATTTTTTCATACTTCTTTCTGATTATGAATGAGTATGACCAGACCTATAACCCAAACATACTTATAGGTCACTACGACCTAATTTCATTGTTCAGTGACTTTGCTTTATATCTCAACACTGAATGGGTATATGATCATATTTCTTTCATATTATGAGTAAGTATCACTAGACCTTTGACCCTGAAATACTTATAGTCAGTGTGACCTTATTTCACGGTTCAGTGATTTTACCTTGTATCTTGGCACTCGGTTGGTATATGAACACACTTCTTTCACAATATGAGTGACACCTTTAAATCTTAGGTAGTTATAGTTAACTTTCATGGTTCAGTGATATTGCCTTATTGCATCAAGGCAAAAAGATGTATGAGCATAATGCTTTGGGTTTATGGTTGGGTTTGGCCTTATGTTTGACAAAGGTCAGAAGTAGTCGAGCACGCTGTCCTGCGACAGCTTTTATTATTGTAGCCGCTACTAGTGATGCACGACATTTCGTCGAAAATGTGTTTTGTTGAAAATGTTGTAACTTAAAAAATATTCACCGCTAAATTTTGAGATTTATTCCGTAGAAGACTAGCCTATAGGTCCACATTTTGAGCCACAAACCACTAGGATTAGGGCAAAGGTCTGGGCATGGGGACATTTTCGACAAATGTAATTTTTGACGAAATGTCGCTGAGGCGCTACTAGATAAGCTTTTGGGGGAAAAACAGTACAGAACTTTCAAAACTATCTCTATTTACTGCCATAACTCGTGGACATTTTTGTCAGGTGAAAGTTTTGTACTTTTTTCTAAATGCTGAACAAGAATCTGCCAGACATAAAAATGTTGCCTTATTTCAAGTACATGAACACCGGATTGATCAGCAATTCAAAGTAAGCAGTGAAGAACTTAACAAGTCAGTCTCAAGAATCAGAGAGGTCTACCCTTTTGCTTTTTTTTGTCCACAGCATTCAGATATCATGAAATATTTTCTTCAATAAGGTTTTTGGCGTAAATGCATTAATAAATAGGATGTAAACAAAGTGAGACAAAGTTAGATTGAAATGTACAGCAGTTAAGTACACGAGTTATCTTTGTGACCTATTACATACCTTATTATGGCTAGTCACGTTCCCTGCAGTTGATGTATTTGATCTAATTAAGTGTCCATATTGTTGTCAGCAATATCACCAGTGTCATTTTAGTAGTCCTCCTCCTCCTTCTCATCATCATCATCATTATCATCATCATTATAGTCATCATCTTCATCATCATCATCATCATCGTCATCATCATAGTCATCGTTGTGGTTGAAGTAATTGTCATCATCATCATAGGATGAAGCAACATCGTTGACATCAGTAGAACATCAATTTGTTTATTGTCTTGAATATAGACATATTAAACTTTTCATTAAATGTCTGTAACATAAATATGTCTGTTTTGAGATGTTCTGCAGATATGTAACATTATAAGTCAGATATTAAACTCGAAAAACAAACAGCATTTTATGTTGTGACAATTTTGTATGTAAAATGGGATAATGACCTAGATAATGTTTGTTTATAGTGATAACTGACTGATAATTCTGCATTTTCATACAAAGTTTTCCATGTTTTTGTATTCATTGGAATCAATTTTGCAAGAAAATTCTATAGAATACCTTTATAAAGAATTCTTATGGAGGAATGACAACAAATATTGTTCATTTATCATGCATTATCTGCCTTATTTTCTGTTAAGATAATATGAGCCGCCACGTGGGAAAACCAACAATCTGCATAGGCGAAAACAAAGGCGCAGATCAGCTTCGCAGTAACTGCGAAGCTGATCAGCGCCTTTGTTTTCGCTAATCGGATAGTATGATTCCTCTTCTACTTAAATCCAAAATTTCAAGCTTCTATCTCTTTACTGTGAGTGTACAGATCGGTTTGTGTCGGACCTGTTTGGAAAACCACGTTGTTGGTTTTCCCACGAGGTGGCTCATATCTCAGAAAGTTATCAGGTAGAGTAAATGAGACAACAGGTGAAAATTAACAGTGAATCCATAATATAAGTATTTAGTGACAGATGGCTGAATATTAGTGATGAAATTAGATTTATTGCCGCAATAGTCAGTTTTTTTTCTGGAGGATAAACTGTGGCACGTTTCTCTAACTCGGACTAAAAATGGCTTTTCGAGGTGGATATCAAAAACTACCAGTAAGTTTTCTTAAATAATTTGGCCTGAATTGTTAACTTGTAGAGAGTTGAGACATTATTTAGGACATTGCTTTTGTTTTTGCTTTTGCCTTGTTTATAAAAAAAATAGTTTTATTGAGCTAATTCTTGTAAGTTCTTACGATCCTCAACCCAGGATTTTGCAGAAGAATACACCTGGACCTCTTTATAACACGGTTCATTGCAATACGGTTTTGGATATAACACTGATCATTGTTGGACCCCAATTAGACTATATTTGCTATATGTCTATATATTTTACCCTCGTTATAACACAGATTAGATAGCTAACACGGAAATTGGCTTGGACCCCAGCAATAGTGTTATAAAGAGATTGAGGTGTACTATATTATTAAAAAGTATATTATTATTCACCTGAATTAATTCATTTTTACTGTGTATTGAGATAAATGTTGTGGGTCACAGTCACAATTATGCACAATTTTTTGCAATGTAATTTCAAGATTTCCTGGGGAGTGCAGTGATGTAGTGGTAGAGCATCGGACTCCAAATTGAGAGGTCCTGTGTTCGATTTCCACTGGCGGCACGGTGTTGTGTCCTTAAGCAAAACACATGAACTCCCTAGAGTCCTGGTAAATACCTAGAAAGCAGTGACTCCGTCCTGTGAATGAAACATTGTCAACTGGGACGTTAAACCTCAATACAAACAAATGAAGATTTTCTGTGAATTTGACTGTACATATTGACTTTTTCGTATCACATGATGAAAGATGTTATCTATTTTATCACAGTGGTTGATAATAATGATTTTCAGTATTCTGTGAGAATGTATTAAGTTTAAGGCTCTTTTTCAAATCATCGATAAAGCATTTGATGCATTTGTAAGTGGGGCTGGATAAATCATGACATGCACAGAAATCATTCGGGAAATTTAAGAAAAATTAGGTGAAACTAAGAAATGAATTTCCCTGGGTAAATTTCAACCCCCTGAAATGATTCTTTTTAAATGCTTATTTATTAATATGTACATGTACCAATGTTTAAGTTATATCTGGATACTTATTATAAATGTCATTATTATGATTGCTGCTGGCAAAATACTTGATAATAGATATAATAGCAGTATGTACAATACGCTAATTATTACGTGTTATTGTTTTATTATGTGTCCTTATTGCACAGACCAGGATCTAGCTGTCAATCAATTGTGGTTTCTGTGGCGACGGTTAGTGACATGTCTAGATATGTGTATACAGCCTGTATGTGTACATCACAGAAATAGAAATCTCAGAAAAATCTTCTGTGATTTCTGAAAGATTACTATAAATATGTCTTTAATTGACCAGTCCTTTGTAACCACTGCTCCCCCACCTATGGGGAAGGGCGGGAATTATGACTTTTCAGCTTTCAGTGCCCTGCTATGAGCGCCACCCCCTGGGGGCAAACTGGAGGTCAAAACTTTGCCCTTTGCCCCGCCCTTCGCAATAGAAAATCTCCCTGGGGTAAGGATCCTAATGTCAAAATCCTGTCATTTCCCTTGCACTGTGAGGACACTCAAAAAGTAATTGCCCTGCACTTTAGCCCGGCCCTCCCCAACCCTTCCCTGTAGTGGGGGTGGGGTGGGGGGCTTTGGTTACAAATGACTGGTGCATAAGGTTTTGATTCTTTACTATTTGGTCTACTGTAAGGTTTGCGATCACAGAAAACCTCATATAAAATGCTTTAAGAGCTTTTCAGTAACTTGATGCATTGTATTGGCCACAGAAGACTGCATGCTTGCGATAACCATGTTAATCATTATTTAACTCATTTAAGCCTGGCGTCCCTTTAATGGGACATAGGCAAACGGAATAGCCCAAGATGTGATGCTGCAGAATGCGGCATCCCATCTGGGGCTATTCTGTTTGCTCTATTAGAGAATTTTCATCGAAAAATTGAATAAGATTTAAAAATCACTCCTGATGCCCCTAAAAATGAAAGTGGGCTCACCCAAATGATAGTGATGGGAAAATCCATTCGTCAAAAATGGGGTAAAGTGGTAACCAACTGACCATTCATGAACTTTGGACACTCAGTAACCATTTGCTGCAGTCATCCAACTGTCAAGTAAAGACATTTGACAAAACAATGCAGACAGAAAAGCTGACTGTGAAGAGTCTGACTTGGATCTTTGCTAAAACTATTCTGACCTATGATTTAAGGTATTAACCAGGCAGTTAGATGAATATCTAGTCAGATGAATATCTACGTTGATTTCTCAACATACATACATGTATATATAAAGGATCTGTCACATAACTTGATCAGTTCTCCATATCCCTGTTCCAGGTTATGTTAGAGAGCTGTGAGGCCCTGATCACAACAGCCTCACAGAAACCTCACCCCCAATCTTAGCGGAGCAGATAGATAATCTCGGCTTCACTGCCAAGATAAAGTCGGTCTCACCCTCCAAGATATTTTCACATAACTTTATTATTTCTCCCTGTTTTCATTCTAGGTGATGCTGGAGAGCTGTGAGGCCCTGATCAAGTACAGCCCCACAGAAACCTCACCCCCAATCTTAGCAGAGGAGATAGATAACCTTGGCTTTCCTGCCAAGATAAAGTCGGTCTCACCCTCGGAGGCGGAGCCTGTCAGTGATGCTGCGCCAGTTAGTGATACCATAGTACATGTGAATGGAATGACATGTATGAACTGTGTGAATAACATTGAACAACATATTGCTAAGGTGGATGGGATTATTGCTATCAAAGTGTCGCTGGAACAGCAACAGGCTTATGTTCAGTTCAATCCAGAGAAGATAACGGCTCAGAAGGTAGCTGAAAATATTGATAACATGGGGTTTGAGGCGTACATTGAGAAGAGTAGGAATGCACTGATTGCTAGGATCCATGTTGAAGGTATGACATGTCAGTCATGCGTGAGGAACATTGAGACGAACATGAAAACTAAACCAGGAGTTAATGAGATACGTGTCTCTCTAGAGGACAGAGAAGCATTTATAATCTTTGACCCGAAGTTAACCAATCTTGAAGTGCTAAGAGATCAAATAGATGACATGGGGTTTGATGCATCTATACCTAAAGGTTTTCATGTTGATCATGAGTTTGACAAACTGGCTAGACAATCTCTGGAGTCGAAAGAGAGAGAAGCTGTTATTGATATTGAGGGGATGGTGTGTCATTCTTGTGTTAAGAACATAGAAACTAACGTCAAAGATAAACCAGGGATTATAGACATTAAGGTATCCTTAGAAACAAGCAATGCGAGAGTGAAATTTGACAGCAGTGTTATAACGGCAGACAAAATAGCAGACATGATTGATGATATGGGTTTTGAGGCTAAAGTATCAGGCTCAACATCAGCTCTCAATACTGAGGATTCTACAAGAAAAGTGCTACTCAATATATTTGGTATGACATGTAATTCATGTGTTCAGTCTATAGAAGGGAAGATATCGGAGGTCCCTGGTGTGGTATCTATCAAGGTTTCTCTAGCGGACCAGACCGGCACTGTGATATATCACCCCAGTAAGGTCACACCCCTGGGGGTAATTGATGCTATTGATGATATGGGCTTTGAAACTTCATTGAAAGGTAAGCAGGCCCTGAGGTTATAAAACTTTTTTCATGCTAAGCTGAGCTGAGACTAACATTTATCCTGCTCATAAATACTGTTGGCATTTTAACATTTATTAGCAGGATAAATTGCATGCTTTGGTAATCTAGACCTGAAATTTCAAATTATTTGGACTATTTCAGTATATATGAGCACTTTCAGTTTCTTCCTCAGCTGAGTTGAGCATGAAAATATTTTTATAATGTCGAGGCCAGAATTCATAATAAACAAGGTTCTCAAAGGCTGCTATTGGGTGCTTTGTATTGTTAGACTCTTTCCATGAACACATTCTTATGAAGTATTTGACCATAAAAATTCTAGTTATAAAAACCACCTTTTTCTACTGAAGCTTTTATGTGAACAATAAGTTTATGAAGCATTTTATGTAAAAAATAAGGGCAGATTAGATACACATACTGCTTCTGTTTAAACTTTATCAACAAAAACCACAATATCCTTGTTTGTGAAGTAAATATGAGCCGCGACATGAGAAAACCGGTCTTTGGGGTTTCTGACCAGGTCTGACACAAACGGGCCTGCACAATCACAGAAGGAGGCTAGAAGCTTGAAATTTCGGAAATATGTAGAAGAGGAATTGTACTATCCTTGTAGCGAAAACAAAGGACGCTCATCAGCTATGCAGTTACTGCACAGCTGATCTCATGACACGGCTCATATGAGCCGCGACGCGAGAAAACCGGTCTTCGGGGTGTCCGACCAGGTCTGACACAAACCGATCTGTACAGTCACAGAAGCAGGCTAGAAGCTTGAAGTTTCGGATTTAAGAAGAAGAGAAATTGTACTACCCGTGTAGCGAAAACAAAGGCGCTGATCAGCTTCGCAGTTACTGCGAAGCTGATCTGCGCCTTTGTTTTCGCATAGGCAAAACTCCGGTTTTCTCATGACGTGGCTCATATATTCTTTACTAGGATGTTAATTTATTTTGCAGGTAAACCCACAAAAGATGACTCTGCCCCTGCTCCAGGGACCAGCACCTCAACAGTGAAGCCCCTCACCCCTACTGTCCATAGACCCAACAGACCAGTGGTACGGGTGGACCCAGTGGCCGGGGTGGTGCGGTACAGACACTCCAGCAGTAGAGATGACTATGAGAAATGTTATCTCAAAGTGACCGGCATGACCTGTGCTTCCTGTGTTAACACTATAGAGAAAAATCTTATCAAAGTCAAAGGTAACAGTACTTTGATCGACTTACATTATTTGGCTAGAGGTTATTTAGTAAGAAAGCAAATAATGTTTGCTCTCCGACCCACATATAGTCAAAAACATATCAGCATGCTGCTTACAAAAAGCAGCAATATGTTTGAAAATTACTCCTTAACCTGAAAAAGTATGATACAAGATAGTTAAAATTATCAAAAAGTATGGTAGAGAATTTGTGATGATGGATGCTGACATAAGTAAGTTGCTGATGACAGGTGGTCATATGGTTGGCTTTGACTGTACTAGTTTTGATTTTGAATCGTATAATCAATGTCTTCTGTTAGACATTATACATGCATGTAGGTAGTCAGTCTCTACATATTTGATCAATTCCATGCTATATCACAGGAGTGAAATCAGTGTTGGTTGCGTTGATGGCACAGAAAGCTGAGGTGAAGTATGACCCTGCCTATATCCTGCCCTCCCAGATAGCCACAGAGATCAACAATCTAGGCTTTGTTGCCGTGGTGATGGAGTCAGAGTCAGCAGGACATGGAGTCTGTGAACTCATGGTAAGTTAGTGAACAAGTGAAGTATGACCCTGCCTATATCCTGCCCTCCCAGATAGCCACAGAGATCAACAATCTTGGCTTCGTTGCCGTGGTGATGGAGTCAGAGTCGGCAGGACACGGAGTCTGTGAACTTATTGTAAGTTAGTGAACAAGTGAAGTATGACCCTGCCTATATACTGCCCTCCCAGATAGCCACAGAGATCAACAATCTAGGCTTTGTTGCCGTGGTGATGGAGTCAGAGTCGGCAGGACATGGAGTCTGTGAACTTATGGTAAGTTAGTGAACAAGTGAAGTATGACCCTGCCTATATCCTGCCCTCCCAGATAGCCACAGAGATCAACAATCTAGGCTTTGTTGCCGTGGTGATGGAGTCAGAGTCGGCAGGACATGGAGTCTGTGAACTTATGGTAAGTTAGTGAACAAGTGAAGTATGACCCTGCCTATATCCTGCCCTCCCAGATAGCCACAGAGATCAACAATCTAGGCTTTGTTGCCGTGGTGATGGAGTCAGAGTCGGCAGGACATGGAGTCTGTGAACTTATGGTAAGTTAGTGAACAAGTGAAGTATGACCCTGCCTATATCCTGCCCTCCCAGATAGCCACAGAGATCAACAATCTAGGCTTTGTTGCCGTGGTGATGGAGTCAGAGTCGGCAGGACACGGAGTCTGTGAACTCATGGTAAGTTAGTGAACAAGTGAAGTATGACCCTGCCTATATCCTGCCCTCCCAGATAGCCACAGAGATCAACAATCTAGGCTTTGTTGCCATGGTGATGGAGTCAGAGTCGGCAGGACATGGGGTCTGTGAGCTCATGGTAAGTTAGTTAACAAGTGAAGTATGACCCTGCCTATATCCTGCCCTCTCAGGTAGCCACAGAGATCAACGATCTAGGCTTTGTTGCCGTGGTGATGGAGTCAGAGTCGGCAGGACATGGAGTCTGTGAACTTATGGTAAGTTAGTGAACAAGTGAAGTATGACCTTGCCTATATCCTGCCCTCTCAGATAGCCACAGAGATCAACAATCTAGGCTTTGTTGCTGTGGTGATGGAGTCAGTCGGCAGGACATGGAGTCTGTGAACTTATGGTAAGTTAGTGAACAAGTGAAGTATGACCCTGCCTATATCCTACCCTCTCAGATAGCCACAGAGATCAACAATCTAGGCTTTGTTGCTGTGGTGATGGAGTCAGTCGGCAGGACATGGAGTCTGTGAACTTATGGTAAGTTAGTGAACAAGTGAAGTATGACCCTGCCTATATCTTGCCCTCCCAGATAGCCACAGAGATCAACAATCTAGGCTTTGTTGCCGTGGTGATGGAGTCAGAGTCGGCAGGACATGGTGTCTGTGAACTTATGGTAAGTTAGTTAACAAGTGAAGTATGACCCTGCCTATATCCTGCCCTCCCAGATAGCCACAGAGATCAACAATCTAGGCTTTGTTGCTGTGGTGATGGAGTCAGAGTCGACAGGACATGGAGTCTGTGAACTGATGGTAAGTTAGTGAACAAATTCGGACAAAATGGTATAATTAGTTTCTTCCTCAGCCATAGGTTAGTGTCAAAGACTTTCAATTTTTTCATCGATCATTTGCTTTGGCTTGTATTTATGACTGGCTCTAAATTTCTATGATTGCATTAAAGGTTTAATATCATTATATTTCAAAATTACTGGATTGCCAAAATCAGTATTTGGAAAGCTTTAGCAAGAATAAAGATCAGACTAGTTTCTTAAATGTTTGCTATGATAAGTGTCATTATGATGCACGTTATCCAGGTCCCGAGGTTGTAAAACTTTTTTCATGCTCAACTCAGCTGAGGCTAAAATTTATCCTGCTGATAAATGTTAAAATGCCAACAATTGTTGGAATTTTAACATTTATCAGCAGAATAAATTATTGGCTTTAACAGTCTAAACCGAAAATTTCTATTACTTTGGGCTAATTCTGTAGGTATGAGGAATTGAAATTTCATGCTCAGCTGAGTTGAGCATGAAAATAGTTTTATAACCTTGAAGCTTGGTATTAAATTTAGTCTTTACAATCAAGTCAGCAGGTTTGAGAAAAGTCTCAAATACATGTAGATTTCATTGCAACATTGAATTTTCAGATCAAGGGTATGACCTGTTCCTCCTGTGTTCACAAGATAGAGTCCACAGTTCAGAAACAGAAAGGGATTATCTCAGCACAGGTTGCCTTGGCAACAGAGAAGGGAAAGTTCACCTACGACCCAGAGTTGACGGGACCAAGGTCTATTATAGAAATTATACAGGTACAGGTTCATATTTACACAGAAATAAAAATAAAGTCTTAATATGGGTATGCATACATCTGAAATTTTTATGCAAAGAATATATGCACATGGTATGTTGGGGTATTTCGAAGGCATGAAAATGGTTTAAATCATAAAAAAACAAGCAAACAAAAGAAACATCTGTTGAGTAGGGTAGGGTTGAGGTTTTGAAAAGCATCTTTATCAATGTGGGAAATAAATATAGCAATAGATATTTATGTCTTTATGTCATATTACATTTTTTAGTGAGAAATATTTTGCTTATTTGATCCTGTTTGACCTTATGTCTTAGATTAAGACTCATATTACAAAATATTGAGAAGCCTTTAGAAATATTATCATGTACTGCAATGAAAAGTAAAGTTTTAGAAGTACCTGTGTTCATACAAATTTATGTTAACCCTTGCCGCGCGGTGAACGACTAAAGTCGTACCCGAATGTAAGGTCTGTCAACGCTGCAAACAACTGAAGTCGTTTTTCTCCCTACTTTCGTTTTCGATCGAGTCTGACCGTGGAAAACAATGGGAGGACCCATTTTATAATACAGACTTCCTCAATAGGCCCTGTACTGAGCATATGTAAGGTTTATACGGAACATATAATGGAATTTTTTGTTATGCGGAATGAAATCAATAAAATATTACTTTCGTTTTGGATTTCATTCATGAATTTGCAATGGCGGACTCAGAAAATATTGCCGATACGGGGGTGATAAAAAGTTGAATATTACTTCAAAATAATGACTTTGACAAGGATTTCTTGTGTTTTGGATGTCAGAGAATATGAATAAGGTAAATTGAATTGGAAATATCTCCCGTCATCATCTTTTTTCGTACGAAATTAGCTTTCGTAACAGATTTGAAATGGAAATTTTGATTTTTTTCGGCGAAGTTGACTTGTTGTGTCATCGCTACAAGTATTATTCACAGACATCCATTTATAATTTTTGGTTTATTTGATAGATAATTCAATGGCCTTTCGATCTCTTATTTGGTTTTTCAATGTAGCTTGTTTGTGAAAGAAGTTATATGGGTTTAAACACTAACAGTAGAAAATCACAAAATGGCTCCGACTTTGTCAGCGGTGAGCACCCAATCGGTAAAATATTTTGACGCGTGGTAAGGGTTAAACTGTAGCCAGATTGTATTGTTATCATGTCATTGCCATGCACAATTAATTTTCATAAAAACTCAAATGTTTTTAAGCCTTTAGGCACAAATGATACATAATATTGTTGCATCATTAATTCAAATACATCAACTCATCTTTTTTTTTTTTGCTAGTTGTCTAATAGTGGAATATATGAGCCGCTGCATAAGAAAACCAACATTCTGCATATGCGAAAACAAAGACGCAGATCAGCTTTGCAGTAACCACGAAGCTGATCAGCACCTTTGTTTTGGCTACATGGATAGTACAATCCCTCTCCTTCCTTCATTTGAAATTTAAAGCTTCTAGCTATCTTCTGGGACTGTACAGGCTGGTTTGTGTTGGACCTGGTAGAAAACACAAATTGTTGGTTTTCTCATGCAGCAAGATGTACATAAATCAGAATGTGAAGCCACAAAAGGTGGCAAGAGGATCGAAACAGTCAAATTTATACATCACTGATTCAATGTAGCAAAACTAGAGGCTCAGGACAGCAAATAGTTACATTCAGTAGTTCTTTTTCGCAAGCATAAAGCATGCGGTTGTATGTTTCATTGCGAAAACATGTCCAGACAATGTACAGATACATGTATTTTATTCATATGTAAAAAATGGTTAATAAATGAAACAACACCAACACGAACTTAAGTCCAGTTTTAATTACATTTATCACTTTATCCAACGTTTCGCCATCTTGGCTTCTTCAGGGATATAATAAACAAGTATATGACATCGCGCACCGTAAAACGCAATGTGTGACAACGCGCCACATCAGATACGTTGAGAGAAAAAAATGTAAAAAATGAAAAAAATGTAAAAAATGAAAATTTTCAGTAGAAATGTTTTGATATTTTTCTTATTTTTGCTCAAAACATAGATTGTGGGTACAAGTTAGAACCGCCTCGGCGAGGCGGTTATAATGAGTGCCCACAATCTATGTTGTGGAGTAAAAATAAGAAAAATATGTATACCCCTGCATACCCCAGTTTTACTATATAAAAATGGGGTTGAAGTGGGTATCCATTACATTTACATGTTTTCCTGATGTTTAGGACCTTGGTTTCACAGCCTCTCTGTATACAGACAGTGACCACAGTGCTTCAAGATATGACCACAGAGATGAAATAAAAAGGTAATTACTATGATTATGTCAAAAGAAACTACCTAAAGTCTGTTCTTAAATTTGTATAATGCCTTCTTCGAAAGTGCAGATTGTTTGAATACCATGGATTTTTTCATGAAATGTAGAAAACGTTTTTAGATTAATAAGTTGTATTGGACCTCACCAGAATACCAGAAGTTTACAAGTTTTAACTACAAAATTTTTTATTATTAGTTGAGCCACGTCATGAGAAAACCGGATTTTTGCCTATGTGAACAAAGGTGCAGATCAGCTTCACAGTAACTGCCAAGCTGATCATCGCCTTTGTTTTCGCTACACAGATAGTGCAATGTCTCTTTTCCTAAATCCGAAATTTCAAGCTTTTAGCCATCTTCTGTGCTTGTACAGCTCGGTTTGTGTCACACCTGGTTGGAAACCCCGAAGACCATTTTTTTCACGTCGTGGCTCATTTAAATTTCAAGCCTAAGCTATAGCTGTTGCGACTGGCATGGACATAACTGGTTAAAGGTCTAGAAGACTGTTCATGACTTCTCATGACAAAGATAATATTTCAGATGGCGTACCTCATTTCTCTGGTCCCTGATATTTGGTGTACCCTCCATGGTCATAATGATGTACTTCATGTTCGCCAAACCTCCTGACGACAAGCACCAACACCCGCCACATCTTGTCAACACAACCAGCAACGCCACTACCACGGTTACCACGACAACGACTAGGTCAGCTGAGATGTCACATGGTCATGGTTACCAGGTCATGATCACGCCAGGGTTGTCACTTGATAATCTCCTAATGTTTCTGTTGGCCACACCTGTTCAGGTAAATGTTTTGTTAGTTAAAAACATGTTTGTCCAATAGTGCTAGAAAAAGTTTTGCAAAGCTTGTTAGTGAATGGATTCTGATTTCTTATATTGGAGACCAGAGTATATGAAATTGTTTGGCTATGTGCTCAAGAACCATTAAGAGTTACAAAATCACCTTTATGCTGAAACAGATGCGAATCTTAACATTTGAACATCTGAAAATGTTTAAGCTGCTAATGCATGCATGCATCAATTTGATAACTGCACAGCTGATCATCGCCTTTGTTTTCACTGCATGGATAGTACAATTCTTCTTAAATCCAAAATTTCGAGCTTTTAGCCTTCTGTGACCAGGGCTAATTTGTGTCAGAACTTAACAGAAACCCCTACACGCAGCTCATACATATTAGCCAACTGTAACTCATGTTCATTATTTTTCAGTTCATCGGTGGCCGGTACTTCTACCAGCAAGCCTGGAAGGCTCTGAGACACAGATCAGCCAATATGGACGTACTGGTTGTCCTGGCAACATCTATCTCCTACCTCTACTCCACACTCGTTGTCATTGCAGCTATGATACTGGCTGAACCGTTCAGTCCAGTGACATTCTTTGAGACAACTCCGATGTTGATGGTGTTTATCTCCCTTGGCAGATGGCTGGAACATATTGCTAAGGTACTGTATTGTACATTGATAATTTAAGGTAAATACTCAAAAATGTAAAGGAAGATGTTTTACCATTGTAAGTACGATGTAGTGCCTTCATAAGATGTAGATGAACCTGCAATTTTCTTTGTCTGAGACATCCCTTGTACATGTATTGCTTAGGCTGTAAACAAGTGACAGTCAATATTTTTCATAAATTGTCCATGTATAGTCTTCACATAGTGCAGGAAGTCCCTGTTGTGCTGGTTAAGTACCTAGGAAAGAGTGACCCCATACCTATATGACTGGAAAATTGTTGAGTGGGTTTTCAACTCCTCAAACAAATGCAAAAAGTCAGGCTACAGAACCATTTTCTCCAGTCTACAGTTCTCTTTGATCAGGGTAAGACATCGGAAGCCCTGGCCAAGCTGATGTCACTCCAGGCCTCCGAGGCTACACTGGTCATCCTGGACAAGGAGGGGTCAGTTATCAGTGAAAAGATCATTGATGTTGACCTGGTACAGCGAGGTGACATCATGAAGGTGGTGCCTGGAGACAAGGTACCTGTGGATGGGAAAGTGATTGAGGGGAAATCTACGTGTGATGAATCACTGATCACTGGGGAATCTATGCCTGTTGTGAAGACTATAGGTAAGCTGTGCATATTTTTCTAATGTTTCATAAAATCTTCAATATATATCTTTTAAAAATCTTAGTTTTCAAATTGTATGTTAAAACCTTTAAAATATATCCCAAATTTCTGTGGTTTTTCTATTCAGTTATTTTGAACATTGTTTTATAAAACTCATATAAAAACTGAAAGATAGTGTAAATGTATTGTGTTTTGAAAAAGTAATTACAACAGTGCTATGCAGTGATTTAGTTCACTGTACTTCGTTAATTTTGACTTACTATAAATTTCAGGTTCTACAATCATTGGTGGCTCAATCAACCAGAATGGCATGTTGTTGATAGAGGCAACACACGTAGGCTCAGATACCACTCTGTCACAGATTGTAAAACTAGTAGAAGAGGCTCAAACTTCTAAGGTAGGTAGGACTTGTCTAAACCACACATAAACAGATCTAAACTTGTTAAAGAAACTTTGTAAAATTGTAACAATAATTTTGTTCTGATCCATATCAAATATTTGGTCCCGGTAGCTCAAAAGTGATGGCATGTCTGCTTTGGGATCTGGACTTTTGAACCATGACTGCACCAAAATATACTGGTACCATTATTACTGCATTTGATATTATATTAAATATGGTAGAAATGGTACCAGTGTATGACTTGCTTAGTGCTAAGCATTATAAGACAGATACTAGCTGGGCATCATACACAGAAATTAGGGTTTCTCAGTAACCATGAAAAAATATGTGATGTTTTTTGACTAAGTTTCCCTTAATTTCAGGCCCCCATTCAGCAGGTTGCTGACACTATAGCCGGTTACTTTGTCCCTGTGGTGTGTTCTCTATCATTTCTCACCCTGGTGTCCTGGGTTGTTGTGGATATGTTGATGTCATACTGGTTTACATGATAACTCTCTATCTACAGGCCCCAATCCAGCAGGTAGCTGACACTATAGCCGGTTACTTTGTCCCTGTAGTGTGTTCTCTATCATTTCTCACCCTGGTGTCCTGGGTT
Organism: Rugalucina vietnamica; assembly: GCA_964017185.1. Lineage (NCBI taxonomy): Eukaryota > Metazoa > Mollusca > Bivalvia > Lucinida > Lucinidae > Rugalucina > Rugalucina vietnamica. The sequence continues at coordinate 34,370,669 of OZ024869.1, read as the reverse complement.
GTTGTGGATATGTTGATGTCACACTCATTTACATGTTAACTCTCTCTCTACTGGCCCCAATTCAGCAGGTAGCTGACACTATAGCCGGTTACTTTGTCCCTGTAGTGTGTTCTCTATCATTTCTGACCCTGGTGTCCTGGGTTATGGTGGGATATGTTGATGTCACACTCACTTACATGTTAACTCTCTATTTACAGGCCCAAATCCAGCAGGTAGCTGACACTATAGCAGGTTACTTTGTCCCTGTAGTGTGTTCTCTATCGTTTCTGACCCTGGTGTCCTGGGTTATTGTGGGATATGTTGATGTCACACTCATTTGCATGATAACTCTCTCTCTACAGGCCCCAATCCAGCAGGTAGCTGACACTATAGCAGGTAACTTTGTCCCTGTGGTGTGTTCTCTATCATTTCTCACCCTGGTGTCCTGGGTCATTGTGGGATATGTTGAAGTCACACTCATTTACATGATAACTCTCTCTCTACAGGCCCCAATCCAGCAGGTAGCTGACACTATAGCCGGTTACTTTGTCCCTGTAGTGTGTTCTCTGTCGTTTCTCACCCTGGCGTCCTGGGTTGTTGTGGATATGTTGATGTCACACTCATTTACATGATAACTCTCTCTCTACAGGCCCCAATCCAGCAGGTAGCTGACACTATAGCCGGTTACTTTGTCCCTGTAGTGTGTTCTCTGTCGTTTCTCACCCTGGTGTCCTGTGTTGTTGTGGGATATGTTGATGTCACACTCATTGACATGTTAACTCTCTCTCTACAGGCCCCCATTCAGCAGGTAGCTGACACTATAGCAGGTTACTTTGTCCCTGTAGTGTGTTCTCTGTCGTTTCTCACCCTGGTGTCCTGGGTTGTTGTGGATATGTTGATGTCACACTCATTTACATGATAACTCTCTCTCTACAGGCCCCAATCCAGCAGGTAGCTGACACTATAGCAGGTTACTTTGTCCCTGTGGTGTGTTCTCTATCATTTCTCACCCTGGTGTCCTGGGTTGTTGTGGATATGTTGATGTCACACTCATTTACATGATAACTCTCTCTCTACAGGCCCCAATCCAGCAAGTAGCTGACACTATAGCCGGTTACTTTGCCCCTGTAGTGTGTTCTCTATCATTTCTCACCCTGGTGTCCTGGATTGTTGTGGATATGTTGATGTCACACTCATTTACATGTTAACTCTCTATCTACAGGCCCCAATCAAGCAGGTAGCTGACACTATAGCCGGTTACTTTGTCCCTGTAGTGTGTTCTCTATCATTTCTCACCCTGGTGTCCTGGGTTGTTGTGGATATGTTGATGTCACACTCATTTACATGATAACTCTCTCTCTACAGGCCCCAATCCAGCAGGTAGCTGACACTATAGCGGGTTACTTTGTCCCTGTAGTGTGTTCTCTATCATTTCTCACCCTGGTGTCCTGGGTTGTTGTGGATATGTTGATGTCACACTCATTGACATGTTTACTTTCTCTCTACAGGCCCCAATCCAGCAGGTAGCTGACACTATAGCCGGTTACTTTGTCCCTGTAGTGTGTTCTCTATCATTTCTCACCCTGGTGTCCTGGGTTGTTGTGGATATGTTGATGTCACACTCATTTACATGTTAACTCTCTATCTACAGGCCCCAATCCAGCAGGTAGCTGACACTATAGCCGATTACTTTGTCCCTGTAGTGTGTTCTCTATCATTTCTCACCCTGGTGTCCTGGGTTGTTGTGGATATGTTGATGTCACACTCATTTACATGATAACTCTCTCTCTACAGGCCCCAATCCAGCAGGTAGCTGACACTATAGTCGGTTACTTTGTCCCTGTAGTGTGTTCTCTATCATTTCTCACCCTGGTGTCCTGGGTTGTTGTGGATATGTTGATGTCACACTCATTTACATGATAACTCTCTCTCTACAGGCCCCAATCCAGCAGGTAGCTGACACTATAGCCGGTTACTTTGTCCCTGTGGTGTGTTCTCTGTCGTTTCTCACCCTGGTGTCCTGGGTTGTTGTGGATATGTTGATGTCACACTCATTTACATGTTAACTCTCTCTCTACATGCCCCAATCCAGCAGGTAGCTGACACTATAGCAGGTTACTTTGTCCCTGTGGTGTGTTCTCTGTCGTGTCTCACCCTGGCGTCCTTGGTTATTGTGGGATATGTTGATGTCACACTCATTTACATGATAACTCTCTATCTACAGGCCCCAATCCAGCAGGTAGCTGACACTATAGTCGGTTACTTTGTCCCTGTGGTGTGTTCTCTATCGTTTCTGACCCTGGTGTCCTGGGTTATTGTGGGATATGTTGATGTCACACTCATTTACATGTTAACTCTCTCTCTACAGGCCCCAATCCAGCAGGTAGCTGACACTATAGAGGTTACTTTGTCCCTGTGGTGTGTTCTCTATCGTTTCTGACCCTGGTGTCCTGGGTTATTGTGGGATATGTTGATGTCACACTCACTTACATGTTAACTCTCTATCTACGGGCCCAAATCCAGCAGGTAGCTGACACTATAGCCGGTTACTTTGTCCCTGTGGTGTGTTCTCTGTCATTTCTCACCCTGGTGTCCTGGGTTATTGTGGATATGTTGATGTCACACTCATTTACATGTTTTAAAACTCTCTATCTACAGGCCCCCATCCAGCAGGTAGCTGACACTATAGCAGGTTACTTTGTCCCTGTGGTGTGTTCTCTATCATTTGTCACCCTGGTTTCCTGGGTCATTGTGGGATATGTTGATGTCACACTCATTGACATGTTAACTCTCTCTCTACAGGCCCCAATCCAGCAGGTAGCTGACACTATAGCAGGATACTTTGTCCCTGTGGTGTGTTCTCTATCATTTCTCACCCTGGTTTCCTGGGTCATTGTGGGATATGTTGATGTCACACTCATTGACATGTTATCTCTCTCTCTACAGGCCCCAATCCAGCAGGTAGCTGACACTATAGCCGGTTACTTTGTCCCTGTAGTGTGTTCTCTATCGTTTCTGACCCTGGTGTCCTGGGTTATTGTGGGATATGTTGATGTCACACTCATTGACAAGAATTACGAGGTAGGTTCATCAATTATCTCCCCTGCTAATGAAAATTTTTCTTTAAGAGTTAATTTTCTGCGTAGAAGATGAATCTGTTGCAGACTGTTTTTATGCGCTTTTATAAAACATTTGGATCATGTTACAATAATTAGCATTTTGCCCTCCTGTCAAGTATCCTACCAGAAAATTAATAATCAGAAATCATATTTTGGACATCGGCCAATCAATAGCACAGTAAGATTTTTAGGGTATGCAAATATGATGGTCCCTATGCTTTGCATTAACTTATTATTAATGGCAATTTGTCTCGTATTTCCAGGAAGGTGGAGACACCACAGTACATGAGATAGTGTTCCAGAAGGCCTTCCAGTTTGCTATAACAGTTTTGAGTATAGCATGTCCCTGTGCCCTGGGGTTGGCCACACCCACGGCTGTCATGGTGGGGACTGGGGTAGGAGCAACTAATGGTATACTGATCAAAGGAGGGGAGCCCCTTGAAACAACGCATAAGGTAGGTGAATCTTGAGTGTCAGTGATAGCTTTTGTTATACATTGGCCTTTGTTAATAACTTAAACTCAAATTAGGTCTATGTTGATTACTGTGATAATCATGAAAGTTGTTTTTTCATATAATCAGATGAATGTTTTTATGGTAAAAATCATTTAAATAACGCCTTTTTCTTCAAACTGGCATATACATGTATGCAGCAGTCCATTGGATCTAGATCTCTTAATTTTTGTTGCAATCACATCTACTTTTACTTTTGTATTTCCAAAAGTGGTAAGATGTTGTGAATCAAACCTAACAAACACTTTCAATTTAGGTGAAGAGTGTAGTATTTGACAAGACAGGAACCGTAACTCATGGAACACCTAAAGTTGCCCGGGTAGCCATGTTTGTTGAGGACAGAGTTTGCTCCCTTGTGAAGCTGCTAGCAGTAGCAGGGACAGCAGAGGGCAGTTCAGAACATCCATTAGGAGCAGCCATTGTGAAATATGTCAAAGATGTAAGTAAAATAGATTTAAACCTTTTAAAAGATAGATGTTGTGGAAATGATTAAGTAGAATGAGCTTGTAGTCCCTGGTTTCACAAAACGTAATGCCCAGTTTGAGCAGTCTTTCAGATTCGTCAATAGATTTAAGTGGGGTATAAAAGCCGTTTTATTCCATTGTTTAACAATCAGTTTAACTCATTTAAGCCTGGCGTCCCTTTTATGGGACATGGGCAAACATAATAGCCCCAGATGTGACACCGCAGAACGCGGCGTCCCATCTGGGGCTTTTCTGTTTGCTTAGAGAATTTTCATCGAAAAATTGAATAAAATTTAAAAATCACTCATGTCGCCCCTAAAAAAGAAAGTGGACCCACCCAAATGATAATACTGGGAGAATCCATTCGTCATATATGGGTAAAATAATGGATGGCAGCAAAGAATATCTACATGTAATTATACCCCCTGCTAAAACCAAGTTTTAAGGGGGTATACTGTTTTCACGTTGTCCGTCCGTCCGTACGACTTTGTTTCCTTAATATCTTGAAGCCCCTTAGGTAGCAATCCACAGTTTTTAGAGCATTTTTCAGTTAATTTAGCTAGATCCGCCAAAATGGATAATATTTCTGTCCAGTCTGGTGAACAATCCGATTTCTCCCATAAAATCATTAAATCAAATGTCTAACAACAAAATAACATCATTTAAATCGCCTAGCGCTGACTATCACCCTACCTGTATTGGGGGTATTTTCCCCTACCCCCTCTTTCAGACCAGTGAATTTTCGTAAAATATGCCTAAAGTCTGGGCCCCCATGCATATTCTGTGCAAAAGGAAGCCCCATAAATCTCATGCAACTACTTAGAGAATCGACCCAGGATCATAATGAGCAGTGCACAAATATGTGCCATCCATCTACTTTTTTCGCTATTTGTGAACAAAGATAACCCCTGCAAAGTCGACAGTGAAGAGCGTCACCGGCTATGACTGGCGAACGATCCGGGATCCTTATATAATCCCGGTTTTTACCAGTCTAAAAATAGAAAATAAGTATTTTTCACATGTTTGAGGCATAATTGATCCGATTTGGGGAAAGATGTCGGCAAATTATTGAAAGAGGATAATTTACAGCCCAATTTCATGCCCTACCCCTTAATATTGAAATTTTTGGCCCACCTCAAAAGTACGAAACTGTGAATGGCACCTTAGCCGGAATTTCATGAAACCTTGCACACACATACATATTGATGGGGCAAATATTATGATAAAACATAAGGGGCTAGGGGCCAGTTCTGTGAGAGTTATTTCCCTTTGTAATTCTTAATGGCTGTGTTTATATGCATATTCTTTAATACCTTGGAGCCCCTAAGCGGGAATTTCATGAAACCTTGCACACACATACATATTGATGGGGCAAATATTGTGATAAAACATAAGGGGCTAGGGGCCAGTTCTGTGAGAGTTATTTCCCTTTGTAATTCTTAATGGCTGTGTTTATATGCATATGTATAGTGCCTTCATGGGCCGATCAACTCCTACCACAGTTTTCCATGAATAACTCTGAAAGTTTGCCAATGCAATGGTGACATGTTTGACATTTGCATGAAGTAGTTTGATAGTGAAAAAATAATTTTTGACAAAATGATAACTGAGAGAACATAGACAATTTTTCGTGAGCATTTTCTATTACAGGGGATGTGCATGTGCTATGGTAGTGGCTATACGGGCCGATCAACTCCTACCACAGTTTTTGCTGGAGCCATTTGATACTTTGCCATCACGATACAGACACACTGGACATGTGCATGAAGAAATATTATTTTAGAAAAATAATTTTTAACAAATTTGCAGCTTTGTGAACTTAGACAATTTTTGTGCATTGTTTCCAACATGGGTTCCATGGTAGTGCCTATACGGGCCAATCAACTCCTACCGCAGATTTTGCTGGAGCCATTTCAGGGTTCGCACAGGCTTGAAAAGTACTTGAAAATGAAGGGCTGTCTTGAAAAGTACTTGAAAACCAAATTTGCCTTGAAAAGTACTGGAAAATTAGCCATTGGCCTTGAAAAGCACTTGAATTTCACTTCTTCCGGTATTCCAGACAATAAGATTCGGTTTCAAAATCAAATGTGAGCATTTAAGAAGAAGTTTGGCACGTTTGAATACAAAAAGATCGTCGAGAGCGCCATAATGAAGAAACAGGCCGAATGTGTATGGTGCGAATCGGTAACTGAGTTGCGTCCCTTGCGAAATGGTCGCGAAAATTTGGGCCGAAAATATATGGCGCGAATCGGTTTGTACCGTAATTGGGTTGCTTCCCTTGAGGAATGGTTCATGATTTATTGCATTTGTTTTATCTGCAATGAAAATCCATGATGAATACAGACTAAACGGAACCAAAATGACGTCGAAATGACATTTTTTCGAGCACAAATTTAATTTCAGCATTTCTTAACAAAATGGGAAAGTGCGTGTACAGCAGGGACTGGCCGAAACGTTATCCTTGGGTCAAGGAAACGGACAATAAACACAAGGCACATTGTCGTGCATGTAATAAAGATATTGATGTGGCTCAAATGGGTGAGTGCTTTGCGCTCACACGCCAGTGGAGATCTACATAAGAAACATGAGCAGTCTTTATCTGGGACTTTCACAAACTTCTTTATCAAGAAGGAAACAAAAGTTAAGACAGAACCCCCTACTACAGCATCCACCCCAAGTCCTTGAAAATGGTAAGATTTGTCCTTGAAAAGTCCTTGAAAAGTCCTTGAATTTTACTTGGCCTTGCCTGTATGAACCCTGCCATTTGATACTTTGCCATCACAATACAGACACACTGGACATGTGCATGAAGAAATATTATTTTGGAAAAGTAATTTTGAACAAATTTGCAGCTTTGTGAACTTAGACAATTTTTGTGCATTGTTTCCAACATGGGTTCCATGGTAGTGCCTATACAGGCCGATCAACTCCTACCACAGTTTTTGCTGGAGCTATTTGATACTTTGCCTTCACAATACAGACACACTGGACATGTGCATGAAGAAATATTATTTTGAAAAAAAAATATTTTTGACAAAATTTCAGCTGTTTGAACTTAGACAATTTTTTGTGCAAGTTTTCAACATTTATTCTAAGGTGTGCAGATATGGGCCGATCAACTCCTACCACAGTTTTTCTTAGATTTTTTTTATATTATGCCAACATAATGTACACCCATTGGACATTTGCATGAAGAAATATTATTGCAAAAAATAATTTTTGACAAAATGACATCTAAGAGAACTTAGACAATTTTTTTTTTTTACAGGTCATGGGCCGATCAACTTCTACCACAATTTTTGATGAAACAATTTCATATTGTGCCTACATGATGTACACCCATTGGACATTTGCATGAAGAAATTTTATTGCGAAAAAAATAATTTTTGACAAAATGACACCTATGAGTACTTAGACAATTTTTCTTCTTTTTGTTATTTTTCTTCTTTTTGTTTACAGGTAAGGGCATTCACTGGCCGATCAACTTCTACAACAGTTTTTGATTGAACAATTTCATATTGTGCCTTTACGCTGTACACCCATTGGACATTTGCATGAAGAAATTTTATTGGGAAAAATATTTTTTGACAAAATGACACCTATGAGAACTTAGACAATTTTTCTTCTTTTTGTGTACAGGTAAGGGCATTCACGGGCCGATCAACTCCTACCACAGTTTTTGATGAAACAATTTCATATTATGCCTACATGATGTACACCCATTTGACATTTGCATGAAGAAATTTTATTGCGAAAAAAAATAATTTTTGACAAAATGACACCTATGAGAACTTAGACAATTTTTCTTCTTTTTGTTTACAGGTAAGGGCATTCACGGGCCGATCAACTCCTACCACAGTTTTTGATGGAACAATTTCATATTGTGCCTACATGATGTACACCCATTAGACATTTGCATGAAGAAATTTTGTGAAAATTTTTTTTTTGACAAAATGACACCTATGAGAACTTAGACATTTTTTCTTCTTTTTGTTTACAGGTAAGGGCATTCACAGCGGGGGGTATCTAATAAGCCTTGCTTATTGCCAATTCTTGTTGGAGCAGGTGCTGGGAAAATTTATTCTACTGCCTGAAAATTAAAACAAAAAAATGGTATATTTCAGTGCCAGAAAGTACATGTTTTAGCCCAAGTTTAGGCTTTTGTCTTGCATAATCAGTCTTCTTTATAGACACGTTTTCTCACGTTCAAATGTTTATAATGTTTCAGACATTGAAGGCAGAGAGCCTAGGTAAGGTCTCAGACTTCCAGGCAGTTCCAGGGTGTGGTCTGAAGTGTACTGTGTCCCAGGTAGAACCCATGCTCACTGACCTAGATATGGAGGGTGTGAACAACAGGAAGAACTATATTGGCAGTCTCAGAGTGAGGATAGACAATGTCACATGTGATGAGATTATTCCTATTGAAGGTAGGGACACTGTGAAGATCACCTTTGCCAACATAATAATAAAATTTTCATGAAAATGGTCATAACCTCATGAAAAGTATGAATAGAAAGACCAGGAATCAATGCAACTGACTTTAAAGTCCAAACATAGACACTAGGCAGGTAAGAAATTACATGATAAAACATTTTTTCCGCCTGCACAGTCGAAGAGCAAGATAACTAGCTCTTTCACATTAAGGTAGTCATCTGGCTACTCTCAACCAAAACTTAAGGCAATACGTGCAACAGAGAGGCAGACATAATAAACAGAAGATGTATCATTAAGATAAATCACATGACTGAGATGCCAATTAAAGTTTTTATTGGGACATCAACATTTTTATTGGAGCAGCAAAATGGCCGAACTGGACATTTATGATTTTTTTAGGATTCAGTTTTACAGCCCTTTCAAGATTATCTCAGCTTGATAAGAGAGTAACACAATAACCTCAGTCTATAACCTCATAGAAATACCTATAGCAGCAGGTAACACAATAACTTCAGTCTATAACGTCATAGAGACGGGCCAATCAGTAGGTGGGGCGAAAATGGGAGAACCTCGAGAAAAACCACCTGGCACACATGCAAGCAGAACTTGGATTGTCTCACATGTGCTTGGTGTGGGGCTCAAACCCACACCAGACACAGAGGTGAGATGATCAAATGTTTAGGTGTTTAAGAAATATCAACATTCTTAACCACTCGGCCACAGGGGCCACCTTCATAATTTGACAAATAAGAAGTTTAAATACAAACAAACATTGTGTTCAACAGACGAACATTTCAAAAACTTTTGATGCAGTGCAGGTTGATATAAGTATGTTTCAAAGTTTCTATCTTTTCCCCACAGATATTAATTTCCTGAGTGGTGGTGCAGAGGAGTCCCAGAAGTTTGAGGTGTTGATAGGTAACAGAGAGTGGATGAACAGGAATGGTCTAGAGGTCACAGAACATATGGACAAAACTATGACAGAACATGAGAAACAGGGACAAACAGCTGTACTGTGTGTTATTGATGGTAAGTGGATATGAATTTTAGATTAGATATATGTTTTTTGCCTATGAGCTTGAAGAAATAAGACTAATGAAAAGCATCAAATTGCTGTCACTCTATTAGTGGCAGCATAAATCCAACTGTCAAAATTCTGCCGCATAACTACCTTCCTTCCGGTTGGCAATGAATGCGGATATGTGCTGAGTAATGGACTGTGATATAACGTAAAGTATGCCAAATCTTTAGCACATAGTTAGCCCAACCAGTAGGATCGTTTTTTATCGCACCTGCTTATAGCAGGGTGCGATATAGGAGGTCAAATTTCTGTCCGTCCGTTCATTCATCCGTTTGTTTGTTCGTTTGTCCGTCCGTCAACATTTACGTCGAAGTTTAGTTTTCTCGACATCAGTGATAGCTGCGAGTCTGAAACCTTGCATAGTAATTGTCCTTGACATACCCTTCAAGGACACACCTTGACCCAGTACCCTTGACCTATATTTCAGGGTCCACTGACTTTGAAAATTTTTATGTCGAAGTTTGGTTTTCTCGACATCAGTGATAGCTGCGAGTCTGAAATCTTGCATAGTAATTGTCCTTGACATACCATTCAAGCACGCACCTTGACATGCTGACCTTGACCTATATTTCACGGTCCATTGACTTTGTTAATTTTTACGTCGAAGTTTGGTTTTCTCTGCATCAGTAATAGCTGCAAGCGTGAAACCTTGCATAGTAATTGTCCTTGACATATCCTTCAAGCATGCACCTTGACCCGCTGACCTTGACCTATATTTCACAGTCCATTGACTTTGTTAATTTTTACATCAAAGTTTGGTTTTCTCTGCGTCAGTGATAGCTGCGAGTGTGAAACCTTGCATAGTAACTGTCCTTGACATACCCTTCAAGCATGCACCTTGACCTGCTGACCTTGACCTAAATTTCATGGTCCATTGACTTTGTTATATTTTTATGTCGAAGTTTGTTTTTTTCTGCATCAGTGATAGCTGCGAGTGTGAAAGCTTGCATAGTAAATGTCCTTCACATACCCTTTCAGAACACACCTTAACCTGGTGCCCTGGACCTATATTTCACGTTTTTAGTTATTTTGCCCAATGCAGGTGCGATATTGACCTCCGCGGAGTTCTTGTAGAATATTATGCATTACCTGTTGTACTATCTACAACAGACTGGTTAGTTTATAGGTGGCTAGTACCATGTGTTATGATCATATTCATATGAATTATCTGTAAATCACAAGGATTTGTACTACTATACAGGTGTGATAGTAGCAATGTTAGCTGTAGCCGACACTGTGAAGTCTGAGGCTCACCTGGCTATCAGCACTCTCAAAGAGATGGGCCTAGAGGTCATCTTACTTACCGGGGACAACCAGAAAACTGCCAAGGCTATTGCTAAACAGGTATATATCTTCAGTTAATAGGACATTGTATCATGGTTATTGTCATCATCATCATCATCATCATCATCATCATCATCATCATCATCATCATCATCATCATCATCATCATCATCATCATCATCATCATCATCAATATCATTATCTTTTTCATCATTGTCATCATCATCATAAATAATGACTTCATAAGAATCTGTAAGAAGAATTGCCTTGAAGATCATCAGGGACATATTTTTTCTCGTTAAACAAAAGCTTTTTGAAGTTTTCATTGTTTTACAATCTCAATAGAGAAGTCCTCCCCATCCATATCTGTCATTCTTTGTTTACAGGTTGGTATACAGAAGGTGTTTGCGGAAGTGTTACCCTCCCACAAAGTGAAGAAGATCAAACAGATCCAGAAGACTGGCGTGAAGGTCGCTATGGTGGGGGACGGTGTCAATGATTCCCCGGCCCTCGCACAGGCTGACGTTGGGATAGCTATAGGGACTGGGACTGATGTCGCAGTAGAGGCTGCGGATATTGTACTGATCAAGGTATGACATATTACGAAATGAAGAGAATTAAGGAAAGTTTTTATTTTTCCTGAAAGTCTGCAAATTTGCTGTAAGTCATCAATTTCAAACAAAGTTGCAATAGAGTTGCCTTAGAGAAATGCCTTCAGATCATGTAAGCAGAAGGTCAAACAGAAAATCCCTGATCAAAATGCTCCTCTATGAGTGTATATTATGTTTGCTCAGGACAAACTGCATCTAAACTTAATTCTAACACACCTCGCCTATATAGCCAATGGTAAAAATCATGTTATATTGTGCAACAATTTCACTGGGCGAATAAGCGTGACGTTACTTTGCGGCATTTGTGACGTCAGCTATCCCACAAAGCAGCGTTAGACGGTGAAACGTCGTTTTAGCGCACAAAAAACGTAATAAGTGTGTGTAAATACCAGCATTACAGTCAAATATTTGGCGGGATATCTGCAATGCAATGGCGGAAAGCTGAACGATATCGACGGTTTCAGCAACATTTATTCCGTTTATTGTGTGTTAGAATCGAAATAGATCAGCTCAAGTGCGTGAATTGTTGAGTAATAATTCACTGTTTGTCGGTCAGTTGTAAGAAGATAAATCACTCGCGCTACGCGCTCGTGATTTGATCTTCTTTACAACTGACCGACAAACAGTGAATTATTACTCAACAATTCACTGCTAGAGCTGATCTATTTCTTAAGTATCATACTGCCTTTATTTTTTTTGCTATGGTTATGAAACTTGTATGAGTCACTATTGACCAGACCTTTTATGTGATATCTTCCATTCTTCTAGAAAGCTCCATATATTTTAACCTCTTTGAGATAGAACACTCGAACAACTTTCATGGCTTGGGATTTCTGCAGGGCTTGTTTACAATATATCTATTGAGAGAGGTGTTAAGGTTGAAGTGATGTGGTGATTTCATGTATGTAGTGCTGAGCTAATGAATAAAAATGAGATCATATGACATATTTTTCATTTAAATTTTTATTCTAACACTACATTATCGTCTTTCCCATTGAACCTTATGGAAACGCCACTGTTTGCAAATTAACAATAATTCACTGCTAACAAAATTACTTGTGTAAGGTGGCGTTTTTATGACGTCACTCATAAATTTTCATGTCCGCGGAGAATGAGTCCACTTGAAAACGTTTTAAAATGTAAGCATTTATTTATTAGTCATGTTAGAATCGAAATGATTTTACTTTACGGTGAATTATCTTTGATTAACATTTGATGTTGTCGGGCAGATGTGATATTTAATTCTCTGCACTGTCGTGAATTAATACATCGCAATCGGCCCTCCGAAATCCTGCATTAATCACGATAATTATAATTCACCTTAAAGTAAAATTATTTCTTAATTCAGTTTTAGTTTTTGTTGCTTTAGTAGTATAAAACCATTTCAGCTTGATAAGAGAGTGAGTAATCATTGACTCAGCTTTTAGCTCACCTGAGCCAAAGGCTCACAGGTGAGCCTATAGTATACCAATGGTCCGTCGTCGTCGTTGTCCCCACTTTTCAAACATCTTCTTCTCTGAAACGGCTTGGCCAATCAAAGCCAAACTTCATGTGGAGCATCCTTAGGATGGGGGAACTAAAGTTTGTATAACTGGTCTAGGTCACATGACCAAGATGGCCGCCATGGCTATAAATAGCAAAAAACGTTAAAAACCTTCTTCTCCAGAACCAAAATGCCTATGATCTTGAAACTTGCCATGAAGCATCAGGGAGAGGAGCTCTACAAAATTTATATAAATCGTGACCCTCAGATGACCTTGACCTATTTTACAGCAAAGTCAACATAGGCCGCCCATGCATTTGAATGAGGAAAATTGTTAAAATGTGATTTGAAGGGCAAAACTTGTAGGAAATGGACAAATGGACAGAATATCTATGTTTATGAAAAGATTTTGTCCCCTTGAGGTTGTCTGCCCCTGCCCTGGGGCTATAAACATGTTTACGACCATAATATTCAAACATCTTCTTCTCTAAAAACCGCTTGGTTAATCAAAGTCAAACTTAATGTTGAGCATTGTTAGGAACAGGGTATTAGAATTTATATAAATGGTCAAGGTCACATGACCAAGATGGCCGCCATGGCTATAAATAGCAAAAACATTTAAAAATCTTCTTCTCCAGAACCAGAAGGCCTATGATTTCGAAACTTGGCATGTAGCATCAGGCAATGTAGCTCTACAAACTTTGTATAAATCATGACCCTTTAATGACTCTGACCTATTTTACGGCAAGGTCAGCATAGGTCTCCTATGCATCTAAATGGGGAAAATTGTTAAAGTTGGATTTGAAGGGCAAACCTTGCAGGAAATGGGTAAATGAACTGGAGATTTAAGGTTCTGAAAAGTATTTGGACCCCAGGGGTGGGTCTGCCCCTGCCCCGGGGCATTATACATGTATATAAACATAATACTCAAAGATATTCGCCTCTAAAACCCCTTGGCCAATCAAAGTAAAATTTTATAGGAAGCATTTGTATGATGGGGGAACCAATATGATTATAAATAAACCAGGTCACATGACCAAGATGGCCGCCATGCCTGTATATGGTAAAAACCATTAAATAATCTTCTTCGCGGGAGCAGCTGAAACTATTGCAATGAAACTTGATATGTAGCAATTAAGACTAGAGTACTACAATGTGTGTATAAATCATGATCCTGTGAAAACCTTGACAGATTTTACAGCAAGGTCAACATAGGTCACAAATGCAGAAAACTGTTAAAATGACTCTGAAAGGAAAAACTTTCATCAAGAAATGGGCAAGTGAACAGAATATTTATGAATTTGAAAAAGAAATTAAACCCAGGGGTAGTTTTGACCCTGTACTAGGGCTATATACAGTTATGTGCCAAATTAATGTCCACAACGTCGGAAACTCCATTGACTTCAATGTATTTTCATGTTCACAAGAAAAAGGTACATGTAGGCAAAGATCAGGAAAAGGTGCAATCAGAAAAATATTCCCACTCCAAAAACCGAGGTGGGAAAAAATCAAACCAACAATCAGCTATTCTGCCTCTCCCTGTCAACATATTCTCATGCTTTTGGTGTCATTTGAAAGGCAAATAATAAAAGCAATAAACAAGATTTTTTGATGGAGTTTCGACATTGCACTTTTCATATGCAACAGTTTAAAGTTTTATAAAATTTTGAAAAAGCCATTTTCCCATTGACGTCAATGGTGACGTTGCCCAAAAATGGTAAAAAAATCTTACATTTTCTTAAAAAAAAAATTGCAGCTTTAAAACTCGTGAATAGAATTGAAAGAAAATACCTTGTTTATTGCTGTATTCAGTTACCTTTCAAATGACACCAAAATCATGAAAATATGTTGAGCAGGAGAGACAGGATAATTTTTCTAGTGAACATGAAAATACATTGAAAAAAGGTACAAGTAAGCCAAGGTCAGGAAAAGGCGCAATCAGAAAAAGATTCCCACTCTAAAAACCGAGGTGGGAAAAAAACCAAACTAACAATCAGGTACTTATACCATGAAACATATCGTAAGCCGAATGAGCAGCTAGTTTCCCAATAGGTGGCCACTCAGTTACCTTAACTTAACTAAAACTATGAAAACACACATAAGGCACCAACAGCACAAAAAATTTAAACACCAAGACATAAAACAAAAAGAACCACCACAGAAGTATCGCCTTGGAACGATCAGTAACACAAAGTTACTGGCGGGCTTAAACCAGTTTTATAGGCGCCAAACCTCGCCCTCAGCTTCTGCAGTGGTTTTGTTATACACAAATATAAACAAGAAATAAGGAAAATCATGTTAAGAAAATATACATAGGTACCAACGTAAAACATGTATAAGGGAAAGCAGGGTGAGCAGCTGTTGAAGGTCAGGTGGTCACAGTGCTAGCTTGGACAGAACAAGTAAATGCAGAGGGCTAAGTGAACAGCCGAATGATATTTGGGTGGCCACAAAGTCATGCAACATGAAACACATAATTGGAATAACCTTGATAAATTTGAACCACAACAGAAGTACCGCCTTGGAACGGTCAGTTGTAAATAACTGGGGGGCTTAAACCGGTTTTACAGGCGCCTAACCTCACCCTCAGCTTCTGCAGTGGTTCATAACATTTAGTTAGTTCTTCGGTCCTCGTGGTGAATCTCTAACTAGTCAATGAATCATCAAGAACAAACATATAAATCAAGATGAATGAAGTCTAAGGAAATTTCAACGTTGTGGACATTAATTTGGCATGTAACTGTACATGTGTATGACCTTTATAGTCAAACAAGTTTATTGGTATATATCTTAGATCTCAGGTGAGCGGTTACAGGACCATTGGTCCTCTGGTATAAAATATGTATTTATTTTTCCATTTTGCATGTGAATGAATGGTAGAGGGTAAGAAATTCAGTATATACTGAATATCAAACAAAAACACAGCATCTCATGGTATGAAACAATTCATTTAAGTGTTTAAATTTCAATTTGTTATTGTTTTGCTATTGCATTGTACTTGCTTTTGCTTTCCTTTGCTTGATGTGAATTTGGATTCATAGAAAAAAATGCATTTTACTCCTTTATTAATATTGTTTAACTTGAAGGCTTACTTTGAAATTGATGGATTGATATGACTAAAATTGTACAGAAGGCACAGTTATTCTACTGAACAAATTCACAGGGCAGTTCCTAGATTTCTACAAGCAGACATGGAGACAAACCAGATCAGGCCCATTCCAAGGCCGATTTGATTTTTCAAACAAATTTTGTGGAAAAAAACAAAACAAACAACAACAACAAAAAACAAAAAAAGCAAAAAAAAAAACAAACTGTGAGTTAATTCTCTGATAAACTTGTAAAAACCTATAGTGTTTATGAAAAATAGAATGTTCAATACAGTTAATATCCCTCCAAATTGCTTGGTGTGTGATAATAGACCAATATCAATTCCTTATCCCTGGATCATCAGTTGATTTCTTATTCTCTAATTCTTCTTCGTTGTTGAAATAGATAGTTGAACTCTTATTACAGAATGACCTCCTGGATGTGGCAGCAGCTATCAAACTTTCCAAGCTAACTGTGAGAAGAATCCGGATCAACTTTATAGCAGCCTCAGTCTACAACCTCATAGGGATACCTATAGCAGCAGGTAACAGAATAACTTTATAGCTGCCTCGGTCTACAACCTCATAGGGATACATATAGCAGCAGGTAACAGAATAACTTTATAGCTGCCTCGGTCTACAACCTCATAGGGATACCTATGGCAGCAGGTAACAATAACTTTATAGCTGCCTCGGTCTACAACCTCATAGGGATACTCATAGCAGCAGGTAACACAATAACTTTATAGCTGCCTCGGTCTACAACCTCATAGGGATACTCATAGCAGCTGGTAACACAATAACTTTATAGCTGCCTCAGTCTACAACCTCATAGGGATACCTATAGCAGCAGGTAACACAATAACTTTATAGCTGCCTTGGTCTACAACCTCATAGGGATACCTATAGCAGCAGGTAACACAATAACTTTATAGCTGCCTTGGTCTACAACCTCATAGGGATACATACAGCAGCAAGTTCTGTAAATTTCAACCACAACTTTCTCAGCTTCAGCTTATCTGTTAAAATTACATTTCATAAAGATACAGCAGTTTTTGAGGTTTTCTCCCATGCAATAATTTGCTGAAGCAGTTATGATTGAAGCTAGTGGAACATTGGAGAGTGTTGAATAAACCCTGCTTCAGAAGACCATATGAGCTTCAACACAAGAAAATTGGTCTTTGGAGTTTCCGACCAGGTATGACACAAATCGGGCTTTGTAGTCACAGAAGAGGGCTAGAAGTTTGAAATTTCTTACTTACGAAGTAGAAAGATTGTACTATCTATTCAGTGAAAAGAAAGGTGCTTTTGCGCTTTTGTTTTCGCATAGGCAAATTCTGATTTTCTCGTGAAGCGGCTGAAATATTTATGCTTTTAGTAAAACATTTGTGATAAAAAGACTTACAGTTGTAAAGCAGTAGTTAACCACCTTTCCTTTCGTTTTCCTTTGCAGGAGTATTTACCCCAGTCGGCCTATCACTACGACCCTGGATGGCATCAGCAGCAATGGCAGCCTCATCTGTATCTGTGGTGTGTTCCTCTCTACTACTCAAACTGTAAGTTCATGCCTTTACTAAATATTCTATTATGTCACAAATCCAGCATTTTATTCTTTGCATCTGTATAAATACAAAGACTTATCAGACAGAGCATCAGAGAGGTCCTACCAGATTGAAATTTGAGCTGCCTCATGGGAAAACCAACAACGTGGTTTTCGAACAGGTCCGACACAAACCGGCCTGTACAAGCACAGAAAAGAGCTAGAAGCTTGAAATTTCAGATTTAAGTAGAAGAGGAATTGTACTATCCGAGTAGTGAAAACAAAGGCGCTGATCAGCTTCGCGGTTACCGCTAAGCTGATCTGCGTCTTTGTTTTCGCCTATGCAGATTGTTGGTTTTCCCATTAGGCGGCTTATTTGTATGCTGAAAGGGTAGCTATGGTGCTATTATTTGTTCTTGCAAAGAGCAAAGATCGGTCAGTTTTTATGTTGCCCGCACTGATTTGGTGGGTATTGATGCCATTCTGATGTGTTACTTTTTCCATATGACCTTGCAAGTTATTAATATTTAGGAAATGATTCTATGTCTGCTATCATTGTTGCATTCAAGGCTAGATTGTAATAAATTGTGTACCCATATATTATCCTGTGGTAGCAGTGATCAAGTAAGCAAGTGCTCATTTGCTTCTGCAAAGTTTACCAGCTGTATTATTTGCTTCAAGCAAATCAAACAAAAATATCTTGATAACAAGTTTCATTGCTATGTTTACTGTAGATCAGTTTCTAGCACCTTGTCCGCAGACAAATTTGATGTACTGAGAGATTTTCCTTATTATTGCTACTTATAATAATGATGAGCTAATTTTGATCATTTAGTACCATTAATATTGATGGAGAACTCAGAAAAGGTCATCATTTGCCTATAAACATCTTGTTTTTCTTCTTGAACATAGCAAACCTCATGTCAAGGCATTTACAGACCTGAACTTTCAACTGTCAGTTGTTTTCCTAAATTGGAAAAATATTGGCATAATATTTATGTTTATATATAGGGATCATCAACAGAAAAAGGTACCTCACACAATACAATTATAATTGTTTATTTAGAAAATGTTTTCAAGCAGAGTGAATGTTAATTTTGCCTGATCTTATTGATTTAATGGAGCTTAAACACTTCTACTAATAGCAATAATGCCTTTAAAAAGAGGATATGCTAATTTCAAGATGAAAAACAGAACCACTTATCTAACAAGCTGGATGTTACTTTGCCATATTAAATTGTGCATTTGGTAACCTCTTTGTGCTTTAGAGGGCACAGGTTCAGTTAACCAAATGCCACTTGTCAATCAAAATAGACGCCGACCAGTAAATTTGTGACAAAAACCTAGGACAAACAAATGCACATGGCTAATTGTGAATACATGCTACACTAAATCGCATATAAAATGAATGCAGCTTAATCTTTGTTTGTCTTGGATTTTAATGAGAGGCTGAGCTATAGTCCAAATCGTGTTTGATCAATGCCGAAGTGTGTAATTCTCAAAAGTGTTTAGTTACTGTTGAAACACTGATGTACAAGTAGGTTAAGCTTGTCGAATGAAGTTGTGGTTTACCTCAAAGTGAAAACAAGTACAAGCATAGAAAAAAGCATGTCCATATTAAATTCTATTAGTAGTCGAAAATATCATTTTTGTGGTGCTCATTTGATGTAAGATGCAGTTTGAAACTTTTCTACTCTTTACTCACAACCTTAGTCATTCATGCATTGCCACCTAAACCCCCTCTTATAAGCTTGATATACTTATACTATTTTGACTTTGTTTCTATAACTCTTTTGTTTCTTTTATGAAGATCATATTACCAAAAGGGTATATAAATATTCATTTTTCTGGTCAGACTGCAACATTTTATACAGGTTTATCTTTATCATCATATTAATGATGAAGGGTCTCTGTTGTTCCCTTATACATACATGTACGAGTATACATTTCATGAAAAGAAAATTGCATGTTCTGGTAAAGATGAAAAGTTAAACAAACTTAAACTTTTTTTTCCAAATATGAAATGTAGATAAACCTGTATAAAGAGTTGCATTCTGCTCAAGAATAAGATATTATTATACATTGATCAGCAGCAGCCTATGTTTTGTCTTTATGTCTGGGATATAAAATAAAATGTGTGCTTGCTTCATGGTTGCTGGAAGTTTCAGAAAGGATCTTAGATGGAAAAGTGCCTTATTTACCCTAATTGGGATGTTCTCTTAGTTCATATTTGAAGCAGAAAAGAGAAATTGGTGTCCTAAGCTGATAAATATTATAAACATTTGGAGTAAGATAAAGCATATATATGTTATATAGAATAGATGGGTGATTGATTGTATGTTTGTGGCGTATATTCAAATGCGTCTAGCTTCTAATGAGTTACACAAATAGCAGATCATGCACATGGTATATGTTTATAACGACCTAAAATGTATCCAGGAATGGACATGGAATATGGAGCTGGCATGAGTAGAGTCAACTGAGAATTCTGATTATAAAATGTGGATCTCCATATCAAAAGCACAAATTATGTTAAGAAAGTGTGGATGTTTTATGTTGAAAAGCACAAACTTTTTCTTCACTCAAACATCAAAAGGGCAGATATTTGCCCCTAAATACCAAGAAATGTTTAAGCCAAGGGTTATTTCTGTAATTTTATGCAATTTACATTTAATAAGTCAGTAGCATTCTTGGACATGCATACATGTATCATTAAGTTCATGAAAATTGCTGCTAGGAAACCTGACTGGAAAGATGGAACTTTCAAATCAATGCACTTGATAGCTCACAGAGAAAGGCAACAGGCCAATTCAGTTGAGTTACATCTATGTACACCCTTTTGACAAGAAAGGCTATATGTTTGACAAATTCTAACTTTACAGAATACAAAGTAAATCAAAACAAATTTTGCATTTTATAATCTGTTTTAATGATATGACATTGGTGCAGATGAAATACTGTCACATTATTATTTCCTTGTTTTTGTTATATGCTTGATAAGCCTTTAATTGCAGTTTGATAAAAGTCATTTTTCTTCCCATCAGACTTTACATTTAGTCTGTTTTGAAACTGCAGTGATATATTATAATCTTGGGTTTCTAGACCAATAATGTGAATAGCTTGTGAGTGTATGGTGCAGTCCAGTAACATTGCGCGACTGAGACACTTCATTCCAGACCATTCGGGAAATATCAACACTGGCATACACAAGTTACCATGAGAAGTTTGATCGACTCAATAATGAAAAATGTTGAACAATTTCCGTTATGAAAACACGCCCATTTAATATACATAGATTTTTTCAGAAGCAAAATTGAAAATTTCATTGAAAAAAAAAAAAAAAAAAAAAAAAAAAAAAGATTTTTTTTTTTAATTTTTGCTCAAAACATTGATTGTGGATACATGTTAGAATTGCCGCCTCACTGAGGCAGTTCTAATGAGTACCCACAATATATGTTTTGGATCAAAAATAAGAAAAATAGGTATAACCCTGCAAACCCAGTTTTACTATATAAAAGTGGGGTTTAAAGGGGTATACATTTCACGGACATGTTATCCTGATGATCTAGCTTTGGAAATATCTTGACTGAAGTGTATGCACCCCCTTGAAAAACTATGGAGATAATATATCCCCCATGCATGTCAAATCAAATACATATTTAATGGAAACCATGCAATGTATTCACAACATTTGTACTTCAGTGAACACGTACGACAGTCCTTATGTGAATTGGGCACAAGAAGTTTGAATGAAAATCATACTGTTTATGGTGGCACGAAAATGTCATCACACAGTATTTTAGAATTGACCAAAATCACATTATGATACTCATTTACGATAAAAAAAATGTCAATCTGAAAAGTATGAACCACACCTGTGTCTCTACATTAATGCATATGCCCTCATTTTGATGTAAAACATGCAAAACTGTTATCAATAGTTGCATGATATTTGAACTTTGGTTCATAAGCGCAAAGTTGGGGGCTGCACAATTAGGGGGCTCAACTGTAAACATACTGCTAGCCATGTTAAGACTGTAGCAGGAGTTTAAGAAAATCTGTACTATGATTTGGTACAATGACTACAAACATATAAACCAGAGGCTTTTTTTTTCTTTTTTTTTTCTTTTTTTTTTTTTAATTCAGTTTTACGTCCCTTTCAAGATTATTTCAGCTCATATGAGACGTGCCAATCAGTAGGTGGGGCGAAAATGGGAGAACCCCGAGAAAAACCACCTGACACACCCACAAGCAGAACTTGGCTTGTCTCACATGTGGCCAGAGCGGGGATCGAACCCACACCAAACACAGCAGTGAAACCAGAGGCTTACAGATGCATATAATTGGTTTTCTCATTATGAGATTCATATGATTAGACTGTGTTTATTAAAAGTATATATACTGACATTTTTGACAAGTAATTGATTTTCACTATACAGAAATAAACTAGAAAAAGTATACATTTTTTTGACAAAATTAAATTAGAGACAAATGTTACTCTAGAGAAGCAAAAAATATGAAATTGAAAATACCTTGTCAATGAAAACAAAATAATAGTTATGTTATGACTTACAAATGTTTTGGCCTAATTCTCAAAACCATAAGTTCTTGGAAAGCTAAACCATTTATCCCTGCTTCCCTTTGAGAATTTTTATTTCAATAACTAAAATATCTTCTGTTTAAGTGCTGAAATTGCTAATAAAACATTTGCATACAATATGTTTTATCCTATCTTGGTTAGTATGTTCTTTTCTTATTTCAATGTCATGTTACAGTATGTTTCTAGGCTGTATCTTTTTTTATTGTTTCAGTATGTTGTTTTTTTTTTCATGGTATATGCTTCAGTAGATTGTATTTTGT
Source organism: Rugalucina vietnamica (assembly GCA_964017185.1). Taxonomy (NCBI): domain Eukaryota; kingdom Metazoa; phylum Mollusca; class Bivalvia; order Lucinida; family Lucinidae; genus Rugalucina; species Rugalucina vietnamica. The sequence goes on along the minus strand of OZ024869.1, from coordinate 34,348,216 downwards.
TGAAGATCTTCCTTTAGTAGATGTATTTTATTTAAGTGTGTTATATTATGTTCCATAGGTTTTGCCTTGCACTTTGTTTTTAGTAAGTTGCATCATGTTTTAACCTGTATCCTCTCTCATTTCAGTTTCAAGAAACCGAAGAAAGAGAAACTGATAACGAATGCTTATTGGGAGAAGTTCCATAATGAACAGATGTTAGATGAGATATCGGTACACCGCGGTGTGGAGTCCCTCGCTGGCAGTAGAGAGGGCAGCAAGCAGGGAAGCATACTCTCCAAACTCAGTGGGAACAAGAAGCCGAAGACTCTGGATCACGCGAGTTTGTTAGATACTGTCAGTGATACTGATGATGATGATGGATCATTCAACTGTAGATTATGATCTTTGTTGTAAAGGCCAACACCATCATTTAATATGAGCGTTTGCATCAGAAAATCAGCAATTTGCACAGCTGATCAGCGCCTTTGTTTTCGCTACACAGATACAATTTCTCTTTTACTTATATGCAAAATTTCAAGCTTCTATCTTTCTTCTGTGGCTGTTCAGACTCACTGACTGGTTTGTGTCAGACCTGGTTGTAAACCCAGATTGTTGGTTTTCTCATGCAGGGGCTCATATGTAACTGTAAAGCCCTTATCTCACTGGCATGCGACAACTGGAGACTGGTTCGCGAATAGTTCGCGACAAAGATTAACGATATAAACACAACTTTCAACTCATTAAATGGACATTTATGCGACAAATTCGCGAATTTCAGTCTCATTTTGAAAATATATCTTGCGACAGTCGCGCGACTGTCGCACGACAATCGCGCGACATTCATGAGAGTGTCTCACGACTTTTCCACGAATGTAACTTATTTTCATTTAAATTCGCACGACAGTCGCGCGAATGTCGCTTAGTTTAATTTTCTCGCCAGATAGTTGCGAGGTTTTCGCAAGACAGTCACGCGACCGTCGTGCGACACTTGCACGACATTCGTAAGAGTGTCGCAAAAATTTCGCATTGAAAATTGGCCAAAAATTCACAGCGACAAGTTCGCTACACTTGCACGAACGTCGCATGACAGTTGTGCGACAGTCTTGCGAAATATTTTGGCGAAAAAATTCACATAAAATTTTTAAACATGTTTAAAACCTTCGCGACTAGTTTGCGACACAAGAGAATTCTCACGACACTCGCGCGACACTCGCACGAATGTCATGCGAAAGTCTGCGACAAAATTCGCAAAACAGTCGCGAGGAATTCACATGCCAGTGAGATACTAGCTTAAAACACCTATAACTGATAGTTATATAATAACACCGTCACAAAATGCTTCCATTTAAATAGCTAAGATATTATGAGAAACTTAAATTTGATAATTTGCATGCCTGGCTGTAGCTGTAGAGACTATTATCATATATTTACTGCAAAATATGTTCTTTTTGTATATACGATACAGGCATGAGTTACGTTCACGTATCGCGACACAGTATCTCGAAAGCAGTATCAGTTAAAAAATTGATAAAACCAATATCATTCCTTTGGTAGAAAAAGCCATATCACTCGTATTACATACCCACGTGACCCATATCATCCCTAGGGAGAAAAAGACGTATCACCAAATGATTGGCTAATAAAATCGTATTCTATTCTTTCCATTCGGAGCACTCGGTTCCTATTGTTCACCAAATGATAGGCAAATAAAATTATATTTTATTGTTTCCATTCGGAGCACTCGGTACCTATTGTATTGAGTTCATTAGGTAGTGTACCACTGACATGTTAGGTTTGTTTGTTTGGATTGTGTTTTTATGTCCCAGGCAACAGTATTTTGTCACGTTGAGACGAATTTTCGATTTGTGCTAATTAATGCGGAAATAATATGCACTCTACTGCACGCTTTGGCAGTATGTCAAAATGAATAAACAAAATTAAATAAAATAAATAAATAAATATAATAAAAAAAGGACAAAAAAACTTGGTCATGAATTAAAATATATGATAAAAAGATTACGATATGACAATTTTTATATCGTACCCACGTATCAACCCTCGAATCCCGTATTAGCCCTTGACTCTCGCATCAACCCTCAGGCTGATACGAGAGTCTCAGGCTGATATGGGAATCTTGGGTTGATATGAGATACAATAAGAAAATTGTCATATAATAATCTTTGTTTATACATCTGATATCATTTCCATGTCACTTTCATGGAGAGATGGATATTTTGTTGTACCTTAATGCTGAAACCCCAGGTCTCAGGTTTTACAAGATAGCTTAACAATCCTACCAACCATTTGCTGACATTGTCATCAATGCAGATATTTTACTCTCAGTTGTTTCATCATCAACTGCAATAAAGTTATATTTTAAGTTATATCCATTGATATGAACATTTGGGACACCGGAATTCAACTTTAGTTTAAAATGTCAATCTACTTAATGCTCTGTGATGTGAGTCTTAGTTCCTTCTAGAAATCCTGCTTAATGTGGCTCTCCTGATGCAAAAATGTTAATTACCTCCCTCTGGAACCAAACCATTTCAATTTCATGGGGAAATTTAAGAAAAATGAGATAGAATATATAAAATGAAATCCCATGTTAAGTCCAGAAATCTTGTACCCCCCTCCCCCCTGCTTAATGTGGCTCTCCTGATGCAAAAATATTAGTTTGATAGCTCTGAGAGTGTTCCATATCAATTATGTAACCAATTAACTTTCTTTTATGCATGACAATTGCTATTTTCATTTTGACCATAGAAAAAGAGGAAGGGAATGTTGACCATTTTGCTTGAAGCCAATTCATGATAAAAAGAAAGTAAATGCCAAAAAAACATATCCACAATAAAACACAATAATGGATTTAAAGGTCAGGTACCAGGGTTTTTTTTTATCAAAGAAAGAAGCCTTGTTAATTTGAATATACCAGTTCATTCCTAACTTTGTGACCCTATAATCTGGCTTTGGAAAATTTTAAGACCGTTTTTAATAACATGACCTGTTAAATGTTACGTGTACTTGATAATGTTTGTTTGGCTTATATCACAGGCGCTTGAAGTCCTATTCTATCCTATTATTCTCATGGTATATGTTATATATATATTGATCTTAGACACTGCTGTAAATATAATGATTTTTGGGTCACTAATATAACTTCAAGTGCCTGTGCTTATATAATGACTGTCTGTGTCCTTTTTTGTCACACAGATTACATGGTGTGATAGCTAGGTTGGTAATGTTACAATACGAAAACTTGCCCATGCAATAAACAGATTTTTTGAGCTTTACAAATTGAAAATTTTCAGCTGAGAGTTTTTGATATTTTTCTTATTTTTGCTCAAAACATAGATTGTGGGTACTCATTAGAACTGCCTCGCCGAGGCGATTCTAATGAGTACCCACAATTAGTTTTGGAGCAAAAATAAGAATTTTAGAAAAATAGGTTTACCCCTGCATACCCCAGTTTTGCTATATAAAAGTGAGGTTCAAGGGGGAAAACATTACATGGACATGTTTTTGTGATGAAGTTTGTTATCAAGACATTTCTTCTGCCATTCTGATTCTTCTGTTAATTTATGAAGAGCATTAGTTACATAAAGAAGACAAATTTGCACTAAGTATTGGTAATCTGCCTCAAAGATTCTTACCTGTGAAAGTAAGGTCAAAATGAAAGCCAAAACATCAACTTAAACTAACTTTTCGGGATTTCCGACCAGGTCCGACACAAACCAGACTATACACCCACAGAAGAAAGCTAGAATCATGAAATTTTTGCGATATGCAGAGGAGGAATTGTAATATCCACATAGCGAAAGCAAAGGCACTGATCAGCTGTGCGAAATTCCGGTTTTCTCTTAACGCTGTTCAGATATGATTTACACCATTTGCTTGCCTGAAGAAAATCTCAGATATTGCGAAACACATTTACAGATATATTGTTGTTGTCAATTTTAAAATCAAAAGATTTGGACATGTCAATGCATTATTGTTATATGTTAATGTTTTATCATAAACAAACCCTACTATGTTGGCTATAATATAGGGATTAAACATGATTTTCCATTCATTAACATTTGCCAGGTCCTGAGGGGAATGTTGAAAACCGAGGGACCTAGCGAATGTTTATGGATGACAATATCATTTTTGATAGCTATTATTGCATAAATTCTGCACAAACAAGAAATAATGGTGCACTATATTTTACAGCCTCATCACATTTTCATATGCGTAAAAGCTTTTATTTTTATGCTGGTTCTGGGCGGACTTCAGTTTCTCATTATTAGCATGTGCTTTTCGTGGTGCCCGGGAATGAGCATAAGTAAAAGCCATGTATTAACAGCATATGCGGGCGTGAATTGCAATATTTATGCATGGCTTTCTCTTCATTAATTAACGGCCGTTAATATCATGTGACACGGGTATTTATGCAATAATTTGTATTTATATCACAAAAGAGTTGGGTCCTAAAATTTGGAAGTATCAAGGTTTCCAGGTTAACAGTTGTATCCACTTTCTACTCCAAAACAGATTTCTGTACTTATCTTGCTAGACAAAGGGAGAAAAGTTTCAGAATTTTAACCTGAAAATGTTCATTTTTACAGCCTGAGAAATAACAGAAGCAATGCTCTATGTGTATACATGTAATGTAAAATGTTTGTCAAGGTTATCAATGTCTGTGATATATTCCTGTTAATTGTTAATTTATGATCATGTGTACGAGATATAGAAAATGACAAAGAAAAACTGTATTTTAAAATGTTTGAATAGATAACAAATGTGCCTCTATGAATATACTTGTATGTTTTTGGTTTTTATTTCACTGTCCTTCAACTCTTGTATCACAAATTGTTTCTTTTTATTATACCCCCGTAATTCATGCCGATGGGTATATAGTTTTCGCTTTTCCGTTCGTCCGTTCGTCCGTTTGTATGTTCGTTTGTTTGTTTGTTCGTTTGTTAGTTCGTTTCTTCGTTCGTAAATTCCGGAATGTTCGTAGAATTTATGTCAAAGTTTTGGTTAAAGTTTCTCTGGTGGTGTATATCTCATGAGCCAATGATCAGAAACCATTAATATTTGGACCATAGGTACCCTTCCATGTGTTCGGACCCCAGGGTCCATGCCCAAAGGTGGGGCTAGAGGTCAAAATCTAGGTCACCTTTAATTTTGGTCAAAGTTTTGGTTAAAATTTCTCTGGTGGTGTATATTTCATAAGCTGATCGTCAAAAATCATTATGTCCCCCCAACCAAAGGTGGGGGACATATTGTTTTTGGTGCGGATCCCGTAGGCGTCCGCGTCCGCATCTGTGTCCGCGTCGGCGTCCACGTAGCTTCTTTCCGACGCGATATCTTTTGAACCAGTGGATGGATTTTGACCAAACTTGCATAGATACATGGTTGGGAGGGGGGAAAGAGTTGATTAGATTTTGGTGACCTTGACCTCATTTTCAAGGTCACCAGCCCATGAAAACTGATCAAATTAGGTTTTCCGACGCCATATCTTCTGAACAAATGAACGGATTTTGACCAAACTTCAAGAGCATTGGGAGGAGGCTCAGAGTTGGTTAGATTTTGATGACCTTGACCTAATTTTCAAGGTCACGAGTCCATAAAAACTGTGAAAATTAGTTTTTCTGATACGATATCTTGTAAAGTAATTGATGGATTTTGACCAAACTTGCACAGAAGCATTGTTGGGAGGAGGCTCAGAGTTGATAAGATTTTGGTGATCTTGACCTAATTTCCAAGGTCACTAGTCAAAAACTGTTGAAATTAGTCTTTCTGACGCGATATCTTGTAAACTGATTGATGGATTTTGACCAAACTTGCACAGAAGCATTGTTGGGAGGAGGCTCAGAGTTGATAAGATTTTGGTGACCTTCATAGGCGTAACCAGAAAAGTTCAATTTATACGCACCAAGGGCAAAAAAGCTAAATTTGTATCGAAATTGACAAAAAAAACGCCATAATTTTAGCTACTTTTAACTTTTTACTTTACGCACTTGCGTACTGTGCATAATGGGCGGTACACCTATGACCTTGACCTAATTTCCAAGGTCACTAGCTCATAACTGTTGAAATTAGTCTTTCGGACGCGATAACTTGTAAACTAATTGATGGATTTTAACCAAACTTGCACAGAAGCATTGTTGTGAGGAGTTTCAGAGATTATAAGAATTTGGTGATCATGACCTAATTTTAGACAGGGTCCAAAACAAGTTTCAACTACCACACCATACAGAACAAGATGGGCATGGTGTCTTCCATAGAAAAACTTCATATCACAAGGTAACTACACTTCAATTACTAAACAGTTGGGGGGACATAGTTTTCCTCAGAAAACACTATTTTAATTCATATTTGGACTTAAGGTACCCTATAAGGTTTGCTTTGTTTCAAGGAGTTCGGACCCGAGGGTCCATGCCCGGGGGTGGGGCTAAAGTTCAAAATCTAGGTCACCTTGAAAATGTGCTATTTACATAGTGTTTTTTTTCTACTCTAAGTTAATATCTTAACAAATACTCATAGGAAGGTATTCCTATTTGGATCATAGATGCCCTTTAGGGTTGAATTATATTCCATGGCATCAAACAATATGGGTGGGGCTGGAGGTCAAAATCTAGGATACATTACTCCCCCATCTTTGTACGTAAAGCGCTTTACAGTGCTTATTTCTAAAATGTACAGCACCGACTGTCTTTCATTGGGGATTTGAGGTTCAATTTCAGGGGTGAGCATGTGCCGGGTTGTTTTGATAAGGGGTAGGGAGGGGTGCTTGGTGGCTACCAGCCGGGGCTATACGTGCCTCTCATGGCACTTTTTCTAGTGCATACATTCTCTGACTTCCCTTGATGGTTATGGGTTCATGCAGTAGATGCTGGTAAACTATGCATGGATTACAAGAGAGCATACCTGAATGGCCGAAATTCTGCTAACATTGGTCATTGGAATGCTTATACATTCAGTGATTTTTTTTCAGCATTTTGGGAACGGTACCAGTACCGGTTCAATTGGGAAAAATAGCCTAATTTTACCGTCAATTGTGAAAATCAGACATCTAAATGCCAGTAAAAATGGTAAAAATGTCATGGTTAGTGATACAGACTGATTTGTTTTCTAAAAATAAACATATGACTGGGATGCATGAAAATTAGCATTATTCTCTGTCACAAATATCAGAGTAATTAACTAATTGGTGCTTTTAATAGTACATGTTATAAACTTTCTCAGACTGGGAATTTTGAATCGTGAATCATGCATTTGGGAAAAAAGATACCGGTTTAAGCCCGCCAGTAACTTTGTGTTACTGATCGTTCCAAGTCGATACTTCTGTGGTGGTTCTTTTTGTTTTATGTCTTGGTGTTTAAAAATTTTTTGTGCTGTTGGCGCCTTATGTATGTTTTCATATTTTTAGTTAAGTTAAGGTAAGTGAGTGGCCACCTATTGGGAAAATAGCTGCCCATTCAGCTTACGATTGTTTCATGGTATAAGTATCTGATTGTTAGTTTGGTTTTTTCCCACCTCCGTTTTTGGAGTGGGAATCTTTTTCTGATTGCGCCTTTTCCTGATCTTTGCCTACTTGTACCTTTTTGCCATTGGGAACAACTAAAAAATCACTACATGTAACAAAGACAAGCAGCATCAGAGTGCCACCAGTGTTCATAAACTCCTTGTAGGTCAGAGCCTGACAAGGTCAAAAGGTCAAGTCAAACCATTACATCCAAATGTTGGATAGAAGTCCCATAAAAGGGATGCAATGTCCTGCCATGACCATAGCATTTAGTGTAACATTGGTCTGGCATCCTTCCAAAGTCCTTTCATAGTTACTTTTTTCAATGATACATATAGGAAATGACCATCTATATTAATGGAATTTATAAACAAACATTGTGAACAATTATATTTTATCAACTTTAATTTAAGTATAACAAATACAAATGTAGTTGTATAATTTTGCACCAGTCAGCTTTACTTACGCATTGTTAGAGACAGTGTAGGCCCTGTAGGGTGTTTTGCTAATGTGAGGAAATCTAATCAAGCATGCTAAAGCTGTTCAAGTTTTCAAACTTTCAAATCAATTTCTGCAAACTTGCTTTACTGAGATCCTTCTGATGCTCAGACATGTAAACAAGATTATCCATGTACAACTGAAAAGACAGTTGGTGCATAAATGATCATATTTTGAGCCTGTGCATGAGAAAACCAACAATTTAGGGTTCCGACCAGGTCTGACACAAACCAGGGTGTACAGTCACAGAAGCAAGCTAGAAGCTTGAGATTTCAGATTTAAGACTTGTACTATCTTTGGAGCGAAAACAAAGGTGCTGATCAGCTGTGCAGTTACTGCACAGCTGATCTGCGACTTTGTTTTAGCCTATGCAAATTGTTGGTTTTCTCATGCACAGGCTCTTTTACAATTTACACAACATCAGGTGTGATAGCTCGATTTGTAGCATGCCTGATTTATATCGAGTGTATCATCAATAAATACTGAAGAACAACATTTCTAAGCCATTCTCCCCCTCAGCTGATTCAAGGAGAGCATTTGATGAAAGAAATGTGTCAATAGTACTGAGAGGGATTGGCAGGAACCTGGCTAAGATAACTGACCATCCAGACATCTTAGTTGTTGACTGTGATGAAAGTAAAGCAATAATTCATACTGTAAAGTAATAAATGGAACACTAGTACTAATATACATGTATCTACACAATTTTCAAACATACATATAATATGAATGAAGTGGTGCAGAGAAAGATTCGTACCAGAAGTGAAGAAAGAAAATACTCTATAGTCATCCTGCAATGGTAAAATTTGCTGCTGAAATTGTGAAGCAACAATGAAAATTCTAGTCTACATATTTTACGTGTTAAATATACAAGTACAATTTGTGAAAATGAAAACTTCCATTTTATATTAATTAGGACAATTACATTTTCCAAATATTCAGCTTTGGCATATTATATATGAATAGTTACAATGTAAGGAATAGTTGGTCATCAAGGTGCCTAAGTGAGGGAACTGTTAGCCTGGCTGTTTTAGCAATTCTCTACTTAGATATAAATGGACTCAGAGGTTGTTTTATTTACCAAAACAATTATTAAGCTCTCCATGTTGAAGTATATATTAGTCTCTTCCTTCAAATGATCGAAACAAAACCACAACATGTATGACATTAAGAAAGTAATCAATTAAGTAATGCTTTGTGATGGATGTTTACTGTACTAGAAATCAATGACCAGGAAAAATTGAATGTATTAATGTAAATAACAATGACACACAGAAACTACTGCCACAGTACTTGCAGCACAACATGTTTCTGAATGGCAGTTTATTTGTTACAAGGCATGGTGCATCAAAATCACAGGTTTATATAATATACATGTATATTGCACTCAGAATGTTTGGCTCTATGCTATGTGGTGGATGAAAACCCTCCACTGTCAAAAGTTACAAGTGGTGCAGTCACAAGAGGATCATGGCCTACTGGGGGATAAAAACCACCATACTGAAAAAAGAAAAAAAAATGATAAGTGCTTCACTGTTCTGCATCATTTGAATCATTATGAAAACTGGCATAACATTCTTATCAGGTTCTTTGCAATAATATTTGGCATTTGCTATACATGCTTATCCGTGCTGTATTCTAAAAGCGTGGCCTTAACACTAATTATAAGCTGTGAATAAATCATATTAAACTTGGGCTGATAAGATATTTAAGGTTTCAAGAAAATTTGATGGAACTCCATAAAATTATCACTGTTTATGGTATACTCGTATATACCTGTGTGCTCTCTTTGTCGTTGTAGCCCACTTCTTTCAAGACTTCTTGTGTTTGTTTCTTTACTATTCTTACAGCTGGTTGCTTTTCCTGGTATTGAAAAGCACAACCAACTACATTTGTGAGACATTATGATGAGACATTTTTGCAGAATGCATGGAATGCATGTATTCCCTTAATGGTTTGATTTGTTGTTGTAATGATAAGAAATGTACAAAACATGGCTTTCAAATTAATGTTTAACTTCACTTTGAGAACTTAGATATCTGATTAAGGCAACTTAAGCATGTTTTGAATTAGAGTAGTGGTCCTGGTACAGGGGAGTTTTGGTGCTTTCATATGCAATTACTTAAACAAATGCTCGAGAGAAGGTTAAAAAAATTCAAATGCATCAAAATTGAAAAAAAAATGGTGTTAATTATCAAGATTATAAGATTTAGTCATAGACCTTTCTGGCTTTACTCTTTCGTTTGAGAACTCTGATTCTCTTGTGTATGAAGTACTCCATCAGTGCCACTACCATAGCTAGGACCAGCCCAGCAACAAGGATATGGAATATCCCAGATACATTGCTTAAAGTAAGGGCACTTGTTGTTGCATCCTGAAATCATAATAAATATTACCGTACTAGAATAAGAATGATATTCAAATTAAGATTAATTCCAGCTTTGTTTATACGAGAATATTATTAGCTCTGCATATTTTCAGTTTAATCAGAAGAAATAAAAAATATAGCTAAAGACAGTGAAACATAACATGAAAACAATTCTTATAAACATTCCATAATAAAAACCTTTTGTTTTCAGATTAAGGCCATTTTCAGGTTTGCTGCGCTCACATTACCTTTTGATCTGTACCACATTCTCCTTTAGCATACCACCACTTATTATGTAGCTTGTGTAATTCTCCAATCTCTCGCAGATGTAACACTGCCAGATTTATTTGGTTCCTGAACATAAATAATATGCTGTTAGTTTTTTCTGAATGAGGGGATCTACTTCAAGTATTGAAGACCAGTCATAAATTTTTTTTTTTTTATAAATTATAAATTAGAAGACTGTCTGCATTAATTCAGGAATTACTTCAGAATATACCAGAGGACCAATTGTCCTGTAAACACTCACGTTAGACCTGCTGTATATATCAATAAACATGTTTAAATATTATGGAAAATAGCCCAGTAAAGGGACAGATGAAGCTCTGGGGTCATTGTTTTCCAGAATTATCAATATCCTGCCAACTTCCTGCAAACTGTTCCCTTCAAATGACAATTTAACAGTTTTCAAATGCATAGGCGACTGATGTTGACTTTGCCCTAAAATAGGTCTAGGTCATCAAGTGGTCATGATTTATATACACATTGTAGTACTTGAGTCATCAATGCATCATGCCAAGTTTCTTTGGAATCGGTCCACCAGTTCCGGAAAAGAAGATTTTTGAAGGATGTTTACCATATATGGGCATGGTGGCCATCTTGGTCATTTGACCTGGATAATTTATATATACATTGATTCCTCCTTCCCATAGATGCTTCATATAAGATTTGGCTTTGATTGGCCGAGGGGTTTCAGAGAAGAAGATCTTTGAAAATGGTGGACGACGACGGACGGAGGACGACAGACGGACGCACGGACGCCGGGTGCCTGCCTATCCAATAAGCTCATTTGTGAGCCTTCGGCTCAGGTGAGCGAAAAATCCTGAAAGGCCAATGTTGTATCATACTCAGTCACAGTACCAAAGAAAGGTTACTATTTTGAACCCATTAAAGGTAAAAGTGTTGCATTGATTTTTAATTGGAACATGTTTGTGGATTTTAATTGTCTTTTGTGTCTTATATTGCACTTTTGCTGTAATACGTTTGCAATATATTGCTTGCACTAACCTTAGATGGAAGCCCATTGGTGTTGCAATTCCATACCCTTTAGAATCTAGCGGTTCCCCAACTTGCATTGTATTACATGGTTTACGCTGATTTTGATATGCGTTGTATGGCGACTCCAACATAAAGGCATATTTTCCTTTTGAATTTCGAACCTTTTCTACACCTTCTTTTGTAGACTCAACTAATACGGTTTCAGCGTTAGCATCCATAAACTGCCACATTCTGGCATACGTGTCTACCTTAGAAGTCTGAAATAAAGACACTACATTATCATTGTCACCGTTGTTAACAATTGATATTTTGACAAGGTGACTATCCAATCGGATGTTGATGAAAGTATGCAACTCAAGAAGTATATATTTTCCAGATGTTTGGTAATGTTTCAGCTTAGTTTCCATGTTATTAAATCAGTCGCAGAGGATACCAATTACGTGTTACCTCAAAGAATCGTCTGCTAGAACCACTCTTCAGAGTACCGTATTCTATCTTGTTTTGATTGACAAGATCGTCTGCAGATCTGATTGGTGGGAGAAGACGTTCAATAGTGAGAAACGCTGCAAGATTTGCTGTGTAAGAGGAAATCAAAATTAGGGTGAAGAACCACCACGCACTGCCCACAACTCGGCCTGAGTATGATCTGGAAAAGAAGACATGAACAAGTTGGGCTTCGCATTGACGTCTGTTTCAATACAAGGTGAGATACTCATAATCAGCTTAAATATACTAAAGCATAAGCGTTTGAGTTGCGGTTTGTTTATAGCAGATGTAATCAGATCAATGTTCTTAATGTTGGAAAAGATGGCTCGTTTTCTGCCAATGAACAATCGTTATTGTCTGGTGCTTGGGTTTCATAAATATATCTTGGAACTTCATGACTTCCATTTAACTAATTTTTGTGAATGCTTTATCAGTTCATGTGATAGCTATGTTTCTCTCACAATATTGACTGCTGCATCGTATGAAAGTGAAACAGTTACATGTACTTTCTTAAATATCACGTTAAGACAAGATTGAATTTTTTGATGAAAATAAGATTGTGTACAAATGACATCAGTTACTATGAAATGCATCCAGGGTCTGATAGCTTCTCAACCGTCAGCAATAGTAATATTCTCATTTCATTTCTCGCGCGTTGGTGCTGATCTTGTATAAAGGACTCTTAAATGTCTCAGTTCTAAACATTTATGGGTAATTTCTCAAAATATCATGGCCCATCGCATGAACGCAATATACACATTGAGGACTGTCAGTAGTTTACGCCTTGATGGGTGGATATGGCTAAGCAATGATTGGTGTTAAATACATAAAAGCTTGGTTCTCATTTTCTATTGAGATGGCGTTGTTGTTTTTTAAGCAAGTAACCGAAAATGAATATTTTGAATTTAACTTAGTTGAAGATAGCTTTTAGCGGGACTTACATTTATGTGCATATCCAATTTGAAGGAAATGATCAGGATATGTTTTATTTCTAATATATCGATATTTGATTTGGTACCAAGTTTCGTGAGTTCTTTTTAAACATACTGGCATCTATAATAACAAGTAAAAGCCCTTTATTTGAGACCAGCATTTCCTTATCAGTGTGTTTGGCGAAGTTAGGTAGAAGAATCAATGCAGTTAGAAAAAGAAGAACTAAGAACCAAACATAAAGTTTATGTGTTGTAATTCCATTCCAATGTGTCCGTATACAAAAAATATAAAAAGAAAAGAGGTTTATCGACATTGATTAAAAAACACTTTCTCAGCAACAAGCAAAAATGACACTTATCCAATATCCCGTCTTCGTAAAAAGTAAAACAGCAGGTTTATGTTGTATTTATCATGTCAAATTGTTTTAAAATTTATGTGTCCCGGTGTTTAAACAAACATTTCTTTCTTCTAAAACACAACTACATTTCATAGAGGCAAGTCACCGATTTTAATAGTTTTTTCACGTAGCTGTAAAAGCCCTTGATCATGCATTTATCTCCCAAACAAGAAAAAACTAAAATTACTACACTATGAGTTGGTGTGAAATGCATGCGTGTACTAATAATTTCGCAATCAAACTTGCGAGTTATAAGTCAGCCAGCTTCAGCCGATATGAGTTTATGCATTTAGAGCATATATATATAAATTGAGAAATGCTGGTAAATGATAAGTGCATAACCATAACGTATCTCAAAAACATGTGTGCGACAATAATACGAATACATGCAAAAATCATCATAAACTGTGTGTCAAACAAAAATTGTAGATATACTAAGCCTTAAAATATTTAGAACTATATGATACTATATGAAGGTTTTAGTGACCTAGGTGGTGATACTAGTGCCAAAATCCTGAATATTTTATTAAAAACCTATATTCAGAAAAAAATCTTTATTTCATAAGCAGTAAATTGTAATTTGAAGGGACATTTTCATGTGCATCATGTGCATTTAAGAAAACAACACGGTGTTTTGATTGCCAAACAAACTTAATGTATGTATGACATAGCTCTGTGAGTGCTAACTACTAGCTTGTTAAACATCTGGTTGTAGTATATGACTATACAAACCACGAGACATATTTTCTGGCAAGAATACCTTCTTCTACGCTTTTACAAACATACACTAAGCATATCTTGGAATTTATTTAACATATTTTTATTTGCGTTCATTAGCACCCCTACCAACCTTGGGAAAGTATCAGAGCCCTGCTGCATTAAAGCACCGAGCGAAAACCAAAAAGTATTGAAGAGTGAAAAATCATTATGTGGACTCCCTCCCTTCACGTCGACGTCTTGCCACTCGTACGGGCTCCAGCGTCCGACCAGGAAGAGAACGAAGCTGACAGCGACAAAGGCGACCATAACACAAAACCAGACTTGGTTGGAGAGTGGATACATGAAGGAGAATACACCAGGCTTTTCCTTGTCAGGTTTCTTGATCATTATACTGATGCCAGTCTTCATGAAGGGTTTAGTGAAGTCCACGACACGCTGTCGCTCCTCTGTGATCGTCAAGGGAGCAATTGCCATGTCTGCTCTCTATAATTACATTAAAATAAGATTCAACTCAGGCATGTCTATCTGCATTCTTCATCCATCATATAGTAATGGAATAAGTTGTCTTAGAATGGAATAAACGATAAGATAAAATCACATTAAATAAACCTTAAGAATGTCAGCCCCATGTCACATTAAACGATCTGCACCATTTGTGATCTTATTTAGACAATTTCGGAATAAAAATTCAGTAAACGCAATATACTTGATCACAATTGAGTTTATTGTCATTTTTAAGATTGAAAACGATAAAAATGTTAAGATCAAATTGTTCCATCAGAGTCCAGATTAGATAAAATACAAATATTAATTTGCTTAGCTGCAGAAAGTACCGTGGCCCATAAAATGTCAGACAACATTGAAAACAGTGAACTTCCGCTGATCTTTAGGCTGTCTTGAGTTGTAAGAGTTTATTGTAAAACCACAGTCCAAATACACCAGGACAGCATGCCCATGATATGCGAAGCGGCTCCAACGTGTATTCACAATCAATGTTTTGTGCGAAAAATAAGAATATCATTCTTTTTAATGAAATTTTCAATTGTTACATCTAAAATTTCTCCGTACATTATACTGGCAAGTTCCGTAATGTGTGTCAGTCTATACCTTTCTAGGTTCTCCAGTAGCACAGTCATAGTCAGCCGTGAGTTCACCAAGCATACCATTCCAGCAGCCTTTGTCTAGGTCAGCTTTACCATAGTTACCATCACCTACCAGGTCTATAATATAGTCATACTTCTCGGAAGATACTTCGTGAACCTTCTCAGCCAGATCTATACAATAACCCTGTAAATTGGCAACAGTGATGTGCATTTGAAAACAATCTTTTGTTTCAGCACTCTATTTGAATTTCATTGAACAAAGGTGACCGGGAAATGAACAGCAAATGAATACTGACACAAAGAGACCAGTCGGTCATCTGAGAAAAAACTGTATCTGTTTATGTATCAAAACAGCTAACCTCAATGATTTGGATTCGGAACTTCTGTTGTTATATTTGTTTTGTCTATTTCAAGGGGAAATGATTGTACATTTGCTCTCTGAGAGGGCTACTAATGGGGTATGGATTTTACGTACCTACAGAAAGGTACAAGTAGGCAAAGATCAGGAAAAGGCGCAATCGGCAAAAGATTCCCACTCCAAAAACCCGAGATGGGAAAAAACCAAACAAACAATCAGGTATCTATACCATGAAAACATTTCGTAAGCCGAATGAGCAGTAGTTCATAACATTTAGTTAGTTCTTCGGTCCTCGTGGTGAATCTCTAACTAGTCAATGAATCATCAAGAACAAACAAATAAATCATGATTAACATCCTGATGAATCAAAAACCAGGACTCACAGATTCAGTAAGCTGCCCGACGATGGAGATCCCTGGGCGCCGAATAACTTACTAACTCCGGAGCAAAAGAAAAAACATCAGTTGGACCCCGGTGGGCCAAGCAACAGACAAGAAGCTCCGGCCCCAGAACCTTTTTGAGTGATGTCAGGACGCCGCTGTAGTTATGACCAATTTGATTTGTATGGGTGCATTTGAACATTCAGTTGTATTTAACTGCTAATTTTCAAGTACCTCTAAATAAAATCCATTAACCATAGGTGCACCGTTGGCATCCATCGTCTTCTTAACACTGGCGAATGGATCCTCCTGCATTTGATACAGATATTATATGGTTTACTTCTTTGTTTTATAAAAACAATAAATGTTAATGCAGCGATCAGATACTAGTAAATAGATGGGATGCTGATAAAATTTAATTTGTGTACGTACAGGTACATGTAGGTACTTGGGACAGCACATGGTGTTTTATTACGGTTCCCCCTTTTTTCAATACACGATTTTCAATTATATGCTATTTGTTTTTAAATATTATGTCCGTTTAATATATACGATTTTGAATGTGGAATTTGTAAATGGACAAGAGCATTTGATAGATGTTATGCTGTATCTTTTTATATACATTTTGAAGAAAACGACACTTAGACATTCTTACCAATATAGTTGTTACTCTGAGAGTTCTGTTTTTGTTGTCAATACGTTTTACCAGCGGTTCCACCTTTGGTAGAGAGGTTTCCAGTCCGTTTTCAGGAGTATACCGCCCAACCTACACAAAATATTTATGTCTCAGATAAACCAACAGCTAAATAGCATTATGAATAGAGACAACCTTCAAATTTGAACAGAAACCAATAATCTTTCAATATCTGATCTAAAATTAAAGCACTATAAGCAGTGAAAATGATGAAGCAACTAAAGAAGTATAATATTTAACTTACATATTTGAGTGGTGACTTGTGTTCAAGTTGATAGACTTTGAAGGCAAACTTTGTCCGAATACCTTCTTCATCAAATTGTATTTTGCCCGTTAACCCGTAAGTGTTCACCTAAATCATATGTACATGTAAATATGCATTAAAATTATTTCGATCAGTGGGGCATCGTGTCTGATACGGCATGACTTTATCTATGTGCAGATTCAGTCTTTCAATTGAATTCCAATTCGAATATTAAACTTTATAAAAACTTATAAAGCTATACACCCAACTAAGCAATAAGCTTATATTAGATATGTCACACGTTTTGTTACAGTGAATGTTTGTTATGCACAGAGTTCACCATTTATGCGTCAGTGGAAATAATCATTAATAAACATATGGGGGCTAATTCAACTCCCAAATGGTATTCTGTCAAACTTCAGTACAGGATGATCATAGATCTATCTATTTAACTATAAGCTTCATTTCTGAGGTTTTTAAAGCTCATGAGTGTCGGAAAGTCTCATGCTTCAACACAACCTACTTGTTTGAGAGTATCCAGCACCATTTTCCCGTCATATCTCCTGTCAACCGGTTGTCCGCTACAGTTGCAACAACTACTCCCCGCCTGACATCTGGCATAGTCTCTACGATCACGATTACTCCGTCCCCGAGCTCGGGAGGTAGATACCAGGTTGTCTTGATTCAGCAGGTTCAGAGCTTCATGGATAACAAGAACGGTATCAACTATCAATGCTTCTTCCGTCTGAATAGAAACAGAAAATGTTTGAAAGTGGAACAGAGATTGTGTTTGATGGCTATTGTGTCTTTAAAAAGCCAAGAACAATTTTATTCTTCAACAGAGATAATAATTTTAAATATCCTTGGGTTTACCCAGCAACGACGTTCTGTCGATCTTTTCATCAACATCAAGAAAAACATTCAGAGGTGATATAATAAAAATATGTATGTCCAAAAAAAAGGTTTTAATGGAACTGGAATCTCATAATCACTTTCCTTTATACCCGAGTTGAATATGTGCGACCTGTCTTTAATATCAGTGTTTAGATCATAGGACAAATAGATCATAGAAGAAATGAATAGTGACCACAGGTATTTTGATAATATGGTTTTGCTTCTTAAGCAAGTCTTCTAATACAATGTTTACCCGTATTTGTCCAAGTGGATGTATTGCATATTTTTGTGCGGCCTCCAGCAGTAGAGCATTGTCATGAGAAACATTATCTATCACAGAGAACCCTGTTATATTCACACCTCCGTAGATAAATGTGGTCAGGTCTAGCTCATCTATACCCTGTCCAAAATGAAACAGTTTTAAATACATTGCATGCAGTTATAGTCAGTTTGTCCGTCTCTTGGAACTTATACTCTTTGCAAACATGACGTGACTTAAATATGTACGAGTATATCTTAGACAACTTCAATAGACACCATCTTTTCCTAGAATGATTTCAGTTTTTAATGAACCAACATTTATGTTTTATTAGATGATAATTATCTTGGATGAAGATTGCACTGGCAAACCTAAGTTGAATGCACATTGAGTGTCCTGAGTGGTGAACTAAACTTCGACAGAGGTATACTCACAAGACCACCCAGGATATAGTGGTACCCTTCTCTGTTCATCCCAACATCTACAATCTAATAAAAAAAGGACAGAAGTTTATTTTGCAAATAAGAGGAACTTGTCAAAATATAAACGTTTTTGTGTATTTATTTAAAGAGAAAATCACGGTCCCCATTGCCAAATTACTCGAATACGAGAGTTAAGTTTACTTCCTATGGCCTTACTATTCCTAGTACCTACCTGATGTAAAACACTCTCATAAGCCGCTCTACTGGACAGATCTAGGATGATTCTCTTAGGTTTAGGTGGCTGGTTCTCTAATGGTGGGTCTTGATGGTCGATCTTACGTAGCATTTCATAACAGTCGTCAACATTACTAATACGACGAGCTCGGATAATGAGGTCGTCAAAATGAGATTCGTTGAATGACTGATACAGCTTTTGAAGTCGCAACAAACCTAATGAATAAATAAAAATGAACAGGAAATATATTTATTAAGCATTTTTGGTCATGGGGATACAATTCTATGATTAATTTGTCTTATGATGATCAAGTCCACAAGAACTAAAAAATCGAGTATAGCTGCGTTCGGATATTAATATACCCCTGCGATATACAGATATAAATTGAAAGTTCTTCTTGCTTTTGAACAATCGTCACTGGCAAGAAATGGACAACTGGGTGAATTTGTTTATATATTTTGTTAAGTATGATGGTAAATAATTACTCTGTAGATACAACTTTCAGATCTTATGATGTTGTATGCCTAAATTGATTACATAATATATGGAGTCCATTGTTTTTATCAAAATGTCGCTGATATTCGAGTTTAATAATAATAATAATAATAATAATAATAATAATAATAATGTCTTTATTTCGAGAGGATTACATATTTAGCTGAAACAACTAATCTTACATATGGTCCTCTGTAAAAGTTACATATATACATTTAACAAATATATACAAATTTACAAAAATCCTTAAGACTGTTATCTAGGAATCCTAGCATCTAAAAGTGATAAACAATCAATATATTATATTATTGTAAATGCTGTGTTTAAACAGTAAAATATGTATTTAAGACCTTTTCTTTGAAAAATACTTTTTAAAGCGCACAACAAATGATGAAATCTATATTAAGATTATAATTGTAACTTTGGTTAAAAGTAATATGCTTTATAAAATATAAAATATGAGGTAATGTAAAATGATTACGATAGAAGTTGGTATATAAATTGCATTTTATGGTGCATTTAACATTACAGACCCGGTCAGCCAAGTTGAGCGAAAATTGATTTCTTTTAGTAATGGGCTGCCTACTGATAAAATTAAAATTAACTCTCCTGCTACTCATCCCCTTTCTTTCGTCCCACTCCTTCCGTGGAGCGGACACTTCCGAAACGTCCAACACCGCCTCGCGAAAGCGGACGTGCCCACAAAGAACAAAGTTCAGTGATCGAACACGTGTGCAATCCCGAAATCAAGAGGATGGGTTTAAAGATACCACAAGGAACCATAAATAATGGTTTGCAATTTCATTTGTTATTTATGAAAAGATAACCATTTTTGTACTTAGGGTGAAAATTTTGTGTCTCTATGAACACTATTTACACTCTGATTTTCTTCTGATTTTTATGAAATTTCAAAACTCTTGAATAGAGTTTAAGTCAAGGAATTCACCAGGACATTCATAGACAGACGCTCCTCTAATATCAAGAATGTGTTTTGCGGATTTAGTATAATACAAAGAACATTGCCTTGCATAAATACTAATTCTTTTCGCATCCTTTATTGGCATGTTAAATTTCCATGACTTAAACCCTATAGAAGAAGTTTGGAATATCATGAAGAGGAGATGTGAGTCATTGCCTAACAAATCATGAAACTGTATAATGACATGCCACCCATCTTTTGGCAGAATACAAGGCCAGGGGCGACTCAATAGCGCTTTAAGACATGCTTACCTAAAGAAAGAGCCCCATTCACAAGCTTTCTTCGTACAACCGTTCTGGTGGAATATTAGTTTTCTTGCAAAATAACACTGACATGCTTTGTTTTATATTGTAACAACCGCTTTACCATAAAATTCTAAAATGCACATTAAATGAAAATCAGGGTGTAACTTTGTAAATAGTGCCCATAAAGACATCACATTTTCAGCCTAGTATTTAAATGGTTATTCTTTTATAAATTAGAAAATAAAATACAAACCATGAACCATGGTTCCTTGTAGAATTTTTGAAATTGTCTTGTTAAAAAAATTAGGCTCCATATATAATGTGATAAATTTAGGCATATAACATCACAAAATCTGGAAGTTTTATATACAGAGTAAATATTTACCCTCACACATGTACTTAAGCAAATATATAAACAAATTCACCCAGTTGTCCATTTCTTGCTAGTGGTGCTGGTTCAAAAACAAGAAGAAGAGTTGTCAATTAATTTCTGAATATTCAGGGACTGAACGCAGCTCGTGTTAGAAAGAAAGTATGAGTTTAAATGAATAATTGTGTGTAGTATTTTTACTGACATCATGTTGATGGAGGATGCATGAAACACACTGAATTAGATGCATTCATTTCATCATGGTACGTTTTGTTTTAGAGAATGCACAGCCAAAATCAATTATACGTATATATTTGTACTTTCAAACGGAGTGGTTGTTGTCAAGATCGTGTTAAAATCAAAATAATTTCATTATTCATCATACCATCATTTGTGTCCCAGAGATAGTATATAATCTTGTTCCACTGGAAATGTTTCACCACAGAGACAATGGCGTCAGTAGTGGGAGGAAGGAGTGTTATATCATAGTTGTAGGTGTCGTTGGGTGTGCTGCCACTGCCCGAGGGTATCAATGTAGGCATGCACATGTTCTGGGCGTATGACTGAACGCTGCTGTAGGACGAGGGGTCGTTGTCGACTACCATCATAAGGATACCGTCAGACATCTTGGAACACACTGGTAATGAAGAAAATAACACGGTGTACTAGTGTACACTGATATACATTTGTATAATTGATAGAATGTTTGGGTCTAATTATGAAGGTGCTGATTGCCAAATAAAGGTTCAGCTACCTTGTGATTGGTTTATAGCTTTAGAACGTTGCGTAAATAGAGGATGATATATGACTGATCTGTATTTTGATTGGCTATCCATGACGTAGGCAGATGGCGCATTAAAAGCATAGAGGGCGCTTGGCAAGAGCGTATAAAGGGTACGGTATCCGCATTAGAAGGCATATCTACTGTGCTTCTAAGCAAGACTTTCACCTGTTTGTGTTTGGACCATATAAAGCCACCGGTAAAGCCTCGTTTTTACTGCTTCCACGTCTATCATCAGGAAAACATGTCCGTGTAAAGTATACCCCCTCATTCCCCACAATTATATAGCAAAACTGGGGTATGCAGGGGTATACCTATTTTTCTTATTTTTGCTCCAAAACATAGATTGTGGGTACTTGTTAGAACCGCCTCGGCGAGGCGGTTTTAACGTGTAATCACAATCTATGTTTTGAGCAAAAATAAGAAAAATGTCATAAAATTTCTGCTGAAAATTTTCAATTTTTAAAGCTAAAAAATCTGTGTTAATTGCATGGACAAGTTTTCGTAATGGCTACACAGGGTCAAAAGTGTTGCCTCTCTCCCTGCAACTGAAACTATGTAGCAGTTGCAGACTTCGACTATTTTTTTTCTTTTTTCTGACTTGCAAGAACCAAAACAAACATATAAACCAAAGCAAGGATGCACGGGGTCATTGTAAACGACCTTTTTCAATATGATGCATGTATACTTACGATGTAGACTTTGATCGGGTAGCATAAATAGTAAAAGGCGAGGACCAATGTTTACCTTCAGAAAATACGGGGTTTCTATAGCCAGTGCGTTATTGTCTGTGTTTTATGTGTCTATACTGTAATTATAAATGCATGCACAAATGTATTTTATCATGTTTATCTACAATTTAGATGGCTGAATGAGGCCATTTTTCTGGAGCGGCGTTTTTTTGCTAGTAAGCGTGTATGTATGGCATAAATTCCTTAATAATTGGCCAGAAGGGACAAGGTGGAAAACTTCAGAGTGATCAATAATATGATCTTGTTAAGGAAATACAGAGCGATAAATTAAATAAATAACTGCTCTGTGTTCATAGACAGAACAAAGATCAATACGGTACTTTCCAAATTACTGAGAATGACGTTACATGTCAAACTGGGGAAATAATGTCTGAGACTCGCTAGTCAATAAACTTGAGAGATTATTGAAAAAGGAAAAAAGAAATGTTTCGTTCAAAAACAATTCAGCATTAAAGCCGTTGACACAAACCATCAATTTACTTCTGTTGGTGTTGTTACTTTATTCTCCTAAGTACATATTCCCTGCATTGTCAAGAAGTAAGAACAAGTAGAAGAAAGGGTCACCAAGTTTTAGTGGACGAAAGGTGCGTTCTCGAGTAGATTAGAAACACTTTGTCTAATGCTTTATACGTTGCTAATGATATTACTGGTACATGTGCTAAAACCACTGTAGCATTTGACAGCAAAGCCTGGTCACCGGGGAGTGAACTGGGATCAGAAATGACATAAAATTGAGTGCCATCAAGATTGTGGTATCGCAAATCCTTTGAGACTTTAATAGCTCATATTTGACGAATGGATTTTCCCATCATTATCATTTGGATGAGTCCATTTTCAGTTTTAGGGGAATCAGGAGTGATTTTAAATTTCTATTTACTTTTCTTTTTCGATGAATTGTCTCCAGGCAAACAGAATAGCCCCAGATGTGACGCCGCAGAAAGCGGCGTCCCATCTGGGGCTATTCTGTTTGCCTATGTCCCACAAAAAGGACATCAGGCTTAAATGAGTTAAGATCATATCAGACACCGATCTCCATATGAATGGATGACTCTTAGTCTGTATTAGAACAAAACCGCCGGATTTTTTCATGTAGGATTTATGGACATGCAATCAAAGATGGCGTCATTCAAGCTTTTCCCTTGCTCTGTAGCCAGTAGTACACCATAATCCAGATTCCATCGTCGGGCAGCTTACTCAGTCTGTGAGTCCTGGTTTTTGATTCATCAGGGTGTTTATCATGATTTATTTGTTTGTTCTTGATGATTCATTGACTAGTTAGAGATTCACCACGAGGACCGAATAACTAACTAAATGTTATGAACCACTGCAGAAGCAGAGGGTGAGGTTGTGGCCATGTAAAACCGGTTTAAGCCCGCCAGTAACTTTGTGTTACTGATCGTTCCAAGTCGATACTTCTGTGGTGGTTCTTTTTGTTTTATGTCTTGGTGTTTAAAATTTTTTTTTGTGCTGTTGGCGCCTTATGTATGTTTTCATATTTTTAGTTAATTTAAGGTAACTGAGTGGCCACCTATTGGGAAAATAGCTGCCCATTCGGCTTACGATTGTTTCATGGTATAAGTACCTGATTGTTAGTTTGGTTTTTTCCCACCTCGGTTTTTGGAGTGGGAATCTTTTTCTGATTGAGCCTTTTCCTGATCTTTGCCTACTTGTACCTTTTTCCTTATCATTATTACTGGCTAGGAAGAATAAGAGTCATAATGGAACTAACTAGAACATTTATCAAAATTGTTTGACAGTAATTTGGGTCTTTGTGCAGTAAAACTACACAGATTCTTCATTAAACCCGTATAATTGACACAAAGATGCTTGATTAAGCACTAGTCTGAGAGGGGAGTTACAAATAATTATCGAAGAAACCCGTAAGCATATTGGCATTTACAGAATCTGTCTAGCTTTGATAATAGGAATCAAGCAATCCCTAACATTAGGCCGACATGTATATCTACAAAAGATAAAAGTAAGAAACGACTGGGAGCTGGTGCAAACATAACAAGTCCCACCGTAAACATCGATATGGAAAAACCCGAACTGGCAATCAGGTACTGACACAAAGATAAATATCGTAAGCCGAGTATTAAGCAGCGCAGTGTTTCTCTTAAGGTGGTCACTTAATATTATACACAAATACGCACAAAATGCACGAACGGCACAAATGATCGACACATGAAACAAACATAACCACAACAGAAGTACCACATTGGAATGATCAATGCAGAATAATTAAGTAGGTGGAATCGATATTACGGGCCCAACCTCGACCTCAGCTTTTGCAGTGGAGCAAAACATTTAGTTAGTTGTACGGTCCTCATGGTAACTCTCTTACTAGTCAATGAATCATCACGGTAAAATAAATCATATTTATCAAATATGAGGAGAGGACTCTACAGATACACATGTACAATAAGCTACATGGCAACTGGGATACCTGGGGAGGCAAATAGCACAGCAGATTTCTAAATAAAAGATTTCAGAATTATAGCATTTCGGCTTAGCTTTTCATTAGTTCAGCACATTAAATGACGTAGGAAAAGGTACAAGTAGGCAAAGGAAAAGGCGCTATCAGAAAGAGATTCCCACCTCCAAAAAGTAAGAATCGACCGGGAACTGGTGCAAACATAACAAGTCCCCAACCACTCAAAATCGATATGGAAAAACCCGAATTGACAGTCAGGTCCTGACACAAAGATACATATCGTAAACCGAGTAAGCAGCTGTTTCTCTTAAGGTGGTCACCCAATACCATACACAACAACGCACGAAAACGCACAAACAGCACTAACAATCAACACCAATACATGAAACAAACATAACCACAACAGAAGTACCACATTGGAATGATCAATGCAGAATTATTAAGTAGGTGGAATCGATATTACGGGCCCAACCTCGACCTTAGCTTTTGCAGTGGAACAAAACATTTAGTTAGTTGTACGGTCCTCGTGGCGTCAATGAATCATCACGGTAAAATAAATCAAATATGAAGACTCGACAGATATACATGAACAATAAGCTACATGGCAACTGGAGATACCTGGGAAGGCAAACAGCACCAGCAGATTTCTAAATGAAAGATTTCAGAATCATGGCATTTCGGCTTAGCTTTTCATTAGTTCTGACACAGGACTCTCTCGGAATTGCACCAGCCAACAGGGTGTTTTAATAGATGACTCAAAACTCTCTTACAGCTCTTAAATGGCATTGGTAAAGCATTGCTTCATCTGTTGATACAATCCTGGTACTGATGTTAAGTATGCATAGTTACAGCATTTCCTTGTTTGAACTTAAAGGTAATTGGCCTCTACACATTTGAGCGCAGGTTCCAGATTAAAAACAACAACAGCTTATCGGTATCCACATTACTTACTGCTGGTGATGAGTTTATGGTTATCACTGATGTCAATGCTGTCTGCTGGGTCATACTTGGCACTCAGTTGGTAATGCTGCCAGGCGAAAGCCAGGAATCTCAGTCGGGTGGAATTCTCGTGCAGTATCACACCTGAAAATATATGGTAAACTGGTTTGTTGATAAAGCTTGATTTCTTTAGGCATTATTTGCCTTTTTGTTAGCCCATTCCAATTTAGTTATCATACAGCTAGACGTTTTTATGAGAGGATAGGAGATGGACCACCACCACTACTACTACAACTACTACTACCATCGGTCAGCTGATCAGGAACGTTCATTTATATTGTGCTTTCTTGTTCAGAGTTACATTATACCTGTAGTATATCGTGGGTTGCAATTTCAGCTAAAGTCGTAAACAAAATTTGCT
This sequence comes from Rugalucina vietnamica, assembly GCA_964017185.1. Taxonomy (NCBI): domain Eukaryota; kingdom Metazoa; phylum Mollusca; class Bivalvia; order Lucinida; family Lucinidae; genus Rugalucina; species Rugalucina vietnamica. The sequence goes on along the minus strand of OZ024869.1, from coordinate 34,322,039 downwards.
GAAATTCTAGGTTTTTTGAAGGTTGGGTTTGTAGGTATTTGCATTTTATGGAACTTTTGTCCGAACGTAGGAACACTACATGTACTTTTCAGAAACCGTAAAACTAATGATGGTAAATCACTACACACGAGAATATGTCTATGCCTGTCCGATTGTTTGTAGCTGATTTTGCTGTCATGGCAACCTAAAGTTTATTTTTTATAGGGAAATAAAATATACGTTGCCCGCATCATCAGCGTTGTGAAATCGTAAATAAAACGAATTTTCAAATGAATGAAACTAACATCAAAGTCGCCGTATAAACGTTAGGGCAAAGTTGGTGCCGTAAAATCAATTAAAGCACTCATTGCATTATTTAAGATGCACAATTAGCTGATCACGAATATTTGCGTCTTTCTTTAAATGCATTTTGTTTTAAATTAATTTTCTTTGGAACACAAGGGAGATGCAAAGTTAATTATCACGAATGGCACGCTTCTTGCTTTTGGCAGACTGAATTGAAAATTTTAATAGTCCTGTCGTACTGTATGTATTTTGGATGAAAATCGATGAAAATTCCATTATTTGAACGTTATATAGCTCCGAGAAAACAAAGGAAAGAAATATGAGCCGCTGCATGGGAAAACCAACAACCTGCATAACTGCGAAGCTGATCAGCGCCTTTGTTTTCGCTATAAGGATAGTACAATTCCTCTATTTTCTAAATGCAAAAATTCCAGCCTCTATCCATCTTCTGTGACTGTACGGGGCGGGTTGTGTAGGACCTGGTCGGAACCAAAATTGTTGGTTTCCTCACACACAGGCTCATATTGTTCGCAGACGAAGCACCGCTGAGATTTCCAGAAACCATAAGCATGTTTTATATACAACTCATTAATTCATAAATCCATAATGAATCTCTTGGCAAATGTGAAATGCTGCAGTGACACATTAGTATTCGATACCCCTAACTATGGAACGCAAAGCTGTCTGATGGTAAGGAATAAAAACATTTGATGCATCATCGTCATTATATCCTGCTCACATTTGATTATATGTTGTATAGTGTGCATTATATGATGAGAAAAGTCCATTATATGTTGGACCAGGTTCTTAATATTATAAAAAATTTCATTATATGATGAGTAAACATCTTTATATTATGGTAGACTTACATTATATGATGGGTAAACATCTTTATATTATGGTAGACTTACATTATATGCTGATACAACCTCATTATATGATGTGACAACTACATTATACTATGGGCTTTTGTCTTTATATGCATCAAGTTCAGTATATGGTTCGATAACTTCATTATGTGCGCAAACTTCATTATATGCGCAAACTTCATTCTATGATGTGACAACTACATTATATGATGTGGACGATTTTGCGAGAAGAAGAATTACATTGACACCGTTTAAAAAGTTATTGTATACATGCCGGGACTACCGGACATACTGCTGATTCTATCTATCTATCTATCTATCTATCTATCTATCTATCTATCTATCTATCTATCTATCTATCTATCTATCGATCGATCGATCATCACCATCATCATCATCATCATCATCGTCATTATGATATATCATCATCAATATCGAACATCATCATCATCATCATGATCATGATCGAAAGTAGTACAGAGTATGGATTTTTAATCTACTTTCATGGTCGCCTGGTGTTGTTCGGTTGTTCAAGATGGCGGCATCCATGGGACCGATATTGCGCAATATTTCGTAAGATCCACGAATCATTCTATTTCCGTTTCCATGCCACTTTCGATCCGGTTTCTTATTGGCATTTTAAGAACGGCAAGCGTCATCCTGGCCACCACTAGCAGACTTCCAGGATACCGGTGCCAATTAGATTAAGCTTAGATTTCGACTCCCAATACCCTTCCGAGTCGAAAGCGTCGGTCTGCGACACTACCAGACCACTCGCAGACTTCCAGGATACCGGTGCCAATTAGTTTAAGCTTAGATTTCGACTATCAAGGCCCTCCCAAGTCGAAAGCGTCGGTCTGCGACACTATCAGACCACTCGCAGACTTCCAGGATACCGGTGCCAATTAGTTTAAGCATATATTTCGACTCCCAAGGCCCTCCCGAGTCGAAAGCGTCGGTCTTCGACACTACAAGACAATTCGCAGACTTCCAGGATATCGGTGCCAATTAGTTTCAGCTTAGATTTCGACCCCCAAGACCCGCCCGAGTCGAAAGCGTCGGTCTGTGACACTATCAGACCACTCGCAGACTTTCAGGATACCGGTGCCAATTAGTTTCAGTTTAGATTTCGACTCCCAAGACCCGCCCGAGTCGAAAACGTCGGTCTGTGACACTATCAGACCACTCGCAGACTTCCAGGATACCGGTGCCAATTAGTTTAAGCATATATTTCGACTCCTAAGACCCTCCCGAGTCGAAAGCGTCGGTCTTCGGAACTACCAGACCACTCGCAGACTTCCAGGATACCAGTGCCAATTAGTTTCAGCTTAGATTTTGACCCCAAGACCCTCCCGAGTCGAAAGTGTCGGTCTGCGACACTATCAGACCACTCGCAGACTTCCAGGATTCCGGTGCCAATAAGTTAAAGCTTAGATTTCGACTATCAAGGCCATCCCGAATCGAAAGAGTCGGTCTGCGACAATATCAGACCACTCGCAGACTTCCAGGATACCGGTGCCAATTAGTTTAAGCATATATTTCGACTCCCAAGACCCTCCCGAGTCGAAAGCGTCGGTCTGCGACACTATCAGACCACTCGCAGATTTCTAGGATACCGGCGCCAATTAGTTTAAGCATATATTTTGACTCACAAGACCCTCCCGAGTCGAAAGCGTCGGTCTGCGACACTACCAGACCACTCGCAGACTTCCAGGAGTCCGGTGCCAATAGAGTAAAAACCTGAATTGACCTTCTCATCATATAACACGGTTTGAAACGGTCTGCGAGACGTTCTGACTACTCGCAGACTTCCAGGATTCCGGTGCCAATAGGGTAAAAGCATAATTTGACATTCTGAGATCCTATAAGACCATTTGAAACGGTCTGCGAGACGTTTAGACTACTCGCAGACTTCCAGGATTCCGGTTCTAATAGAGTTAAAATCTGATTTGACCTTGTTAGACCCTATAAGACCATTTGAATTGTCTGCGACAAGTTTTGACTACACGCAGATTTCCAGGAATCCGGTGACACAAATGTTGCTACCAAACCTTGACTATCGTTCGTCCAAGTATGACAGTCACAGAAAAGTGTCAAATAGCCATTTTGTAGGGTGCGAGGAGTCAGAATGAGGAACTGGGGAGGCATGAAGATAAAATAGCTCCATAAACTCCAATCCGAGCTAAATCCTGGACGTCTGCGAGTGGTCTGATATTGTCGCAGACCGACGCTTTCGATTCGGGATGGTCTAGAGAGTCGAAATCTAAGCTTTAACGTATTGGCACCGGAATCCTGGAAGTCTGCGAGTGGTCTGGTAGTGTCGCAGACCGACTATATCGACACGGGAGGGTCTTGGGAGTCGAAATATATGCTAAAACTAATTGACACCGGTATCCTGGAAGTCTGCGAGTGTTCTGATAGTGTTGCAGACCGATGCTTTCGACTCGGAGGGTCTTTGGGGTCGACATCTAAGCTTAAACTAATTGGCACCGGTATCCTGGAAGTCTGCGAGTGGTCTGGTAGTGTCGCCGACCGACGCTTTCGACTCGGGAGGGTCTTGGGAGTCGTAATATATGCTTAAACTAATTGGCACCGGTATCCTGGAAGTCTGCGAGTGGTCTGATAGTGTCGCAGACCGACGCTTTCGACTCGGGAGGGTATTGGGGGTCGAAATCTAAGCTTAAACTAATTGGCACCGGTATCCTGGAAGTCTGCGAGTGGTCTGGTAGTGTCGCAGACTGACGCTTTCGACTGGGGAGGGTCTTGGGAGTCGAAATATATGCTTAAACTAATTGGCACCGGTATCCTGGAAGTCTGCGAGTGGTCTGATAGTGTCGCAGACCGACGCTTTCGACTCTGGAGGGCCTTGGGGGTCAAAATCTAAGCTTAAACTAATTGGCACCGGTATCCTGGAAGTCTGCGAGTGGTCTGGTAGTGTCGCAGACCGACGCTTTCGACTCGGGAGAGTATTGGGAGTCGAAATCTAAGCTTAATCTAATTGGCACCGGTGTCATGGAAGTCTGCTAATGGTGGCCAGGATGACGCTAGCCGTTCTTAAAATGCCAATAAGAAACCGGATCAGATATCGAAAGTGGCACGGAAACGGAAATAGAATGATTCGTGGATCTTACGAAATATTGCGCAATATCGGTCCGATAGATAGATAGATAGATAGATAGATAGATAGATAGATAGATAGATAGATAGATAGATAGATAGATTCAGCAGTATGTCCGGTAGTCCCGGCATGTATACGATAACTCTCTAAACGGTGTCAATGTAATTCTTCTTCTCGCAAAATCGTCCACATCATATAATGTAGTTGTCACATCATAGAATGAAGTTTGCGCATATAATGAAGTTTGCGCATATAATGAAGTTATCGAACCATATAATGAACTTGATGCATATAAAGACAAAAGCCCATAATATAATGTAGTTGTCACATCATATAATGAGGTTGTATCAGCATATAATGTAAGTCTACCATAATATAAAGATGTTTACCCATCATATAATGAAACTTTTCATAATATAAAGAACCTGGTCCAACATAGAATGTACTTATCTCATTATATAATGCACACTATACAACATAATCAAATGTGAGCAGGATATAATGACGATGATGAATCAAATGTTTTTATTCCTTACCATCAGACAGCTTTGGCGCACCATACCTAACGGTGTTTTATGTGTACACCTGCATAGGAAATACAGAAAGGTACATTTTGCAGATATTTCTACCTTTGCTGATTCAGTGTAGTGGATAAGGGGTCAAGAAATCATTGACTGTGCACAGGCGTTCGTGTAATGATTAAAACCCAGCGACCTTATTGCAGAGGGCTAAGTGAACAGTCAAATGAGCATGTGCATAAGAAAACCAACGTTTTGTGATTCCGAACAGGTCCGATACAAAGCGGGCTATACAGGCACAGAAGCAGGCCAGAGGCTTGAAATTTTGGCTGGAAGTAGAAGAGGAATTGTACTATCCGAGTAGCGAAAACAAAGGCGCTGATCAGCTGTGCAGTTACTGCACAGCTGATCTGCGCCTTTGTTTTCGCCTAGGCATTTTGTTGGTTTTCCCATACGACGGCTCAAACTGGATATGCCACTTCCCAGTAGGACTGATTTTGTTTTCTGACCACCTGGTTTGCCACACACTTCTGCATTTTGTAGTATAGCCCATACAATTATAATGTTATATAATTTTATAAAAAATGTTTTATTATTTTTATAAACTGAAGTCCTATATATGAGGGATTTTTGTAAATGACGTAGACTTTCTTATTGACCGAAGACACAAGACAATGAGAACCACCACAGAAGTATCGCCTTGGAACGATCAGTATATATAAAAAATTACTGGCGGGCTTAAACTAGTTTTACGGGTACCTTACATTACCCTCAGCTTCTGCAGTGGTTCACAACATGTAGTTAGTTGTTCGGTCCTCGTGCTGAATCTCTACTGAACTAGTATATGAATCATCAAGGACAAACCAATAAATCATGATTACCATCATGATGAATCAAAAACGAGGGCTCACAGATTCAGTAAGCTGCCTGACGATGGAGATTACTGGGCGCCAAATTACATACTGAAAATCCGGAGCAAAAGAAAAATACCAGTTGAACCCCGGTGGGCCAAGCAGCAGACAAGAAGCTCCGACCCCAACCAACTAAAATGAAAAGCTTTAAGTCGGGACCATCATAGAGTCTGACGCCCGACCCACCGGCATGCAATTAAAGAAGGCAGCATAGTTATCAAACATGATTGGGATAAAAACTAATCATGCAGACTGTCGCATGACATTTAACTTATATCCTATAAGTCTGTAACGTATAACGATTTTTCTGAACTGAAAAGAAAAGAGATTTCATGGATTCTCTTAACCATGACAATCAAGCTGATGTTATCGAGGCTTTTAATTTTACTTCAAAGTACCTCGATGACCCTTTGAACATTGATAACCATTGTTTTGAAGGAATGGTCTATTAAATTTATCCACCTGGGCCGGGAATTACAATGCTTCCTTAAAGTTAAGGCCCACCTTAGTTAAGGTGGCAAATTGACTCAATATTTTACCGTTAAAATCAATATCTGATTTTACAAAAATTACAGGTGTGTAAAATAAAATGTCCTTTACATAATTAAACAGAACATATGATTTTACTATGTTCTAAATGCATGTTAATGGACGCTGAAGTGAGCCACCTTAACAAAGGTCCTCCTTAACTTTAAAGGAGCATTGTAATTCTGGGCCCTGAACTACAGTTGAATAAAGCAAACACCACAGATACGGAATTCTCATTTTTTAGATTTACATATTTCTATTGCAAATGGATTTGTTTCATCTAAAATATATTATAAGCGCGATGTTTTTGATGTTGATTAAATTTTCCGTTTTAGCGTGTATAGGATATAATATTTATGCGATGCGGGAGTCTGCATGCTTAGTTTTTAACCCAATCATTGCTGATAACTATGCTTCCTTCTTTAATTACACGCCGGTGGTTCGGGCATCAGACTCTTGACGATATACACTTTAGACATGTGAGAATGTATGCGACGCCTTATCCTATATCATGGGTAATTTTAATGTAGATTCGGCACCAAATTAGACAGATAAATGGTTGGAACTCTGATGGGTATAAACTGCGCTCCTCTTGTAGCTGATTTGTTTTGACTGCTACGAAAGAGATTTCATGGTTACTCTTAACCATGACAATCAAGCTGATTTTATCGAGGTTTCAATTCGACTTCCAGGTAACTCGATGACCTTTTGAACACCGACAACCCTTATTTTGAAAGCATGGTCAATCCAATTTATCCACCTGAATTACAGTTGAATAAAGCCAACACCACAGATACCGACTTTGACGTTGACTTTGATTTTGATTTAATTAATTTTCCGTTTTAGGATGGTGACCATGTCTGCAACCATGTTACGGACTTAACGCGCGAAATAAATGTTTAACAGCCAAAGTTCCTATCGATATAATAAACTTCGAAAAACATTTTCTAAATTTTATCGCATACACTATGAATTGATTTCCAAATTTAATGTTGGGTTAAAGACGCTTTTACGAGAAGGCCTTTCGGAACCAGAATTCTGTGGTGACCTGGTTTACAACATTTACTAGAAACCGGTAGCAAAGGAAGGATATTTCTTTTCAGTTTAGATAAAGCATCATTTGTCACAAGCGTATAGGATGTAATGTAAATGTGATGCGACAATCTGCATGCTTATGATTAGTTTTAACCCAATCATGGTTGATAACAAACTATGCTTCCGTCCTCAGTTGCAAGCCGGTAGGTCGATATGACGCCGACTTATAGCTTTTAATTTTAGTTGGTTGGGGCCGGAGCGTCTGGTCTTTTGCTTGGCCCACCGATGTACTTTGCGCCCAAGGATCTCCATAGTCTGACTGGTCAGCCGTGAAATGAAGTATCATACCCAGTGGTTCATTTTGTCAAAATGATAAATCAGTTATCAAAAATTCATTTTGACGGCTGACCCGCCAGACTAGGATCTCCATCGCCGTGCAGCTAATTGTATCTGTGAGTCCTTATTTTTAATTCAGCATGGTGGTTATCATGGTTTTTTATTTGTTTGTCCTTGATGATAAGACCGAACGACTAATTGTTGTGAACCACTGCGGAAGCTGAAGGTTCAGATAAGGACCCTTAACCTGTCTTTAAGCCTAGTTTAGACGGTGTGCTTTTACATATATGCTTTTGTGCATATGTGCTAAGCATACCGTCTAAATTGAGATTTTTACTGCTATGCTTTAGCACATCTGCTAAGCATACGGAATAGAACTTGCTCTATCCTTATGCTAAAAAACATACGCTTTTGGCCAATCAACAGAGAGTTCAATGGGGTTAATTGCTTTTTCAACCTCAGCAAGACCTGATAATGCCACAGAAGTATAATTAGTGTACCTGTCTTTGAGGAATTTTACATTTGTACATGTATGTTTACTTTGTTCAATAATGAGTTCTAACAGAAAAAATAATGAGCCAGAATTAAAACTGACAGAAGAACAGACATCTAAAATAATAGAATTATACCATGAGGAAACAAGTTTATGGAATGTAGGGTCTGAGACTGCTCATAAGCATGTGCAATAAACAACATGCAAATTGGAACCATGAACATGTCCTCAGTCTCCATTCTTGTGTTTTGCAACACAAACAATTATAAATATCCAGGTAAACCGAGGGAAAATCAGAACATATGTGCTCTCAGCATACTGTGTAAACGGAAAAGCATATGTGCTTTTTTAGCATATATGCTTTAGCACATATGCTAAAGCATACCATGTAAATAAGCCTTTAGACACCAATGGGCGGGTCCATATTCCCACCGGACCGAATATGATTGAAATTAATTTTACCATTAAACAATGTCTAATTCTCTCTATGCTTTCAAAATAAAGGTTTAGGGTCTGTTTTTTCTGAAAGGCAATATAAACCGCAGGAGCAGCGCAAAAATTCAGGGTCAGTCATGCTAGTGGAAATACTGTGCATTATAGAAATATTATATGTATAATTTTATCTACAAATGAATAAGTTTATAGATCATACTAATTAAATATAGCAATAACATATTTGTACAATCTCATCACATGGTTCTATGGTGTAATGGTTAGCACTCTGGACTTTGAATCCAGCGATCCGAGTTCAAATCTCGGTAGAACCTACTGTTTTATTTTGTCATACACTTGACATGATGATACACAACATGAAAATATAATGGTAATTACTTTTACTGTCTATTTGTCGACTTTTATTTCGAAATTACTATTTTCTATAAGCTATTCATGTTTTGCTCAGAATTTCAATGGTATGTTACTTTCGAAAAGGAAGGGCAAATCCGTTATTTGTATGTACACGCCAGTTTGAATATTTTATAAATTAAAAAAAAAAATCACGCGGTTCTATGGTGTAATGGTTAGCACTCTGGACTCTGAATCCAGCGATCCGAGTTCAAATCTCGGTAGAACCTTAATTTTTTTTATGTTTTTATTATTATCATTGAAAAGGTAAAATAAGCGCTGATCAGAAAATGGCACAATCACTCCAAAAGCCGAGGTGGGAAAAACTTATTTAGGTTCAAGTACAAGGAGAACATATCGAAAGGAGAATATATCGAAAGCTGAGTGAGCAGCTATTTCCCAATATGTGACCACTCAGTTACCCGGACTGAATAAATAAATGAAAACGTTCATAAAATGTGAAGAATCACAAACATTCAACACAAAAACATATCGTAAAAATTATATTAAACGCCTGGGCATTTATTCAAAAAAGTACCCTTACAATAGAAGGGGATAGCGTTTATTAGAGGCTACATTCAAGAATTCATATATAGGATATGAAAACAATGTTGTCGACGATGTTGGTCATATATAGGATATGAAAACAATGTTGGTCGACGATGTGCTCTGATATACAAATCATACCAGATTTAGTTTCATGGATATTCATAAAACGTCGATAAAAATGGTAAACAGCAGAAAATTAAGGATGTACCTTTGCTGCAACCTTATATATTTTGTGGTATATATACGGGATAACATGACATATATATATATTGTAATAACATGACAATAATTCATTATTAACGTAATCAAATAGTAATATTTTACAACTATTGACAGTTGAGATACAAGTGATTTTGTTGGTATACCCTTTCACGTTTCTGCATATTTTCTCTGATTTCTGAAGTTCTTAGTTATTATTGCAATTCATGAAACACACATTCATGTGATTTATTCATCACATCATATAGTTAGCATTTCAGCTAAAGTCGTAAACAGAATCTGCTGAAATTCTTGGTTTTGAACGTAAGGTGAGTAGGTATCTGCATTTTATGGAACTTTTGGCCGAATGAAGGAACACTACATTTCAGTAACCGTAAAACTAATGATGGTAAGAATATGTCAATGCCTGTCCGATTGTTTGTAGCTGATTATGCTGTCGTAAACCTAAAGATTATTTTTACAGGGAAATGAAATATACGTTGCCCGCATTTTATGCGTTGTGAATTCGTAAATAAGTAGAATTTTCAAATGAATGAAAATAACTTTAAAGTCGCCGTATAAACAAGAGGGCAAAGCTGGTGCAGTAAAATCAATTAAAGCATTCATCGCATTATTTAAGATGCACGATTATCTGATCACGAATATTTGCGTCTTTCTTTGAATGCATTTTGTTTTAAATTAATTTACTCTCGAACACAAGGGAAATGTAAAGTTAATTATCACCACTGACACGCATCTTGCTTTTGGCAGACTGAATTGAAAATTTTAATAGTCCTGTCGTACTGTATGTATTTTAGGTGAAAATCGATGAAAATTCCATTATTTGACGTTATATAGCTCCGGGAAAACAACAGAAAGAAACATAAGCCGCCGCATGGAAAAACCAACGATCTGCTCAGGCGAAAACAAAGACGCAGATCAGCTTCGCAGTAATTGCGAAGCTGATCAGCGCCTTTGTTTTTCGCTATACGGATAGTACATTTCCTCTTTTTTCTAAATCCAAAATTTCCGGCCTCTAGCCATCTTCCGTGACTGTACATGGCGGTTTGTGTCGGACCTGGTCGGAACCCAAATTGTTTGTTTTCTCATGCACAGGCTCATATTGTTCTCAGACGAAGCACCGCTGAGATTCTCAGAACTCATAATCATGTTTTATATACAACTCATTAATTCATAAATTCATAATCAATCTCTTGGTAAATGTGAAATGCTGCAGTGACACTCACATTAGTATTCGATACCCCCAACGGTGTTTTATGTGTACAGCTGCATAGGAAATACAGAAAGGTAGGGGCCTACATTTTGCAGATATTTTTACCTTTGCTGATTCGGCGTAGTGAGAGTGGACGGATATAAAGCTATTAAGTTGAACTCAAGAAATCATTGACTGTGTCCAGGCGCTCGTGAAATTATTAAAACCCAGCAACCTTACTGCAGAGAGCTAAGTGAACAGTCAAATGAGTCTGTGCATGAAAAAAACCAACAATTTGGGATTCCGAGCAGGTCCGACATAAATCAGGCTGTACAATCACAGAAGCATGCCAGAGGCTTGAAATTTTGACTGGAAGTAGAAGAGGAATTGTACTATCTGAGTAGCGAAAACAAAGGCGCTGATCAGCTGTGCAGTTACTGCACAGCTGATCTGCGCCTTTGTTTTCGCCTAGGCATTTTGTTTGTTTTTCCATGCGACGGCTGAAGTAATATTCGGTAGGCCACAAGGCCGTGTAACATACAATTCATAGTTGTGAACAACAACAGCAGTACCGCATTGGAACGGCAACTTATTTATATCTGGGATGGAGCTTAAACTGGTTTAACAGGCGCCTAACCTCGTCCTCAAGTTTCTGCAGTGGCTCACAACATATAGATTGTTGTAGTCAATGAATCATCATGGACAACAAGTAAATTATAATAAACACAATGATGAATCAAAAACGAGGACTCAAAAAGACAATATGCTGCCCGTCAACTGGAGATCCATGGGGAGTCAAACAACATTTCTGAATCTGTAGTAAAAGAAAACATCAGTTGGAAGTGGGTGGGCCTAGTAACAGACAAAAAGCATCGGCCCCAGCCAATTAAAATGAATAGTTTCAATTCGGTGTCATTATAGAGTCTGACGCCTGACGAAATCAACAGTTATCATTTTAACAATTAAGCATGCATACTAAGCATGCATCACATTGAAGTTATAGCCCATACAATTATAATGTTATATGATTTTATAAAAGAAAATGTTTTATTATTTTTATAAACTGAAATCCTATATATGAGGGATTTTTGTAAATAACGTAGACTTTCTTATTGACCAAAGACACAAAACAATGCGAACGACCACAGAAGTATCGCATTGGAACGATCAGTAATATAAATAAAATTACTGGCGGGCTTAAACTAGTTTTACGGGTACCTAACATCACCATTAGCTTCTGCAGTGGTTCACAACATGTAGTTAGTTGGTCGGTCCTCGTGGTGAATCTCTACTGAACTAGTAAATGAATCATCAAGGACAAACAAATAAATCATGATAACCATCATGACGAATCAAAAACGAGGGCTCACAGATTCAGTAAGCTGCCTGACGATGGAAATTCCTTGGCGCCAAATAACATACTGAAAATCCGGAGCAAAAGAAAAACACCAGATGAACCCCGGTGGGCCAAGCAACAGACAAGAAGCTCCGACCCCAACCAACTAAAATGAAAAACTTTAAGTCGGGACCATCATAGAGTCTGACGCCCGACCCACCGGCATGCAATTAAAGAAGGCAGCATAGTTATCAACCGTGATTGGGTTAAAAACTAAGCATGCAGACTGTTGCATAACATTTAAGTTATATCCTATATGTCTGTAACGTATAATGATTTTTTTCTGAACTGAAAAGAAAAGAGATTTCATGGATTCTCTTAACCATGACAATCAAGCTGATGTTATCGAGGCTTTAAATTGATAATCGGTGTCACAGGAAAAGTGGTTTATCTTCATTATACTACTGTTTATTGTGCCTACCTCTCTGTCGTGCTCGTTCCCTTTCGTTCCTGTTAAAACTTAGCCGGATGGCTACCTTGTTGGGAAAGAGCTAGTCATTCTGCTCTTCGAGTGTGTTGTCGGAAAATGTTTTGTTGTGTTTTATGTATTTTCTTTCCGAACCCGCTGTCTATGTTTGGGGACTTTAAATTTAATTGCATCGATTCCTGGTCCCTCTATTCTTACTTTAAATTTTACTTCAAAGTACCTCGATGGCCTTTTGAACATTGATAACCTTTGTTTTGAAGTCCACCTGAACTACAGTTGAATAAAGCCAACACCACAGCTACCGAATTCTCATTTTTTAGATTTACATGTTTCTTTTGCAAATGGATTTGTTTCATCTAAAATTCATTATAAGCGCGATGTTTTTGATTTTGATTAAATTTTCCGTTTAAGGGTGTATAGGATATAATATTTATGCGATGCGGGAGTCTGCATGCTTAGTTTTTTTTTTTTTTTTTTTTTTGTTTTTTTTTTGACCCAATCATTGTTGATAACTAATTGCACGCCGGTGCATCGGGCACCAGACTCTAGACGATATACACTTTAGTCATGTGAGAATGTATGCGACGCCTTATCCTATATCATGGGTAATTTTAACGTAGATTTGGCACCAAATTATACAGAAACATTGTTGGAACTCCGATGGGTATAAATTGTGCTCCTCTTGTAGGTGATTTGTTTTGACTGCTACGAAAGGGATTTCATGGTTACTCTTAACCATGACAATCAAGCTGATTTTATCGAGGCTGTCAATTCGACTTCCAGGTAACTCGATGACCTTTTGAACACCGACAACCCTTATTTTGACAGCATGGTCATTTCAATTTATCCAACTAATTACAGTTGAAAAAAAGCCAACACCACAGGTACCGACTTTGACGTTGACTTTGATTTTGATTTAATTTTAAAAAAAATTTCGTTTTAGGATGGTGACCATGTCTGCAACCATGTTACGGATAACGCGCGAAATAAATGTTTAACAGCCAAAGTTCCCTAGCAGGTCTATTGATATAATAAACTTTCTAAATATTTATCCCATGCACTGTGAATTAATTTCCAAATTTAATGTTAAGTTAAAGACGCTTTTACGTGAGGGTCTTTCGGAACCAGAATTTTATGGTGACCTGGTTTACAACATTTAAGAAATCGATAACAAAGGAAGGATATTTTTTTCAGTTTAGATAAATCATAATTTGTTACAAGCGTATAGGATGTAATGTAAATGTGATGCGACAGAATGCATGCTTATAATTAGTTTTTAACTCAGTCATGGTTGATAACTATGCTTCCGTCCTCAATTGAAGCCGGTGGGTCGAATATGACGCCGACTCATAGCTTTTAATTTTAGTTGGTTGGGGCCGGAGCGTCTGGTCTGTTGCTTGGCCCACCGATGTAATTTGCGCCCAAGGATCTCCATCGCCGTGCAGGTATTTGTATCATTTTAGTTCAGCATGGCGGTTATTATGATTTATTTGTTTGTCCTTGATGATAAGACCGAACGACTAATTGTTGTGAACCACTGCGGAAGCTGAAGGTTCGGTAAGGACCCTATTATACCGGTCTTTTGACCCCAATGGGCGGGTCCATATTCCCACCAGACCACCCTTTTAAGATAAAGAAAGGGAATATGATTGAAATCAAGTTTACAATTAAACATTGTCTAATTCTCTCTATGCTTTCAAAATAAAGGTTTAGGGTCTGTTTCGTTCTGAAGGGCAATATAAACCGCAGGAGCAGCGCAAGAATTCAGGGTCGGTCATGCTAGTGGAAATACTGTGTATATTTATACGAATTTATGTATTATAGAAATATTATATGTATAATTTTATCTACAAACGAATAAGTTTATATATTATATTAAATATAGCGATAACGTATTTGTACGGTTCTATGGTGTAATGGTTAGCACTCTGGACTTTGAATCCAGCGATCCGAGTTCAAATCTCGGTAGAACCTACTCTTTTATTAGCATGTGTTATAAATCGCCTGTAGTTTGTCATACACTTGACATGATGATACATGTACTCATAGACAACATGAAAATATATAGGTTATTACTTTTACTGTCAGTTTGTCGACTTTTATTTCGAAATTACTATTTTCTATGAGCTATTCATGTTTTGCTCAGTATTTCAATGTATGTTACTTTCGAAAAAGAAGGGCAAATCCGTTATCTGTATGTACACGACAGTTTGAATATTTTATGAATTAAAAAAAAATCACGCGGTTCTATGGTGTAATGGTTAGCACTCTGGACTCTGAATCCAGCGATCCGAGTTCAAATCTCGGTAGAACCTTTTTTTTTTTTTTTTTTTTTTTTTTATTATTATCATTAAAAAGGTAAAATAAGCGCTGATCAAAAAATGGCCCAATCAGAACGAAAGTACCACTCCAAAAGCCGAGGTGGGAAAACTTATTTGGGTACAAGGAGAACATATCGAAAGGAGAACATATCGAAAGCTGAGTGAGCAGCTATTTCCCAATATGTGACCACTCAGTTACCCGGACTGAATAAATAAATGAAACCGTTCATAAAATGTGAAGAATCACAAACATTCAACACCAAACATACCGTAAAAATTCTATTAAACGCCTTGGCATTTATTCAAAACAGTACCCTTACAATAGAAGGGGATAGCGTTTATTAGAGGCTACATTCAAGAATTCATATATAGGATATGAAAACAATGTTGGCCGACGATGTGCGTAAGACAAGCCTTATGTTCCAAGTGGGTGTTTGGGTATCCCATGCATTACCATTTATTTGGACTACAAGAGAAAAAAGAACGCGTGTGTTATGTGATAAAGCAGCAAAATTAGGAATTTACCGCTTAAAATATAGGATTTTCGCAACATTTTTAAAGTGGGCGTTTATTAGTTATTCCTTGAATTCCAAAACTCACAGATAAAATGGCCAGTTTTGGCATCGAGAGAGAAGTATGGGTGTTTATTAGAGTCTGGGCGTTTAATAGAGTCTGGGCGTTTAATAGAATTTTTATGGTAAATCAATTAGAACCACAACAGAAGTACCGCACTGGAACTGTCAGCAATACGAGTTGGCTTCTTTAAAAAGAAACCAATGAAAAGGTCAGCAGCAGTTTGATATAAGAGCTTCCTTTTGCTCTAGATTTCAGTGTTGTTGATTCTTTGGTTCATTAATTTCGATTCCCATACGTTTCAGTTTCGTATAAATATCGTTTCTTGTTATGAACGCTTGACCAGTGTGTGTATCTGTCACTCAAGGCATTGACGACTATAATTTCTGATGTTACAGAATCAAAGCTAATTCTAAAGAGAACACGATTACAATCAAATATGTCGATATGTCACAGTGTAGAAAACCATTTTGCAGTGCAGTCAATTTGTGACAAAGTTCTGAATTTTGACTTGCAGCCACACTACCGGAAAGAGACCCATGGGGCCGATGTGATGGACTAAAAGTCAGACATGTAGAGTTCCTATAGTTTCTGTTACCCTCATCAGGGTATCTACGATCTTAACTTAGATGCGCTATGATAAGAAGTCGCCACGATCGAGACTGCTTGCTAGATATTTACCGCTTTTTGACAGGGAGTGTCAACAATGGATAAATTAAATTTGTTTGCGGTGAACTGTCTAGTCAACATAGACGGGTTCACTAGTTTTTATTAAGCGCTTTATGTGACAAAACGCGTAATTGAGAGAGAGCAGTCGATCATGGGTACAATTTTCTTCATATTCAAAGTAAACACTGTGGAAAAGGTCCTGAGGGACCTTTTCAAATAAAATGACTGTAGGCTTTATTAAATCGATTTTACTGGTCCAACCTCGCCACCAGCATCTGCAGTGGTCCACATCTAGTTGTTCGGTCTTCGTGGTGAATCTCTGACTTGACATGAATCATTACGGAGTTATGACAAACGACATGATGCATAAAAACGAAGACTCAAAGAAACAATATTCTGTCAGGCAACTGGGGATCCCTCGGATGCCAAACAACATAGTCATATATATCAGAAACACAACACTCACTGCTGTGTTTGGTGTGGGTTGGAGCCAAGCACTGGCCACATGTGAGACAAGCCAAGTTCTGCTTGCGTGTGTGTTATATGGTTTTCCTCGGGGTTCTGTCGTTTTCGCCACACCTACTGATTGGCCCGTCTCATATGAGCTGAAATAATCTTGAAAAGTACGTAAAACTAAAAAAAAAAAAAAATACAACAGCCAGTCCTGGAATAATAAAATTGTGTCATGAATGTGAAAACCATAATGAAGCTATATAAAATGATGCACAGATTAAAGGGGCACCTGGACTATAAAAGGCTGAATTAGGGGTCTTACTCATAGCCGTCTGGCTGAAAAAGGTCCTGCTCCCCCACTAGGGCATTTTGCAGCCATAGTATATCTTAAAGAACAGTCTTTCCTCATTCAAATGAGAGATGTTTGCACTTTGTACACCGGGGCGTAATGGTGTAACGCCCATTTAAAAACAACTGTTACTAGCTGTATATATTTGAAGTATTCTTTGATTGGGAATGAACAATATGTTGTTTTACCATAATTCTACCATTTTTCTGCAACATTCTTTAAGGACTATATGTGGGATGCATAATTTTATTAAGCTGATATAGATGGTTCTCTATTTGTATAATGTATGTAACGTATGTAACAAAAATATGCGTATTTACATTTATAAACGAATAAGGTTTTCAGTAATAGTTTCTGTGGAGTACAAATCTGCAAACACCACTGTGCAAGGTAAGAATGACATGTACATGTATGTGTTATTTGAATTCAAATGAGAGATGTCTGCACTTTGTATGCCGGGGCGTAATGGTGTAACAGGCAGTTAAAATAACAACTGTAACCAGCTGTATATATTTGTAGTATTCTTTCATTGGGAATGAACAATAGGTTGTTTTACCATAAATCTACCATTTGTCTGCAAGATTCTTCAAGGGCAGTGTGTGGGATACATAATTTTATCCAGTTGATATAGATGGTTCTCAATTTGTGTAACATACACGTATGTAACAAAAACATGTAAATTTACATTTATAAACCAATAAAGGTTTCTGCAATTGTTTCTGTGGAGTACAAAGCTGCAAACACCAATGTGCAAGGTAAGAATGATATGCTTGTTTTATTTTTATTTGCTAGATGTGCCTCAGTTGTAACGGTGTAACGCCAAGTTGTTTATACATGTATTCCTCATGTAATGTTACAATGTTACCAATACAACATAAACCACATAAATAAGAGAAAATAAGAGTAAAATGAAGACCATACCAACAAAATCACTTTCGGCTGCTCATTGCCTTAGAGTGCTCAATATGGTATCAAATAATTGCTTGGACAATGCACAATTTCCCAGTGCTCTGATATACAAATCATATCAGATTTAGTTTCATGGATATTCATAAAACGTCGATAAAAATGGTAAATAGCAGAAAATTAAGGATGTACCTTTGCTGCAACCATATATATTTTGTGGTATATATACGTGATAACATGACAATACTTCATATATATTGTGATAACATGACAATAATTCATTATTAACGTAATCAAATAGTAATATTTGACAACTATTGACAGTGGAGATACAAGTGATTTTGTTGGTATACCCTTTCACGTTTCTGCATATTTTCTCTGATTTCTGAAGTTCTTAGTTCTTATTGCAATTCATGATACTCACATTCATGTGATTTATTCATCACATCATATAGTTAAAGAACATTGTCTTAGCAACCGGTTGATACCAATTTCAGCTCTCTAGGTCTTCTTGTAGCCATGATTCATCTGGTTTAATATGGACACCGCCTTAATTCTTTGGCAGTTAATCGCCAACATCTAATTTAAGACTTAATGCTCATTAAATGACTTGTTATTATAGTAGGGTGATAAAAAATTGCCCTTTCAATTTGATGCCATCTTCAGCACATTCAGACTTTAGCTTGCTGGAATACGTAATCATTTTGTTCGTAAACCTGCTTATTTGTTATGTATTTTCTCTAATTTCTAAGGTTTCCATTAATATTTATGAAACTGATGTATCTAGAGGACTGAGGGCAATAGTCCATTGCTGTAGCATTTATTTGATACCACTTTCAGCATTCTAGGTCTATTAACAGCTCAGGTACAAATGATTTTGTAGTAATATCCTCATTTTTTCTGTATTTTAAGAGATTTCTAACGTTTTATTGATAGTATTTATGGGGTCCAAAGAGATGATCATCAGAAATGAATAAGATTTCTAGTTTTAGTTTACACCAAAAACTAAATTATTCATGGGGGAAACATGAAGTATTGACACTATTTTTGAAATAGCATCATATACGAGTATATCTACTGTAGACCATGTTATTCTTTATTTATACATATATGTTACATACGTTACATTCCTCATTAAGATGTCCGAGCCTAGATACTTGGTAACATCCAATGAGAACTATGGTTCTCAGTAAGCATGAAATATAGGCAAATAGCTATCGACATTATACATAACCATTAGAAATGAGTATTTACACGTTTTGCGTAAATAGCAATACAATATTTGGCTTAAGCTTAGGGTTGGTAAATAACCCGTTTAGTATAATATATACAATATAGGGATTTTCCATCTGTCAGTTGAACACGATAATGAAAAAACATATACATTTGGAAAAGTGGAATGTGTAAATGAAAAACCAAAGATGTGACTCACAATGCTAATTTTGAAAGGGTAATTTTATTATATGTTACAGGCATTGCTCAAGCAACTTAAGTGTGTAGAATGAACATGTTTCATGCAGACTATATGATAAGGATGAAAAGAATAATAAAATGTTCTTTTTTTTCTGACGCTCAAACTGCCATATCATTATTTTGTTTTAAAAAAGCATATTATGGTAACATCTGTAACAGACTGTAACTGACAAATGCTTCAACGTATATATAGAGCAAACATCTCTTATTGGAGGAAACTTGAATTGTCCTTTAAGATATAATATGTTTGCAAAATTGCTTAATGGACAGAGCATTAAACCGGCATGTACTGACATTCCTGCTATGTACAATGTCCTTCGTTATTCATTACATGTTTGTTACATGTGTTACATTCTGGATTAAAATCTTTTATCCTAAATACTTGGTTACAGATCCTCAGAGCCATGGTTCATGATAAAATATGCAAGAAAGTATGGAGCTGTGAATTATATCCACCAGTTTCAAGTATTTTACATACTTCACGTTTATTGTAATAGAACATTTCGCATTTGAAATTGATGGTTGGGCTACTAAATACTTCACTTAAGGCAATATATACAAGATAGGTAAATAAACCTTGGATTTCTATCTGTCAATTGAATATGCTGATGGAAATAAATCTCATATCTTTGGAAAAATGCATAGTGCAACTGTAAAAGTAAATGATACAACTCAAAACTGTTATTTTCAAAGGTTATTTTAATTTACGTACGTTACAATTAGTGTGGGTCAAATTTTTGTTCAGTCGATTTTAATGTGTAGTATATACATACAGCAAGCAGAAAATATGAAAAAGTTGAGTAAAATGATAAACTATTGTCATTTTTCTGTAGCTGAAAACACCATACCATAATTTCTTAATTTTGTTAAGGTAACGTATGTAACAGGCCGTTACAGGATAACGCCCCAACGCTCAGGGTGCAAACACCATTATTCGACTCAGCTCGAATTGTTCTTTAAGATAGGGTATGTCTGCAAAATTCCCTATGGCGGGGAGCAATCGACCCTTTGGCTAGCCGCCTATCAGTTTTTTGTTTAGACACCAACCTGTCAACTCCAATATACAACACTAGCAATAATCAATTCTGATTGGATATTGATTCATGGAGAAAAGTTATCTGAGGAATTATTGACAACTCTTATCAGCAGATTAAATAGTGCAGGTATTCTAATTGGCTTATAATTCCTGGGCCAGTAGTTAAGCCACACCCACTAAAATATCAACTGGTAAATCCCAGGTAATATTTAACGCTCGCCGGGTGGCATCAAATGTGCCCCTTTAAGTCAAACAATACACGCTTAAACATTAAGTGGTGTGAGTTTGTTTTCACTACCATTAACTGAACTTACATGTTTCCGACGCAAACTAAATCCATATCTACCACGAGGTACGGCATACGACGTTTATGCTGGATTCATATACGTTATATTAAACATAACATCGTTCATTGTCACATATTCTTACTTGATATATATTTTCTGAATCATAATCATGACATTTAAACAGCAGGGTATAGTAGGGTATAGATACTAACGAGTAAGTTATCGTGGAAAAGGACAACACAAGGATGCATTGGCTATCAAGAGCAATCTTACAATAATGAGACTAAAAAGCTGGTACTCACCTATCTTATCTGGGTCACCCCTACCATGGCTTCGTTTTTGTGTCATACAGAAGACGACGACGAGAATAAACCACGTCCTGTCCATTTTACAGTCAACTATACTGGCGTTTATCCAATTTGGCAACTCAGTGATAACCTTCTGGCTGACACAACACCGGGGGATGTGTCCATGTTTCAATCAAGTGTCAGTCTTCTTTACCACCGTCAGTAACTTGGAAGTCATCGCAGACTGAACGAAAATTCGTCACAAGTTTAATTCAAAGTATCCATAATTACACAAATAAAGCATCGTTTGAGCATTGTCGGGTTCCATGAAATGGTTATGCGAAGAAACAGAAATGTCTATTAGAAATGGTAACCAGTCTGAGATCAATATGACTTGCCGCTTTTCCATTGATGTTATAGCTGAATTGGGTTCTATTTGCGAAAATAACGTTACACTAGGACATTTAGCTTTCCTCAATACATTATCCTAATTTTATTTCCACGTTGTGACTGCAACAGCAGGGTGTACAAATAATGACAATTTGACTGGTCTACAGATTGCATTATCTTTGTTTTCAGTCACAAAACTGGAAATAAGGTGCTTCTCCTTTGACCCGTTTTCAGAGAAGTGGGCAACGCCTAGGAACTTCCAATGTAGAACAATTGTTACGCAGACTTCGAGATTAAAAGGCGCTGAAAAGCATGTGCAGTGATTATTTTGCAAAATTACTATAGCACGATTTCTTTGATTTAGAAAGAAGAGGGATTGTACTATCCGTGTAGCGAAAACAAAGGCGCTGATCAGCTTTGCACCGAAGCTGATCTGCGCCTTTGTTTTCGCCTATGCAAATTCACGGTTGGTTTTATATAGTGGGATTTGGCTGGCCTTTGGTAACAGATACGTATTTGTTGCTTCTCATACATTGTCATTGTCATTGTCATTGTCATGTGACGCTTGAAAAATGGCCAAAGAGAGTAGAAACCCCTCCGTTAATATTTGAGCCGCTGCATGGGAAAGCTAACAATCTGCATATGCGAAAACAAAGACGCAGATCAGCTGTGCAGTAACTGCACAGCTGATCAGCGCTTTTTTTCGCCTCACGGATGGTACAATTCCTTTTCTACCTATACCTAAAGTTTCAAGCTTCCAGCATTTTTCTGTGACTGTACAGCCCGGTTTGTGTCAAACCTGGTCGGAACACCAAATTGTTGGGGTTTTTTCTTGCAAAGGCTCATTTACAAAAAGAAAACTGTTGTCATGAAAGGTAAAGCGGTATTGTCAAAGAAAAACAATAATGTTAAATGAAAACAATAAGAAATAAATAAACGAATAAATAAATAAACAAAATCTAGATTGGAGCTCCTGTGTCCAATAAATATGCTCATAGTCTATAGTCATTATTTACAATGAGTTTCAAAGGAAATGAAGAAGAGGGTCGTGTCGGTATGTTGTGTAAATAAGCCCGCATATTTGGGTTGTCATCAGGAATACATGCCCGTGTAATGAAAACCCCCTTAAACCCCACCTCTATATAGCAAAACTGGGGTATGCAGGGGTATACCTATTTTTCTTATTTTTGCTCTAAAACATAGATAGTGGGTACTCGTTAGAACCGCCTCAACTGAAAGTTTTAATTTTTACAACTTAAAAAATTTCTATATATTCCATGGGCGTGTTTTCGTTATGTAAAATGGATGGGCTGTAATGCATCCTAACAAAGCTGCTGAACTTGAACCACTTTTGCTAATCAAAGGTCAATAAAAAAACCCTTTAACCTCTCTAGTCCATAAACCAGAAAATCTATCACCCCTCTACTCCATGAACCAGAAAATCTATCTGGTGGTCTAGTAGATAGGTCATTTCTTTCTCCTGAAGTGTGTTGTCGTAAAATGCTTTGTGATGTTTTGTGAAATATTTTCCTTTCCGTCTGGTGTCTATGGTGGGACTATAAAATTTAATTGCATCGATTCCTTACAATGTACTTTGCCTTGCAACCATGTTGGTGTCTAAACACTTATTTATCCTGAAAGAACACTTCCATATTTTATATACAGTCCGTTTAAAAAATAACATACCCCTGCAATATCGCAAAATAAATGGATCCTTTCATCTGCATTACATCGATTTTTGCTGGAAAGCTATAGATCTCGGGTTGGTAACTCAAAGCCATCTTAAGCTTAAGATCATCTTACGACCAACTTTAGTATCTCTAAAACATATGGCGGTGAATAACTGAAAATGACCTTAAGTTACGGTTACAACTTAACAACATCGTAACTTTACGGCCAGCTCAAGCGACCTTAGCATCGTATTATCTTACGAAGTGGCGCCTTTCATTTAAACAGTTACAAAAGTTTAGAGTAGCTGGAATAGCCAGGGCGTAAATTCTAAGGCGGTCATCTTAAGATCATCGTAAGTATGTCGTAAGAAGGGGAACTTACGATGCCTTCGAGTTACTAGCCTCTGGCTCATATAAAACTTTTAAGTTAAAACTTTTACATTTGTGTATATGCTGATGTGTGTTGAAATGTTATTTAGTTTATATTGATCATGAGCAGTCCGATCGGATAGGATGCTGCCTTTGTTGTATGTCAAAACTGTGACAGCTGTTTACGAAGTGTTTCAAGTTTCGGTGACTGGTATGGTATTGTGTAAGTCCTGTGAATATTGCCACTTTCTGGCCTGAATCCTTGGCATCTTGCCATGGACATGTATTTTAGAAACCTTAAACTTTGCACTTCATTCGCAAAACGTTAATAAGTCCTAGTTGGTAACAGACTCTATGATGGCACCGACTTAAAGCTTAATTTTAGTTGGTTGGGACCGGAGCTTCTTGTCTATTGCTTGGCCAACCGGGTTTCAACTGGTGTTGATTTCAGTGATGTTGTTTGGCGCCCAGGGATCTCTATCGCCGGGCAGCTTATTGTATCTGTGGGCCCTCGTTTTTTTTATTCATCATGGTGGTTCTCACAACTTATTTGTTTGTCCGTGATAATTCAATGACTAGAAAAGAGATTCACTGCAGAAGCTGAGGGTGAGGTTATTGCCCTGCAAAAAGGTACAAGTAGGCAAAGATCAGGAAAAGGCGCAATCAGAAAAAGATTCCCACTCCAAAATCCGAGGTGGGAAAAAACCAAACTAACAATCAGGTACTTATACCATATCGTAAGCCGAATGAGCAGCTATTTTCCCAATAGGTGGCCACTCAGTTACCTTAACTAAACCTATGAAAACACACATAAGGCGCCAACAGCACAAAAATGTTTTTTAAACACCAAGACATAAAACAAAAAGAACCACAACAGAAGTATCGCATTGGAACGATCAGTAACACAAAGTTACTGGCGGGCTTAAACCGGTTTTACAGACCAGGACTCGCAGACTGAGTAAGCTGCCCGACGATGGAGATCCCTGGGCGCCGAATAACCTACTAACTCCGGAGCAAAAGAAAAACACCAGTTGGACCCCAACCAGTTTAGCCAACCCCCACCCGCCAGTAATTTTATATTACTATTCGTGCCAAGGCGATACTTCTGTTGTGATTCTAATTGTTTTATGTTTTTGTGTTGAATTTTTGTGCTGTTTTCATAGTTTTTTTATGTTCAGTCGGACAACTGAGTGGCCGCCTATTGGGAAATGACTGCTCACCTGGCTTGCTTACGAGTACCTTATCATGTTAATTGTCAATTTAGTTTTTCCGACCTGGTTTTTGGAGTGGGGATTTCTTTCTGATTACGCCATTTCCTGATCATTGCCTACTTTTACCTTTGTATCAGTGATTAAATACACGCTATATCTTTCATTGCGCAGGTATTTTTCAAGCAAGCAAAACTCCTCTTACTGTGCATTTACTTGTCTCTGTGTTTAACCCATATTTGACGAATGGATTCTCCCATCATTATAATTTGGGTGAGTCCACTTTCATTTTTAAGGGCATCAGGACTGATTTTTAAATTTTATTCAATTTTTCGATGAAAATTCTCTTAGCAAACAGAATAGCCACATATGGGACGCCGTGTTCTGCAGCGTCACATCTGGGGCTATACTGTTTGCCTGTGTCCCACAAAAAGGACGCAAGGCTTATAAAAAATTATGAGTAAATATTTATTTCGTTGAAGTTTTTTCCAGAATAAATACTAATATAAACCATCTTGATTTAAGAAGAAATATGATCATCTTTTGGAATCATCAATCACGATATTTCTATTAAATATATTCACAGACCAACAAATGTCTTTAATTCATATATGAATGAGATTGCCATTGCATATGTTACAACATTATATACTCATGTACGAGTTGCTTGAAAAACAATTATAATATCGAATTCATGTCGATTGTTATTTCAATCCCAGACGCAAATTCAATACTAGTATATAATTGGACAAAACTGCAGGTCTACACTATGTGGTGAAAACAAGCATTTGCAAGGTAGTTACAATGCAATTCCATTTTCTGTTTCTGTACATTTGCATTTGCGAATGAGGTGCAAGCTGAAGGTGTCCAAAATAGATGTCCATGTATAGCATTCAGGTCAGAAAGTGGCAATATTCACAGTACTTACATCATACAAATCGTCAAAACCTGAAACACCGACTTTAATTGTCAGAATTTTGGTATACGTCAAAAGTAGCTTTCTGTCCGATCTGATGACCAATATAAACTATATACCAATTTAACACACTTGATTTGGAAGTTTCATTCAAGCCAGATAAATAGCCATCCAGCAATGACCGATGCTGTGCAGATGAAGGGGTCACTTTATTTTGCGGCATTGTCGTGGTATGTTATTTTAAAACGGAGCTGTATTTATATTGATTCATTGGCCTTCTTTTGCCCCGGTAGACTCACATGCAATATACAGAGATATTAAAAGTTGTAAAAAATGAAAATTTTCAAAAGAAAAACTTTAATATTTTTCTTATTTTTGCTCAAAACATAGATTGTGGGTACACGTTAGTACCCACAATCTATGTTTTGGGACAAAAATAAGAAAAATAGGTGTACCCCTATATACCCCAGTTTTACTATATAAATGTGGGGTTTAAGGGGGTATACAGTTTACGGACATATTTTCCTGTTGAGTACTCGTTTCTGCTTCATCACAGTCCTAAACTTATTTAAGCGCTGCCCCATTTTATCGTTCATTCATTTAGTGCTCGTTTCTATGGTGACTTGGTTCACAAATTTAAGAAACTTATAAGAAGAAGTGATTTTTTCTTTTCAGTTTCGAATAATCATAATACGTTACAGACGTATAGGATATGTAATAGGATAGTCTGCACGCTTAATATGGTTGATAAATATGCTTCTTAGTTGCACGCGGGTGGGCCGGGCGTCAGACTCTGTGATGGTCCCCAGTTATTCATTGTAGGGGCCGGAGTTTCTTGTCGGTTGCTTGGTTGATCTAGTGTTTTTCTTTTGCTCCAGATTGTCAAAAATGCTGTTTGGCGCCGGACAGCATATTGTACATGTATCTGCGAGCCCTCGTTTGTCTGATTCATCATGGTGGTTATCATAATTCATTTGTTTGTCCTTGATGATTAATTGACTAGTTATTCACCAACAGGGCCGACCAACTAACTAAATGTTGTGAACCATTGCAGAAGCTGAGGTAGACGGAATATTTCCGTCGGTATTCCGTTAGACCTCTCCATACCTCTGTCACGGGAGAGGAGCGAGATCACGAAGTGTATCGGTGTGCAGGTTAGCCAGCTGATCTAAAGCTGAGGGCGAGGGTAGGCGCCTGTAAAACCGGATTATGCCCCCCCCCCACCAAAGTAATTTTATATTACTGATCGTACCAAGGCCATAGTGGTTCTAATTGTTTTATGTTTTGATATTGAATTTTTGTGCTGTTTGCACCTTATGTACGTTTTCATCTATTTAATTAAGTTCGGATAAACGAGTGGCCGCCTATTGGGAAAAAGCTGCTCACTCGGCTTACGATATGTTTTCTTAGTATATGTACCTTATTGTCAATTTAGATTTTTTCCCACCTCGGTGTTTTGAGTGGGAATTTCTCTCTGATTGCACCATTTCCTGATCATTGACTACTTTTATATTTTTCATCACATTGCTAGAATGATTTAAGCGTTACAACAGGAAAACATGTTCGTGCAATGTATACCCCCTTAAACCCCACTTTTATATAGAAAAACTGGGGTATGCATGGGTTTATCTATTTTTCTTATTTTTGGTCCAAAACATAGATTGTGGATACTCGTTAGAACCGCCTCTAACGTGTACCCACGACCTATGTTTTGAGCAAAAATATTAAAAATATCAAACAAATTCTGATGCAAGTTTCAATTTTTAATGCTGAAAATATTCTCTGTATATTGCATGGGCAAGTTTTCGTAATGCCCCGTTCTTTATATTCATTCATTCATTCATTGAGTACACGTTTCTGCTTCATCACCGTGCTAGATTGATTTAAGCGCTACCCAATTCTTTATTGAGTACTCGTTTCTGCTTCAGCACCGTGCTAGATTGATTTAATCGCTACCCAATTCTTTATTGAGTACTCGTTTCTGCTTCATCACAGTGCTAGATTGATTTACATGTACATGGAAAAGCTACCTTTTATCATTCATAAACTGTCATAGTCAGCATCACAGTTCACTTCCATCATAGGACATAATCAGCAGTTTGGAATATCCAAACGTTTTAATGCGGATTTTACTGTATTTCTGATTTATTTTTTTATCTTCGAATAAACCCATTACCATAGAAACACACTTACATAAAGGGGAGCAATAGAAATGAGCAGAGCCAAATATATGTAAACATTTTTCTCTGAGAAAAGTACCTTATTAGCCTAATGAATAATGGAAATTTCGACCTTTCACTCGTCTGACAGGCGAAATAATTCCCCATAAGACTGCAAAGCCGAGAAATTATTGAAAAGCAATTTCTTCTTAAGAGAAAAAGCCAAAGTTCTTCTCCCGATTATTGATTTCCTTGAGAATCCAAGCGTTCTAATGGAAGAGAGATAATAGACAATAAATAGGATTCCGTCTTTCTATTCAAACCGGAAATGTTAGCATGATATTTCTGGGAATATGAGAGAAGCTAATTCTAGACCATTGTGCCACAAAGAATGATAATTTGTTTACACATGATATGTCACGCACTGAAGAATTTGTAGCATTGATTTTGCTTGGAAATTATTGATGTATATTAGCAAGTTTTCAGAGCCAAAACCTAAAAGGTCCGCTTAAGAAAATGTGTGCTGCGGTTAGAATAACAATCATTTGTTCTGTTGAGTGTTAGTCTAGGCCATGGTACAAATAACCTCGAAATATTTTAAATTTGAAAGTTCTGAAGTGATTACCCTCGTGTTATATTCGTGTCACCTCCGTGTTTTCTCTTTTATCTTTGACTTTCACGTCATTACCAAAACATGCCCATGTAATTAAGTAGTAAAAATTGAGAATTTTCAGTCGAAAAAAAAATTGACATTTTTCTTATTTTTGCTCAAAACATAGATTGTGGGTACACGTTAAGACCGCCTCGGCAAAACAATCTGTTTTGGAGCAAAAATAAGAAAAAAAATGGTATACCCCTGCAAACCCCAGTTTTACTATATAAAAGTGGGGTTCAAAGGGGTAAACATTTCATGGACATGTTTTCCTGATGTTAAGGCAATACACGGCAGATTAGTGACTAAAAGGTGGAGTGACTAAAAAGTGTCAGTATTGCTTGTTTTATCGTAACTAGGCCTTGCAACTTTGATCTTGCTGTATGTAATTTTGGTCATAAGCCTGATTGTACCACTTCCCATACATTGCTAATATTATTAAATAAGGTTATACGTGGGAGATACCCAAAACCATGTCAAGACTGATTCACGGTCATAGCAAACCAGAGAGAAACATTTGAGCCATCTCGTGGGAAAACCAACAATCTGCATAGGCGAAAACAAAGGCGCAGATCAGCTTCGCGGTAACCGCGAAGCTGATCAGCGCCTTTGTTTTCGCTACTCGGATAGTACAATTTCTCTTCTACTTAAATCCGAAATTTCAAGCTTCTAGCTCTTTTCTGTGCTTGTACAGGCCGCTTTGTGTCGGACCTGTTCGGAAACCACATTGTTGGTTTTCCCACGAGGCGGCTCATTTTTATTTGCTATTACTGCAGCTGGTGTTGTGCCGTGTGGCGGCCTTAAAAAGTCTCCCCGTACATCATCCATAGTGCAGATTATATTATTTCTTTCGGTCCTTTGAGATCAATGAGAATATTCAGAGTATCAAAAATTGTATCTTTAGAGCCATCTTCAAAACAATGTCTTCGTTATTTGATCCCGTTTAGGCATGTGTCTTTGATTTAGACAACCCTTGTGTGCAGTATATTTACATGTTTCTGGTTATCGTCGCCTGTTTATAAAGGGCCACTGATGAGGATTCAGTACCCGAATTTGCGCAATATGGCCCATACTCTCTATGAACGTTTTCACTGCTTTCAAAGGATCAAACTTTTATATTTTATTTATTATTTATGAAACATTAATCGAGAAAGTTGCTCAAATGTTGAACCAATCCATAAATGAGCCGCATCGTGAGAAAACCGGATTTTTGCCTATGCGAAAACAAAGGCGCAGATCAGCTTCGCGGTAACCGCGAAGCTGATCAGCGCCTTTGTTTTCGCTACACGGATAGAACAATTTCTCTTCTTCTTAAATCCAAAATTTCAAGCTTCTAGCCTGCTTCTGTAACTGTACAGGCCGATTTATGTCGGACCTGGTCGGAAACCCCGAAGACCGGTTTTCTCGCGTCGCGGCTCAAATGGATCCGGGAATAGAATTAAAGTGATTTGTTGATACCAGAGTTACATCTGGAAATGATTTAAGTGCTTAGACTAAGCTTTCATTGATTTTTAATCCTGGCAGGACGCCTTAATAGCTATGAATTATTAAAACATTACAAAAAGCTTTCAGAGTAGGCAGTCTTGAGTCTCTGACAGAAACTGGATACAGATATAATTTAGTTATCTATTTACTTTATAAATCCTCGAGGAAACGCGAGCTGGATCGGACCGTTGAGATTTACAGCATTAGATAATCTATCACAAGGGCGATCAGGCGCCTTCTCAGAAAAGAGTATCAATGATCAAGGCTTGCCACAACCCTGAGAGCATAATCTGATTCTTTAGAGGTTTGCTGACAGTGGACAACTTACCACAGTTTTATGAATATTTGCACATACAAAAATGTTATTGGTACTGACCACAATTCTAAATGCTATACATTCAATACATACATGTTATTTCTCCTTCAGTCCGTATATATACTGATCTGATTTTTTCAATTAAACGTATATGTTTGTGTCTTTTGAAAAAAAAATGAATGGGGTTTTGTGCCAATAAAGGAGTATATAACAGTAAATATGACTGTTGGTCTTCCATTTAAGATATAGACAATAACCGACGCACAATAATCACAGAATACAATGTCCAGTCTCTCTTGTTTGTCAGTAGCTCTGGTAATTATATTTCTGATAATCGCACTCCATGTAAACCATTTAGCTTGATTCAATTTGTAGCGGCCTTTCCTGACATGAATGTAAATAAGGCAGCTAGAGAAAATATGTGTAATATCTCAGAGACAACTGGAGAAGATCCAGATATCAAACATTGACTTGTATAGCAACGGCCATAGTGATAATGACACATCGGCATCACGTTAACGTGTCTGCATGGGTTTGTTTTATATGTGCAAAAATGCAAAAATGAATATTTATTAGTCTGTCCATTGCAGCTACAACGTGGTATAACAAGACATGAGCAGTATCATGACATTGTATCAGAAAGAAATTGTTCGTACTAAGGACACACGAATATCATTATGCAGTCCTGGTGTGTTCCTTTAGATTTTTTTCCATCGTGTACCAGCATTATACTTATTATAGTTACATGTATGTTTATAAACACACCAGGGACTGGGTATCAATTCTGAAGAGCAGGTGTAAAAGCAATCATCAATAAGCGAATATTACAGGGTGATAGTGTATGCTACTTTCTTACTTTATTTTTTTGTGATAACTTGTGGGCTTTGACTGACTCCTTTACTGTTTAATTGTTTTGCAATTTTCATCTTGTCTGTGCCTTTCTCCATGTCGTTTTTGTAATTAGTCAAGACTACTTTGTTTTCTCTTTTTTTTTTTTTCTTTTCTTTTCTTTTTTTTTCCTTTTTCTTTCTTTCTTTTTTTTTCTTTTTTTTTTTTTTTTTTTTTTTTTTTTTTTTTTTTTTTGAATTATAGAATATGATAAAAGGGTTGAACACGTATGTTAAGATAACCGTTTACGAAATGCCAAGTTTTTCATTCCCTTATCTAAAACAAAAGTGTTCTATTGTTTTATCGGGGAAAGTGCGTCTCTGTGTTAATGTATGAGTCAAGTGAAGTACTCCCTCTGGTTCTATCATTTAACGATATCACTTGACAACACTTGGAAGACAAAATATGATTATCCTCGGGACAAAACCAACGATTTCATATGTTTGCTCAGCTAAGCCTCAGATACAGTGTATACGTGAATATGTCTTGTACCTCAGTCTGCCAGTCATTCATTATACGCTGTATCTTTAATTCAACTTTCGCTGGCAAGAGGCTTTGACCAAACTGAAATGATGACCAGGCTGATATGAGGCTTTTGTTTGAAACATATTACGTGTTTGGCTTTTGTTGCGCAGTGCCTAAAATGTTAAATGGATCATAGCATAGAGATTTGCAAGTGATTCCTACACTATATCGATCCCTAGAACACATTCTGACGGCCACAGACATTAACATCCCAGCGGAGAGTCGGAAATAAAGGCTGATAACAGCGCGTGTTTCCTTCCTCTTACATTGTGACAAACTCGTGTAATTTTACCATACTTCAAGAACAGTAAAGCACCCATAATCTACAATAGCGTCCCTTTGTCCTGATTAACCAGTTTCCAACAGACGCCGAAGGCGAATAATGTAGAACGCAATACAATTTTGTCTTCTATCTGGATTTTTGTTCTGTCTCAGTTTATTACGACTCGAGGTTTTGTTAATTGTATTACGTTTTGAGTACAATAGTTACTGATTTTTCTAAGAAACTCGCTGAGGTGAGTGGATTAAAAACGGCTGGGCGTATTTAAATGTGATTGCATGTTAAGCTGAATTAAATGTGTGAGAATTTCTGTCCTTCTACCATTTTTATTTGTCAGTGCAAGGAGTTCCCACACACCGTAGAAAGTCAGTGTAACATGTATACAAAATTAATCATAATTCCATGGCCTATATAGTTTACATGGTAACATGGACAATGTATGTGTAAAACAAAATGTTTCTTTAGTTGTTATTTAGTTTTCCAGAACATTATTAGGCCAAAATAGGATAATACATGTAGTTACATATTGAAATACATATATGATGGTACTTTCCAATGTCCGTGTAGTTAATGTTTAGTTGTAATGTAAGCTCTCTCTAAAATCTCAGGTTCATAAAGGTTCTAGCACACATACAGTGACACATGCTGTACCATAACAGACTTGAGACATTGTTCACTTTCATGTGTCAACAAATGTATCCTTGATTAAAATCACTCAACAATGATACGACCAGACTATGTTGTATTTTATCATATATCATAGGAGGTACTAGTAATTCATATGAAAACTAAAAAGCGACGATAACTTTGATTTTGATATAGTAAATTTTCCGTTTTTGGATGGTGACATTCATCGCCGTGCTTCTTATGGTGTATACATTTCGCAACTTATTAGGTTTGATAGAGTCTGCAATCATGTAGCGGACTTTAACGCGTGAAATAAATGTTTAACAGACAAACTTCTCCTGCAGGGCTATCGGTATCATAAACTTCGACCCGAACAACTTGCTAAATGTTGTGAACCACTGCAGAAAATGAGGGTGACGTTAAGCGCCTGTAAAACCGGTTTAAGCCCCCCCAGTAATTTTATATTACTGATCGTTCCAGGGCGGTACTTCTGTTGTAGTTCCATTTGTTTTATGTTTTGGAGTCATTTTTTGTGATGTGTAAACCTTATTTATGTACGTATTCATATTTTTATTTAAGTTCGGGTAACTGAGTGGCCGCCCATTGGGAAATAGCTGCTCACTCGGCTTACGACATGTTTTCTATGTTTAAGTACCTAATTGTCAATTTAGTTTTTCCCACCTCGGTTTTTGGAGTGGGAATTTCCGTCTGATTGTGCCTTTTCCTGATCGTTGCCTACTTGTACCTTTTTACATACCGTTAGCATAATGTATGCAAAAGCAGACGATGTAAATAAATAATATTACTTTACCTTATTTTATACATACTTTATTTATATTTTGAATAAGAGATTGTTTTATCAGATACTTTGCCATAAAGTCTTTGATGGAACCCACTACTGGATGACACAACACTTCACAAAACAGATCTTTCTCAAACTGAACTTAAAAGAAAGCTAACAATTAGCATTGCAAAGACTTGCAATCTGCACCCGGTAAATACTGCCAACTATATGATATGGGTATTCTGACATCAGAGGGTTGTCCTTTAATTCTTGTCATTTGCTTGATTACTTTTACTAGAATGGTGTTTACATTACGAAAACTTTTGATATTTTTCTTATTTTTGCTCAAAACATAGATTGTGGGTACACGTTAGAACCGCCTCGCCTCACCATGTTGTTTTCCACTTAATTTAAAATATGTAATTTCGATCAATTGTATAGAAAATGCTGTAACATTCTGAAAACAATATATACAGGCCCACTTTCATTTTACACATAAACCTGCCATTTATACATGTATGAGCATCAGAAAACACTTTTGTAGATTGTTTTCACTTTGACTTTATAGAATTATTGCCCCTGCTTTATAACGTCATAATATTTTCAATATACGCACAGTTTACGCCTTTCATGATTTTCTTATTTTGCAAATTGGATTATATGGTAAATATATCAAATTAATGGTTATCTTAATTTTGTCTAAAAAGATTTTGGATTTTCGCTGTAAATTGCTAAACTGGCAATTCAACAATTACAGTACGTCAGGTTTATTTATTTTTTTTTTCTTAATTCAGTTTAACGTCCCTTTCAAGATTATTTTAGCTCATATGAGACGGGCCAATTAGTAGGTGGGCGAAAACGGGAGGACCCCGAGAAAAACCACCTGGCACACCCGCAAGCAGAACTTGGCTTGTCTCACATGTGGCCAGAGCGGGGCTCGAACCCACACCAGACACAGCGGTGAGATGATCGAGTGATTGAGAAACAGCGCTCTTAACCGCTCGGCCACGGGGGCCGCTACGTCAGGTTTAAGGTGAAGCAGTCATAGAGTTTCTGAGTTAATAGAAACCAAGTCAAATTTTATGAGTCAACACGTCTATCAAACCGCTTCTTAAACTTACCCTGTAAATAAATTTTGTGAAGTTGTAGTGTTGTTATTACATTGTGGTATAGACACATCCTTTACAGAAATTTTGTGTTCTGTATAAATCAGGGTTTTAGAGGATAAAGAATTCTTTTTTTTCAATGAAATAAACAAAGATCAGATACAAGGACGCTTTAACAGTATATCCGATACTTCTGTGGTGGTTCTTTTTGTTTTATGTCTTGATGTTTAAAATATTTTTGTGCTGTTGGCGCCTTATGTGTGTTTGCATATTTTTAGTTAAGGTAACTGAGTGGCCACCTATTGGGAAAATAGCTGCTCATTCGGCTTACGAAATGTTTTCATGGTATAAGTACCTGATTGTTAGTTTGGTTTTTCCCACCTTGGTTTTTGGAGTGGGAGTCTTTTTCTGATTGCGCCTTTTCCTGATCTTTGCCTACTTGTACTCGTAAAAACGCAATTTCAGTTTTAGGGAAATAACGTTTCACCTATACGTTTTAGCAAGGTAATGAAGACTCCGCAAGTATAAAGTCGTTCTTCTAACCATTTTTAAATCCAACATTATACTGTGTGTTGGGACAGTCTGAAGTAGATATTTGCAATGTCATAAGGGTGTCCCTCTTTAGGGACTCAAATTGCAATGATTAATTGCATCATCCTAAAATGGTTGGGTGGTTTGAATATTGCAAAGAACCTATTTATAATTATCAAGTATCAATCTTCTGGTCGGATGCTGGTTTAGGAGAAAATGAGTCGATGACAAGAGTTAAAGAACAACCCTCGTACAGTTTGTGCATTAACCTTGCTAATAAGCAGTCAGCTAAATGTAAACCAGGCCTTCTTATTTATTTATTTATTTATTTATTCATTCATTTATTTATTTATTACCAGATATGGGTAAATTCTTAGCAAACAAACATATTCAAAATGATTAATATTTATTATTTCAAACATTCAGTAAAACAACAGAAAACATGTTCTAAAATGTTAAGTTTGGCAAATGCACCTCTATCGTGGAACAAAATTTTCCCCAGTAAACTTTTCAGATTAAATTCTGGTTATATGTCGATAAAATGGGACATCTTGGAATATATTTTGAGCTCTTGAGCCTTTAATAAGGATCATGTGAACATCATTGTAAGGGTACCAAAATGAATTATCATACAGACGAAAATTAAAGTTTTGTAATCTGTGGGTCGTTGTGGTTGAACCTTGACAAAGTTCGGTTCTTACTGCGTGTACAGTGCATCTGTAAGTGCTGGTTGCATATTATAAAAGATGAACTCGCAGTTTATACAAAATAGGTATCTTTTTAGAAATTGCAAACTTCGAAAATCATTTTCTAAATTTTATCGCAGCACTATGAGTTAATTTCCAAATTTAATGTTGGGCTAAAGACGCTTTTACGTGAGGGCCTTTCGGAACCAGAATTTTATGGTGACTTGTTTTACAAATTTAAAAAACTTATAGGAAGGAATACTTTTTCTTTTCAGTTCAGAAAAATCATGACACGCGTATAGGTTTTAACTTGAATGTCATGCGACATTCTGCATGCTTAGTTTTTAACCAAATCATGGTTGATAACTATACTGTCTTTATGCCCGACATAAAGCTATTCATGTTAGTTGGTTGGGGCCGAAGCGTCTTGTCTGTTGCTTGGCCCACATGTGTTCAGCTGATGTTTTTCTTTTGCTCCGGGGTTCAGTAAGTTATTTGGCGCCCAGGGATCTCCATCGTCGGGCAGCTTACTCAATCTGTGAGTCCTCGTTTTGGATTCATCAGGGGGTGGTTGTCATGATTTATTTGTTTGTCCTCGATGATTCTTTGACTAGTTTGAGATTCACTTTAGGCGCCTGTAAAATCGATTTAAGCCGTCAGCACCCAGTAACTTTATATTACTGATCATTCCAAGGCGGTACTTCTGTTGTGGTTCCATTTGTTTTATGTTTTAGAGTTGAAATCCTGTGCTGTTTGAATCTTATGTACGTTTTCATATTTTTATTTAAGTTCGGGTACCTGAGTGGCCGCCTATTGGGAAATAGCTGCTCACTCGCCTTACGATATGTTTTCTATGTTTAAGAACCTAATTGTCAATTAAGTTTTTCCCGCCTGGGTTTTTGGAGTGGGTATATCTTTCTGACTGCGCATTTTCCTGATCATTACCTGCTTGAACCTTTTAAATTTAAAGAACCTTTATTTTTGTATTTCAAACATGATATAAGAATGGTTAATATTCTTTCACTAAAACCTGCGCATCCCTGACGTAAAGAAAGCATAATGCAACATGGGATTAAAGTTAATTAGTGTTTCTTCAGGATTTTGCCCAGAAAAATAAAACGCCTCTTTTAGTTAAAATATATTGATCTGGCAAATTGATGACAAATAATAAATTTGGTTCCTTTATGAGCCGTAGAAATCACACATGCTTTTATATAAAATATTGTTTTGCAAAAACTCAAATGCAATTCGGTGTCCCCGTTCGCCAGCACTGCAAAAATGACCATTAAAAAGGTTGTTAAAGTTATATAACCGTAAAGTTAACCATTAAGAATGCCGGATAAAGTTTTAAAGGCATTTTTCTTTAAATCCCATGCCATGGAAAGAACATTTAAACACAGAAAGGAACACCATATATCAGCACTTGAAACAAAAACATGAACATGTTTTAGTACTAAATGATATAATAAAAGAAATGGTGCAGCAAAAATCGTTTAAATAGATTGGACGTCTGTCGTTTGGCCCGCTAGGAGAGACCTTCCCATTGTCGTGAAACCCAGAAACTGAGAAATTCCTTTTTTTTTGAGTCTTACCAGATTACAATGAAGGCAGGCTTTCTTAAGACGTGACTTTAAGTAAAAAGTTGCGACTTCTTGAGTGTTGAACATGAAACTATCGAATCGGAAAACGACATAAATATTCAAACGAGCAAGCATCTTGTCTTTTTCTGCGCGATTTGTGGCAACTAGAGCCGTTTATCGAAAAATTGAACCAACCTCTCTCGCTAGCTGATCTTATAGACTAAATAACACAGTGAAGGAAATTGACTCTATATTTGGTGGGAGAATAGAGTAATTACTGGAGGACTAAAGTCTCGGATTTACTTCTCATTGAAAATTAGATAAAAATGTAAAGTGGTCTTATAATATAGTCTTGCGTGATGTCAGAAAGCGTTTGGAGCTACTTTAGATGTGCTAATTCTGCTTTATTGCATGCCCGATTTAATATACTTTGAAACTTGGAATTTTAGGATATGAATATACCAAATTGTGATATAGATTATACATAATGTGCTGACAATGGCTCCAGTAATTCTGTATGAACATGTCGTACCCATGGTGATGCTGTTCAACCTGGTTTCCATAGCAACACCTAGAGAATTCAAACTGGGTAAGTGTCGCATTTTGTATCGCAAACATGAGCTTGGTTGTGGTATTACGGCGTCGTATCCTTTGTAACTTGACCTTTCAAATGCGCATGCGTATTGGTACAGCCTGTCTATTCATGTCTAATATTTGGTAGGGTATTCGAAAATGGGTGATTCTATTGAGGCCTGTGTAATATATATTTCACTATGTTGCGTCGGTACATTTTCTCATTTCAAGACCTCTTCCTCATCATTGACGCTAGTAAACATAAAGTTTCACGCAAACATAACTTTGCGACGTAGATTCATATGAACTTGTGTACAAACACCACTGAAACTGGTTACAGGACAAATAATATATACAGTCAGACATAAGTTAAGCATCACTTGAATATTTTCTGGCGGTAAACAGTACACCTTTCAGAACAGAAATATTTTCTTTGATATTTGTGATATTTGATATGTGGGTGATAATTTAAAGCAAATCCGGATTAAATTAATCTTAAGGTGAACAACGAGGCTTTGTTTATGCAGGCAAACCCCTACATAGTCCGAATTCACTGTTTCATTATTCATTTCACCCTGCTTTGTACCATTGATTTTAACCTAGAAATGTTTAGTACTAAAATATTTTTTTGTTTCTTTGTCCTTTACAGGAGTTATAGAACTAATCTAGCTTGAATGCAGATCTGTCAACTTTTGGCAAATCGTGCAATTAGCATAAATCCAAGATGGCCGCCGGAAATCTGTGAAATTTTCAAATCGCAAAAAAGTGTAAAATGATAACTCCATATTTTGACAATTCCAACACCATAATCAAAATTCAGACAGATATCTCGAACACATAAAAAGTTATAGAAGTTTAAAGAATAGCATGTTACATAGTGAAAACGTCATGTTTAATAAACAAGCAAATAACTTTTCCTGTATCTGCTTGTAACTGCCATTAAAACATTGAGTAGAAGAAAAATTTTTTGGCACATTTTTACGATATAACTCTGGTTTCTTTCCATGCCTATACCAACTCAGTGGCAAACGTATGGGGATCGGTTAAACAACTTTAAATAGCATACCCCCAAAATAGGGGTAGGCGTATTCAAGACACCATAGAACTTGAGCAACAAGGCCAAATGCCATTCTGAAAGGCCTAACAAATCAGGGAAAGACGCGAGTTAAAGACCCATACAAATTAAATTTTGTTTTAGCAAGAAATTTACTTGAATAACACCTTTAGAAAAAAGGTATACGTTAAACAATTTAGTTGATGTGTTATTATATAAAATGTATGTTATCACTTTTGTCATTATATTGTCCTCTCTTCCGCCTGGTGTTTGGGTTCTGATTTCAATTTCAATTTTATCAATAATTCCTGGACCTTCTATTTCACGTGTGATGTCGAGCAGCAAATATCCATCATTCTCCAGGTTCTGGTTCGATCATAAACAAACACCCGTCCTTGAAATTCAAACTGGGTATAACAAATGAATAAAAGGATCTATGATTGGGTTGAAGCCGAAAAAAAGAAATCTCAGGCAAGTTTTTTTTTTTAAAAACGAGCCTAAGATTTCCATGTTGAGGCGGCCACAACACCATCATGGATTATTTTTCTCACCCATCTCTTAAACATTTTGACTCTGAATAGGTTTCAAATGCTGTTCATGCAGCCATTTTGTTTCCACATGAAACAATCTGCAAATTAACAAGTGAAATAATAATAATAATAATAATAATAATAAAAACTTACAAAAATATCTAATCAACATTTTGTTTTGCACATAGAATTTTCAGCAAAATTCAATTTTGAAATTTTCATCAAAGTTTCAGACTGCAATACAGTAGTTACTCTTGATAACTTCCTGAAATTAACACCTGCAAGGCTATTTTGTCTCTGACAGATGACACCTAGCTTATCACTTCCTTATAAGGAAGTAAACATAAGGTGTACCTTTCCATAAACATCTCTGACAGGCACACAAATGGATATGCTTGTCTGATAGGGATAATAGGCAAGATATAATAATGGTAAACAAGCAGCTATTTCCTAAAAGATGGCCATCATAAACCGACGAAAATATGGTTTATGTACAAGTTTCAAAGTTTATTTCTCCCAGTTACATGAAACATGTAAAACATAGGAACAGACAGCATTGGCAACAAATTTAAAATAATACCAAAATCATGCACGTAAGACCTTGTAACAGTTTTTTTTTCTGTTTGTTTGTTTGTTTTTTCCTTTTCTTATTTATCTATTGATTAATTTATTTATTTGTTTATTGTTTTTATTGAATAACGGCTACGGATACTTCCCTAATCTCTAACATTTAAATATATGCCGTTGGCATTTATCGGACAAGCCATGACAATTATCACTCTAAGGAACTTCAAGGAACTTTTAGCACAGTCGTCGATGTATACAGAGCAACGAACGGTCTTTTTACGGTAGCAATCCATACGTTCATTTTTTATGAATGTGGCCTGAGAAATAAAAGAGCCGAAAATGCTTAAAAGGAAGATTTTCCAGTTGGTTCTCTCATAAGCACACTACCACATATTTTGTTTCTTTATTCAACCAATATGGACAAGTTCTATGTAATGTGAAAATACTAGAAAATTGTTATAAACATGTATCTGGAACATTATAGTTCTGACTTTTACTGACGACTTTTCAAGTTAGGGGGATGAGATTGTTAACTGATTCGTAAACTTTCGTCATCCGGTTCCAGTTGCATTATTTTTGTATGTGTTTGATCTAAAATAGACTGTTTTTCTTTCATAAAATGTCTTTTAACATAGCTTCCTTGATGTATTTGTTGTCAGAACATATTAATACGAAAGAAATGAAATGTGTTTGAATTTTTCAATCTTTACACATCGATTTAAGCCCCCCAGTGTTTTATATTACTGATTGTTTCAGGGCGATACTTCTGTTGTGATTCTATTTGTTGTGTGTTTTGGAGTCAAGGTTTTGTGCGGGTTGAACCTTCTGTACGTTTCATAGTTTTAGTTACGTTCGCGTAACTGAGTGGCCGCCTATTGGGAAATAGCTGCTCACTCGGCTTACGATATGTTTTTTTAAGTATTCCTACCTAGTTGCCAATTAACTTTTTTCCCACCTTGGTATTTGGAATGTGAATTTCTTTCTGATTGCGCCTTTTCCTGATCAATGCCTAGTTTGTACCTTTTTAGAAAGTTATTTCACACCCAGCCCATGCTATGTAAAACTGTGTCGTTTCTCAGTGGAGCATAATGGGGCCTTTACTCTTTCTTGAGATGTTCATGAGTGTCAAGGCTGACTGAAAATCAATTTATTTTGTATGCAGATGACAGAGCCATATTATTCTTTCGTAAAAACCCAGATGTAATTTAACAAAAATTGTCTGAGGTAGCGGAACTATGCTCTACTTGACTAGTAGACAATAGAGTATCTCTACATTTAGGCAAGACAGAGTGTATACTCTTTGGTCCCCACAAAAAGTTGAACCCCATAACAAACTTTAATGTTCAATGTAAGGATCAAGTCATCGAGTCGCAAGATAGTGTTAGACATCTTGGACATATCACTGATAAATCACTTAAATTGTGAAAAGATTGCCAACAGTTTACTCGAGATTAGAGTTTTGAAACAGAAATTGTAAAAAATTGAATGCTTCAACTAGGCTAAGTCTCTCACAAGCTCTTATACAATGTTACTTTTACTATTCACTTGGAAATATATAGTAAGCTGGTATTTACATTTGACATTTAAGTAGAGGATATGGCAAACCAGTTAAGGATGAACCATGTCTAAAATATTTTTCATGAGCTTTCTCCTCAGTACCTTAATCAAAATGTTTAAGAATATCAGAATGCCACTCATAAAGAACCAGAGGAAGTGCATACAATTTTAAAATACCCCCTATAAAAGGCTGTGACTCTCAAATATTTCATAACAATGCAATTTAGACTGGAATAATCTACCAGAGGATATTAAATAAATTTAAAACAAAACAACCTATAAAACTTTAGCAACAACTGGCCAGTCAAGTGGAGCAAATAACGTGTTATCATTGTATTACAGGTATATACATTTTCCTGTGATAAAAGTTTTATTAAGTTTTAAGGTGGATCCATTTTAAAATGTGTTTTTCAATTTACAAATTTTGTGTTAACTAAAAATGTTTATCTAATATCATAAAGCTTATCATCAGAAGCCTCCTAGGTGCAGTGGTTATGTCACTCGCTTTGTAAACCAGGGGTCGCAGGTTCGATCCCGGGCTTCTCCAGTCCGTCGGATGGGACTATAAACCGAGGTCCCGTCTCCATATGACCTTAGCTGTTGGTGGGACGTTAAACCCCAATCAACCAACCAAAACTTATCATCTATTTAAAGGATTCCATTGGAAATAAGCCATTGAATTGGCTTTCATGGGTTATCCTAGGTTTATAAGATCAGCATCAAATTTTAATTGATTGCTATCATTAATTGTACCCTTTTTATCATAGAGTATTTGTATATTGTAAAGGAGATGTGTTTTTTTTATGTAATGTTATTAGTCTATATGTAACATGCTTGATCTTATACCTGAATAAATTTGATTTGATTTGATTTGATTTGTTTGAGATGTCATTCAGAGGCGCTTGTAGTGGCAATGTTTGCTTTTTCGTTGGGAACAAAGTTATGAGTGCTTTATTTCACTCACTGATATGTATACAAATGTATATAAGTATATATACAAAAGTATATAAAACTAGAAAAAGTGCCTTGAGAGGCACGTATACCCCCGGCTGGTAGCCACAAAGCCCCCTCCCTATCCCCTACCTATACAACCCTGCACATGCTCACCCCTGACATTGAACCTCAAACCCCCAATGAAAGACAGTACCCTTATCAAGTACACTTTAGAAATAAGCACATTACATACAAACATGGGGTAGTGGTGTTTTAGAATGACAGATCTATTTTAGAGCAGTATACAGAGCTGACGTGTATACTCAATCTAGAACATAATCCACGGACATTATGGGTCAGGTCCTCAGTCTTAGATTGGAATGAAAATAGAGTGTCATTCTTAAAAAAAAAAAAAAAAAAAAAAAAAAAAAAAAATGCCCTAGACCTTGACCTCAAGTCCCACCCCCACCCCATGCATGGACCCTTGGGTCTATCCCACCCCCACCCCCATGCATGGACCCTTGGGTCTAACCCTTATGTGGTACCCCTATATTGTAAGTATGAATGCTTTCTGACAAATGGTTGTCAAGATATAGACCTACAGAATATTAATCTTGGTAAATATTCTGTATTTTATAAATGTGTCCTAGATTTTGACCTCCAGCCCCACCCCTAGAGTTTGTTGCTATGGAATTTAATTCAACCCTAAAGGGTATCTATGATCCAAATAGGAATACATTCCTATAAGTCTTTGTTAATATATAAACTTAGAGAAGAAAAAAACACTATGTAAATAGGACATTTTCAAGGTGACCTAGATTTTGAACTCTAGCCCCACCCCCCCCCCCCCGAGCATGGACCCTCAGGTCTGAACTCACGGAAACAAAGCAAACCTTATAGGGTACCTAAAGTCTAAATATGAATGATTTCTGAAAATTGGCTCCTGAGATATACACCATTAGAGAAACTTTAACCAAAACTTTGACGCAAATTAAAGGTGACCTAGATTTTGAACTCTAGCCCCATCCCCAGGCATGGACCCTGGGTCCGAACTCTTGGAATCAAAGCTAACCCTATAGGGTACCTAAAGTCCAAATATGAATGATTTCTAATAAATGGTTCTTGAGATATACACCACTGAAGAAACTTTAACCAAAACTTTGTCGCAAATTAAAGGTGACCTAGATTTTGATCTCTAGCCCCACCCCCGGGCATGGACCCTGGGGTCCGAACTCATGGAAACAAGGCAAACCCTATAGGGTACCTATGGTCCAAATATGAATGGTTTCTGACTATAACTGCATGAGATATACACCACTAGAGAAACTTTAACCAAAACTTTGACGCAAATTCTACTGAA
This sequence comes from Rugalucina vietnamica, assembly GCA_964017185.1. Taxonomy (NCBI): domain Eukaryota; kingdom Metazoa; phylum Mollusca; class Bivalvia; order Lucinida; family Lucinidae; genus Rugalucina; species Rugalucina vietnamica. The sequence goes on along the minus strand of OZ024869.1, from coordinate 34,278,220 downwards.
CTAACGAACGAACGAACGAACAAACGAACATACGAACGGACGAACGGAAAAGCGAAAACTATATACCCGTCGGCATAAATGCCGGGGGTATAACTATGGATATAAATGTCATAGTATGGTACTTTGAGCAGGGCAAATGCGCATGACCATCTTCCTTGATTACAAATTCTTACTTCTTTATTTCAGTTACGTTGTTCCTCAAAACAACACGGTAGCCGAAATTTATGACCCACTTCCAATGTTTTCTAGACATTTTGGCTTCTTATATACACGCTATTGATCCATAAGGAAAGCGGCATTAAGTGTCATTTTCAAATCCATAATACCAATGGATACTCCATAGAACTTTTCCCATGTGTGTTGCTAATGTATTTTTCGTTTATGTCTAATATATCCAAGGAGTTGATAAACCTTGGCCATTAAACATTGGCAATAAAAATCGTATTGTTTCACTGTATTGTTGATTGCTTTGACGCAATTATTGTTTCTCTTTGACCATGCCGCTGCACCTCTCGTGACATTTTTTTTTTGTAAATTTGTAAATATAAGCGGAGGGGTCTCTATTCTCTTAAGACATATTTTCAAGTGCCACATGAAGTGCGCAGACATGTCTTACTGTCCTGAAAAGAATGCCATTACATCAATATGGAGTAGTCTGATCAACAAATACATACATGCCGCTATGGTCAATGAAATCAAATTATACCTAGATTTCAGACACGAACTGGAACAAAATACAAAAACAATTTCCACTGCATATAGTTTCGAAAACTTACAACTAGGATATTAAAAATGAAAAGTAGTACTCCACTGGTCATGGTTTATAGACAAGGATTCCGGAAAAAAAAATGTTGATTTCCAGCCCAAATTTTGAAATGGTTTGACGGCTTTTGTGATATTTATCGGTTGCATGATCCATAAAAACAAACATATGACACATACAAAATTCTTGATGTCACACACAGGCAGCATAAATCAGTGTTTATATAACTGATTCTACGGTATACAGTGAATCTATAGGGTGACACCTTTTCCTAAAATATTAATACCAAATATTTACATATGTTTACCTGTTATTTTACAATTAGACAGTTACTGTGTTCATTCATGTAAACCAGGGGTTAGTAACTCGAAGACATCGATAGTTCCCCTACTTCCGACATACTTTTTACGTCCTAAATATTCCAGTAACTCTAAGCTTTTGTAACTTAAGGTGTCTTAAACACCGTAGAATCAGTTATAGAAACAATACCAGTTATTGAACGCATTTTGTACAAAAGTTGCGAGAGCTATAGCGGTAAGTATTTTGCATGTTATGTCAATACAAAGACTAGTATTATCCAAATCAAACCAAATATATTAAATCTTGGTTAGAAAATTATCTAACCCTATAATAATTTCTGATATCTCAGAATATCCTCGCTGATCTCAAAGGAACAAACAAAAAATATAATTTGCACTATGGATGATGCACAGGGACACATTTAAGGCCGCCACACGGCATAACACCAGCTGCAGTAATAGCAAATAAAAATTATAACTGAGATCCTTTAAGATCGGTGAACATATTAATGAGAATTGGATTGGGCCATGCCATGGTTTCGGCTGCTTAGGTCTCTTCAGTGACCCTTTAAATATGGCAACATGGAGCCAAGTGAATTACTGAAATTTTGCAACTATCAACAGAGTAGTCAATACAAAGACTAGTATTTTATCCAAATTGAACCAAATATATTAAATCTGCTCATATATTAAATACAATATCAAAATAATGGATCATAGCATGAAAAACACTACTGAATCATTATAACTCGATTTATGACTTATATGTCAGACTTAGGGTGAGGTTATGGCCATGTAAAACCGGTTTAAGCCCGCCAGTAATTTTGTGTTACTGATCGTTCCAAGGCGATACCTCTGTGATGGTTCTTTTTGTTTTATGTCTTGGTGTTTATTTTTTTGTGCTGTTGGCGCCTTATGTATGTTTTCATATTGTTAGTTAAGTTTAGATTACTGAGTGGCCACCTGTTGGGAAAATAGCTGCTCATTCGGCTTACGATATGTTTTCATGGTATAAGTTTAGTTTTTCCCACCTCGGTTTTTGGAGTGGGAATCTTTTCTGATTGCGCCTTTTCCTAATCTTTGCCTACATGTACCTTTTTAGATCAGCAAAAGCAGACAGGTCCGTCTGATTCAAGCATGCTTAATTATGACACTGAATGTGTCACCAATAAAGACACCAGTGTTTAGTTGTACATGTGCTCATGCCAATGCATTTCGATTTACACGCTCCATGCAGGTGAAACACTGGTTTACTGACTGTGGCCATTGTTGTGAAAGTTTTGGGCTATGTTCAAAACATGTCTGTAGAAATATTACTCGGACTATGTCAAAAAGTACAAGTAGGCAAAGATCAGGAAAAGGCGCAATCAGAAAAAGACTCCCACTCCAAAAACCAAGGTGGGAAAAAACCAAACTAACAATCAGGTACTTATACCATGAAAACATTTCGTAAGCCGAATGAGCAGCTATTTTCCCAATAGGTGGCCACTCAGTTACCTTAACTTAACTAAAAATATGCAAACATACATAAGGCGCCAACAGCACAAAAATATTTTAAACACCAAGACATAAAACAAAAAGAACCACCACAGAAGTATCGACTTGGAACGATCAGTAACACAAAGTTACTGGCGGGTTTAAATCGATTTTACACGGCCGTAACCTCACCCTCAGCTTCTGCAGTGGTTCATAACATTTCGTTAGTTCTTCGGTCCTCGTGGTGAATCTCTAACTAGTCAATGAATCATCAAGAACAAAGAAATACATCATGATAAACACCCTGATGAATCAAAAACCAGGACTCACAGATTCACTAAGCTGCCCGACGATGGAGATCCCTGGGCGCCAAATAACTTACTAACTCCGGAGCTAAAGAAAAACATCAGTTGGACCCCGTTGGGCCAAGCAACAGACAAGAAGCTCCGGCCCCAACCAACTAAAATGAATAGCTTTAAGTCGGGGCCATCATAGAGTCTGACGCCCGACCCACCGGCGTGCAATTAAAGAAGGCAGCATAGGTATCAACCGTGATTGGGTTAAAAACTAAGCATGCAGACTGTCGCATTACATTCAAGTTATAACCTATACGTCTGTAACGTGTTATGATTTTTCTAAACTGAAAAGAAAAATCATTGCTTCCTATAAGTTTCTTAAATTTGTAAACCAAGTCACCATAAAATTCTGGTTCCGAAAGACCCTCACTTAAAAGCGTCTTTAACCCAAAATTATATTTGGAAATCAATTCATAGTGTCTACGATAAAATTTAGAAAAGGTTTTTCGAAGTTTATGATACCGATAGCCCTGTTAGAGAAGTTTGGCCGTTAAAGATTTATTTCGAGCGTTGAAGTCTGTAACATGATTGCAGACTCTAGCAAACCTAATAAGTTGCGAAATGTATACACCATAAGAAGCACGACGAGGAACGTCACCATCCAAAAACGGAAAATTTACCATATCAAAATCAAAGTCATCGCGCTTATCATAAATTTTAGAAGAAACAAATCCATTTGCAACAGAAAGATGTAGATCTAAAAAGGGGCCTTCGGTATCCGAGATATTGGCTTTGTTCAACTGTAGTTCAGATGGATAAATTTGATTGACCATGCCTTCAAAATAAGGGTTGTCAATGTTCAAAAGGTCATCGAGGTACCTAGAAGTGGAATTAAAAGCCTCGATAACATCAGCTTGATTATCATGGTTAAAAGAATCCATGAATTCTCTTTCGTAGCAGTATAAAAATAAATCAGCTACGAGAATCAGCTACGAGAGGTGCGCAATTTGTACCCATCGGAATTCCAACAATTTGTCTGTATAACTTGGTCCCAAATCTAATATAAATATTATCCAGGAGATAGGATAAGGCGTCGCACACATTCTGACATGACCAAAGTGTATACCGACTTTGGTCAGAGGATGTGAAAAAAGCCTTTCTGTCATTACATGCCAAATAAAGTGAACCATAGTTTTTTAATGCCCTTTTGAAGGTACAAGTAGGCAAAGATCAGGAAAAGGCGCAATCAGAAAAGATTCCCACTCCAAAAACCGAGGTGGGAAAAAACCAAACTAACAATCAGGTACTTATACCATGAAACATATCGTAAGCCGAATGAGCAGCTATTTTCCCAATAGGTGGCGACTCAGTTACCTTAACTTAACTAAAAATATGAAAACATACATAAGGCGCCAACAGCACAAAAATATTTTAAACACCAAGACATAAAACAAAAAGAACCACCACAGAAGTATCGACTTGGAACGATCAGTAACACAAAGTTACTGGCGGGTTTAAATCGATTTTACATGGCCATAACCTCACCCTCAGCTTCTGCAGTGGTTCATAACATTTAGTTTGTTCTTCGGTCCTCGTGGTGAGTCTCTAACTAGTCAATGAATCATCAAGAACAAACAAATAAATCATGATAAACATCCTGATGAATCAAAAACCAGGACTCACAGATTGAGTAAGCTGCCCGACGATGGAGATCCCTGGGCGCCGAATAACTTACTAACTCCGGAGCAAAAGAAAAACATCAGTTGGACCCCGGTGGGCCAAGCAACAGACAAGAAGCTCCGGCCCCAACCAACTAAAATGAATAGCTTTAAGTCGGGGCCATCATAGAGTCTGACGCCCGACCCACCGGCGTGCAATTAAAGATGGCAGCATAGTTATCAACCGTGATTGGGTTAAAAACTAAGCATGCAGACTGTCGCATAACATTCATGTTATAACCTATACGTCTGTAACGTGATATGATTTTTCTAAACTGAAAAAAAAATATCATTACTTCCTATAAGTTTCTTAAATTTGTAAACCAAGTCACCATAAAATTCTTGTTCCGAAAGGTCCTCACTTAAAAGCGTCTTTAACCCAACATTATATTTGGAAATCAATTCATAGTGTCTACGATAAAATTTAGAAAAGGTTTTTCGAAGTTTATGATACCGATAGCCCTGTTGGAGAAGTTTGGCCGTTAAACATTTATTTCCACTCTATCAAATCCAGATGTTTTTCTTTATTTAGATTATGTGGTAAAGTTGTATACAGAGTAGAAAAATCATATGTGGACAAGCTCGTCGCACGGAACCCTCTACACTTCAATTTATTGAGCACCTCACCAGAATTTTTTATTGACCAAAACCAATTTTTATTTGAAGTTTCATACACTGTCTCACAGTATCTTATAACATGAGATTTGATAGCAGTAAGACAGGAAGTTAATAATTTAGAAAGTTCAGTAGTAGTACAAGAGCTAGAATTTGCAATAAATCTTGCTTTGTATGGTCTTTTGTGAAGCTTAGGTAACCGATGCATCGTAGGAAGTTTGTCTTGGCCTTCATTGACACAAACAGAAAACTTAACAGGTAAATCGTTTAAGTGGGTATTTACTACAGACACCTCATCAGTATCTGTCTCCAGATAAGCCCTGTTACCATCCAGCTCCTGTTTTAAGGTGTTAACGTAGTGAAGCCTACAAACAACAACAACATTGTTTGCGGCTTTGTCTGCCGGAACCAAGACATACTTTCTGTGAAATTCTTGGATACCCTGCTTCAAATGCCCAAATGACGATTTAGGTTTAGGTAGTTTTGAAATTTATTCTTTTTATTTCACTGAATCCATCAGTATTGATGCCAACATATATTGTTTGACATTCATATATACACGCCACCTATGTCTATCCATTCCTACCCCAAAAAAAATCCAAAATGTCTCCTGATTTCTTTGGCATTAGATGTAAAAACAAACGTCAAAATAGGCCGAAAAGTACTGAGGAACCTTACGTTGTCACTCTAATTTATGGTCTTTTTAAGTTACTCACCATAATCCATAAGAGATACTTAAGTTGGTCGTAAGTTGATCTTAAGCTTAAGATGCATTTGAGTTACCAACCCCAGAATTGAACAGTATATTTCCATAGCATTGGTGCTGTACTACATATGAAACTGAGCCCATTTGTAGTTTTTTGGGCTTTTTGAAGCCTCCCCCTTGCAAAAACATGTCATTTCGATATAATAATGTCATTTACAAAAGTACAGCTGGGTTCAAAAGATGTTTTGGGCAGGGGGAGGGCATGGGCACTTTAAGGAGTCACTGTTTAGTTTACACAAAACATTACATGTCAAAATACAATAGAATCTTATTTTTTGACTGCAATAAAATTCATTTAAGTGCCTGGAACTTGAGATTTTGAAAATTTCTTGGGCATCTCATAAAAGCAATATTTCGGAACTCTTTGGACGTTTTTATTTACAAGTGAACATATAAATGGTAAAATTCTGTAATAGTAAAGTAAAATTTAAGATGTACATGTACTTGCAATTGTTATTTTGATATTAATTACAGTCAGTATAAAAAGAAACGCAAACATTTTAAAGTCATGTTTGTGGGATCAAATATGCCGAGCGAAAACCATTTTATTTCATTAGCTTTGCAACTTTTGAGAGAAGCCCATACCAGCGTTTAATCGAAAATTGGACATAGACCTCGAGTTTGGGAGAAAGACACTAAAATCAACAATTTTACCCCCAAATATCATTTCAAGACCTAATTCACCAAATTGTAATTGGGACGTGACTAGCCATTTCCTCTGCAATAAAACAACAACAAAGTCAAATAATATTTCAATCTGATCTTCCTTGAGTTCATTACATACATGTAAGTAAAACATGGCACCATTTTGTAATTTTACAAACTATTGAGTTCTACGGCCTTTTTAAATTTTAAGGTTTTTGGCTCAGACTGGCAGTGCGTTTATTTTCATGGACGGTTCGTGTCCCTTGGTGAGCTCCCCACTGCCGTAAGCGGCTTTGGTCGACATTTTTGGCATACTTGCACAAAAAATTGACATAATCATGTCAGCGTGGCTATCTTGGGATGCATTTTCATAAAGATTTCAGTAAAACCTTGGCACAAGGGACTTGCAAATGTGTCCCTTTGGTATCAAAGAACATTGTGAATTCGATAACATAACAATTCAAATTATGTACGGTCCTGGGAAGTCTGTAAATGAAAGATAAATGGAAAATTTTCATTCCATATTCCTTGTACTGTTTTTAGTAAATGGGAACCCTTGCATGACGACCGAAAACGTGACGTCATATGACCGGAAATGTTATAAAAATCAACCAATATTTAAATTACAGACCAATCCATGTACAGCTGTAGCTTGCAAGTTTGAAGAGTTTAGTTTCAACATTGCATGCAGTTTGCGTTTCTTTTTGTATATTCCGTATATTTACTCAAGCAAATAACTTTTTTGTTTAGAAAATATTTTACAAGATTTTGGGCTAATCTACATTTTAACCAATGTAAATTGACTTTGTAGAGAAAGGTACAAGTAGGCAAAGATCAGGAAAAGGCGCAATCCAAAAAAAGATTCCCACTCCAAAAACCGAGGTGGGAAAAAACCAAACTAACAATCAGGTACTTATACCATGAAAACATTTCGTAAGCCGAATGGGCAGCTATTTTCCCAATAGGTGGCCACTCAGTTACCTTAACTTAGCTAAAAATATGAAAACATACATAAGACGCCAACAGCACAAAACTATTTTTAACACCAAGACATAAAACAAAAAGAACCACCACAGAAGTATCGACTTGGAACGATCAGTAACACAAAGTTACTGGCGGGTTTAAATCGATTTTACATGGCCATAACCTCACCCTCAGCTTCTGCAGTGGTTCATAACATTTAGTTAGTTCTTCGGTCCTCGTGGTGAATATCTAACTAGTCAATGAATCATCAAGAACAAACAAATAAATCATGATAAACATCCCGATGAATCAAAAACCAGGACTCACAGATTCAGTTAGCTGCCCCACGATGGAGATCCCTGGGCGCCGAATAACTTACTAACTCCGGAGCAAAAGAAAAACATCAGTTGGACCCCGGTGGGCCAAGCAACAGACAAGAAGCTCCGGCCCCAACCAACTAAAATGAATAGCTTTAAGTCGGGGCCATCATAGAGTTTGACGCCCGACCCACCGGCGTGCAATTAAAGAAGGCAGCATAGTTATCAACCGTGATTGGGTTAAAAACTAAGCATGCAGACTGTCGCATGCTCAGACTCACTTTCAAATGCGGTACGTCCAGGAATGGCACATGACTGTTACATGACAATGTATTCATTGTAGAATATTAAAGACATACTGTAATATAAAAAGACTTTATTTAACCCGTATTTGACGAATGGATTCTCCCATCATTGTCATTTGGAAGAGTCCACTTTCATTTTTAGGGGCGTTATGAGTGATTTTTATTCTTTATCTCATTTTTCGATGAAATTTCTCTGTGCAAACAGAATAGCCCCAGATGGGACGCCGCGTTCTGCGGCGTCACATCTGGGGCTATTCTGGTTGCCTATGTCCCATAAAAGGGACGTCAGGCTTACATGAGTTAACTGAACTTCAACAAATGTTCTATATACCAACGTGCAGCGAATCATAATTATATAATCTATCGAAAAGGGGCGCTGGGAGAATATCGAGGGATCTCATGTGCATGAGAAATGTTTTAGGTAATGCATTTCACTATTTATTCCAATGTGATTTGTTTAATGATAGTTTATAGAGTGGAATTTTTTTTTTTTTTTTTTGATAGAGTGGGCCTTCAAAAGGGCATTAAAAACTATGCTTCACTTTATTTGGCATGTAATGACAGAAAAAGGTACAAGTAGGCAAAGATCAGGAAAAGGCGCAATCAGAAAAAGATTCCCACTCCAAAATCCGAGGTGGGAAAAAACCAAACTAACAATCAGGTACTTATACCATGAAACATATCGTAAGCCGAATGAGCAGCTATTTTCCCCAATAGGTGGCCACTCAGTTACATAGGGCGCCAACAGCACAAAACAAATTTAAACACCAAGACATAAAACAAAAGAACCACCACAGAAGTATCGCCTTGGAACGATCAGTAACACAAAGTTACTGGCGGGCTTAAACCGGTTTTACAGGCGCCTAACCTCACCCTCAGCTTCTGCAGTGGTTCATAACATTTAGTTAGTTCTTCGGTCCTCGTGGTGAATCTCTAACTAGTCAATGAATCATCAAGAACAAACAAATAAATCAAGATAAACATCCTGATGAATCAAAACCCAGGACTCACAGATTGAGTAAGCTGCCCGACAATGGAGATCCCTGGGCGCCGAATAACCTACTAACTCCGGAGCAAAAGAAAACACCAGTTGGACCCCGGTGGGCCAAGCAACAGACAAGAAGCTCCGGCCCCAACCAACTAAAATGAATAGCTTTAAGTCGGGGCCATCATAGAGCCTGATGCCCGACCAACCGGCGTGCAATTAAAGAAGGCAGCATAGGTATCAACCATGATTGGGTTAAAAACTAAGCATGCAGACTGTCGCATAACATTCAAGTTATAACCTATACGTCTGTAACGTGTTATGATTTTTCTGAATTGAAATGAAAAATCATTAATTCCTATAGGTTTCTTAAATTTGTAAACCAAGTCACCATAAAATCCAGGTGCCGAAAGGCCCTCACTTAAAAGCGTCTTTAACCCAACATTATATTTGGAAATCAATTCATAGTGTCTACGATAAAATTTAGAAAAGGTTTTTCGAAGTTTATGATACCGATAGCCCTGTTGGAGAAGTTTTGCCGTTAAACATTTATTTCGAGCGTTGAAGTCTGTAACATGATTGCAGACTCTAGCAAACCTAATAAGTTGCGAAATGTATACACCATAAGAAGCACGACGAGGAACGTCACCATCCAAAAAAGAATAATTTACTATATCAAAATCAAAGTCATCGCGCTTATCATAAATTTTAGAAGAAACAAATCCATTTGCAACAGAAAGATGTAGAAAGTCTTTTTTCACTTCCTCTGACCAAAGTCGTTATACACTTTGGTCATGTCAGAATGTGTGCGGCGCCTTATCCTATCTCATGCATAGTATTTATTTTAGATTTGGGACCAAGGTATACAGACAAATTGTTGGAACAACGGTGGGTACAAATTGAGTACCTCTCATAGCTGATTTATTGTTTTAGTGCTACGAAAGAATTTCATGGATTCTCTTAACCATGATAACCAAGCTGATGATATCGAGGCTTTAAATTCGACTTCCAGGTACCTCGATGACCTTTTGAACATTGACAACCCTTACTTTGAAGGTATGGTCAATCAAATTTATCCACCTGAACTGCAGTTGAACAAAGCCAATATCTTAGACACCGAATTCTTTTTTTAGATTTACAGCTCTCTGTTGCTTATGGATTTGTTTCTTCTAAAACTTATGATAAGCGCGATGACTTTGATTTTGATATAGAAAATTTTATCGTAGACACTATGAATTGATTTCCAAATATAATGTTGGTTTAAATACGCTTTTATGTTGTGGCCTTGCGGAACCCGAATTCTATGGTGACTTGGTTAACAAATAAAAAAATATAGGAAGGAACGATTTTCCTTTTCAGTTCGGAAAAAATCATTACACGTTACAGACGTATAGGTTATAAACTGATTGTCATGCGACAGTCTGTATGCTTAGTTTTTAATTCAAACATGGTTGATAACTATGCTGCCTTCTTTAACTGCAAGCCGGTGGGTCGTGCGTCAGACTCTATGATGGCCCCGACGTAAAGCTATTCATTTCAGTTGTCTGTTGCTTGGCTCACCGGTGTTCAACTGGTGTTTTTCTTTTGCTCCGGGTTTCAGTAAGTTATTCGGCGCCCAGGGATCTCCATCGTCGGGCAGCTTACTGAATCTGTTGAGTTCTCGTTTAATTCAGCAGGATGTTTATCGTGTTTTTTTTGTTTGTCCTTGATGGTTCATTGACTAGTTAGAGATCCACGAGGATCGAAGAATTAACTACATGTAAATGTTGTGAACCACTGCAGAAACTGAGGGTGAGGTTATGATCATGTAAAATCGATTTAAGCCCGCCAGTAATTTTATATTACTGATCGTTCCAATGCGATACTTCTGTGGTGGTTCTTATTGTTTTATATCTTAATGTTGATTTTTGTGCTGTTAGTACCTTAAGTACGTTTTCATATTTTACTTAAGATTGGGTTTCAAGTGGCCACCTATTGGGAAAATGGCTGCCTTTTCGGCTTACAATATGTTTTCTTAGTATAAGTACCTAATTGTAAATTTAGCTTTTTTCCCACCTTGGTATTTAGAGTGGGAATTTCTTTCTGATAGCGCCATTTCCTGATCATTGCCTACTTTTACTTTTTCTTGCGAGTTTGCATTTTATTAAACTATCTGCCATAGTAAGAGACTCAGAAATGTTATGTGTATCGTTTGCATAAGGCAGTAGGTACGTCTTCACATGCCATGGCGGATGCGATCTTTAAGGAACGGTATTTACGAATTACAGCGTCATTGATGTAGCATTTGTCTGAGAGACAATCTGCTCACAGTAGCTGTATAGTACCAGATCAATACAAATCCTCCAGGAAATCCCTCTCTCTCTAGATCTCTCCGCCTCGTCAATTATGTAAACCGCGACATCAGGAAAAGGTAGCTTCTTAGTTCTGACGGTGGCACAGACATTCATACGATATCCCCTACCCAAAGTTTGTCATCCAAAGCCTTATGCTAAATGATATCTGAGATTGTTTTACTCATAGTTTTGTTCCAGTATTGTATATTTCCAGATTTATATCGATGCAGTCGCTCTCTATAGGTTTTGGGATGCAACGACTTAAATTAAATTTAGCATTTGTAGGCAGATTAGCGAGATGATGGAGTAAAGTACTGTTTGCGTGTTGTAGTCTTGTAAACCGGTGCTAATGACACAAGTTATTGGCACATTACTGGTCGTTCAAATATTTGCGGCAGTTTCTATTGAAATAAAATGATAATAAAAAAAAATATGAAGTAACAAAAACTTAGGTCCTTCATCTCAAAAAATAACTTTTGGCCCAGTTTTAATACCAAAGAAGGTTTTAACCGTGCGTTTTTATTGTAAATACATTCAGCTATAAAAGTGGCCCAAATAAGGTAATGTCCGTAGAAATAATATAAACTCTTGAAGTAAGGTGGACACGGTGCTTGCTTTGACGAAACAAAAATAAATGAAGAGGGCTAAATGAACGACTGGCATCAAAGTGATGCAAAACAAAACACTATGCCAGCAGTGCAACATTGGAACGGTCAGTAATGCCTAGGTTACATTTGGCCTACGATTAGCTTGCGATGGCATTTTTTGCATTTTCGTGCGGTCTCCGTAGGGTGACCCTACGATGTCCCTGCGATTCAACGGCTTCTACAATTTTGTAATAGTCTGCACCTTTACAAATTTAAAAAAAAATCGTATCTGAATAGTTTACTGGTGACACGCCAAATGACATTTTTTCACAAGGGGTGTATTTCACCGTATTAGATCTAATTAGCATAAAATTATTATGACGATACCGGTTGTGCCTACACTGGTTTTTGCTTTAATTGGTTATCTGTTGAGAAAGGTTAATGATATTCATTAACTTTCAACATATTATTAGATAAGAATTTTTCATTACATTATAGATTCAAGACTTATCGTTGAGCCCACACATCTGTAACACATTACACGGAAAAAAAGTACAAGTAGGCAAAGATCAGGAAAAGACGCAATCAGAAAAAGATTCCCACTCCAAAAACCGAGGTGGGAAAAAAACTAAATTAACAATCAGGTACTTATACCAGGAAAACATATCGTAAGCCAAATGAGCAGCTATTTTTCCAATAGGTGGCCACTCAGTTACCTAAACTTAACTAAAAATATGAAAACATGCATAAGGCACCAACAGCACAACAATAAAACAAAAAGAACCATCACAGAATTATCGCCTTGGAACGATCAGTAACACAAAATTACTGGCGGGCTTAAACCGGTTTTACATGGCCATAACCTCACCCTCAGCTTCTGCAGTGGTTCATAACATTTAGTTACATGTAGTTCTTCGATCCTCGTGGTGAATTTTTAACTAGTCAATGAATCATCAAGAACAAACAAATAAATCATGATAAACATCCTGATGAATCAAAAACTAGGACTCACAGATTGAATAAGCTGCCCTAGGAAAAGCAGCGTCTTATTTTCTGCATACATTAATGCGTCCCATTTCAAAATGAGAACTTTGCTATACAGTTTTTTTTTCATACCATGAACGTTCTCTCATAAGCTAGCATAAATCAGCTATTGCCTAATATACTATATTTGTATAGTAAAAACAATTTGACCGTGCCACTTGATCAAGTTTTTTAACCCATTTTTGAAGAATGGATTTTCCCATCAATATCGTTAGGGTGAGTCCACTTTCATTTTTTGGGGGAAATCAGGTGTGATTTTAGATTTTATTCACTTTTTCGATGAATTTTCTCCAAGCAAACAGAATAGCCCCAGATGGGACGCCGCAAACGCGGCGTCGCATCTGGGGCTATTCTGTTTACCAAAGAGGACGATAGGCTTAAACGAGTTAAACAAAAGAAAATGGGAACTACTTGCTTTAGACATTTTCATGCGTCATTAGAGGCAAATGGATATGTCTTGTTTGTCATAACAGAACCACTTTGTTGAAAACAAACCCATTTAAAGCAGTCAGATCAACATGTAAATCTACATCTATGTCAAAGGTAAACCGGCGCCGTCGAAGAAATCGTATTGTAGTATTGACAATAGTTGTTAAGCAGGATCATGTCGTGATGAGGATTATTCAAAAATATATTATATTGCACGAGTCAGTCTACTTAAGTCCGCAAATGTCATAAAACGAGCCGCGTCATGTAAAAACACAACATTTTGCATATGCAAAACAAATGCGCAGATCAGCTTCGCAGTAACTGTGAAAAGGTACAAGTAGGCAAAGAAGCTGATCAGCGCCTTTGCTTTCGCTACACGGATAGTACAATTCCTCTCCATTCTAAATCCAAAAAATTTCTAGCTTCTAGCTATCTTCTGTGTTTTTACAGCCCGGTTTGTGTCGGACCTGTTCGGAAACCATATTGTTGGTTTTCTCATGACACGGCTCAAATAATTTTCGGTTAATTCCAGGAGCCATATTTGACCGGAATTCAAAAGAGATCCGAGATGCCTTTGAGATTCAGATCAACTTCCTCAACAAAAACGAAGATAAACACGCAGACATTCACATCGAGGCTGAAATACAAGAGCTAGACGCCACAGACAGCTTTGCTCTCAGCAATGCAAGTAGGTAACCCATTGACAGTTAACTACATACATGTATATGAAGAGAATTTAAATGTGACTTGTAACATATATATTAAAAGAAGAAAACAATATTAATTTAAACATCCCTTAACATAACATACTATACGTAAAATATCATATCCCTTCTATCTAAAATTTGATAGATTGCAAGGTGGAAATTTGGTCCCAGCTGAGCTGTTTGTGCCTCTAGGCATGGCTTATGATCGACCGACCGAACATCTGATTACCAATCAAGCGCGTTTTGAAGTTCGGAGCCTGTCCAGAAAATGTGGTTAACTCAAATAAAAATTAAAACTGAGATCCTTATCATCTATACATATAGCAACTTGTTTACTTGGGTGGAAAGTAAGTAAGCTATAATTGACAGATATGCTTTAATGCACATTTCACATGTCATGACATCCCAATGCAATGTTGGGTAAGTCCAAAAAGATACAGCTGCGCTCAGTTATTAATATACCCCTGCGAACTTCAGAAATAAATTGACAACTCTTCTTGTTTTTGGACAATCGTGACTGTCAAGAAATGGGCAACTGGAAGAATTTATTTATATATTTTGTTAAATATGAGTGTAAATATTTACCCTGTATATAAAACTTCCAGATCTTGTGATGTTATATGCCTAAATTGATTGCATAATATATGGAGCCCAATTTTTAACCAAAAAATCGCTGATATTCGAGTTTCAAAGATTCGACAAGGAACCATGGCTAATGGTTTGTTATTTTATTGTTAATTGATGAAAGAATAACCATTTTTGTACCAAGGCTGAAAATTTGGTGTCTTTATGAGCACCATTTACAAAGTTACACTCTGATTTTCAATCAATGTGCATTTTAGAGTTTCATGTTTGTTTGTTTGTTTGAATTGATGCTTTACGTCCCAGTCAACGGCAATGATCATGTCGGGAAGTTGCTTCCATTTTATGGGACTTTTACCCAACATTAGGATGTCATGACACTCAAGATTCGCTTCATAAATATAACCACCCAACTAAGCCAATAAGGCTTATCTGTATGGATGGTTTGACTAAACCACTTTTCCTGAGCAGGCTCAGACATGAGCGGTTAACCAGTAATCAGATGGTCAGTCAGTAGATTAGAAGCTTTGCGTGGAGGCACAAGCAGTCCATCGATTTCTCCGAGGCCCCAATGCGCGGGGGCCTATATTCCCAACCGACCGCCCTTTAGAAGTTCATGGTAAACTTGTTGTCATAATATAAAACTAAGCACGTCAATGATATTTTGCTAGAAAACTAATATTCCACAAGGACGGCTGTACGACGAAAGCTTGCTAGTGGGTTCCTTCTTGAGGTAAGTATGTATTAAAGCACTGTAGAGTCACCTGTGGCTTTATATTCTGCCAAATGTGGGAACTTTCATAGTAAAGCTTTTCCTTGTTAGGCTATTACACACAGCTCACCTTCATGATAATGTGGGAACTTTCATAGTAAAGCTTTTCCTTGTTAGGCTATTACACACAGCTCACCTTCATGATATTTCAAACCTGGTGTCTAGGATTTAAGACAAGTGAATCACAAGGACATTCAAACACAGACGTTCCTCTAATATCAAAAATGTGTTTTGCAGTTTTAGAATTTTAAAATACAAAGAACATTGCCTTGCATATGTACTAATTCTTTTCGCATCCTTTATTGGCATGTTAATTTCCATGACTTAAACCCTGGAATATCAAGAAAGCCAGAGGTGACTCTACAGTGCCTTAAAACATGCTTACCTCATGAAGGAACCCACATTAAATCTTTCTCCTAACAAACCGTGCCGGTGGAATATTAGTTTGCTTGCAAAATAACACCGACATGCTTAGTTTTATAATTTAACAACAGCTTTACCATGAAATTCTAAAATGCACATCGATTGAAAATCAGGGTGTAACTTTGTAAAGAGTGCTCATAAAGACACCAAATTTTCAGCCTTAGTACAAAAGTGTTTATTCTTTCATACATTACAAATGAATTACAAACCGTTTACCATGGTTCCTTGTGGAATCTTTGAAACTCGAATATCAGCATTTTTTGTTAAAAAATTGGGCTCTCCTATTTTTATTATGTAATCAGTTTAGGCATACACCATCACAAGATCTGGAAGTTTTATATACATAGTAAATATTTACACTCATACTTAACAAAACATATAAACAAAGTCGTCCAGTTCTCCATTTCTTGTCAGTGACGATTGTTCAAAAAACTTTTTCTGGACTTTTATTAATGCTAACCTTTTCTACTTCAGTTAATCTTTGACAATGCGGGCGACGGTACAATAAATTTTAAGACAAATAACAAAAGAAAGTGCTTAAAAGATAAAGCTGAGTTAGACCAAACAATTTAGATTTTGACACGCATGCCATATCCATGGAAACAAAAATGTCAGAAAATTACAAAATCAATATAATTACATCAAGAACAGCTCTTCAGTTAATATCGCTTTCTTAAGGAAGTATACTTAGAAGCTTAGATCAATAAATTAAAGAATCATTTTAACCCCTAAGCTACAGTATATCGTGAGGCGGATTCTTATCTACACCCAACGCCTGTGGAATACTATCAATTCTCTTTCTGTTCTCATGGGTATAACAACGACCTTAAGACAAGATATATATCCCGAAAGCTCGTTGATATGGGTTTCTATTGGAATAATTAGCCCTATTGTAGCTAATGGACAAGGCTGCCTAGGAACAGAAAATTACAGCTGAGGTTAACGTTTCCTAATGTAATGAGCCTCGACGTGAGAAAACCGGTCTTCGGGGTTTCCGAACAGGTCCGACACAAACCGGCCTGTACAAGCTCAGAAAAGAGCTAGAAGCTTGAAATTTCGGATTTAAGTAGAAGAGGAATTGTACTATCCGAGTAGCGAAAACAAAGGCGCTGATCAGCTTCGCGGTTACCGCGAAGCTGATCTGCGCCTTTGTTTTCGCCTAGGCAAAAATCCGGTTTTCTCATGATGCGGCTCAAATGTGTTCCTTCTGTCATATAATCAATATCAGTTTTAGGCTCTCTTCTCTAATAGAATAATTCGTCTGACCACAAGTACAAATGGCAAATGGAAGGCAGTGCATTAACAGCCGACATATATTCCGTCCTACAAGACTTCACCAGTGCTCTCTGCTGCGAGAGAGTGAAACGAATAATATTTTAATATGTGCCCAGGGTGAACTAAAATCTAAGAAAATTAAATAAAAAAGAGTAATAAAAGTACAAAGATAAGAAAGTAGGCTTTCACCAAATCAGTTTCCTATGTTTATAGATAAAAGTGAGAAAAAGACAATAAAAGCTGAAGCAATGTAGAAAATTACAATTCAGATTTGCCTTTAATCAATTTAAAATACCCTTTTAAAGGTCCAAGAAATCATATCAATCACACATAGAAATTTGAGCGTATCTTGAACAAAGTGATCAAAAGTTAACGAAACTTGTTTTGTAGCGGTGTATTAAATGATGGAAATGTCTTTTCGGAATAAATGATATTAAAATCAAATGAAAATCGACCAAGCCTCGGTTTACAGGGAAATTTCTGAGTAGTCACCCCCTTCACCTTAAAATAACATATACTTTATGTACAACGGTCAGTGAAAATACGCTAAGATGACAAAAACGCCACTTTAGCACAAAATGGTGAAAACAATCCGAGGAGAAATGCGAATCAAAAACAGGTTTACTTAAACACACCGCTACAAAATTAAAACAGTTGGTATGAAATACTAGTCTAGTCTATTAGGGACTATTAGGCAAAAAAGGCGGTATGACTGAAAAGCACTCCCGAGTTTATTTTGTTTATTTGATTTGTGGCTTAGCGTTCCGAGTGGAATCTCATTTGCACACATCGCTTGTTTACAGGTTCCATTACCTCTCGCGGCCCTTTAGCTCACCTGAGCCCCAGGCTTATAGGATAGGCAGGTTCCGTTGTCCGTCCGTCCGTCGTCCGTCCATTTCAAAGATCTTCTCCTCTGAAACCGTTTGACCATTCAGAGCCAAATTTCATGTACAACATCCTTAGGAAGGGGAAGGGGAAACGAAAATTTATATAAATGGTCCAAATCACATGATCAAGATGACCGACATGGCTATAAATAGCAAAAAGCTTTTAAAATCCTCTTCTCCTCCAGAACCACAAGGCCTATGATGAGGAGCTCTATAAAGTCTTTATAAATCATGACCCTGGGATCACCTTGACCTATTTTACCCCAAGGTCAACTTAGATCGCCAATACATTTGAATGAGGAAAATTAGTAAAATGTGATAAAATGGGGGGAATCTTGCTGGGAGTATACAAATGGACAAAAGATTCATGTTTATGAAAAAATGTCTCCAGGGGGGGGGGGGGGGCTGTCTGCCCCTGCCCCGGGGCTATATACATGTATATGACTAGCATATTTTAAGGGCATATCTTAAGGTTTTGATTTTGTAAAACTGAAGTAGACATTGATGAAAGGAACTGATAGCAGAAAACCTCACAAAATTATTATGACTGGTTCCGGAGATAGCTTGATTTGACATTTTGCATATTATCTCAGGAATATTCATTAGTTCTACTATGATGTCATAGAAGATCATAGAAAATTTGAAATCATTTATACAACTTACTGTATCAATTCCAGAACTTATTATGATCATTTAAGTGAATATTTTATTAAATTTTTTCACCAAGGGAGACTACTCACACATGAAAATAATGCTGTTATTTACATATGGTCCCATAACTTTTGAGCCAATGGGAATATTTGGGTTTAGTTTTCGATCAACAAGTCCCAAGAACAAACGAGATCAGCATACAAAGAATAGAAAGCATCTAGAAGAACGTCCATCTATCCCCTTTAAACATCTTCTTTGAAAGCGCTTGGCCAATCAAAGTCAAGTTTAATGTGGAGCATCGTTAGGAATGGGGAATGAAAGTTTGTATAAATGGTCAAGGTCACATGCCCAAGATGGCCGCTAGTGCTATAAATAGCAAACACTTTTAATCATGACCCTTGTATGATCTTTACCTATTTTACGGCCAGATCAACATGTGTCGCCCATGCATTTGAATGGGGAAACTTGTTAAATGTCATTCGAAGGGCAAAACTTGCCAGAAATGGGCAAATGGACTGAAGGGTTAAGATTCAGAAAAAAAATGGAACCAAGGGGTTGGTTGGCCCTCATCCCAGAGCAATATACGTGTCTATAAATATAATATTCAAAGATTATTTTCTCCAAAACCCCTGGGCCAATCAAAGTCATAGGAAGCATCTATATGAAGAGGGAACCAACGTGTTTTATAAATAATCCAGGTCACATCACCAAGATGTCTGCCATGCCCATATATGTTAAATTGCTGAACCTATTGCAATGAAACTTGACATGTAGCAATTGGGAATAGAGTACTACAATGTGTTGATAAATCATGCACCTGGGATGACAATGACAAATTTTAAGGGAAGGTCAATTTAGGTCATGTATGCAGAAAAAAAATAAAACTGAGATCCTTTAAGAGCAGCGAACATATTAATGAGAAAGGGGATGGGCCATACCGCGGTTTCGACTATTAAAGTCTCGTAGCTGTTTAAATGTCATTGAAGGAATAAAACTTCAGGAAATGGAAAAATGGACAGAATATTTATGATTTTCAGAAAGAAATTGACTCAGGGGTTAATCTGACCCTTTCTCACCCACCAGACAAGCATATCCCTTTGTGTGCCTGTCTGAGATATTTCTGTCTCAGTACTAGTACAATTTTAGCTGTCTCAAAATGTCAATCATTTTTGTATTTAGCTAATAGAAATGTACACCTCAGCTTACTTCCATATAAGGAAGTGATGAGCTAGGTGTCAACTGTCAGAGACAAAAATAGCCTAGTAGGTGTTAATTTCAAGAAGATATCAAGATTAATTGTAGTCTGCTGCTCCCATAAAAATCTAAAAATTTAATTTTGCCGGGAATTTTGTGAATAAAACAAAATGATGATTTAATATTTTTGTAAGGTGAGTGCAAATACAAAATTATCTTTATTTGTTTCACTGGCTAATTTGCATATTGTTAGCTCACCTGAGCCGTCAGGCTCACAAGGTGAGCTTATAGTATACCCATGCTCCGTCGTCCGTCCGTCCGTCCGTCCGTCGTCCGTCGTCCGTCCGTCCGTCGTCCGTCCGTCCGTCGTCCACAATTTTCAAACATCTTCTACTCTGAAACCGCTTGGCCAATCAAAGCCAAATTTTACATGAAGCATCTATGGGAAGGGGGAACCAATGTGTATATAAATAATCCAGGTCACATGACCAAAATGGCCGCCATGCCCATATATGGTAAAAACCCTTCAAAAATCTTCTTCTCCGGAACCACTGGACCGATTTCAACCAAACTTGACATGAAGCATTGATGACTCAAGTACTACAACGTGTATATAAATCATGACCTTGCGGTGACCTTGACCTATTTTACTGCAAGGTCAACATAGGTAGCCTTTGCATTTGAATGGGAAAAATTGTTAAATTGTCATTTAAAGGAAAAATCTTGCAGAAAATGAGCAGTAGGACTGAATATTAATGATTCTGAAAAAAATTGGGCACCAGGGGCTCATCCGCCCCCACCCCGGGGCAATATACATGTATATTATCATAATATTCAAACATCTTCTTCTCTGAAACCGCTTGGCCAATCAAAGCCAAATTTTACATGAAGCATCTATGGGAAGGGGGAACCAATGTGTATATAAATAATCCAGGTCACATGACCAAGATGGCTGCCATGCCCATATATGGTAAAAACCGTTCAAAAATCTTCTTCTCCAGAACCGGTTGACCGATTTCAACGAAACTTGGCGCGAAGCATTGATGGCTCAAGCACTACAATGTGTATATAAATCATGACCCTGTGATGACCTTGACCTATTTTACGGGAAGGTCAACATAGGTCACCAATGCATTTGAATGGGGAAAACTTTTAAAATGTCATTTAAAGTGAAAGTCTTGCAGGAAATGGACAGTAGGACTGGATATTAATGATTCTGAAAAAAATTGGACCCCAGGGGCTCATGTGCCCCCACCCCGGGGCAATATACATGTATATTTCCATAATATTCAAAAGTCTTCTCCTCTAAAACCGCTTGGCCAAACATAGCCAAATTTTAAGTGAAGCATCTATAGAATGGGGGAATCAATGTATATATAAATAATCTAGGTCACATGACCAAGATGGCCACCATGCCCATATATGGTAAAAACCCATCAAAAATCATCTTCTCTGAAACCAATAGACTGATTTCAAGGAAACTTGGCGTGATGCATCGATGGCTAAAGTACTCCAATGTATATATAAATCATGACCCTGTGATGACCTTGACCAAGTTTATGGCAAGGTCAACATGGGTTGCCTGTGCATCTGAATTGGGAAAACTGTTAAAATGTTATTTGAAGGAAAAAGCCAACAGGAAATTGGCAAATGGACAGAATATTGAAGATTCTGAAAAAAGAAAATGGCCCAAGGGCTTATCTGCCCCTGCACTGGAGTTAAATACCATAATATTCAAACATGTTTATTGGTATATGCAGCTGATCTCAGGTGAGCGTTTACAGGACCATTGGTCCTCTGGTTTTATGTCCAAACAAAATGGCTGCCTGAACAGAAATTGAAGCCTATTCAGAGTCAAAATGTTTTAAAAGGTGGGTGAGAAAAATAATCAATGATGGTGTTGAAGCCTCAACAAAGAAATCTCAGGCTGGTTTTAAGATTATTCGAGTCTCATCCTCGGCAGAGCCTCGGATGAGACTTGAATAATCTGAAAACTTGCCTGAGATTTCCTTGTCTCAGCCTCAACCCCATCATAGATTCTTTTAGTCTTGGGGCTATTAATTTGTATCAGACAAAGTTATTGGAGCATATCACGGATTTCATGTGAGCGTTTACAAGACCATTGGTGCTCTGGATTTGGGTCTTGTCAGTCTAGCCTGAAAACAACAAACATGCTTGGGGCTACTTGTGCCACCAGGCAAAGCTAACTGGCCATCTTATTATTGGTTAATCGCTCGGGTCTTAGCCTGCCAAGGAAATGTGATTCAGGTCAAACCGTCCATACATATAAGCCTTAGTTGTTTACTATGGCGGCTATACTTTCAAGCGAATTCTGGATATTATGTCAACGGAGGCAAAGTCCCGACATGACCAAAGTCATTGACTTGGAGTATTTGGAGTATTTCAAATATATTTTATGTTAAGAATCACCATCTTAACAGAATTTAGAATATTTGGCCTCTTTTGGAATATTAGTCTTTGATTTAGACTATTCTTGTGTAAATTCTAGAAATAGCAGCAATCATGAATGTCTGGCTTTCGCTGCCAGTTTTGTAAATGGTCACTGATGAAGGTTCATTACCCGAAATTGTACAATATGGCCCACCTTCTTCTCTCTTTGAATGTTTTTACTGCTTCCAAAGGATCTAACAATTATATTTTATTTGCTTTTACTGCAGCTGGTGTTGTGCCGTGTGGCGGCCCTAAAAAGTATCCCCGTACATCAGCCATAGTGCAGATTATATTTTTCTTTTGATCCTTTGAGATCAGTGAAAATATTTGGAGTATTTCAAATATATTTTATGTTAAGAATCACCATCTTAACAGAATTTAGAATATTTGGCCTCTTTTGGAATATTAGTCTTTGATTTAGACTATTCTTGTGTAAATTCTAGAAATAGCAGCAATCATGAATGTCTGGCTTTCGCTGCCAGTTTTGTAAAGGGTCACTGATGAAGGTTCATTACCCGAAATTGTACAATATGGCCCACCTTCTTCTCTCTTTGAATGTTTTTACTGCTTCCAAAGGATCTAACAATTACACTGTATATTTTATTGGACGTAAAGCACTTTAATTCAAGCAAACCAACCAAACATAAACAAATACCCTAGAACTTATTGTCTGCCTTTTTTAACTATTTTACAACAGCAGTGTTAAACATGAAGTTTGTTGTTACAGATGTTAAAGTGAAAACTCGTATAATCATTAAAAAGTTCGAAAATCTAGCAGTTTAGATAAATTGACACCTGGCATAATCGATTATTAAACAGTCTTTGATTAGCACAATAAATGAATCGAAAATATTCTTGTGATTAAAACATAAATGAGCCGCCACATGGGAAAACCAACAATCTACATAGGCAAAAACGAAGACGCAGATCAGCTTCGCGGTAACCGCGAAGCTGATCAGCGCCTTTGTTTTCGCTACTCGGATAGTACAATTCCTCTTCTACTTAAATCCGAAATTTCAAGCTTCTAGCCTGCTTCTGTGACTATACAGCCCGGTTTGTGTCGGACCTGTTCGGAAACCACATTGTTGGTTTTCCCACGAGGCGGCTCAAATGTTAGATCTTTTTAAAGTAAAGTGAGATGGCAGTTCATATTGCATAATTGCGGTTTAGCAGCCGAAACAATTCCGGTAATGAAAAAAAATTCTGAGATTCTATTGCAATTTCAAAAATAATGCTGACAGTGAGAATTCTGATTGATAGAATCAGACTGAGTATGATATGGAAATTATAAATAACCCCCAGGAATCGATACATTCAATTGAAAATCCAAATCCAGAAAATAAACAAGATGTTTCATGGTAATATTTGTGTATGGAGAAATAGGTGAACCATTACGAAAACTTGACCATTCAATATACAGAGATTTTTTTCGGCTGTAAAAAATGAAAATTTAAATGGATTAAAAAAAATTAATACTTTTAAACAATGTATTGTGGGTTAGAACCGCCTCGCCGAGGCGGTTCTTACGAGTACCCACAATGTATGTTTTGGATCAAAAATAAGAAAATTAGGTATTATACCTCTGCAAGCCCCTGCTGTTTATATAAAAGTGGGGTTTAAGTGGTATACATTTCACGGCATGTTTTCCTGATGAGATTTTGTCAGTTACATGGTCATCAAGCTAGCTGCAGCCAGAGAAACAAAGCTATCACGTCCGGAAAACGTGTCCGTGAAATAAATACCCCCTTACACCCCACTTTCATGTAGTAAACTGATTTTGCAGGGGTATAATTGATGTCTTATTTTTGATCCAAAACATAAATTGTGGGTACTCGTTAGAACCGCTTCGCTGAGAACCCACAATCTTTATTTCGAGCAAAAATAGTATGGAATTTTTTTTTTTTTTTAGCAACTGAAGATTTTCATTTTTACATTCGAAAAAAATATCACTATTCATCACGTAGCTATGTTTTTTGTATTGATACAGAACACAGAAGCATTGTAATGATACAGAACACAGAATCAGACAAACATAGATAAATTTCACAAATCTACGATCTCTACAAATACTGGATAGCTAGTTTTATTTCAACCTTTCCTGGTCGATCAATATCCTCACATCAAACAACGGCCATTAGAGGAATCTGATTGTTCAGGCTGACGGCTTTATAATTTGGAATTGATCCGATAAGAGCTCCCGTTCTCCGATTTTCGCAGAAACTAACAAAAAATCAAATCTTTCTGATTTGCTTATCACTCGCTAAAACAGATTGCTGTCTGACCAACACGTATGTGAGGGTTTGTAATACAGATATATGTTCTGAAGAAGAAAAAGAACCACCCCATTGCGAAATTGAAGTCTTAGATTCAGTTTATGTTCTGACTGCTGTTTATAGGTAAAAAGACGAGGATTTTTCTGCTTTTGCTAATGATTGCCTGCTGTACCTTTTGTACTCAAATTCAAAAATATCATTTTTCTTTCCAATTGACTTTAGGTTGGCACATGGAATTATTATCTGAACAGCACTCAAATAAATACAAATTAAAACTGAGATCCTTTAAGAGCAGTGAACACATTAATAAGAAAGGGGATGGCCATACCGCGGTTTCGACTATTGAAGTCTCGTCAGTGACCCTTTTAATTTGGCAACATGGAGCCAAAGAGAACTACTGAAAATTTGCAACTTTCAACAGGGTAGTCGATACAAAGACTAGTATTATCTAAATGGGGCCAAGTATATTAAACATTGGTTAGAAAATGAATCTTAACCGATAATAAATTTCTAGAGTTCTGAATATCCTCGCTGATCTCAAAGGACCAAAAAGAAAATATAGCCTGCACTATGGATGATGTACGGGGAGACTTTTTAGGGCCGCCACACGGCACAACACCAGCTGCAGTAATAGCAAATAAAAATTAAAACTGAGATCCTTAATTAAAAAAGTTAATCAATACTCAAAAAGCAAAATGAACAAATAAAAATGAACAATTTCATAAAAAATATACGAATCCTTCAAAATGTTCAAAAGTTAATTTTCGTGCCAATAGCTAATATTATATACTTCAAACAAATCCTCACATCCACCTGATCAGACTTTTCATTTGTACAGACTAAATTACAAACGAGCGAGACGTTTTAATTAAGAAAGATGATTGGTTCTAATTTGCCCGAATTAATGCAAATCTTTATTTTTTTGCCATATTTTTTCCAGTATGTGCCCTACTTAAAGACGGTGTCTATGGTATCATCGGGGTATCCAATGCCTCAGCCTTGTCCACCATACAGTCCTATAGCAACAAGTTTCAGGTGCCTTTCCTCGCCTTATCAATGGCCCAGAACTCTACCAATGGCAGTCCATTTCAACTCTTTATGAGGCCCATGTACACTAAAGGGATTCTAGATGTCATTACATCATATGCATGGTCGAAAATTCTTTACGTGTATGACACGGACGAAGGTATGCATGTTTTGATATAGACTGATATTCAGTCTCTAATTCTTTAATCTATCTACACAATAATTTTCTAGCATCTTAGTATGCCTCTCTGATAGCTACTACTTTCAGCCAAAAATATTCTTGGTAAGAGGAAAATAGAAAAGACAGAAAAAATGAAAAAAAAAAGTAGTAGACTTGTACAAGTCTAGTTTTGACAATAATAATAATAATAATAATAATAATAATAATAATAATAATGATAATAATAATACTGATAATAATAATGATAAGAAGAAGTTGAAGAAGAAGAAGAAGAAGAACAACAACAACAATAATAATAACAATGATGATTCACGTTACGAGTGTATAAGTTTGTTATAATAGATGACATTATGTTACTGTTTGAAAGTTGAATGAATAATAGTAACATTTCGTATAGAAGAGGGACCCTTGCTACTTTAATAATGAAGTTATAAAGGTATATCACACAGATAATGCAAAACTATATTTATTCATATATATGGAATGCAAAGAACATTGCTTTGAAAAAATGGTTATGCCGACACAAACATTTTGTGTTGTCGCAGAAAACATTTTTGCAATAAATGATTAGAGTCCTTTTGTACATGCTCATTTCCCACTATGAAATCTTGCCCATGCAATATACAGAGAAAATTTTCAGTTGTATAATTTGAAAATTTCATAAGAAAAAAAATACTATTTCTAATATAATTGTTCAAAACCATTGATTGTGGATACACATTTGGTGGTTCTAATGAGTACCCACAATTTATATTTTGGGTCAAAAATAAGAAAAATAGGTATACTCCTGTAAACCCCAGTTTAACTATATAAAAGTTTGGTTCAAGAGAGTATTCTTTTCATGGAAATGTTATCCTGATGCACTATTTCAGGTTTAATTCGGCTTCAGCAGTTATTCCAAGCGGTTAATATAGGGGAAATAACTCTTGATATTGACGTGAAGAGAGTCACGGATGTCTACGATGCCTATTATATGTTGAAGGATCTCCATCTCAAGGAAGACAAAGAAAACCAGCGAGTTTTTCTGGATCTTGCCACTAAGAAAGCGGAAGAAATTATAGTTCGAATTGTGAGTGCACAATCTAAGACTGTCTTATCCTGAAATGTTTTCATTGGCAATAAAGCCATATAAGCCAATGCGGAAAATTACTTTTAATAAAATATTTCAGCACATTCGGCAATACGTGTTTAAGGACATTAGACAATATGCCTTTATCATAAAGAAGAACAAGAGAAAGCTTTTAAAGCAATATACGACAAAAACGCATTAACACCTTTTCTTTGAAGATAAAGTAAAACATACTTTTGCCTTTAACGTAGATCGGCTAGTGAAATAGAGTTTAGACCACTTACATGTAATGATGTACGGGGTCTGTCCCAGAAATACGTAGACATTTGTGATAAAACAGTAATGGGTCTGCAGAATTTCATGAAATTTATACGATCTGTTTGCATACATCTAATAAACATTTCGTACAAATATTGATGAATTCACCCCTTACACAACTGATTTATATGCATTTATTCCAAGAGAGGTAGGTGTCTACGGCGCACGTCAAAAACACTGTTTTGAAATTCATCAAGATCAAATTCAATAGTTCCTGTAATTGCGAATTGAGGTGATATTACACAATTCTAACTATCAGTTGCACGAGTAATTATGTAAGATAAGTTTTTGAAAGTTTGAAATAATTTCCACCATCAGCGTTGATTTTATAGAAAGTTTCTTAAACCTACTGCAATTATTTTATTGGAAAATAGTGACGTAATGTAAGTTTTGCGGCGCAAAATAAGACCCTCCGCCAGCTTTTCTTTCCTGTTAAGTATATTTAACAAAACAAATTTATAAAATCAACCTTCTATTGTGTCATTAATAATCCTGTGATGATTCTGTATGCATTTTTCTTTAAATATTCTAAATGCTCGCTTCTTGTTGTCATTTTAAACAAGCGACATCTATTGGTTTTATTTCAGTCTAAAATAAAATTAGTGTTCCCC
Organism: Rugalucina vietnamica; assembly: GCA_964017185.1. Lineage (NCBI taxonomy): Eukaryota > Metazoa > Mollusca > Bivalvia > Lucinida > Lucinidae > Rugalucina > Rugalucina vietnamica. The sequence continues at coordinate 34,250,259 of OZ024869.1, read as the reverse complement.
CATATAAAATGAAACTGATCATGCTATTTTTTCTACTTATCATTTATAACTCAAATTATTGACTATAATTTTAATTAAGAAGACTTAATCAATGCGTAGATGACAATATTCATCACCATTACGGCTCTAATAAAGAGACTGCACACAAAACATTCAACCACCCCTCCACAAAAACGTAGCAAAATGATTTTCAACGTGCTCCGTATATGCCAATACACTATCATATAAATATCCATAACATTTGCAATTTGTAAGCGATTGAACTAATATTTTCACAGATTGCTCAGTACAAATGTACTTTAAAAGCATGAACATATCTTTAAATTTTAACGAACCGTTCACGAAATATCAGACATTTTTTATGATTTCCCGGGACAGACCTCGTATGGTGTTAGTCTCAGAGTATTTGGAGGTACAAGTAGGCAAAGATCAGGAAAAGGCGCAATCAGAAAAAGATTCCCACTCCAAAAACTGAGGTGGGAAAAAAACCAAACTAACAATCAGGTACTTATACCATGAAACATATCGTAAGCCGAATGAGCAGCTATTTTCCCAATAGGTGGCCACTCAGTTACCTTAACTTAACTAAAAATATGAAAACATACATAAGGCGCCAACAGCACAAAAAAAAATTTATACACCAAGACATAAAACAAAAAGAACCACCACAGAAGTATCGACTTGGAACGATCAGTAACACAAAGTTACTGGCGGGCTTAAACCGGTTTTACATGGCCATAACCTCACCCTCAGCTTCTGCAGTGGTTCATAACATTTAGTTAGTTATTCGGTCCTCGTGGTGAATATCTAACTAGTCAATGAATCATCAAGAACAAACAAATAAATCATGATAAACATCCTGATGAATCAAAAACCAGGACTCACAGACTGAGTAAGCTGCCCGACGATGGAGATCCCTAGGCGCCGAATAACCTACTAACTCCGGAGCAAAAGAAAAACACCAGTTGGACCCCGGTGGGCCAAGCAACAGACAAGAAGCTCCGGCCCCAACCAACTAAAATGAATAGCTTTATGTCGGGGCCACCATAGAGTCTGACGCCCGACCCACCGGCGTGCAATTAAAGAAGGCAGCATAGTTATCAACCATGATTGGGTTAAAACTAAGTATTAAACAATTGTACGTTTATACCATCTAAAATATTTTAATTATTTGAATCCTTCTAGTCATGCGTCTTTGATTTAGACTTCCTTTGTTTAAAGTTTTGAAATCGCATATCCGTCTGGCTTTCGTCGCCGGTTTATAAAGGGTCACTGATGAGGTTTCCGTACCCGAAAATTGCGCAATATGGCCCTTACCATCTCCCTTTGAACGTACACCATTCACTGCTTCGAAAGGAACTTACACTTATATCTTATTTGAGTCTTTGCATGAGAAAACCAACGATTTGCATATGCGAAAAACTGACGCAGATCAGCTGTGCAGTAAGTGCACAGCTGATCAGCGCCTTTGTTTTCGACACACGGATAGTACTATTCCTCTTCTACTTATATCTTAAGTTTTGAACTTCTAGCCTGCTTGTGTGACTGTACAAGCTGGTTTGTGTCGGACCTGGGCGGAACCCAAATTGTTGGTTTTCCCACGAGGCGGCTCATTTATTATGTAGCGCCGAGTGAATGCAGTGGCTGGACATGCCATGACATACATATATTCTTTTTTTCTCCTTCAGAAAAACGATACTGAAATACAGAATCACAAATTTCATTTTCTCCTCGGTGAACTAGTAAGTAACTTGTAATACGAGTAAAACTATTTGGAACACACAGTCGTAAAAGCCCAGTGTGCTTAAAATTGTTTTGCCACAAACGTTTTAGCTCACCTGAGCCAAAGGCTCACAAGTGAGCTTATAGGCAGGCATCCGGCGTCCGTCGTCCACAATTTCAAAGATGAATATCTCCGCTACTGGTCAGCCAATTGCAATCAAATTTTACCAGAACATCATTGGGGTAGGGGAATGGTTGAATTATGGATAAGAACTCTGGATTCCATGGCAACATATAGCTCCTATAGACTTACAATGGGAAAAACATTTAAAAAAATCTTCTCTGAAACCACAAGGCCCAGAGCTTTCATATTTTGTATGTAGCAATGTATAGTGGTCCTCCTGATGAATCATGCCAACCGGGCCCCTGGGGTCTATACAGGCCCCACCCCGGTGGCGTCATTATCTGCCATAGGCTTATAATGGGAAATACATGAAACAATCTTCTTCTCTGAAACCTCAAGAGCCAATGCTTCTATATTTGGTATGCAGCATTGTTATGTGCAGCTTTACATAAATCCTTCGAATCATGCCCCTAGGGTCAAAATGCCCCCACCCCGGGGGTCATTAGCTCCCATAGACTTACAGTGGGAAAAACATTAAAACATCTTCTTCTCCGAAACCACAAGGTCCAGAGCTTTCATATTTTGTTTGTAGCAATGTATAGTGGTCCTCTTTATAAATCCTGCCAAGTGTGCCCCTAGGGTCCATACAGGCCATGCCCCAGGGGTGTCATTATCTGCCATAGGCTTATAATGGAAATATATGAAAAAATCTTCTTCTCTGAAACCACGAGACTCAAAGCTTGTATATTAAGTACGAAACAATGTAATGTGGTGCTCTACATAAATCCTGCCAGTCATGCCCCTGGCCCCACCCTAGGGGTCATTAGCTCCTATATACTTACAATCAAAGCCTTTTTCTCAGAAACCATGAGTCCTAGAGCTTTTATATTTTATGTGTGGCAATGTTAAGTAATCTCCTTTATACAACCGGACAACCATGCCTCTAGGATCCATACGGGCCACGCCCCAGGGACGTCATTATCTGCCATAGGCTTATAATAGGAAACATATGAAAAATTCTTCTCTGAAACCACAAGACCCTAAGCTTGTATATTTAGTATGCAGCAATGTTATATGATGCTTTACTTAGATCCTGCCAATGATGCCCCTGTGTTTCAAAATGACCCCACCCCAGGGGACATTAGCTCCCAATGGAAAAAACATCCAAAAATCTTCTTCTCAGAAACCATGAGTCACGGAGCTTTTATATTTTGTGTGTAGCAATGTTCAATAATCCCCTTTTTAAATTCTGCCATTCGTGCCTCTGGGGTCCACACAGGCCACACCCCAGGACAGGGGTCATTAGCTCCCCTACAAGTAAAGCTGTCTAGATCAGGTGAGCGTTTACAGGACCATTGATCCTCGGGTTGATAATGTGTTAGTAGCACTTCTTTGAATAATTTTAACTTTGATTTCATAACAACTTTTTTTCAAAACTTTCAAAGAAGAAAGTTTTTTTTGTCGCTGTTGTATTGTACAACTCTCGCTTGAAATCATGCATATGCGAAACCATTACGAAAACTTGCCCATGCGATAAACAGATATTTTTTTAGCTTTAAAAATTAAAATTTTTAACTGAAAAAAAAAAAAGATATTTTTCTCATTTTTGCTCAAAACATAGATTGTGGGTACACGTTAGAACCGCCTCGGCGAGGCGGTTCTAACGAGTACCCACAATCTATGTTTTGAAGCAAAAATATGAAAAATAGGTATACCCCTGCATACCCCAATTTTGCTATATTAAAGTGGGGTTCAAAGGGGTATACTTTACACGGACATGTTTTCGTGATGATTATGGAATACAGGAAATGGCATTATAAAAACAGCTTCGGTTACTGTAACTAATTTTCAGATTGTGATAGGTCCACGTTATTGAGCTATAATAACGTTTTGAATTATGTTTACAGGGGATAGAAGAAATGTCTTTGACACAATTTAAGAATGGAGGAATAAACATAACTGGATTTCAGCTAGTAAATCAGACCAGTAAATATGTGGAAAGATTTCAGCAAAGATGGCAAAAAGACATTCGAACAGGGTCGAACAGTAAAAGCCGCATAAAGGTATCGAACATATGTCAGTCAAATAGTTATACATACAGAACGCTTACTACCATGATGCACTTTTTTAAATCGAAGCAGAGGATGTCATACAGTGAATATGTCGAATGGTTATTTTGAAAATTAGCTAAATGTCTTTAAACTCTTGAGTGCCTTGTAATAAAGCCTCCAAACTTCGTTTTGAAAACATTGGCCGAAAAGGTAATTGAGTGAAAAACATATAATATTTGTATCATAAAACTTAAAAAAATGAATAGTATAATGACTTATGTAACGTTAAAATAGAAGTTACTGCAATAAATACAATTAAATTTAAAATGCCAACCCACAAACCAGCTGGGAAAAAGAAGACAGAAAAATCTTTCCAAGACGCATGTAGAACAAGTGTCATAAAGTGAGCCGCCCCATGGGAAAACCAACAATCTGCATAGGCGAAAACAAAGGCGCAGATCAGCTTCGCGGTGACCGCGAAGCTGATCAGCGCCTTTGTTTTCGCTACTCGGATAGTACAATTCCTCTTCTACTTCTAGCCAAAACTTCAAGCTTCTAGCCTGCTTCTGTGACTGTACAGGCCGGTTTGTGTCGGACCTGTTCGGAAACCACATTGTTGGTTTTCCCACGAGGTGGCTCAAATTATACAGTTAGTTTTTGTCCCCACAGTTTGAGTCCGCACTTGTGGTAGATGCTGTAGATTTGTTCTACAGAGCTTTGAAAGAGGTATCCCACAGTCGGAGATTATCCATTATTCGGAATCCAAGAATCCAGAACTTCAAGTGTACAGATAGCAGTTACGTCAGTCCACACAATGGATCAGAGATGATGACCAGCTTGAAGAAGGTCAGTGGCAGGAAATTGTCTTACTATTCGTGTTAGTAAATCAAATGTACAGATAGCAGTTACGTCAGTCCACACAATGGATCAGAGATGATGACCAGCTTGAAGAAGGTCAGTGGCAGGAAATTGTCTTACTATTCGTGTTAGTAAATCAAATGTACAGATAGCAGTTACGTCAGTCCACACAATGGATCAGAGATGATGACCAGCTTGAAGAAGGTCAGTGGCAGGAAATTGTCTTACTATTCGACTTAGTAAATCAAATAATGGAAGCACTGACAGTATTGAGAAGAAAGAGTCATGATTTAGGGTAATGATTCCTCCAGTTGTCTCTGAAGACCATAATACAATGTTAGCATATTACAGAGATGGTATCAAAAAAGATCGTTCTTATGATTTCAGGTCGAATTTTCTGGCATAACAGGCAAAATTAGTTTCGATGGAAGAGGACACAGAAAAGAATTCAAACTACAGCTTATGGACATAACCGTCAATATGGGTTTAGCAACGGTAATGTATTCGTTTGTATTAATACTATTTATTTTCTATTATCCATCTATTTTCGGAGTTATTGTACACTTGCCTTCCCTAACGGTGGTCAAGAGTTAATTATGTTTACATGTACAATACTGGCCATATTGAAACAATAATTATAACGGTGCCAAAAAGGCAGAGTGTACACAAAATTTCACTAAGATTTTGTTCAAAACACATGCCCTATTTTAAAAAGTGGTGAGTATAATGGTAGAAGTGACCAAGGAAAATACTATGAATATAAAAAAGACTAAACCAAGCACCAAGAAAATGACAAAGGTATATAGGTCAATTTGATGCAACTGAAATGATTTTGTCTATCTGTGGTACCATTGATTACAGTGTTTTCAACATTTTTGTAATTGGCGCCAATGGTACTGCAGGTTAATGAAAACCGTTTAATGAAGAGTAGTAACCATTGGAACCAACTGATACAATAGTAACGTTTGAACTGCAGTTGCAACCATATCACTGTGAGGAAGCCGAACACACACTATGTCTCACTGTTTTGATAAATGTCAACAGGTAGGAGTTTGGACACGTGAAGAGGGTTTAGAGATACATGAAGCCCGGAGAAGACACAGACAGAACGAGGGACAAGATCTTCCAAACAAGAAGAAGATTGTTACCACTATTATTGTAAGTTGATCTGTCAAAGGCTGTATGTTTCAATTTTAATTCAATGAATGGCAGTATTTACTGCAAGTCTAACGAGTCGTTAGTAACGACATAATGTCGGTCTTTTTACAGCATCAAAAGGAAACTTATGTAGATTTCTTAATGTATTCTAAGGACTTTGGAACAAAAAGTATCCTGGCAAAGTTCATTTGACATTTTGCATTTTGAGAACCTCTACTTATGGATACAAATATCATGATTGTGCTGCACTACAACATATTTTACATTGATTCATTAATATTGTCATTTTTCCTTTTCCATTCTTCATTGTTCTTACACCTTTAAGTTTCGCAGAGAGATAATGTAATTGCCATTTCTTAACATTGATATGTTTCGAGTAACCGACATTGTCAGGTCAGCTATTCGTATGCCACAGGCAACCTTTCTGTTGTAGATAATTCACTTACATGCTTCTTCATGTTGATCACGAGTGTGGCTACTTTACCAATCAATGCTTTAAACATAAACCGTTACGGATGATTATGCTTCTATATATTTCTTTGGGATTAGGTCCAGGGAGTCCTGGCTGCTGTAACTCCACGCGTACATAGTAGCTGCAGACTTTCATTAACAATAAAAATATCTAAAGTGTGTTTCCTTGTGTCTTATACTGGTTATTCGCATATATTTTACAACATGTTTGCCTATAAATAGAATCTGTTCTTGGCACAATTTAGCATTTAGTTTGTCACAAAATGTGCAGCAAAAGGTTTGAAAAACTGTTGACAAATAGAAAAGCTCTGGTCAAAAGCGTCTTTGAATAGAGATTTTCTGTACAATTATGGAATTTTCTTCAAAAATTTTAGATTCTTAGTATTTAATCATGAGTGCTCAAAATAATTATAAAATGACTCAAATGACATATCTGAGGCGAAATCTTCATCTTCAGTCCATCATATAGAAATGACCCGCGATGTCATTGTCATTTATTTTGTTTTAAAACTGCAACCCAAATCAGGAACCACCTTATATGATGTACAAGGATGAGGCTACCGAGCTGTTAGCTCCCAAGTGTGGAAAAGATAATTTCATTGGATTTTGCGCTGAGCTTGCAGAAAAGCTTGCGAAAGAAGCCAATTTTACATATGAAATTTGTTTGGTTGGTGACTCAATGTATGGTTCAAAGCAGGATAACGGTACTTGGAATGGGATGATAGGGGAATTAGTAAGGAGCGTAAGTGGGAAACGTCGTCATTTTACTGCTAAGTTTCGAACTCATTTTGAAAATTTTATGAAACCCATAGACGACTCTGATTCTTTTGAGAGCAATGATGATATAAAAGAGTAAGGATGTTGTCTTTGCAGTCATTCAATTAGATAGTCTAGTCTGTGTACCTAGAATATCGCGATTGATGGATTTACCAAATGTGCGTATGAGAATTATACAGTTTGAGTCGTCTACGAGTTTTCAATATTGTGCCACACGGCTTTTCTTATACTTTTCCCTTCTGCGTCTCCATCAAGACTGGTTGCTTCAACGACAAACACAATGTACTGAAATTCCACCGCATTTCTGGAAATGAAATAGTTGCAACGTTTGCAGTTGAACTAATCCGACTAGAAAGTAATCGGAGAAAGCAGAAGGAAAACCACCGTATGAAACCTTACTTCTGAGAATATACGTACAGCACATATGAATCTTTGAATACGACTACATGGATGGTAAGACTTGGTAGTCGTAAAATTAGAATATTTCGATGACTTAAATTGATCGTGATATTTACAGTACGTATATTGAACATGAAGAAAGAGTTCGTGAATCTTGTTTTGTTTATTTTACTCTGTTAATTTGAATTTCGTTATTTTATATTTTTATCAATATGTCAGGAAAAGCCATATATGATGTACAAGGATGATGAAACAAAGGCTCGTGCAGAAAGAGAAGCACAAAGAACAGGAAAGCCGATTTGTGGGAATCACTTATTCATTGGATTTTGTGCAGAACTAGCAGAAAGAGTTGCACAAAGTGTTAATTTTACATATGAGATTTGTCTCGTAAAAGATGGTAAATATGGAGCTGTTAACGAAAATGAGAGCTGGAATGGAATGGTCGGAGAACTCACACGTGGTGTAAGTCACTGCCGGATATGAAGTAGTCATGACGTGTCATGCACGTGACAATTAGTGCGGATGGCTTACAATGTAGTTTGGCGTTGTAGTTGAAACGTCTGTTTTAGCTAGAATTAGAAGTTAACGTCACCATATCACCTATCTGTAGTAGACATTTATCTTAAGAGTTAGACATACCAGATGACCTTTGATTGAAGGTCGCTCCTATTGCACAGATCCATCACACCCTCACTCGGTTGATCTTTCAACGCAATAAAGGAAGCATGCCCATAATTTTAAATTGATCATCACATTGAAGACGGAACATAATGAGAAGAAGCAAACAGGTGACATTCGAGTGCCGTTCCTAAAATGATTATTCTTTCATATTAAATGCATTTTGCCAATTTATTTCTAAACACAAATTCAACTTAACGTTTTAATGCATGTAAATTTGCTTGTTCTGTCATTTCCATAGTTGACTTGCTGGTGTCCATTCAACACTGAGTTTGCGGAATCCAGTTAAAATTTGTTCAACCCCTTGAACATGTAGACTATATGTATCTCATTTATAAATTATGAGCAGTTGTCTCCGTGAATTAACCGCAAAAGAAACCCGGCACTTGGTCAAACTCCTGTATAATTCAGTCGATTCAAATAATGAGTTGTTTGGCTTCTTAGCAACATTCTACATTGCTTACAAATTGTATGGTTTACATCTTTAGGTAAGACACTGAAAAGAGTCATTTTTCACTGACTTTGTTTTGCTTGCATGTATGCATGTCCTTTAGTCTGATAATTGCATTTTATCACTAATGGTATGTTTGTTGTCTAGTTTAAGTCCCATGAGCTAGGAACAGTTAGCTTTTCTTAATGTCTGAGAGCAAAAAGTTTTGACGACATCTGGTCTTAAAACATGATGTTCTCTTGTTTACCTTTGTGGTATGAGAGATGCTGAAAGATTTTTTATATGTGACATTATGTCTCCATTGATTTGATGATTAACTTATATAATATAAATTAAGTGTAAAAAATCCAACCCAAACAGTTAAGCTTTTTCTCATTTTAGAATTATAGGTATGCTCGTTTCAAAGACTAAGAACATTTTCAAACGTGTTAATAAGAAATTAAACCATTATGTGAATTATTATTCGTAAACCACCTTATTAATTTGAAAAATAACAAGTAAGCTTAATTTGTTCGCTCCGCAAGAGTTTTGAGCCGCAGCAGATCGCCTCGTGTTCCGTTAAAATACAGGTAATGTATTAACAGAAACGACATTAGTCCTAATATTTTCTTCACATTTGTTTCTCTAGGAAGTGGACCTCGCAATAGCTCCAATGTCGATCTCCTCACAGCGGGAAAGAGTTGTGGATTTCACCAAGCCTTACATGAGTTTAGGCATCAGTATTATGATCAAAAAGACTGAGCTCAAGAAGGCCAGCGTTTTCTCTTTTATGGATCCTCTGTCTTATGAGATTTGGATGTGTATTCTATTCGCATATATAGGAGTGAGTGTGGTGCTGTTCTTAGTGAGTAGATTCAGCCCAACTGAGTGGCATGTAGACGAGGGGACTACAATAACTAATGATTTTACCATATCAAACAGTTTGTGGTATTCTCTAGGAGCATTCATGCAACAAGGTTGTGATATTTCACCAAGGTGGGTAGCTAATGTATAATTGGGTATCAGATCATTCATGTTGTTTGTTTTGACGCCGTATCAGGAGCTGGGGTCGTCTTTTTCTGGCGTATCTTATTTTCATTATTTTATTCATTAACGTTTCACTAAGTGTGCTACTTCGTTCCAGTCTAAATATTTCCGCCATTAATTTTTGCCTATTCCCCTTTTTCATATGTATATATTCATTTATGTCCTTCCATCGTCTACATATGCATATTGGCTTCATTTCAGCCTGCTGACACAATAGGAATGAAATCGAAGCTCTGATAATCGGGTCTATTATACATGTGTAATGTAATCAAAGATTCATCCATTAGATTTTAGTTTTTTTTTCTATTATCAATATATCAAAGGATTTTTCTTTCAGGTCTGTATCAGGCCGTATAGTGGGGAGTGTGTGGTGGTTTTTCACACTCATTATAATCTCATCCTATACCGCCAACCTAGCGGCCTTCCTCACAGTCGAACGAATGTTAACGCCTATAGAATCCGCCGAAGATCTCGCGAAACAGACCGAAATACAATACGGCACCTTAGCAAGTGGTAGCACGCAGACTTTTTTCAAGGTAATAGACACTGCGGCACCTAAACAAATGGTGGCACTCAGATTTTTTTCAAGGTAATAGACAATACGGTACCTCAGCATGTGGTAGTACCAAGACTTTGTTTCAAGGTAATAGTCACATTAACAAGTGATAGCACTCAGACCGTTTTTCAAGGTGATATGCAATACGGCACCTTAGCAAGTGGTAGCATTCAGACGTTTTTAAGGTAATACAATACGACACCTTAGCATGTGGTTGCACTCAGACGTTTTTTTCAAGGTAATACAATAAGACACCTTAGCAAGTGTTAGGACTCAGACGTTTTTCAAGGTAATAGACAATACGGCACCTTAACAAGTGGTAGCATTCAGACGTTTTTCAAGACAATTCAATGCGACACCTTACCATGTGATTGCACTCAGACGTTTTTCAAGGTAATAGACAAGATGACACCTTAGCAAGTGATAGCACTCAGACATCTTTCATGGTAATAGACAATACGACACCTTTGCAAGTGATTGCACTCAGACATGGTTCAAGGTAATAGGCGGCTTGCCTGCATTTTATTACATTAAGGAAACTTTGAATAAATAACAGATAAACAGACTGAACAAAAATCAGGTGAACGCATAAATGACTAAACGTTACATGACCAAGTATTGGTACCCGAATTTTTTAGGTTTGCATGATGATTTATTAAACGACTGTATAGATAGAAGTGAAAACACGACTTTGAACAAAGTGAAAAAATAGCAAATGGGTATTGCACGTGCTACTGAAATATTATTTCACTTCAGCAATCTAAAGTGGCGGTATATCAGCGCATGTGGGCTTACATGCAATCAGCGAGCCCTAGTGTGTTTGTGAAATCCAACGAAGAAGGAATCAATAGAGTGAGAGAGGGAAACTACGCCTTCTTGATAGAGTCTACTACAAACGATTATAACAATATGAGACATCCATGTAATACTATGAAAGTTGGTACAAATCTGGACTCTAAGGGCTACGGTATAGCCACTCCAGCGGGCTCAGATTTGAGGTAACATACTATGCTTAACCTGTAAATAATTTCACAAATAACAAACTGGATAGTTGAACCTCATATAAATGTAAAATGATAGGTAAATATATACATTCTAAGGATATTGTGTGCGGATGAAGCAAAACCTCTTTTAACTCATTTAAGCTTTTATGGGACATAGGCAAACAGCATAACCCCAGATGTGACGCCGCAGAACGCGGCGTCCCATCTGGGGCTATTCTGTTTGCTTAGAGAATTTTCATCGAAAAATTGAATAAAATTTAAAAATCACACCTGATGCCCCTAAGAACTGAAGTGGACTCACCCAAATGATAATGATGGGAGAATCCATTCGTCAAATATGGGTTAACAATTTCCTGTCTTCTACGAGGCATCAATATGAGAATAGAAGGCACAGGAATTGATACAATTAAAATTTAACCCATATTTGACAAACGGATTTTCCCATCATTATCATTTGGGTGAGTCCACTTTCATTTTTAGGAGTGTCAGGAGTGATTTTTGAATTTTATTCAATTTTTCGATGAGAATTCTCTTAGCAAACAGAATAGCCCCAGATGGGACGCCGCGTTCTGCGGCGTCACATCTGGGGCTATTCTGTTTGCATATGTCCCATAAAAGGGACGCCAGGCTTAAATGAGTTAAATCCAAAGCTAGATACCATGCGGGAAAAAAGTAAAAGTAAGCAACGACTAGTAAATGCCGCAATAAGAACGAAAATCCAACTCCAGAAAAAACTGAAGAGAGACAGAGAGAGAGAAAAAATAACTAAAATGACAGTCAGTTCATTCGCCGATAAAAGACCATATAACATCAATAGTTCGAAAATTCGTTCAATGTTCACTATTGCATAGTATCGGACTCCAGGGTAGATAAGCATGAGAATGGATGTTTCATACGGACTCAATAGAGAGGTTGAGAAAATGAACTTGTAACTTGTACGTGTACGTGTAGAACAGTTTTATCCCCAAACTTCGTCATTTATTACAAGTTCAAAATACTCGCTACACGTTGAGAATCAGTTAGGCTGTGAATGAAATAAATTTGCGACTTGTAAGTTTTCTTTATATGTTTCCATTCGGATAGGTCAGGTAGGTACAAGCAGAAACGAAGTTCGATGAAGCGTTGCCAAATCGTTTTGCACGTGCAGCCGAAGTATGTCTGACTAAAGGCGAATCGACGTACATGTGACCATATATGTATAAACAATAAAAAAATTCAGCTGTATATACTTTATGAAATCTACACGTACACGTTCGATTTTCTCAAACGATTTTACACTCAAAACGATCGTGTACGGGTAAATAAAGCTACAAGTACACGTACACGTTACAAGTTTATTTTCTCAACCTCTCTAATATTTCAGGGATCAGTTGACCCTTGCTGTGTTAAAACTTCGAGAGCTAGGAGAGCTGGAAAGTATGAAGAAGAAATGGTGGGAGGACATGTCAGTTTGCCCACTTCAGAGCAGTGCTGGTGTAAGACACCATTTTTCCGTCGTTACAAAAACATATCCGTGTACGAAAACATTTCCGTGTAATGTATACCCCCTTGAACCCCACTTTTATATAGCAAAACTGGAGTACGCAGGGTATACCTATTTTTTCTTATTTTTGCTCCAAAACATAGATTGTGGGTGCTCGTTAGAACCGCTTCACCGAGGCGGTTCTAACGTGTACCCACAATCTATGTTTTGAGCAAAAAGTAAGGAAAATATCAAAATTTTTCTCATGAAATTTTCAATCTTTACGGGTGAAAAAAAATTATTGTATATTGCATGGGCAAGTTTTCGTAATGGTTCATCCCATCTGATTTAGATTCCTAAAACATAAATATGCTGTTATATCTTGCTGATAAAGGGCGAGCACAATGGAGTAATTTGTAACCTTTGTAAGTCGTCACCTGGACACATTTCAGCTACTGTCACGGGCTGCATACACAGACTGGCTGGCTAAGAGTACATTAAAACAAAGGAAAGCTAAATCATTCACCTAGTAGATTGTTTTACAACCGCGCAAATACCAGCTTAGCAATTCAGAAGTTTCAAACATCTCAAAATCAGTTGTCAATGAGGAAAAAAGGGACAGTCCACAACAGTCATCCAGGTGCAATTCAAATATAGAAAAATGTGTTCATTTCTTTCAAATAGCCAAAAAATGACAATCACCTTGGACTATTTCAGTATTTTCAAACAACCAAAAAATGACAAACAATCACCTTGGCCTATTTCAGTATTTTCAAACAACCAATGAAATTGTTGATAGGAGAAATCAACATCTGTCAAATCCGTCTTACTGTGACTAATCAGAGAAACTTAGGTACATTATGTACATTTCAAGGATGATGAAATACTGGACAGGAAATGCCAATTTCACTTTTTTAACAACTAGTTTAGAGATGTTTGAAACCTGGACTGCTATTTGCGTGGTTGTAAGAAATATGTTGTAAACTACCAAAATGTCATGTGACAGCCTTAAAAGGTTCTTTGTATGAGGGTCTGGATGGTGTATAATGTTTAATGAATAATGGCCTAAAAAATTTAATGAGAGTGAATAAAGAGCAATAATGAGGTCCTACAGAATAATGAATTAATGTAATTTTTAAGGAATAGCAGAGTAATATAATGAATAGTGAATAATAACATTTTAAAGAATAATGGATATGCTAAAATTTGTCTATGGAATTGTCGTAGATGGCCTCCCTGACATTCCAGAATTTCATTTTTCAGGGGTCTGGACGCCCCCAGACCTGATTTAGTTCAAATGTTGTATTCATATTTCAGAAATCCTTGACGTTAATAGTAGGGCTCTATTGAATTGTAGCTCAAAATATATGATCATATGACATTGGTCACATGTGTCACTATTTTACAGGATGGTGGCCAAACCGAGCTGAATCTCTGGAATGTTGCTGGTATATTCTACATCTTAGTTGGAGGGCTCGTGCTTTCTGTTGTTATTGCATGCATAGAGTTCATATACAAGTCGAAAATAGACTCGAAAAGGTCAAAGGTGAGTTCTTTGTTAACAATTTACTAACAGGTTTGTTTTATTTCTTTATACTCTGATATCAGTTTGTCAGTGTATCATTGGTCATTACACCAAACAAGAATTTCTTCATCCACCATATGATAAGGAAAAGCAAGAATATTTTTACTGTTAAAGTTATATAGGATCTTGTAAACGTTTCTATCAAACCGAAAATATTGTGTTGGTCTTTTCTTTTCTGTTCACATTTGTTATAATAAATGTTACATATCTGTGCATTAGATGTTTGTTGTTTATATCCTACGACAAACTCATTGATATGTACACTTATCATTGTATTCTTTTTTCTTTTTACAGACATCATTTGGATCAGTATTACGGTGTAAAGCACGGTTATCTTTCCGTGGTTCCTTAGATAGAGATAACCCGAGTTCCAACACACCGCTCAGAAAATCGATGTCAACGGTGAGTCTATTCGGTTAACACTCACATGTAATACACATCGATATTAACATCATTTAGATTAAGATTTACATTAAACGTGAAAATGAATTATTAACGGTTCTATTTAATTTTTGGTATTTCGGTGCTTGCATTTTCTCACAATCATGTCATGTTGTTGTTTTTTTCTGTGACAACACCGCAAGATTCTAGATCAATGATTCTGCAATGGTTTTGGAGTCAGTGCTCATATATTTTGTTTGTTTCTGCAAACGTCCTTGCACCAATGGTAACGTATTGCCTAGATCACGAATGGTTCCTTATTTGATGTATTTTATTATCCATGTAAAGTCCCTTAACCAGTTGTAAGACATTGGCAATATACATACATATCCATTGATTTATTATACCTCCGCCAAAACGAAGTTTTAAGGGGTATACTGTTTTCACGTTGTCCGTGCGTCTGTGCGTCCGTCCGTCCGTGACGTTTTGTGTCTTTAATATCTTGGTGACCCATTGATGGAATTTAATGAAACTTTGCAGGCATCTGCATATCTATAGGGCAAATATGTACATGCAAAAATACAGGGCTAGGGGCCAGTCCCTGTTGAGTTACCTCCCTTTATAGTTCTTGGTGGCTGTTGTATACAGTGAAGATAGTGCATTTACGGACCGATCAACTCCTACCACAGTTTTTGTTGGACCTTTTTGATATTATGTCAACATGATGTAGCCCCATGGGACATTTGCATGAAGAAATATTATTGCAAAATAATTTTGACAAAATGACAGCTTTGAGAACTTAGACTTTTCTAAAAATTTTAACAGGTAAAGGCTCTCACGGGCCGATCAACTCCTGCCATAGTTTGTGTTGGTACTTTTTGATATTATGTCTACATGATGTAGACACATTGGATATTGGTATGAAGAAATATTATCACCAAAAAAAAAAAAAAAATTGACAAAACCACATTTACGAGAACTCAGACATTTTTTTCTTAGATTTTTACAGGTAAGGGCTATCACGGGCCGATCAACTGACCACAGTTTTTTTATGGAACAACTTGATATAATGCCTACATGATGTACACCCATTGGACATTTGCATGAAGAAATTTTATTACGAAAAAATAATTTTTGACAAAATGACATTTCTGAGAACTTAGACAATTTTCTTAGTTTTTTTTAACAGGTAAGGGCATTAACGGGCCGATCAGCTCCTACCACAGTTTTTAAAGGAACAATTTGATATTATGCCTACATGATGCAGACCCATTGGACGTCTACATGAAGAAATATGATTGAGAAATGATAATTTTGACTCAAGTTTTTCTTAGTTTTTTTTTACAGGTAAAGACATTCTCTGGCCGATCGACTCCTACCACAGTTTTTGATGGAACAATTTGATATCATGCCTGCATTATGCAGACCCAATGGACAGTTGCATGGATACATCTTATTGCCAAAATAGTTTTTGTGGTAAACAGTGACCCTGCGGGTGTATTTGATAAGCATTGCTTATTGACCCTTTTTTCATTTGTTTCATACTTAAGTTTATTGTATACTTACACAGTCCCTACAGCAATGTTAATGTTCTTTATTACAGTACACATAAACGTACCCTAGTATAAAGCGGTTTCTGCATCTCAGTACTCAGCCTCCACATCAAAGGTCATATAGTTTCTGGATTTTAGCAAACTAATGCGACTCTTTACCAATGGGTTTTACATATGTTGTATATTTCAGTACACATACGTTACCCCTACCCCTGTGAGTTTAATATATCCCTACACCTTTGAGTTTAATATATATGTTGTATGTTTCAGTATACATATACCGGCCCTACACCTATGGTTGGCGCTGATGGATTCACAGATAATACACACACTCAAGTCTGACAACAACTCATTAAAAACAATGGTGCATGGGCGTATTGCGTGCCTGAAATTGTAGGAGATAAACTATTTTCGAAATGCTTGAAAAATATTATTATGGTCATGATTCTGCTGCTAGTGAAAAGTGAAAATTATTTTAAGTTAATGTCAGTTCCAATCATTTTGCAGCACCAACGCGAAAAATATAGTAAAAAGGACATTTGTGCTATATATTGATAACCTAATTTTAGCAAATCTACAAAAAATGCTTCTGGTCATATTGTTCACTGAATGAGGCTAATCTGACAATTCGTTGACAGTTACATACTTCTCTGTATCTAAAATATTTTCAAATACTTTGCGATAAAGCGTTTTTGTTGTTTACGTTATCAACGATGGATTATTCCGAACCGGGTGATATCGGAATCGTAATTGAATCAGAATGAAATGACTATGATTTTACTTTTGTTTTTATCTGTAGCAATTTACTGTATTCAATGTATTGAATTTAACGACTAAAGTAAGATTTTCTTTTGTTTATTGTGTCTAATTTGTAAGTTGCAGTGTATGCATGGGTTGACTACATGTATATAGGGCAAAGCTGTAACGTTGATATTATGTACGTACCCGGATATATACTAGCCATGTGTGTTTGTTAACGCATATAATAACGGAATGAATTGTGCAATTGATATCACACAACTGCCGTTTACTAAATCAATTTTATTTGTATATATTATGTTGTTAATAAATACATTTCGATTATTTGTGCGATAGTCGCCTACAAGATATGATACATGTTGTATATATGTTTCTAAAAGATGAGAATATTGCTTTGAAACTTATGGCTGTTCTCAGTACTCATCCGAATAAATATTTTATGTCTACCGAAATTGAAACAATTCGTGGTTTTATTATATGATTTTTGCATGTGTTTATTTTAAGTATAGATTAGAATTTCTAATTTCGACGTAAAAATATAGCTGGATGTTTGGATCCAGTGGGGTATCCTCTGAATCGGGGTACAACGGCATTTTATTGTGGCTATCCACAAGACCTCTATTTTCCTGGCTATCAATTACAATTAAACACAATTCACAAATGTTTTTGAAAACAAAAAAGACCTGAGACTGAGACCCTAGTGTCGTGCAGATGTAAAGAGTGGGTTTCAGCATCTGCTTTGTACCCCTGATCAATCTGGCGCGAAGTATGTGAACTATTTCCAGCACCAAACCAAAATATTTTTCCCTCAAAAATAACATATTTAGAAGTGATCGCACAACATAGAGATACAAATGCACTTTGTCTCAGTTAAAATCATTTTCTGACCTCCCTCTCCCCCATAAGTTAGATAAATCAAATTGAACCCCATCCTATGTATTCAGAAAATTTCACATTACCGCACTGCGCATGCGATACAAACACAATGATGCAAGTTCCATTATCGTTATTATTGAGCCTGTTATTATAATGTATGTCATTCGACATATATGTTTTGATCAGACAGAGTGTACGCGCATCAATGCTGATCGATGTCGTTTTTGAACTGAATTTCATTTTTCTGATGTTCATGGAGCTATGAACCACAGTGGTTCGCGTGCAAAGTGAATGGACCCTGAAGGGGTTCATGTGAGCTTTGCTAGCGACCCACTGTGATTCACAGCTCTATGAACATCGGAAAAATAAACTCATTGCTTATATTTACATTCATTTCTCTCTATCGCATGATGAAAAATTAGGCGATCACATTTACAAGTAAATAAAGAATTTACAAATATTGTGTGTTGAAACAGCGGAACGGCATCGATGGCGTTTACAACGTCCAATCACATTTGTGAGAGCCATGTTTTTTATGACGTCAAGTTTGATCATGTGTCGTTGCGTGACACGATGTTGTTCCTGGAACTATGATACGCATTTCAGTTCTATAGATTCATTAAGACTTTGCATCAGAAATGCAAATTTTGTTAAACTATGTTTATTAATGATTATTAAATGATCGAATGATATTAATAACAGTTGAAACAATCTAATGTATTTTATTCATTCAATCCATATGTTTCATTTTTCCATACAGATTTTAGAGTTCGGATTCTGTAAACTCTTGATGTTATAAACAACAATATGATTTATTCTTTATTTCGATCTTTACACATAGAATAGGTCTCATGTCTGGTACTGATAACATGCATCAGCTGCGTTGAATAAAATGATGGCTCCTTAACTCACATTTGACGAATGATTTTTTTCCATTATTATCAATTGGGTGAGCCCACTTTCATTTTTAGTGGTGTTAGGAGTGATTTTTAATTGTTATCTAATTTTTCGATGAAATTCCTCCAAGCAAACAAAATAGCCCCAGATGGGACGCCGCGTTCTGCGGCGTCACATCTGGGGCTATTCTGTTTGCCTGTGTCCCATAAAAGGGACGCCAGGCTTAAATGAGTTAATAATTACATCCTTAAATTAACTGAAATGGAATCAAGGCTTTACTTGTTTAAAAAGAGCCCGCTGTTGTATGATTAATCTTTTATTGTTGTCTGTTTATTCCGTCTGAGTGATGTGCTCGTCATCTTTGTTTTTGGTTGATGTTAGCCGAGTGACTACCTTGTTAAGAAAGACCCAGGCATCTTGGTTTCAGTTTTTATAATGTATTTGCCTTTCTTTCCTGCCTGTTGTCGTTTTGTTGTGATTTAGACTCTTTTATAAATGAATTCACATGGACTTTGTATTCTTACTTGAAGAAGAGAGTTACTGATTATGGCCCCATTACCCAAAAATAGTTTTAAAATATGACTCACTTTCTTTTCTAATTTTCTCTCTTTTTCACAATAGATCTGCATTTACGCATATATTTTTATTCCCATGAACAATTAGATTTATCAAGTATACTCTCACCAGTTTTTACCTCTAATTTGTGCGTTTAATGCGTAATACGAGGATGATCCAATAATGGTTGAGACTTTTTGAATTATTCCTTAGTAAATAAACTTGACTTATTATGAATATCTTGATAACATTGCTCAATGCAATGTGCACACGATACGCTGGTTAAAATACACATGTAGACAACTACCTTCTGTTGCTTAGCAACGAGAGAATGTTAGTCAAATGTCCTTGGCCACGTGGTACTTATGCATACAAAAAATGGGTTGCCATGGCAACTGGTGATAAAGTTTCCAATTATGGCACACAGTTATTTATAGCGTTCACTACTAGCTTTATGCTCTGCAAATATCACTAACATACAGCTCATTATTCGTGTAGACTGAGCATTTTTACGAGAAAAGTTGGGTTTCAGTTGCGAAAAAATTAAGTGATTTTTGGGAGGAGGGGTGAGAAATAGCTTATAACTTGCGAATACATGACACAACAAATTGTTTAAAACCTTGAAATGACCAATTATGGTGTAAATATATCAAAAAAAAAATTCAAAAGGAACACCTGTCCCTTTCGTTTCATGTTGCCTAGCAACAATAGAATTTGGAAAATGCTATATAAGTCAGAATTCATAGAGGAAAATGGTTGCTAAGCAACCGCCTCTCGATCACTAGGGCAAGACTCGAATCGACCGAAGCAAAATATTTCAGAGCTGAATGTTAACACAGACAATACTCAATTATTATAAGAAACAGCTTTTAAAATTTGTGACATAGCTAGATTAATATAGATTATGTTTGTTCGAAGGGCAGATGGTGGCCATAGGTACTGCACGAGTAGTTCTTAAATAACCATAGCAACCAAAGTTGTTCACCAAATTTGATAAAACACGCTCCGTAGAGAGATCAAATGTGTATCTAGTAAACGAAAGTAGTTAACTTGAGCCAGTCGAAAGGGTTTATAAAACAAGAGAAAAGTCTCAATCATTATTGGATCATCTTCGTAACAGACTACCAGGAATTGAGTTTCAAAATTAATAGAATTTGTTAATGTAAATACGCCGATACCATATGTTACGAGTATTATATTCTTATCAGATTTGTTTCATATTAGATACAACAAAGTATCAATGATGAATAGATTTGTGGTGTTTCAGATATGAAAATTTGAGAGGAAGAAAAACAAACATCAGGTGCCATAAACCCAATCATGTATCAGCAAATTATATCAATAATTGGTCCGTGTATGAGCCCCAGGTATAAAAGTAAATAGCCAGCACAGCCAGTGGTATTTCAATTTGTATTTGATGTACGACGACTCAAATTTTCGATGATTAAACAAGATTAGGAAAATAATGTTTCTTCACAAATTTGCAATATTTTTCGGGTTCATAAGAATAAGTTTTACATCACGAAGTCTTGATATGACAGGGGTCACTCCGCTGTATGACTTGTGCCCATATACAAATTATTGTTCAAGAAATGCAACTAAGAGCTTGGAGAATAATGACAAAACGCCGTGTTGTGGACACTGCTCATGCAAAGACGACTGTTGGGAGCGCGGGAACTGTTGTGTTGACAAACAAAATATAATTGTGAGACAACCCCTCGAGTCGTGCCTGGAAGTCATCGTGAAAAAAGGAGTACTTCATAAAACACAGACAAGTCTACCGCGATATTATGTAATTCAGAGCTGTCCGACATTGAATGATACTTTGACTGAGATGTGCGTCGGGAATAATCAGTCATCGTTCGACGATTTCATTTGGGTGACAGACGATCGCACGAACAAAATATATAACAATAAACACTGTGCGGCGTGTCACGGCTTGGTCAGTTATACCAAATGGCAGATCGCCACAGATTGCTTGGTACCCATGAACGGTGAAACTTCTGCTGCAGATGCATTCAATTTTGTCATGAATAAATGCGCATTGTTTGTTATACCTCCAGAAAATACGGACGAAGGTGTAAACCGTTGCTTTATATCCGACTTCAACACGTGCAATGAGACACGTAAATGGCGGTCCTATGATCCGGCCCTGGAATCAGCATGTCATAGTTTTGAGCAGCTGTACTACTATCAAGAAAATCGCTTTCAGTTCTACATTAAGAACGTCTATTGTTTTCTTTGTAATTTTGGAACGCGTGAGCAAGAGGTAAAGGACGTTTGTGAGTCGACGACTTCCACGGGTTCAAAGACCGACTTGTTTGGTTTTACAGCAATTTTAGATTTCACAGGAATCGATAAAGAAATACAGATCAAGGCAGATGGAGCACTTCGCCCACAATCAGTTTGTTCCAGTGATGAAATCAAAGATCCTTTAGAGGTATTGTTCTTTTTCAGTTTGAAACATAGGGTTAAAAATATTTTCCGCATTCAAATATATTCTTAAGACATGTCGAAACCCGATGACAAACAGAATATATAATGATATGCTCAGAAGCAAAGGTTTAGTCAGTGAAAATGCATGTAAACTCTCATTAAGACTACTCAAACCGTTGTATCTCCAAAAGTCCTTGATAGTTTGTGTTTACTACTCGCAGTAATAAAGCTGTGAATAGTACCTAACCTTTCTAAGAACAACGATGGAAATATCCTTTTTGGATTTGCCAGAGTACATACACCAATTTTCGTTCTTATTTTAAATGAAAGGGGGGGGGGGGGTGTAATAACCAAGGTCTGAATTTTGGCCTGTTCTTTCTCGAGACTGCGGCTGAATTTTGCCCTAACTTTTTTTTTTTCGGATTTTTGTCACTGACACCATCTTCTACTAACAACGCTATAAATCAAAGCATCAATCTTAGTTTTGGGTATTTACAAAATTATGTTTTTCAAAAAGGGTCAGTAAATGTTGACAAAGGCAAATGATGCAGTTTCTGATCAAACTGAGCAAGAATTCGTCTTTGCATATTTAACAAAGAGGAACAACCAAGGCAAGCAACATGCTTAAATAGTTTTAGTCTTGTCAAAGTTACAGACTGAACATTTTCATCTGAGTATAAATACTTCAAAAAGATTTCATTTCTTTGGTTTTCATTATTTTCTGCTTTACGACTCTTCGCCACGTCAGATGCCACGTAAAACTGGCTTTATTTCTTCAGTTTTGGAGTATTTTGGTGCAGTTTTATATATGAGCATGTGTATGAGAAAACCAACAATTTGGACCAGGTCCGACAAAAACCAGGCTGTACAGTCACAGAACAAAGCTAGAAATATGAAACTTTGGATTTAAGTAGAAGAGGAATTGTACTATCCGTGTGGCGAAAACAAAGGCGCTGATCAGCTTCGCAGTAACTGCAAAGCTGATCTGCGACTTTGTTTTCGCATATGCAAATTGTTGGTTTTCTCATACGAAGGCTCATATATGTATGTTCCAATTGTATAATTTTATTCTTTTTTTTTATTTTGATTTTAGGGAGAATGTCTTAAACTGACATGCCCGATGTTACACGCGCCTATCTACGGAAAATGCGAGAAACTGATATCCAGCACAAGTCTTCTGGGAATATCTGCATCATTCAAGCTTGACTCACAACGAAGCGAGAGTGTTCTGATATTAGAAACGTCTGAATTTCGGGTAGAAAATTTCGCGGAAACACTTTTTAAGAAACTACAAAGAAAACTAAGTCTGGTTAAAGGAAACTGTGATCTTCGTAAAGAAGCCCTATGTGGCACGTTCGAAAACAAATCTATCCCAGGAATGTTTGCAATCCAGATCAGATATACAACAGCCAAAGGTTGTCAAGAAGATCTTATAAATGACAGGATACTATGGCTTCTGAATGAAACAATTAATGTACAACTTGAAAAGAAATTTGTATCATTCACTGCGACTGCAATATCCTCTATGGAATATTTTAGATACTGCACGAGCGCACGAGACAAATACAATGTGGGAACATGGTTGGCCCTCAAATATATTGATTTTCAAAGTTTCATAGGATGTCCGTCAGTTTTATTGAATGAGGGTCATTATGCGAATTTGATGGGGAATGCAAGCGAAGCGTCACAGAGAGAAAAAATAAACCATATATTCAACCTTACAGCACTTGGAAGTAATATAACTTCCCAAAACGAGAATTTCACGACGCAAGTTTGCTTTGAATCTTATTCGTCGGTTCTTATGGCAAATCAAAGAGTGAGTAATGCATGTATGAATAAAGAGACGGATATGATGGTGCTGACAATTATAGCTTGCCTTCTTAGCGAATTGTAGTCATTTTTGAAAATATTCGTTTGCCAAAGTCTATGGGACAGTCTTTTCATAGATCATTTAGCTTTTCATTTATAAGCAACTTCGATCGATCCGAATATTGAAATTAAATAATTATTATTTTTATTTTGATTGTTCATCTTACGTTTGGCTGATGATATTAATATAAACACTACCTGCTCTTGTACTCCTTACAAGATGAGTACCAGTAACAAAGATGTTACAATAGCTCAAAGCGCCATTCAAACATTCCCAGCTATAACTTGAGCAGCGTCGTGGTTTCCGACAAGGTCCGACACAAACTGGTCTGTATTGCCATAAAAGAAGGTTAATGGCTTGAAATGGCTAGAACATCAATATTCTTAAACTTGAATACAAAAAGATGAAAACTGCGATCCCTTAAGAGCAGTGAACATATTAATGAGTAAGAGGATGCCGCAGTTTCGGCTACTTAAGCTTCTGCAGTGACCCTGAAGATTTGGCAACATTGAGCCAAAGGGAATTACTGTAATTTTGCAACTTTCAACAGGCTAGTCGGTTCAAAGACTAGTATCATCCAAATCAAACTAGTGTATCAAACGTTAGTTAGAAATCGAATCTAAACTGATAAAAATTTTCTGATTTCTCAAAATACCCTCGATGATCTCAAAGGACCTAAAGATGAAAGCTACGATCCCTTAAGAGCATAGAACATACCGCGGTTGCGGCAACTAAAAGGGTAAAAGTAGACAGAAGATGACGCAATCAGAAAGAAATCCCCACTCCAAAAACCGAGGTGGGGAAAAACTTAATTGACAATAAAGTACTTATACTATGGGAACATATTGTATGCCAAGTGAGCAGATATTTCCCAATAAGCGCTCACTCAGTTACCCGAACTTAATATATGAAAAAGTACATACGTTTCAAACATCACAAAAATTCAACACCAACACATAAAACAAGTAGAACTACAACAGAAGTATCGCATTGGAACGATCGGTAATATAGATATTACTGGCGGGCTTAAATCGATTTTACATGGCCATAACGTCACACTCAGCCTCTGCAAAAGTTAACAACATTTAGTTTGTTGTTTAGTCCTCGTGGTGAATCCCTTACTAGTCAATAAATTATTAAAGACAAACAAATAAATCATAGTAAACACCACAAGCAAGGACTAGCAGATACAATAAGCTGCCCGGCAATGGAGATCCCTGGACGCCTAACAACATCACTGAAAATTACAGCAAAGGAAAAAAGCAACTGAACCCCGGTGAGCCAAGCAACAGGCAAGAAGCTCCGGTCCCAACCTACTTAAATTAATAGCTTGATGCCGGGGTCATCACATAGTCTGGCGCCCGACCCGCCGGTGTGCAATTAAAGAAGGAAGCATAGTTATTGAACCGTAATTGGGTTACAAACTTAGCATGCATACTATCGCATTACAATTATATTATATCCTGTACGTTTGTAACGTATAATGATTTTTCTAAACTGAACAGAAACATCATTCCTCTCTATGAATCCCTTAAATTTGTAAACCAGGTCACCATACAATTCTGGCTCCGAGAGGCCCTCACGTAAAATGCGCATCTTACCCAACATTAAAATTGGAAACCAATTCGTAGTATCGAATGCCCTGATGGAGACGTTGGGCTGTTAATCATTTATTTCAAGCATTGAATTCTGCAACATGACTGCGGATCGTCAGTGACACTCACGGAGAAAAAGTAAATTACTGTTATTTCGCAGGTTTCAACAAGAGTCGACAAAGATAGTAGTATATCCAAATAGAGCCAACTATTTCAAAATATCGAGAGCTTTTGTAGCAAATGAATCTAAACAGATTTTTTTTATTTCTCAGAATGCCCTCGCTGATCTCAATGGACCAAACGGAAAATACAATTTGCAATATGGATGGTATACGAGGAGACTTTTAACGGCCGACAAAAGGCACACCATCAGCTATAGCAGTAGCAAATAGAAATAAAACTGCGATCCGTTAAGAGCAGAGAACATATAATGACGTCAGTAAAAAGCATCGAAAATGTTGCTTAACTTGGCCAACATATTGAATTATTGCATAAATTTTGCATTTTCCTCAATTTTAACTTCTCCCTCATAGTATACCATAAAAACCATATTGGTACTTTTCTCAAAACATGTGTCGGTGCACCAATATTAAAAGTGCCTCCTGGCGTCAAGATACAGACTTATTTGACGTCAAAATTCGTGAATATACTGCAAAGTTATTTTGCAAACTTTTTGAAACGCGACGTTACTGGACTACATGAAGTTGAAATACCGAAAATAACACAGGGAAGTTTCACAAGAAAAGAAATAAAAGGAACGAAAAACAGATAATCTTCGGTTTCTTGTGTCCGAACCGACTCCGTTGTCCAGGACTTTTATCACTCCGGTATAAGATTTGTTTTCCTGCAGCAAAATCGTTTTGACGTCGACGAAGAGATGCCGTTATGTTCTGATGCACAATTTAGCCTTATTTAAACACGTACTCGCATTGTTAAATTGAACAGCTGAGAATCGAGCAATAGTATACTGGCGCTATTTCCCTATACGTCTATTCTTCGCTTCGGCAACAAATCAAAACAACACATTTGATGCAATGTGGCGCACTTTATTGTGAAGTGAACAGTGAACATGAGAAAGTGACAGCACTGACGAATCGTTTGTAACGTAGAATAAATATGCGGGTTATGCTTGAATAAAAAGTACGAGCAAGTTCAGAAATTTGAACGACTTGATTTGAATGTGTACTTTCAGTATCAGACAATCGCTGGGTCACTTTCAGAGGTCTACTGCCGATGATCTCGACCCCGTACAGAATACCCGCCGCCCAGCAAAAACATACCTCAACCAGCCCTTTATTTTTTGCTAGCGTTTCGGTTAAAAAAGCTGTAGATTACGTGCCGTGCAGTATATTCCTAGAGGGAAGGTGGCAATCTAACACCTTAAGATCATCTTATCTATACAAATTTTGGTACAAAGCTGTTCACTTCGAGAGAGTGCCCTAGAAACTGATTATCATAACCACAGTAAAACGCTTACTCACTGAATCGCCCGTGCATAAACTCCAGTATACTACAACAAATTAGTTGCGCTCTCGTGTCGCATAGACAATTATTTCGATCTATTCGATGAAACGATCGAAATATTTAGTCTATTCTTCGCTTCGGCAACAAATCAAAACAACACATTTGATGCAATGTGGCGCACTTTAGAATGATGCAAATGATAGACGCCTGTAAAGTACCAAAATTTGTACAGATTCAAAAATAATTTTATGTTAACAACATGATTATGATTCGAACAGACCAAAGCTCTATGTACAATCTTCTAACCACAAAAGTATGCATGTTCGACCTACTTGTCAATAATCCAAATCTTACAAACCTACGTTCTTCAACTTTAAGCTCCAACCATTAACATTACTCATCATAAACACAAAGCCAAATCGGACGCAGAAAGCTTGCAAACATACCTTTGTTCATTATCCCATTACATGTATTTTACATCACACAACGAGTTCCAATGCTTTTCCGGCACTTAGATTTGTGTAAAATGTGCTTACCAGAAAAAATAAAATTATATACGAGGTGTGTCGTCACTATCTGTGCTTTAGCTTAGAGACCATTTGCTATATGAAAAACTTAATTCCGAGTTCAGCTTTCTCTACTTAAAACCTTACTATTAATTGAAAGAAATTTCAACATTTTTATTAGTATTGGCATTTAGCTAACTTTCAGAAACAATCTCAACAAATCCAAACACATCGGTGAGCTGCCTAAGCGTACCGACAGTTCACTATTCACTGTATGATTGTCAAACGCCATGTCAATGCTCTTGCTCCAGATTTGTCCATTTGTAATACAAGTTTCACTCGTTCTGCTCTTACGCCATTCTGAGAACGTCACTCTGAAAACATACATGAAAAACATAGTGTGACGAAAAGAGAATATTATTAACCAAAATGTTACTCAAACGCTTCTGTTCAAAATAATTTACTATGAATATGACTGATAGATGAGATCCGTCATTACATTTTCTACCTTTGAATAATATTTGCCCGAATAACCTAAACCATTTTCTGCTATAATTCAAAATTCATGTTTTAATTTTTAACATTTATTTTTGTCTCCGCAGTCTCTATATTTCTATTACTATAGACGAATACGTATATTTTATTTTGATATTTTTCCCCCGTTTGATGTATACAGCATTTTATAAAATAGATATACTTATATAAAATGAATCTACCCGTCTGTTATCTTCATGCCAAGTTATTCTGCAGTATGCGCTAAATTTTCAATTTACCTTGACTCGCTTATTAAATTTACCGAATTGGTGGTATTGCCATAACAATAGTTTTAGTTCCAATGTCCTGATTCCATGGCCGCACAAGCTAGCACAAACACCGTCTTTCTATGACTAACTTCATATCAATTTCTCTACTAAATTGTTATCAATGAAGTATACCTTGCAGTTCGTGCAACCATTTACATCGTTTCTGGCTTTACTACATTTGAGTTTACAGCCTACATTTTAACAATATCACTTTTCATCCGAAACTGTTGGTAAACTTATTTTATTTTACTACCTCCAGTCAATATTACGGGCTCTGATCTTTACTTAGTGCCACATCAAATACTCACGTTTCAGCCGCATCAGGGGCGTTTAAATTCAGCCGCACCGGACTTTGATTTTAGCCACATCTGAGCATTACTTTTCAGCTACATCCGGAGCTCTGTGGCTCACAGATCAGCCACTTCAGAGGCTCACATTTCAGCCACTTCCTTGGCTTGTAATTCAGCTTTGATTTTCAGTCACATCTGAAGCTTTACTTTTTAGCCATATCCGAGGCTCACATTACAGCCATATCCGAGGCTCATATTTCAGCCATATCCGAGGCCCATACTTCAGCCATTTCCGAGGCTCATATTTCAGCCATATCCGAGGCTCATGTTTCAGCCATATCCGAGGCTCATATTTCAGCCATTTCCGAGGCTCATATTTCAGCCATATCCGAGGCTCATATATCAGCCATATCCGAGGCTCATATTTCAGCCATACTTACGTTTTAATACTCACACGAGGCTTTTATTTCATGTTAAACTTTCCATCTGTGTTCATATTTACCTGCATGACACTCCAGTCACATTTGTTACTCTGGTTTTCTCGCCTGATCCGTGCCCGAATGCGGTCTCAAAGTTTGGCTACAGCCGAGGCTCACAAATCAATACTCATACGAGGCTTTTATTTCCAGTTTCCATCGGTACTCATATTTACCTGTATGATATTCTAGTCACATTTATTACTCTGATTTTCTCGCCTGATCAGGTGCCTACATCCTAGCTCAAAGTTTGAATACATCCGGGTTTCAAAAGTTAATACTGATACGAGTCTCATATTTCCATCGGTACTCATATTTACCTGCATGATACTCATTTATTACACTGGTTTCTAGCCTGATAGTTCTCCAACGATCGCCTATCCAGTCACATCCGTAGCTCAGATTTTCAGTGGATTCCGATGCTCAAACTTAGCTGTGCTTTAAGTTTCATCCAAAGTTCACATGTCTATCTTAAAACTGTACTGACATTTACCTTTACTAAATAGGTGTACATAATGCCCGTGTCACGTGGGGCTATGAAATACTTGCCTAACAATGAGTGAACATTATGCTTTTAACGAATACTTACATTTACTTGTCTAACAATGGTTCCTGTATACTTTATGCATAGTTTTAATTTTAAAATTCATCGATGACTCTTATATTATATGTCTCATATTCTTTAGATCATATACCAATTCTCGTTGATGTCGCAGAATCCCAGCCTCATCAGGGAAAATCTAATTTCATGCAGAACTCGTATTATACCGTTAATAACTTTTATCATTTACCAGTCTTAACTATGTGTATCTTCCACAGCTGATATTTAAATAAAGCGCACATAACTGTTTTATCCTTTTTCTTCAACCATTATATAATTATGTGCATATAGCCATTTCATTTCTGGCGGCCTACAAGTACATATACCTTGTCGGTTTCCTATTCATACGCTCTTTCCGTCTTTATATCTTATTGACAACTTTATTGCATGTTCAGCGGATTGTACATTTCTTTGCATAAATAAACATTTGTATTACAATATTATATGTTTTCGCTGAAAAAATTTCAATAATTCTGGACCTTTAGTCAACCGCCCTCGCAAACTGGGTTTAATAATGCATTACTGTCTAGCCAGTTCAGAAATTTTGATATTGTTTCAAGTGTAATACTGATCTACGAAATATATTAATCCGACTTCTACAAACCTGTTTCCTGGTATAATCCGAACCTGAACTGACTGCCACTTTGTTTGCTTTATAACTTGGGACAATATTGACACAACCGCCAAATAAACTGGCGTTGATTCCAGCCACATTTCTATTCATATACCTTCACCAGCTTGTCTGTTTGAACGCTTTGACTGTTTTAGCGCGTCTCGGCTTAACGTGTAATGAAAGCCTCCAGTACTTGAAACAAAACATTGCATTTGTTACCGTAAACATTTTCATTTTCAAGAACAGTTGTTTTATGAATAATGGTTAAGGCTACAGTACTATTGACATGCAAATGTACGAAATATAAAACAATGTACATACCGTATCTAAGTGACATTATACTTGCACGTACAGTCCAGATACCGCCGCTAAATGACATTCTACTTGTATGTTATTTCTATGAATCGCCAATCCACATTTTGATACTATATTAGGTGTCTGTGATAACCATTACCATAAACATTTTGAAAAGAAAGATATCCCAAAATACTTATCTTGTTTATTTCCACGTAAGCATGTATAACCATGAACCACTCCCCGGAACACTGGGCATTACGCTTTCAGAATGTACACCGAGTCATACGGTGCTCTGCATCAAGCTGAAAAAATTAATAATCGTGAGCTTCTAACGTTAAACAATATACTTTCATGCTATTTTATGGCATACATGCTACTTTAATGACGTACACGTGTATAGTAATACAAAAATGCACGTTACTATGTTTCTGATGCTAACTGCAAAGTTTTGTTATGTTTCATTATGTATATCGTCATTTTAATGTTTCCAAATATGAATAATAAAAGACATGGCAAGAACATTAAATCTACTGTTTAACTGTTTTGTGATCTATCCGTGTATACGTTCAACCAAAGAAGCAATATACACTATAGTCGCCGGTTTTCGTGAGTACTTTATTTTAATGATACATGCACAGATTTAACAGCCGGGACCTATATACGCAATCATCTTAATAATAAATCCTCGCACAAGTTGCATCTTTATTCACACCATGTTTAGCTATTGTCCCTGCTTCACTCTCTGTTGGTGCCAAATATGGTGGTCCATGCTATCGATACTCATAAAACTTTCTTACTTATTAATTAACAGATTACAATCTAATAAATATGCTTCTTATATGCGTAAAATAAATAAAAACAGCATATAGATACTCATCTTTAAATAAAAACAGCATATAGATACTCATCTTATTATACAAGAAATCTGTCCCGTCGTAACTGCCGAAATTGACACCTGTGTCCCTTTGCCCGAATCGACTTCGCATTGTCGCTACCAACATAAACGCATGGCATTCTCAAGTTCCCAAATTGCATCTGCGCTGCAACGAAATGTAGACAGTATTTAGTTTATACTTGATTTATAGTTGAAACGAACTGTTCAATTATATGAGATGTAAATTATTATTATTATTATTATTATTATTATTATTATTATTATTATTATTATTATTATTATTATGTTATTTAAACCGTTACACATTTTGATCAGTATATAATGCTTTTCTTCGGTTGTGTCTTTTTTAAATCATGCATCTGCTGCTACAATTAACTATAGTATGCTGAATAAAAACGTTGTGTTCTTCTTACCTCGTATTACATGTAAAGCATGTTAGTAATAAAAAGCCGATCTTGATTGCCTGAAAACTACACATTCTAAAAAACAAATACTGCATATAATTCATGAAAGGCGTGGTAACCTATGCCATCACAGATGAACAAACCCACGTGCATTTAACAATCATATAATAATGTCATTCGTGTCAATAAAAAGTTTTATAAATCATTTAGACACCACGTCTGAATTGATAACCGTATGTAAACGAAGCGACAGTGTTTTGAGTTCTGAATCTAACAAGTTTACTGGTGACGTGCCAATTAACATATTATTTCGCCAGAATTATAGAATAAAATGCCGTCCAGTAAATACTTATCTTTTCTCCGTGAACTGTGCCTTGGTCAGCGCCGCCCTGTTCAAGCTTCGTCATGTCTGAGGTCGATATATTCATCGAATGTACGTGTAAAAATCTCGCCGTGGTACAAAGCTGTTCACTTCGAGAGAGTGCCCTAGAAACTGATTATCATAACAACAGTAAAACGCTTACTCACTGAATCGCCCGTGCATAAACTCCAGTATACTACAACAAATTAGTTGCGCTCTCGTGTCGCATACACAATTATTTCGATCTATTCGATGAAACGATCGAAATATTTAGTCAAAACATATTATCTGTAAGGACGTTAGTTTCACGTTGATAGGCAGCGAAAGGAACAACAACAAAAGCCCTGAGCGGTGAAATCTACGTCTTCTGTAGGATTTCACATGAACGTTACCTCTTCTGCATGCCGAAGTGAGTGTGAAAATTATGGTGAACTTTACATGAAACATGAACTTCTACACGGTCGCCAAAAATGTGAACTGCCAGACAGAACAAGATACTCTTGCCGAAAAAGTGTGAACCTTCTACACTCGTCAGGATTTTGGCTTTCAGGAGGTTGGCCAAAATTGGTAAACTTTACATACACAATGCAAAACGAAAGTAACAATACTAGTCATTTCGGGAGGTCGCCAAAATTATGTGAACTGATGCAAAAGACATTCTTTAGCATGCAAAAAACACCAACCACCTTTCTAGTCTGCCTACACTTCTAACCCTAGCCTGTCGTAACCCTAACCCTAGCCATAACATTAGTCCTAACCCTAACCCTAGTCCTAACCCTAGCTCAAACCCTAAGCATAGTACTTACCCTAGCCCTAACCCTAGTATTAATCCTAACCCTAACTCTAGACCTAACCCTAACCCCAGCATTATTCATAACCCTAACCCTAACATTAATTCTAACCCTAACCCTAGCCTAAACCCTAACCCTAACCCTAGCATTAATCCTAACCCTAACCCTAGCCCAAACCCTAGCCCTAGCCCTCACCCTAAACCTAACCCTAACCCTTACCCTAACCCTAGTATAAATCCTAATCATAACCCTAACCCTAGCATTAATCCTAACCCTAACCCTAGCCCTAACCCTAAAAATAGCCCTAACCCTAACCCTAGCATTAATCCTAACCCTAACCCTAGTCTTAACCCTAACCCTAGCCCTAACCCTAACTCTAGTATTTATTCTTACCCTAACCTTACCCTAATCCTAACCCTAAACCTAGCATTAATTCTAACCCTAACCGTAGCCTTAACACTGGCCCAAACCCTAACCCTAGCCCTAACACAAGCCCTAACCCTTGCCTTAGCCATAACCCTAGCCCTAGCCTTAAGCCTAACCCTAGCCACCTAACCATAGCTTTAAACACTAGCTAACCCTAACCCTAGTTTGCCTAACCTGAACCCTTATGTGGGAAATTGCTGGCCAAAAATCTGCAGAAGACATTACTTGTAAAACAACAAAGTCCTAACCTAACCCTATCATTAGTCCAACCCTTGGTCTAGCCAAACCTTTGCCCTTTGGTACCTTCCCGTGTTCAAATTCACGCTTAGAACAGGCTCGTAACCCTATACTTTATGTAGAAATTCGCTGGCCAAAAATGTGTGAACATCTGCAGGAGACATTACAACAAAGTTATAACCGAACCCTAACATAAGTCTAACCTTTATCCTAGTGTAATCCCCAAGCTTGTCTAACCCTTCTCTACAGGACCCTTTGGTACCTTCCCGTGTTCACGCTTAGAACAGGCTCGTAACCATATCCTTTATGTAGAAATTCGCTGGCCAAAAATGCGTGAACAACTACAGGAGACATTACAACAAAGTTATAACCTAACCCTAACATTAGTCTAACCCTTATCCTAGTGTTATACCCTAGCTTAGTCTAACCTTTGCTCTACAGGACCCTTTGGTACCCCCTTTTTCACATTCACGCTTAGAATAGGTTCTTAATCTATATACTTATGTAGCAATTCCGACACAAAAAGTGTGAAAATCTGCGATGATATTATTTGTAAAAGAAAAACTCAGTCTGAACCTAACATAAGTCTGACGCTTACCCTATTTTAACCCCTTAACACAGTCTTACCATTACCTTATATGACCCTTTTGTATCCTCCCTTGTCCATATTAACACATAAAACATGCTCTTAACCCGAACCCTTTTGTGGGAATCTGCTGGCCAAAAAATGTGTGAACTTTTGCAGAAGATATTACAGCAAAGTCCTCACCTAACCCTAACATTAGTACAACCCTTATCCTAGTGTTATCCATTACCCTAGCCTAACATTTACCCTTTGGTACCTTCCTTGTTTACACTCACGCAAATTGGTCGCCAAAATGTGTGAAAATCTACAGAAGACATTATTATTAAAAAAAAAAAAAAAAAAAAAAAAAAAAAAAAAAAATACGTCCGAACATAACCCGCACCTACGTATGGGAAATAATGATAAACAACAAAATCTTATTAAATGATATGATCAATACATGAAATAATTATAGTTGTTAATCTTAGGAGCATGGCATATCATACTTAACTGAGGCGTTTTGGTTGACGTCAGTTTATAAGGAGAAAAAAAGTGCCGTTTCGGCTACTTAAACCCAAGTCCAACCTGGTTCGATATACACATCATGAAAACATGTCCGTGTAATGTATACCCCCTTGAACGCCACTTTTATATAGCAAAACTGGGGTATCCAGGGGTTTACCTACTTTTCTTATTTTTGCTCCAAAACATAGATTGTGGGTACTCGTTAGAACCGCCTCGACGAGGCGGTTCTAACATGTACCCACAATCTATGTTTTGAGCAAAAAAAAAGTAAAATATAAAAAAAAAATTCAGCTGAAAATTTTCAATTTTTAAAGCTAAAAAAATCTGTGTATATTGCATGGGCAAGTTTTCGTAATGAGATTATAATATAATTATGTTGTTGCTTTTTTCAATATGACCTATTTAGAGGACAGAAAATTGCAAATCGTGTGCTGCCAACTTTGTTTTCTCCCATAACCAAATGGTTAGACTAAATTGATTTTTATAGCATTTTATGGCCTGCTTATTTGACGTTTGCTGCATTGAGTATAGAAATCCGCTGCAATTCAGAACCTTTTCATTTCAGAATTTCTGGAATCACAAATTATAGGGACAACTCTATCATACTTATACCAACACCATGAATCCAAATTGTGTAGAATATATTAAGTACCTATGTGTTGGCCAAAATATGGACATGCAGTTCGTTGCATTTTCTTAATTATGTACGCGAACCATACTTTTCTGAACCGGTATTAAACTTTCTGAAGTTAACTTATTTACGTCCGCAATATTACATACGCTTTTTTGTAGTGTGTTTTTATCATGGCGTATCATATAGTGATTTATTTGATTATCCAAGAAGATTCACTGACTAACAGGACGGACTAAGTAACTAAATGTGAAACAAAGCAGAACCTAAGGTGGGGCTGGTCGTCTGTAAAACCGGTTTTAGCCCCTGGGTAAAAGGTGGTCCTAATGTTAGGGTTCTATTTGTTTTATGCTTTGGTGCCAAATGTTGTGTGTTGCTGTCGTCTTTTATGTGCTTATTCGTATGTTAAGGTGCAATCTTTTGGGGGGGAAAGTAATGCTCACTCGGCTTGCGATATGTTCTCTTTGTATCAGTGCATTTTCTAGGGTTTTCTTGTCGGGGAATGTAAAGTGGTTCTGATTGCAGATTCAAGACACAATATTTCTCATGACACGACTCTTCTTAAAAAGCCAGGTAGAATTTCTTGTTATTTTGATTGCTCAGTGGCACTCGCCAGCTGTTTCTATGATATCATTTTTCAGAAAATAGGCAAAAATTTTAAACAGTATTGATACTTATTGTCATTTGGAACCCTGTAATTAGAAATTGTGTCCGTAGGCGAAATCATACACACGACGACAAAAGTAAAGCATGGTCTCCAGGACATGTCTCAAGAAACTAAATTGGAAAAGGTTAAGTTTGGTTTTATGTACTGTCTTGGCCCGATATGTATGCAATACATTTTCACGGAGTCTTTTTTGCAGTTCTGGCTCATCATAATTGTGCACCCAAAGTAGTTAAACTCAAAAACAACTTTAAGCTTCACCTATTGTCCATTCACAATGAGGATGCTTCAGTGTCTGGCTTTCCAGGTATTTGTTGATCAATCGCCATTTGTGAACTGATTGTCAGGTCATACTTCCAACATATGTGATGTGTGTGAAACTTGACCCGCATTTACTTGCATTTTTGACGCTGGACTGGTATGCTTACCTATGTCATCTGCAAAGAGGAGCTCATCTAACGCATTTGTCGAAAGTTTATGTTCTGTACATTTTGTTATTGTCATTTCTCTTTAAGTGAAGATCATGTCTAGTATTCCTCTGTACAACCTGTATTCAAGTTGACTTTCTGGTAGAAGTCAAACCTAATCAATGTGCATATTTAGCCGATATAGCAAGATCTTTCCTAGTATCTTTTCAGCAATTTATAGGGAAATCCTCTGTGGCGGTTACACCGTATTAAAAAGATTTTGATACACTAATTGTGTTTTCACAACGGTTTCCTGTGGTTTTTGATGCAAGGTACAATATTTCAATTTACAGGCTTCTCTATCTAAGCGTATCGCGTTTCAATTTCTAACTGCTTAGCTATTGTGCTTTACTTAATGGTGGCGATCGAATGACTCAAGCATCCAAGTAAACATTTTAAACAATAAACGCTGTGGAAATTGTGCCCAGAAGATTGTTTAGTTTCTCTTGGGATCAGATGACAAAGCATTTGTCAACACGCTATATTTTGGTTGAAAAAATACTCGCCATATCCATATCCATAGGGAAATATTTTAAAATGCTACATATCCAAATGTTCCGTCTAAAACCCAGTCCGTTTAGTCCGAGACAGTTTCGCATTACCAAATAAAGAAATTAATTGATCATGAAAGAAAATAGCAATACACAGTTTGTCATTTTTATAATGAACTGACTTTCTATCATCTGAGATATTTTATCTGCGACGGGGCCACCGTCCTACTCACTCATTATTTCTATTATTATTGTACTAAACTGAGTTAAGAATTTACTTTCCTTCACATGGACCCATTGACACAAGGCAAAATCCTTGGTCGCAGTTTCGACTTAGTTCTTCAAGTTTGTCTCTTTTTGGTTTTGTTTTCTCTGTCGACTCTTTTAATTGGGGTTCGTTTGCCATTATGTATTTATTTACGAGTGATATTTATTTGTGTTACGCAAAAGCTCAAATTTTAATTCAAAATGTCTGATTACCAATTTATCTATAATTAGCACCAGATTATTTCCTGACATAATACCTCTATGAAAACGAAGAAGATTTTCATAAATGATCGGGAGTGTCAACCAGTCTTGCGACAAATCAAGTGTGTAAAAAGGTACAAGAAGGCAAAGATCAGGAAAAGGCGCAATCAGAAAAAGACTCCCACTCCAAAAACCGAGGTGGGAAAAAACCAAACTAACAATCAGGCACTTATACCATGAAACATATCGTAAGCCGAATGAGCAGCTATTTTCCCAATAGGTGGCCACTCAGTTACCTTAACTTAAGTAAAAATATGAAAACATACATAAGGCGCCAACAGCACAAAAAATTTTAAACACCAAGACATAAAACATAAAAGAACCACCACAGAAGTATCGCCTTGGAACGATCAGTAACACAAAGTTACTGGCGGGCTTAAACCGGTTTTACAGGATTCTAACCTCACCCTCAGCTTCTGCTGCATCCGGACGATTTCATGTATCAGTGTAATGTTTGGACTTACTAAGTATGTTGCACGTTCGCTTTCGGTACTTCGTGAAAGGGGACCCTTATATCAAACACTCAAGTTCTCCTAAACTAAATGCAATGCCTTACTCAAGATATGTATTTAAAATACACATCTTCTGACCTGAAAAATATCTAATGTACATACTACTTGACTGGTCATTCATTTTGTTTAAAAAGGTGATGGTGGACAATGATCAGGAAAAATGCACACAATCCAAACAATCGTACTTCCATTGAACTCGTAGAGTCAGCATAGTTCTTTCTGATGAGAGCTTTTTGAAGCATCGCTCTTTAGGTCTATGTGATTTAAGTTTAATTTATCAGTATGTGTGAAGGTAAAGGCGTTTTCTACATGTTGTCTCTACCCAAATTATACGCTCAGCGATTACACAGACGAACTTGGCTGCTCGCCAGACGAAAAGTTCGTCCAGTTCTTGTTTCCAGCTGATTTCCAGTATACACCCATATTGGTCCATGAGCTATTTAAGATGTCGGTACCACCTGACCTGAACAGATCCCCCCGCACTTTTTCACAATTTTGG
Organism: Rugalucina vietnamica; assembly: GCA_964017185.1. Taxonomy (NCBI): domain Eukaryota; kingdom Metazoa; phylum Mollusca; class Bivalvia; order Lucinida; family Lucinidae; genus Rugalucina; species Rugalucina vietnamica. Next base: position 34,211,969 of record OZ024869.1, on the reverse strand, counting down.
CATGTATAGAATTAGATAAAATCGGGGGGACCTTTCTAGGTGGTAGCTTTATGGTTAAAATCTTCGAGTTTATTCTAGTATACCCCCTTCATTTGTCTGTGTTTTTCTCTTATATCTTAAGTTTTCTTCAATTTTTGGAACAAGATAGTCAGCTTGTTCATATGTCTTATTATATAACATGGCTATCAATTATTGTCATATCAATCATTTGATACCAATTTTAGCTCTCTAGGTCTTTTTGCTGCTGAGATATAAACGTTTCTGTTGGTATACCCCCTCTATTTTTCTGTCATTTTTATCTAATATTTTAAGTTCTCATCAATATTCAACACTAAGAAAGCCTAGTTTTTCATAAATCTTATCCTATGATTATAGAGCTTAAAAAGGTACAAGTAGGCAAAGATCAGGAAAAGGCGCAATCAGAAAAAGACTCCCACTCCAAAAACCGAGGTGGGAAAAAACCAAACTAACAATCAGGTACTTATACCATGAAACACACCGTAAGCCGAATGAGCAGCTATTCTCCCAATAGGTGGCCACTCAGTTACCTTAACTTAACTAAAAATAAGTTTTCTTAAATATTCGAAAAACAAAAAAGATATTTTATTTATATACCCTTTACATGGTTATAGAATATTATCATAGCAATCATTTGATACCAATTTCAGCTGTCTAGGACTTTTGGTTGCTGAGATATATACGTTTCCGTTGGCATACCCCCTATATACCCCCTATATTTTTCTGAGATTTTTATCTAATATTTAAAGTTCTCATCTATATTCCAACAATGAGAAAGTCAAATTAATTATGTTTCTTATCTAATGATTATAGAACATAACTCTAACAATCATTTGATTCAAATTTTAGCTCTCTAGAGCTTTGGGTCACTGAGATATCAGCAGTTTGCCAGTGATTTTTCTCCTATATCTGAAGTTCCATTAAGTATTTGCGCTACGAGAGAGTCAGCTTATTGATATATCTAATTGTATAATTATAAAATATTGTTATAGCAATCATTTGATACCAATTTCTGTTCTTTATGACTTTTGGTTCCTGAGAAATACACGTTTTTGTAGGTATACCCCCTCCATTTTCTGTGATTTTTCTCTAATATTTAAAGTTTCCTCAATATTTGAACAGCACAAAAGTCTGACTATTAATGTATCTTATTATGTCGTTTTAAAATGTTATCATAGCAATCATTTGTTACAAATTTCAGCTCTCTGTGGCTTTTGGCTGCTGAGCTATAAACGTTTCTGTAGGTATACCCTCTACATTGGTCTGTAATTTGTCTCTATAATTGAAAGTTTCATCAATATTTGAACACCAAGAAGGTCAAAATCATTCTGTTTTTTTTTTCACATTAATATAGAACATTATCATAACAATAATTTAATACAAATTTCAAGTCTTTGGAGTTTTTGGTTGCTGAGATATCTGAATTTCGTTGATTTTTCCCCTTCGTTTATCTGTTATTTTTCTCTAATATATGAAGCTCTTTTTTTATATTTTTGAGCCTTAAGATAGCCAGATTGTTTATATATCTTATTACATGGTTATAGAGCATTGTCATAGCAATCATTTGATACCAATTCAAGCTCTTTAGAGCTTTTGGTTGCTGAGATACAAACAACTGTGCTGGTATTCTCCATTTTCTGTGATTTTAGTCTAATACATGAAGTTTTCATCAATATTCGAACACCCGGAAGTCAGTTTGATAATTATATCTTATTACATAGTTATATAGCATTGCAAAAGCAATCATTTGAAACCTATTTCTGCTTTCTAGGTCTATCAGTAGCCAAGATACATGTGGTAATATAGGTGTACCACCTTACTATCTGCGCTTATTAGGGGTTGTATTGAACACTCTGTGATTTTAGGTGACACAAATGGGCATTTAAGTGATCCTCTGACCAAACTGGCACCCTTGAGCATTTGTTCTAAGGGTTCAAATTACATCCCATAACTTAAACCAAACCCTTCAAATTGCAATATAATTATTTTCCCTTTGTAAATCCTGATTTTCGTCATTTTCATTAATATTCATGAAAATTCAAATGAGATGATTTTCATTTAGGCCCATGGCATCAACAATTTGTCAAATAGAATAATTGATACAATTACAAGGAGCAACATTGATAGTTTAGGCCTGAAATTAGTTTTTATGGGATAATTTATTTATTTATTTTATTTTTTTTTTTTTTTTTTTTTTTTTTTTTTTCATTTCAATGTTTTAATGAAAATTCATGAATATGCAAGTAAGATAATTTCCATTACTTATCATAAGATAAAAGGGATATGTCTAAGCTTAAGAATGAGACCAAGTTCAATGGTCTAGGATAAAAACAATTGAGATATTTTCAATTTTTTATGTGTACCCCCATTATTGACGCAAAAATTGAATATTTAGAGTAATTTAATAAAACATAGCGTAAAACGCAAACGCCTCGACTTTCAGATGGCAGAAAACAGGATTTGATAGCTTTTTCAATGTACTTTTAGAGAATAATAGTGTAGAAATTTCCCTTGGGGAGGAAAGGGGGATATGGATAGCTAGAAGACTATTCTCTACCGTTTTTGTGTTAAAATGACGTAATTTTAATTATGGGGTATCGTAAATAACGTGTCGTTTCACCATTAAAGCTACCAGCAATGCAAGTCCCCCCGATTTTTTACAAGTAGGCAAAGATCAGGAAAAGGCGCAATCAGAAAAAGACTCCCACTCCAAAAACCAAGGTGGGAAAAAACCAAACTAACAAGTCTACAAACATAGTCCTACATGAAAATCATGAGGGGATTTGTTCAGGCCAGATGGTACCGACCCCCAAAATTTACGGTATTGGCTCATGGACCATATAGACTTGTGCTATTACAACATAAGTCAAAAAAACCTATCACAACAAAAGACCAAAGACATAATGCACCTTTCCCTTGAAGACCCCCACCTCACCATCTGGGTAAAGATACTGAAATGCGCATAACGACATGTTGTTGTAATTTTAATTTGGCACACAGTGAGTTCGAAGAGAATTTCATTGATTTGTGCAGCTGATGTTGTGTCGTGTTGCAGCCCTAAAAGTCTCCATGGTGCAAATTGTATTTTTCTTTCGATCCTTTGAGATCACTAAGGATATTCAATGTTCAAAACACTTGCGTTTAGAAACACACTTCTGAGCAATAATTAAATAATTTGACCCCGTTAAGGAATGTGTCTTTGATTTAGACTTCTCGTGTTTAAAAAGGGGCTACTGGTGATGGTTCATTGCCCAAAATTACGCAATATAGTCCATACTATCTCTCTTTGCATGTATTTACTGCTTCCAAATGCTTCCAAAACTTTATATTCTATTTTATTGATTTGTGGTTTCTTTGAGGCTCTTTCGAACAGCGGCTCGATTACGTCAAAGGGTTCTTAAACTGAAGAGTACATGTACATGGTAGATTTTTCCCAAAATGGCTTTGCAGTCACTGTTTAATACAAAATACAGAGACATCAGAATGTTTGTAAGATTCCATGGTAACGCTGTCTATATTCAATTGTTTGGACATTGGTCAATATTCAAGAGTGTCTGTTGATCGGAAGTCAAATATACACACAATAAATCGCAGTAATGACTTGCGTTGCGATGTAAATGGAATTTGGTGAGTCTCATTACAAGCCCCAATACGTCTTGCCTGCAGATACGATCTTGATTATCTTATTCTGTAAGCAAATATGTTTCTCATTTAGACGCACGAATTATTTGAACAAGAACCTGATTTCCTCCTTATGACTATACACTATAATGACACACGATTGAGTTTGTTCTATAAGCTTCTCTTCTAGGGTAATTGGTGTTTCTGAATCTTTTATATGCAAATACTGGTTTCATGCTGAAGTGGCTGAGGCTCCTTGATGTCGGTTTGTTTTTAGTTGACAATATTAGTGACAAAAACGTATTATTACAAATACATGCATGTTGGTCATAGATTGATTTTATTCCACTTGGGCATATCAAACGTATATAGATTGGAACAAGGTTCACATTATTTTTACATCCGTAGGTGACCTTGTCTATGCTGTTGTTTGTCTTACAATATGTCTTATTTAGAAGACAATTATGTATCTTGACGGAGAAAATTGAAAATCGTGTGCTGCCAACTTTGATTTTTTCCCATATCCAGTTGGTAAGACCAAATTGATTTTCATAGCATTTTATGGCCTGTTCATTTGAAGCTTGATGCATTGGGTAAAGGATATGTGTTGTAATTTAGAAATTGTACATTTCAGAATGGCAGGTACGAGGCGATTCACATTTACAAGAATAACTACATGTATATCATACTTGTACCAACGCCATGAATCCAATTTGGGCAGAATATATTATCGATGTGTTGGCCAAAATATGGACATAAAATCCGTTGCATTTTTTATTATATACGCTTACTTTACCTTAGATTTTTTTTTTTAAAAAGTTAACCAATTTATGTCCGCAATATGACATACGCTTTTTTCAAATTTGCGGGGTATTTTTATCATGGTGTATCGTGATTTTTTGATTATACAAGAAGATTCATTTACTACATGTATGTAGGGAATCATCACGAGAACTGCATAACTTACTAAATGTTGTAAACCACTGAAGAAGCTAAAGGTGGGGCTTGGCTCCTGTAAAATCGGTTTTAGCCCCCGATATTTTTATTACTGACTGTCCCAATGCGGCTTTCCTGTTGTGGTTCTATTAGTTTTAGCCCCCGATATTTTTATTACTGACTGTCCCAATGCGGCTTTTCTGTTGTGGTTCTATTAGTTTCATGTTTTGGTGTCAAATGTTTTGAGTTTCTTTCGCCTTTTAGTCATATATTAAGTTATGTTCAGGTAACTGAGTGGCCCCCTTTGGGAAACTAATGCTCACTTGGCTTCCGATATTTTGTCTTTGTATCACTACTTTTTTGTGTGTGTTTTTTTTTCGTCCGGGATTTAGGGTGGTTCTGATTGCACCAGTTACTCTTCATCCCTTACTTTGACCTTTTTATTTACGCATACATTTCGGTTATTATCAGAACTTGTCGGACTTTCCATAGACAGGATTCCTCGTGATGCTATTCCTCTTCAAGAATCAGCTGGAATTTCTTGTTATTTTGATTGCTCAGTGGTACTCGCCAGCTGCATGTGTATATCGTTTTTCAGAAAATAGGCAAATATTGTAAACAGAAACATATCAAAGTGCTGATATGTCATTTGATACCCTGTGGATAGCAACCCTGTATGACGTTATTTGAATGTGCTCGAAGGCGACATTGTACACGGAGTCAAAAGTAAATCATCGTTTGCCGCTGAGCAGGTATGCTATTATGTCATCTGCACATTTGAGATAATCTGAAGTATTTGTTGAAAGCTCTGCTTGCTTTACATTTTTTTTAATTCTTTTGAAAAAAGGTACAAAGGTACAAGTAGGCAAAGATCAGGAAAAGGCACAATCAGAAAGAGATTCCCACTCCAAAAACCGAGGTGGGAAAAAAAACAAAAACTAACAATCAGGCACTTATACCATGAAACATATCGTAAGCACAAAAAATTTAAACACCAAGACATAAAACAAAAAGAACAAGTAGGCAATAATCAGGAAAATGGCCCAATCAGATAGAAATTCTCACTTCAAAAATCGAGGTGGGACAAACTAAATTGACAATTAGGTACTTGTACTTAGAAAGCATATCGTAAGCCGTGTGAGCAGATATTCTCAATAGGCGACCACTCAGTTACTCGAACTTAACTAAAACTATGAACACGCACTTAAAGTTCAAACAGCACAAAATTCGACTCCAAAACATATAACAAAGTATCGCCTTTGAACGATCAGTGATATATAATTACTGGGGGACTTAAACCGGTTTTACAGGGCCCTAACCTCACCCTCAACTTCCGCAGTGGTTCAAAACATTTAGTTAGTTGTTCGGTCCTCGAGGTTAATCTCTGACTAGTCAATGAATCATCAAGGACAAACAAATAAATCATGATAACCACCATGATGAATCAAAACGAGGACTCACATATACATATTCAGTAAGCTGCCCGACTATGGAGATCCCTTGGCGCCGAATAACTTACTGAAATCCGGAGCAAAAGTTGAACTCCGTTGGGCCAAGCAAGTCTGGTAGCGTAGTTATCAACCATGATTGGGTTAAAACCTAAGCATACAGACTTTCGCATAACATTTAAGTTTTGTCTGTAACGGGTCACGATTTTTCTGAACTGAAAAGAAAAAACGTTCCCTCCTATAAGTTTCTAAAGTTTGTAAACCGAGTCACCATAAAATTCAGGTTCCGAAAGGCCCTCACTTAAAAGCGTCTTTAACCCAACATTATATTTGGAAATCAATTCATAGTGTCTACGATAAAATTTAGAAAAGGTTTTTCGAAGTTTATGATACCGATAGCCCTGTTGGAGAAGTTTGGCCGTTAAACATTTATTTCGAGCGTTGAAGTCTGTAACATGATTGCAGACTCTAGCAAACCTAATAAGTTGCGAAATGTATACACCATAAGAAGCACGACGAGGAACGTCACCATCCAAAAAAAAAAAGGAAAATTTACTACATGTATATCAAAATCAAAGTCATCGCGCTTATTATAAATTTTAGAAGAAACAAATCCATTTGCAACAGAAAGATGTAGATCTAGAAAGGGGGCTTCGGTATCTGAAATATTGGCTTTGTCCAACTGAAGTTCAGGTGGATAAATTTGATTGACCATACCTTCAAAATAAGGGTTGTCATTGTTCAAAAGGTCATCGAGGTACCTAGGTGTGGAATTAAAAGCCTCGATAACATCAGCTTGATTATCATGGTTAAGAGAATCCATGAAATCTCTTTCGTAGCAGTATAAAAATAAATCAGCTACGAGAGGTGCGCAATTTGTACCCATCGGAATTGCAACAATTTGTCTGTATAACTTGGTCCCAGATCTAATATAAATATTATCAAGGAGATAGGACAAGGCGTCGCACACATTCTGACATGACCAAAGTGTATACCGACTTTGGTCAGAGGAAGTGAAAAAAGCCGTTCTGTCATTAAATGCCAAATAAAGTGAACCATAGTTTTTTAATGCCCTTTTGAAGGTCCACTCTATCAAATCCAGAAGTTTTTCTTTTATTAGATTATGTGGTAATGTTGTATACAGAGTAGAAAAATCATATGTGGACAAGCTTGTTTTTATCATATGTAGACAAGAAGTATTTTGTAATAAGAATAAAGATTCGACGTTACGTTGCGCAGCATAACGATAGGCGGTATTTCCATAACGACAGTTGCAACGTACGTGTGCGTATTATGCATGCGTTATTAACCGCATATATAGTGGACAAATAAAGTTAGGGATCAAACTTTTAACGCGCAATTTCTACAAGCGGATTTCAGGATCTCAGTTTTAATTTTTATTTGCTATTACTGCAGCTGGTGTTGTGCCATGTGGCGGCCCTAAAAAGTCTCCCCGTACATCATCCATAGTGCAGGTTATATTTTCTTTTTGGTCCTTTGAGATCAGCGAAGATATTCTGAGAACTCAGAAATTTATTATCGGTTAAGATTCATTTTCTAACCAATGTTTTATATATTTGGCCCCATTTAGATTATACTAGTCTTTGTATCGACTACCCTGTTGAAAGTTGCAAAATTTCGGTAATTCTCTTTGGCTCCATGTTGCCAAATCTAAAGGGTCACTGACGAGACTTCAATAGTCGAAACCGCGGTATGGCCCATCACCTTTCTCATTAATGTGTTCACTGCTCTTAAAGGATCTCAGTTTTAATTTTTATTTGCTATTACTGCAGCTGGTGTTGTGCCGTGTGGCGGCCCTAAAAAGTCTCCCCGTACATCATCCATAGTGCAGGTTATATTTTCTTTTTGGTCCTTTGAGATCAGCGAAGATATTCTGAGAACTCAGAAATTTATTATCGGTTAAGATTTATTTTCTAACCAATGTTTTATATATTTGGCCCCATTTAGATTATACTAGTCGTTGTATCGACTACCCTGTTGAAAGTTGCAAAATTCGGTAATTCTCTTTGGCTCCATGTTGCCAAATCTAAAGGGTCACTGACGAGACTTAAATAGTCGAAACCGCGGTATGGCCCATCACCTTTCTCATTAATGTGTTCACTGCTCTTAAAGGATCTCAGTTTTAATTTTTATTTAGTATTACTGCAGCTGGTGTTGTGCCGTGTGGCGGCCCTAAAAAGTCTCCCCGTACATCATCCATAGTGCAGGTTATATTTTCTTTTTGGTCCTTTGAGATCAGCGAAGATATTCTGAGAACTCAGAAATTTATTATCGGTTAAGATTCATTTTCTAACCAATGTTTTATATATTTGACCCCATTTAGATTATACTAGTCTTTGTATCGACTACCCTGTTGAAAGTTGCAAAATTTCGGTAATTCTCTTTGGCTCCATGTTGCCAAATCTAAAGGGTCACTGACGAGACTTCAATAGTCGAAACCGCGGTATGGCCCATCACCTTTCTCATTAATGTGTTCACTGCTCTTAAAGGATCTCAGTTTAAATTTTTATTCGCTATTACTGCAGCTGGTGTTGTGCCGTGTGGCGGCCCTAAAAAGTCTCCCCGTACATCATCCATAGTGCAGGTTATATTTTCTTTTTGGTCCTTTGAGATCAGCGAAGATATTCTGAGAACTCAGAAATTTATTATCGGTTAAGATTCATTTTCTAACCAATGTTTTATATATTTAGCCCCATTTAGATTATACTAGTCTTTCTATCGACTACCCTGTTGAAAGTTGCAAAATTTCGGTAATTCTCTTTGGCTCCATGTTGCCAAATCTAAAGGGTCACTGACGAGACTTCAATAGTCGAAACCGCGGTATGGCCCATCACCTTTCTCATTAATGTGTTCACTGCTCTTAAAGGATCTCAGTTTTAATTTTTATTTGCTATTACTGCAGCTGGTGTTGTGCCGTGTGGCGGCCCTAAAAAGTCTCCCCGTACATCATCCATAGTGCAGGTTATATTTTCTTTTTGGTCCTTTGAGATCAGCGAAGATATTCTGAGAACTCAGAAATTTATTATCGGTTAAGATTCATTTTCTAACCAATGTTTTATATATTTGGCCCCATTTAGATTATACTAGTCTTTGTATCGACTACCCTGTTGAAAGTTGCAAAATTTCGGTAATTCTCTTTGGCTCCATGTTGCCAAATCTAAAGGGCCACTGACGAGACTTCAATAGTCGAAACCGCGGTATGGCCCATCACCTTTCTCATTAATGTGTTCACTGCTCTTAAAGGATCTCAGTTTTAATTTTTATTCGAAGTGCTGGTAAAATGAAACATTTCTATCATCAAGGTAATTCATTTTGTTGGCTTTGTACTCTTGAGCATCGAAACAATATTCTTCGCTACCAACTAGACCAGGCTTTAAGGCAGACTACCATTAAAATGAAAGTGGTATGAAATTCTAATAGAGAATTGATGGTGTGTAAGTTTGCTCGTGCAAAACTTTTACAATGGCTAGAATTTTTCAATCTTTTTAGCTGGTTGACCTAAGAAATGATGAATTTTGATAACTATCGTGCAAATTCGCAACATTTTCATGAATTGGCAAACTTGAATTTTTGTGGAATCAATCAGTTTTTATGGGCTTTCTATCACTTTGGTTCTTAGGGTAGTGTGTTTTAAAGAACAGCTGTGCTTGAGTCAGATGATGCACAATTTCAAACTTGGTTGCATATGAAAGTGCGATAAAACTGCTAATCCACCATATAAATGACAAATTGATTGATTATCGATTGGCCCAAAAATCCATCCTTAAAAGTTTGATTCCTAATTTATTTTGACCAGTATATATTGCTGCATTATGTGACGAAATGTCATCTCGAAATAACAAACGCTTAAGAAATGGCAACAATTTTATACGTACCCACGTATAAGTACCGACTATTAATTTAGTGTTTTCCCATCTCGGTTTTTGGAGTGGGAATTTCTTTCTGATTGCGCCATTTCCTGAAAATTGCCTACTTTTACCTTTGTAGACTTATTGCAATAGCCTCCAAATACATTTTGTCAAAAAGTTTGACTGACTATCCGTTTTTAGTGTAATTTTCAGAAATTAAGCTGGAATTGTTCTTCCAAAAAAAAAAAAAAAAAAAAAAAAAAGAAAAGAAAAGAAGAAAAAAAAAATAATTGATTTTCATTGATTTAAGCAAGTTTCTATAGAATGATACATAGTTTCAGTAGACATTACGAAACATTCCCTTTTATTTCATAGTAAAATTGGCAAACATCTGGACACCCATGGATAAGGAAACAGATATGAGGTACCGCATCGGAAAACTAACAATCTGTTATTCGCCAAGAGGAATACTGCACTCTGTCGATGGGAGTCTGATGAAAGCTTTGTCAATAGTAGCCCCCAGCCTTATATAATCCGACTGCCAGGGGTTTGTTTAAGTTGGCAGCAATTAAATTGCTTTTCTTGTATGGTATGGCAGTTGGAATTCACCAAGAGGAACGCTGCACCCTGTCTATAGTACCTGATAAAAGCTTTGTCAATTGTGGCTGATGGTCAATTATGCAAACTGTTGAATGTGATCTGGTCACCTTTCAAGGGCATGGAAAAGTGGCGGCCGAAACGTGAAAACACCTTTATATCTTTCAGAAGGCTGTGTCTATCTGCTCTTAGCAGAACTCTATTGGTCGTAAATGATTTTTCAGTGCATCATAAAATTTCTTCATGTAACTTATGTATGCTAAAACTATATAATGATTAGACCCTTTGGAAGCGTCCCAGCGGGCACATGACGTCAAAATGACGTCACATCAACGTTGATGCGACGTCATGACGTCGCATCGACATCGATCTGACGTCATTCTGACGTCATGTGCCTGCTGGGGTAAAACTTTCAAAGGGAGAATGGGTGTCACATGCTATCTTCACTTTCTGAGTCGATCATTTTCTTATCATCACATCGGGTGTGAGGTACATTGTGCGATTTCGGGTAATGAACCCTCATCAGTGACCCTGTACAGACTGGCAACGAAAGACTGGCTTCTGATGGTGTTTTTCTCAGCTCAGAGTCTTGCGTGTGGGCTTGAATTTGTCTGTCTGGTACAATTATAATAATCTAAATTGAACGACAACCTCAGAAAATTTCAGCGGATATCTAAATGATTTTCTGTAAGCTACAAATATACAGGTCAAGCACGTTGTAAAATCGGTTAAATCTCGAATTTGTTCTTGAATAAATCAAAGTTTGCAGTAAAATAAAGCTATACTTATGAAAAAGTTCGATCTGTTTCTCGTTATGATAGCATTTCAGATATGTTTTCAGGATGATCATGTGCATATATGTCTGTAGAATCTTTCTCTGTTTGCGCCTTTTCCTGATCTTTGCCTACTTGTACCTTTTTACACGGTGACTATGTGTCAACTATGTAGCCCTTCTTCCCGTTACAATATGTCCATACGGTATTGTCTATTTGTTGTTTTAGTCATTACCAATTGTGGTTTTAAGGACAGTGTTTTGTTAATTATTCTTCAAGCTCCTCATCATGGTATACCTTTCACTACTAATAAGATGCTCGGGAAAAAAATGGTATAACCATTCTTCTACAATGTACATGTACTTTATATTAGGCGCCTTGGAGATTTTTTCGTGCTCTCGTAATATGCATTTCCCATATTTAAACGGGGTTATGATTTAAAAAATATTGTTGCAACACTATAAAATATGACCATGTTTATAACCCTTTTCAAAAAGATTCAATATAAATCCAATATTCTTTGATTAATGAGCTTCTGTCTAGCATGCTTGTCGGACGAAACCTATTTGGTGTATCGGAAAAACTGTTACTGAATGGTTTTTGTCACTAAACAAAACAGGAAACAAGACTGAAAACCGTTTATTGCTTTTTGGTTGTAAACCAAATGGAATTATCCAACAGTTTGCAACTGTCGCTATATCTTATTGTTTTAGACTGGAATTACCTTTTCCCTGTTCATAATCTTTAAAGTGACTTTAAATCGAGTCGTACGTAAAGCACCAATACTTCACTATGGAATATTAGCGTGTGCGTGCCAAAGGGATTCGCGATTCTGCATTCTGCATTAGTCGTGAATAACAATGAACTTACATATACTGTAAGAGACAAATGTCGATACGTACACCAGCATGTGCTAAAATAGAAAAAAAAACACCATTTACAATTTGGAGCTATAATATACATCTGTTACCTGTAGGAGTGTTCATGTGAATAATCCATCGGCAATATATCCCAGCAGACACATTACGTCAGAATGACGTCAGATCGACGTCGATGCGACGTCATGACGTCGCATCGACGTTGATTTGACGTCATTCTGACGTCATGTGCCCGCTGGGATATTACTACGCAAACGTTTACAAGACTAGGAAACGTGATTGTCTATCGCTTGCTTGATGTGAAAATTACTTTAAAGATACAAAATTACCCAACATACAAACTGTATACAATACAACGTATATATAAGATAACATGAAGCAAACAGAAAAAGTAGATCTTACTTATCTATAATCTATGGCAGCTTTCTTTTTTACATGAACGATTGTTTTTGTTTTATATGAAGATGTTGATGAAATCTCTATCTGTATTGCTTTCATAATTGGAACTACGAAAAATCTCCTTATGTTTCTTGCGATAAAAAGGGTGACGCTTAGATCAGAGCACTTGGACGTTTAAGAACCATTATTATACGTGTAACTGAGGAGAGGCTGACAATGATATAGAATATAAAAGAAGTAGAGTTGTAAATGACATTGAAATATCTTCTCATTTAAGTAAGACACTTTGTTTAAATTTGTCTGTGCTATGACCATATGACGGAGCTTTACTGCCTTTCCTTTTCATTGTAAAGCCAGTTACCGCTGTAAAATCAAAAGACCTTTATTCTACATCATGGAATGAGACTACTTCGTTTCAAAATCGTAATGTGCTAGATACGCTAAAGACTGCGAGATGTCCCAACCGTTTCATCTTGCTTTGACTGTCATACTGTGCTTGTTCTGTGTTCCCACATTGGCATTAGCAGCAGGACAACAGCAAAGCCCAACCGTGAATATAGGTAAGATTTTAAAAAGGTATTGTAAATAGTATTTTAAGACTAAACTTACATAAACTTGTCAAAAAGTTAAGCCTAGCTGAATTGGTCCCATAGGCTAACGATATGTTTTCTTACTAATAGTATAAGTAGAGATTGTTAATTTAGTGTTTTTGGAGTGGGAATTTCTTTCTGATTGTGCCCTTTCCTGATCATTGCCTACCTTTGCCTCCGTAGACTTATTGCAATAACCTCAAAATTCTTTTGTCATAAATTTTGACCAACTAAACGTTTTTACATGCAATTTTCGGATATTAAGCTTGATTTTTTCTTCCGAAAAAAAAGAGGGTTGATTTTCATTTATTTAAGCAAGTTTCTATAGAGCGACACATAATTCAGTAGACATTACGAAACGCTCCCTATTATTCCTATAGTAAAATTGGCAAACATCTGGACATTTACGTATAAGGAAACAGATATGAGCTGCCTCATGGGAAAACCAACAATCTGCATAGGCGAAAAAGAAAGGCGCAGATCAGCTTCGCTGTAACCGCGAAGCTGATCAGTGCCTTTGTTTTCGCTACTCGGAAAGTACAATCCCTCTTCTTCTTATATCCGAAATTTCAAGCTTCTATCTGTCTTCTATGGCTGTAAAGCCCGGTTTGTGTTGGACCTGGTCGAACCCAAATTTTTGGTTTTCTCACGCTCAGGCTCATATCGAAAGACAATCTGTATTACAACTACTCATGCTCCAGATGTTGTTGTTGTCTAATTTGGATTTGGTAAGCGTTTTTCAATTGCTTTTGAAATGTTCTAAATAAACAGTTAAACTTAGTCAATTTAACATTATGTCTATGGAGAACGACATGGGGCTTAACTTATTTTATATGATCAAGACCTTGACCTTCGAAATTTATGCGATCGCATATCATGACGGTGAAAATAAGACTGAACAAAAGTGAAAAACGCTACACCTTAATTGTTTGTCAAATTTCTGAAAAATGAAACAAACCCTCAAATCAAATGAAAGTGTTTTGAAATGTTTAAAGACTTGGCTGTCCATAACACTAAACATGATACGGTTATTGTCACAAATAAAGACAGAACCGCCCAATCAGTGTGTCAGGGTACCATTTTTATGTGTGCAATTGGAACAGAAATTTCACACAGTTTACGACTTAAGAAAACCAAGAGTAAACGTGTCAACCATGTGGAATTGCGTGGATATGTAGTCAGGACATGTGTCAGTCAGAAACTGTAAACGATTCACCACAAGCTTATGTGATGGTTTTTAAAATCAACCTTGAAAAGGGTATTTTTCATCAAATCGCAATGCTTGAAATTTTCTCAATGTAATCTCCATATGATAATGAACCTGTTGTTACATCGACGTTCGAAGATACTCCTAATCGAGAAATGGTAGGAATGATGTGTTTGTAGACCTTAATGAATTGGCAAAAGAAATTTTTCGAAAATCGGTATACACCGGAGAATACCGAACATTCAATATTCCCTATTTGTTTATGTCGAAGGGAGACAATTGTCAAAATGGCAAAATTAGACATTGATTTCTGAGCTTGTTTCAAAGGATAAGTCAAGTTTTTAAACGTTTTAATGTAACACGGGCATCGTACGTTTTAAAAAGCGTAAAAAATCTTTTCTTGCGCATGCGCACATGCATAATTTATCGAAAAACACTTTAAACGCATAATGATCCCTAACTCAGATATCAAATGAGACCAATCGATGAAATTTTCACGAAACATTTGCTGGAAGCCTGGAAAACATTATAGAAACTGATTAAATGCCCCTTTTCTGATACTTTGTATGGAATATAATTATAGTGACATGTAGCGTTTTCACTTTTGCTAAGTATATTTTGGATGAAAATATTAGACAAGATGTGATATTTTTGGGTGGAAAAATTAGACCAGAAGGGAAATATTTAGAAAGCTTCAAGTCGATTTTTTCCGTTTGAGACGTATAAACACTAGACAGTTTTTCATTTCACCAAACAGAAATTTATTGATCAGGGAAGAAAAAAAGCAAGACTCGATGTGTCATTTTTGTAATGACATGGTAACTGCCTTTCTATCATCTGAGATTTTTATTTTGCTAAATATTTCAACGGGGTCATCAACCTTCTCACTCGTTTTTTATCATTTTTGTACTAAAATGAGTTATGAATTTACTTTCTTTTTCTGGTCTCATTGGCAGTTTCGACTTCCTAGTCTTTCAAGTAGGTCGCGATTTTGGCTTGTTTCCCTGTTGACTTTCTCCATTGGGGTTCGATTGTCATTATGTGTTACTTTTACGAGCTTATATTTATTTGTGTCACGCACAGGCTCAAGTTTTAACCCAAAACGTCTAATAACCAATTTATCCAGAGTTTGCACCAGCTATGTCCAAACATCAATGAAAACGAACTTCAGCAAGAAGAAAGAAGATGAAGAAATGAAAATTCGTGAGCGTCAACCAGTCTTTCGAGAAAACTGACGAGAAACGCTTTTGCTCCTGTGTGTAAAAGCTTCCGGCGGTTTAATTCAGTCAATGTATTGTTTAAAGTGACTGCGTGTGTGCGTTTTTAAGACTTGGAAGTTGACTCCTATATCATGCATGTTCGTTTCAAATGAATGTGATGCCTCAAGCAAGATGTGAATAGAAATGAAGTAACAAAATAGGTGCTTAATTTAGATATAAGTTCTTCACATACATCCGTTGAACTCGTGGTCGACGTAGTACTTTCCGATGAGAGCTTTTTGAAGCATTGCTCTTTATGTGATTGAAGTTTAATTAAATGATATCAGAATGGTTGAAGACCTGTTCTACATTTTGCCTATAACAAAGAAGCCGCTCATAGCTTACACATACGAACTTGCCCGCTCGCCAGACGAAGAGTTGGCCGAGTTTTCGTTTCGAACTTACTTCAAGTTTATACCTACATGTACGTAGATGATTTTAAGGAAACCGAAGACCTGGAACTTGTGCTATCACAACGTAAGTCAAAAATCCCTTTCACAGCACAAGACCAAAGACCTAATGCTGCACCTATTTTTTATCATCTAGAGAAGCAGCTGCGGCATTCCCCTTGTAGACCCCCACCCTTCCATGTGGGGCAAATACTGAAAGGTGCATAAACGACACGTTCCTGTCATGTGGAAAAAGTCTCCTCAGCGCGTCTTATCGTATTATCAGCTTAGGGGATTAGTGGTACAGGTAAATCATCTTCGGTTCTTTCCGGTGATTTACGATTTACTTGGCGCCTCTGTCCGTAAAATTACCTGTGTAACTTTAGCCCGAGGGCAACCATAAAATTTGATCATAAATTGTCTTAAAAATTTATGAACTCAAAACTTCGACTATGAAATAATATGAAAATATAAGAAATACAAAATGTGTGGCTTTGATGACGGTAAAAAAAAAAAAAAAAAAAAAAAAAAAAAAAAAAAAAAAAAAAAAACACGATTTCGAATGAAAGAAAACTCGTGTTTTTCCCATTCAAATGCACATTGTGGGTACACGTGACAATCGCATCGTCGCGGTTAAACTCATGGACCAGTTTGTACTGTAAGCATTCAGTTGTATTATTTTTATTTTTAAAATTATTTATTCATGTATTTATTTATTTATTTATTTATTTATTTATTTATTTATTTATTTATTTATTTATTTATTTATTTATTCCTCAAAATAAGTGCTATGAGTATATGATATATGTTACATATTAAATGTAAGCATTACGAAAACACGCCCATGCAATATACAGATTTTTCCCAAATTGTAAAAGTAGAAATTATTTGATATTATTCTTATTATTGCTCAAAACATATATTGTGGGCACATATTAGAACCACCTCGCAGCCTGATCACTAGCTTAATCTTTATTTCTAATTTTCAAGTATTTATGTATGTGTAGACCGGTTTGCTTTTGAATCCGTCAAACCTCGCTTGGACAAGTTTTTCAAGTGCACAGGCTGATCGACTCCTTGCATTTTCGCAATATTTATATAACAGGTACACCTTCCATTAAAAATGAGCCGCGTTATGCGAAAACCGGAATTTAACTATGCAAAAACAAAGGCTCAGGTCAGCTGTGTAGCAGTTGCCTAGCTGATCAACGCCATTGTTTTCGCTGGTTACGGGACGTTTCGCGCAAAAACCAGTTCCTCCCTGGGACGATTCGACCGGGACGATTCGCGCACAAAAATCGAACGGGACGGTTCGCGCAAAAAAAACTAGGACGATTCGCTCAAAATCAAATTAAGAGGTCGATTCACCCATTTTTATAATATTTATATGACACGTGTTTTGCTTTGCAAATAAGCATGATTCCAATCTCTGTCTAAGCTTGTGAATGTGGGAAGCGATTCATCACTGTGCAACATTTTTGTTGATCATTATATAACTTTGTTATGAAAGGTGCTTGAGCAAAAATCATGCATGCACACGGGTGAATTCGTTTTTACAGTTACAACCTGTAAAATAAATATGTCATTTTAATAGTTGTTGTAGCATTGTTGGAGTTAAAGTTTTAAGTTTTATCTTTTAGTATATGTTTTAATTTTTATCATATTGTCGGCATGTCGACATTAAAAACATGTGTTGTGTGTTCAAAAAGATGCAAAAGACCACAGCAGGTCCTGAGTTGTAATTCTTGTGAGGGATGGCAACACCGTGGATGCGGGAATACGGGTATATTCAATTTTAATTTTCGACAAACGGGGGGTCAAACCCGCTGGGTAGCCGTGTTGTGTCTTTGAGCAAGCAAATTACATTTGAAAAGTTGACTGGGATATTACACAAACAAACAAATTAGTGAGTGTTTTGACGTTAAATGCCATAATGTGAGCTTTAAGTCACTTATGTAATTAAATTATTGGCATCATTAAAAAAAACATGTTCTCTAATCGTTAAATTGAATTGTTTTGCTCATTATCGTGATATGCGTTAACATCTTACATTGTTTACTCGTTTGATCACAAAACAACTTTAGAGGCCAATTCCAAATTAATGACGTTGTTATAATTACTTCCATTTTAACAATTACATTTTGTGTGTGATTTATGCAATACGGATGCCGAGAGTGAAACAGAGATTAGTGCCGTTCCGCAGACCGTGCATGTCTGTTCCATTTTTATTTCTTGTTGTAAGTTTCGTATTTTTACCTATATTCAATTTCAAAACATCAAAGCAACGACTTGTTATTTTATACAAGGGTACTATAATTTATGTATATGTGTATATATACATGCATGACGATGTACATGTTCATTGTTTCCGCCCCCCACCCCGTGTGTAATATTATTTAAATTATATATTATGCCTTTTTTGTTCCTTCCTTTTAAGAAAACGTTGAAATTATTACTGATAAATACATTTGCGCGAACAGTCCCGTGGGTGAATCGTCCCCTTAATTTTGGGAAAAATAAGAACAAAACATATTGCTCAGAAAAATCAAAGATAAAAAATATATTTCCAATAAGTCCATAATTAGTTTTATATACACATTGCATTTTGTTGATGAATTTTGATAAATAAAGCCTTGAAATCAAATTTTGAAAAATGCGCGAACCGTCCCGGGAGGAAACGTCCCGTTCGAAAAAAAATTTTTGCGCGAACCGTCCCGGGAGGAACTGGTTTTTGCGCGAAACGTCCCGGAGCCGTTTTCGCTACACGGGTAATACAATTCCTTATCTTCCTCAATCCGAAATTTCAAGCTTCTTGTCAAATGGTGTAGTACACAAGCCGGTTTGTGTCAGACCTGATCGGAAACCCCTAGTACCGGTTTTCTCACACCGCGGCTCAAATGTGAAATGGTATAGTTTTATAATCCGAGACTGCATGTCATAAAATCAGGCACGCTTTAAATCATACCCCTAGGTCATAGATAAACTAAAACAACATTGATGCGCCACTGATCGTGATCAAAATCGTGTCGCATTTTTTGTGTAAAATTGAATTATAGTACTAATCTTTTTTTTTTTTTTTTTTTTTTTTTTTTTTTTTTTTTTTTTTTGTTGTTGTTTAAAAAAAAAAAAAAAAAAAAAAATGTTGTAACATACACATACAAGCCGGTTAGTGTCAGACCTGGTCGGAAAACCCCTAATACCGGTTTTCTCACGCCGCGGCTAAAATGTGAACCGTTAAGGTTTTAAAATCCGAGACTGCATGTCATAAAATCAGTCACGCTTTAAATCATACCCTTAGGTCATAGATTAACTAAAACAACATTGATGCGCCACTGAACTGTTCAAAATCGTATCGTCAATATCTGCATTTTTGTGTAATATTAATTATAGATCGAGTACTAATCTTTTGATAAAAAAAAACAACAACAAAAAACATTTAATGAATTTTTAAAAAGTAAAAAAACAAAAATAATGAATTGATGTATCTTGCGACTTGTGACTGGACCGTGGCTGAGAGCAGAAATAAAATAAGAAAATAAGAACGAATCAGCGTAAAAAGTAGCAACACAGTAAAAACAAATCTTAATTTCATTGAAAACAGTGTACAGTTTCAGTGTTTTTCTGCAGCTTTAACGAGAGAGAGAGAGAGAGAGAGAGAGAGAGAGAGAGAGAGAGAGATTTGAATGAAGATAATTAAGAATTTCTATGTCGGTTTTTGCTTTGTTCAAACTGGGACACGGAGACGCTATTGTTTGGTAATCAGATTGAGTAAAAAGTGTTACTTAGGTGTGAAATGCAAACTTTAATTGGACCAATTGCAATTACGACAATAATGTTGATGTGCATTCTTACAATTCACAATGCGTTTGTTGTTCAGAGGTGTCACATTTTGTGAGGATATGTAATGTTTATAAAATTATACTCAAAAGTTAATCGCGATCATTGTGTAGCATCTTTCATTAATTTTAAATCGATTATCATTCGAGGTGAAAAAAAAAAGACTTTTTTTTTTCTTTTGTGTAAATAAGTAATCTCCATGTTAAATAAATAAATAAATAAATAAATAAATAAATAAATAACAAGGAAAAGAAGTATTACACCTTTATGCGAAATAGCAGACGGTTATGCACAGGTATTTCGTAATTCTCCGCCCGGTTTACGGGATTTGCCGATAAAACTATTGATTTACGGAAATTAGAAAAAAAAAACTCAAAGTAGCTATAAAACACACGCAATTTGTCCACGCCAAATGTCGCTTGATTTTGAAGTTAAGCATGTCTTTAGAAAGATCATTTTCTTCTGATGAATAATCCGAAAGAACAAATTTAGAAAAAAGGTTTTGGAAACGATATATTTGGCATTCAACCAAAGCACCTTTGGTAGATTTTACACTTTTTGTATATCAGATATAAGAAATGATGCAACCAAATAGGACCTTTTTAAATTTTGATTTTGCCCATTCAAAAAATCAAGATATTTTAACGAAACAATATCCATTAAATCAGGAATACATTAAATTACAATATTCCGAAAGAACAAATTTGATATCTGCCGTAATTAAGTTTTAATTAAACATTGAAAGTCAATGTCCTATTCATTTATGTACATTTTTTATCGGCAATAAACTGAATTACAGGTAAGGTATCGGCTCAATATTTCTCCGTATGGATTTTATTTTGGCACACAGCGAGTTCGGAGAGTATTTTATAGATTTGAGGTTTCTATGAGGCTCTTTCAAACAGCGACCCGTTTAATTTAAAGGGTTGTTAAACTTCAGAGTACGTACAAGGAAGATTTCTCCCAAAATGCATTCGCAGTCACTGTTTAATACAGTTTACCAATACAGAGACGTCAGAATGTTAGGTTCCATGGGAACGCGGTCTATATTCAATTGTTTGGCCATTGGTCTGTATTCAAGTGTATGTGTTGGTCGGAAATCAAATATACACACTATAAATCGTAGTAATGACTTGCGTTGCGATGAAAATGGAATTTGCTTTGTCTCATTACAAGCTCCAAAACGTCTTGCCTGCAGATACGATTTTGATTATCTTATTCTGTAAGCAAATATGATTCTCATATGGACGTATGAATTATTTGAACAAGAAGCTGATTTCCTTCTTATGACTATACACTATAATGAACTACGATTGAGTTTATTCTATGCAAATACTGGCTTCATGCTGAAGTGGCTAAGGATCCTTGTTGTCGGTTTGTTTTAGTTGACAATATCATTGGCATAACCGTATTATTACAATTACGTTGGTCCTAGCTTGATTTTATGCCATTTGGGCATATCAAAAGTATATGTGAGATTGGAAAAAGGCTTACATTTTTCACATTTGTAGGCGACCTTGTCTAGGAGGTGTATATTATGTTGTTGTTTGTCTCACGATACGGCCTATTTAGAAGACAATCATGTATCTTGACGGAGAAAATTGAAAATCGTGTTCTGCCAACTTTGATTTTTCCCATAGCCAATTGGTAAGACCAAATTAATGTTCATTGCATTTTATGGTCTGTTCATTTGAAGCTTGCTGCACTGAGTAAAGGAAATCTGCTGCAATTCAGAAAGTGTACATTTCAGAATTGCTGGTACGAGACGATTCACAATTGCAAGACTAACTATATCATTTTTGTACCAACGCCATGAATCCAAATTGTGCAGAATATATATATTAGATGTGTTGGCCAAAATATGGACATGCAGTCCGTTGCATTTTCTGTATTATTTACGAGTACTATACCTTTCTGAAATGATATTTTAGATTTTTAAAAGTTTAGAGAATAGTTAACCAATTTAGGTCCGCAATATTACATACACATTTTTTTTTTCAAATTTGCGGTCTTTTTAAATCATGGTGTATCATATCGTTATTTTTTGATTATCCAAAAAGATTCGTTGACTACATGTATGTAGGGAATCACCACGAGAACCGAATAACTTACTAAATGTTGTTAACCACTGAAGAAGCTAAAGGCGGGGCACCTGTAAAATCGGTTTTAGCCCCCGATAACTTTATTACTGACTGTTCCAATGCGGCTGTTCTGTTGCTATCGCCTTTTATGTGCTTATTCATATACTTAATTATGTTCAGGTAACTGAGTGGCCACCTTTGGGAAAGTATCAGTACTTTTACCCCGTCCGGGTTTTAGGGTGCTTCTGATTGCATCAGTTACATTTCGTCCCTTACTTTGACCTTTTTATACACGCATACATATCGGTTATTATGAGAACTTGTCGGAATTTCCACAGACAGGATTCCTCATGACGCTATTCATCTTCAAAGATCAGCTGGGATTTCTTGTTATTTTGATTCCTAAGTCGTACTCGCCAGCTGCCTGTGTATATCGTTTTTCAGAAATTATGCAACCATTTTCAACAGAAACATATCAAAGTGTTGATATGTATTTGTCATTTGATACCCTGTGGATTACAACTCTGTATGGCTGTAGTTAGAATGTGTCCGAAGGCGACATTACATACGCAGGGTCAAAAGTAAATCATCGTTTGCTGCAGAGCAGGAATGCTTGTAAGTTATCTACATATTACAGTTAATCTGAAGGATTTGCTGAACGCTTTGGTTTGCTGATCGAAAAAAAAAAACCAGCTGATCCCCGAGGTGCCAAGCAACATACAAGAAGCTCCGGCCCCAACCTACTAAAATGTATAGCTTTAAGTCGGGGCCATCACATAGTCTGACGCCCGAACAACTGTCGTGAAAAGGTACAAGTAGGCAAAGATCAGGAAAAGGCGCAATCAGAGAAAGATTCCAACTCCAAAAACCGAGGGTGGAAAAAACCAAACTAACAATCAGGTACTTATACCATAAAAACATTTCGTAAGCCGAATGAGCAGCTATTTTCCCAATAGGTGGCCACTCAGTTATCTTAACTTAACTAAAAATATGAAAACATACATAAGGCGCCAACAGCACAAAATATTTTAAACACCAAGACATGAAACAAAAAGAACCACCACAGAAGTATCGACTTGGAACGATCAGTAACGCAGTTACTGGCGGGTTTAAATCGATTTCAAGTTAAAGAAGGTAGCGAAGTTATCAACCATGATATATGTTAAAAACTAAGCATGCAGACTGTCGCATAACATTTAAGTTTTACCCTATACGTCTATAACATGTGATGATTTTTCTGAACTGGAAAGAAAAATCGTTCCTTTCTATAAGTTTCTTAAATTTGTAAACCAAGTCACCATAAAATTCTGATTCCGAAAGTCCCTCACCAAAAAGCCTCTTTAGCCCAACATTATATTCGGAAATCAATTCATAGTGTCTGCGATAAAATTTAGAAAATGTTTTTCGAAGTTCATGATACCGATAGCCCTGCTGGAGAAGTTCGGCTGTTAATATTTAGCTCGCGCGTTGAAGTCCGCAGCATGATTGTAGCAGTCTAAAGCAAACCTAATAAGTTGCGAAATGTATACGCCATAAGAAGCACGGCCGAGGAATGTCACCATCCAAAAGCGGAAAATTTACTATATCAAAATCAAAGTCATCGCGTTAATCACAAAGAAGAAACAAATACACTTGCAATAGAAAGATGTAAATATAAAAAGAGGGCTTCGGTATCTTTGTAATTCTGTAATTAAGGTGGCTTTTGATTGACCATGCCTTCAAAGTAAGGATAGTCAATATTCAAAAGGCCATAGCGGTACCTAGACGTCGAATTTAAAGCCTCGATAACATCAGCTTGGTTGTCATGGTTAAGAACATCCATGAAATCTCTTTCGTAGCACTATAAAAGTAAATCAGTTATGAGAGGAGCGCATTTTGTACCCAACTCGGTTCCGAATCTAATATAAATATTTTCCAAGCGATAGGATAAGGCGTCGCATACATTCTGACATGACCAAAGTGTATATCGACTTTGGTCAAAGGACGTAAAAAAGCTTTACAGGCCAAATAAAGTGAACCATAGTTTTAATGCTCTACTGAAGGTCAACTCTATCAAATTGAGTAGTTTTTCTTTTATCAGGTTATGTGGCAATGTGGTATACAGAGTAGAAAAATCGTATGTGGACAAGCTCGTCGCACGGAACCCTCTACACTACAGTTTACTGAGCATCTCGCCAGAATTTTTGATTGACCAAAACAAATTTTATTTGAAGTTTCATACACCATCTCACAGTATAGTATGACATGAGATTTGATAGCAGTAAAACAGGAAGTTAATAATTTATAAAGTTCAGTGGTAGTACAAGAACTAGAATTTGCAATGAATCGTAGGAAGTTTATCTTGGCCCTCATTGACACAAACAGAAAACAGGCAATTTGTTTGGGTTTTTTTTTCTTTTTTGTGAAGATAATGTCTAGTGTTCCTGATAACTTTCTGGTAGAAGTCAAGCTTTATCAATGTGTTATTTGGGAGCTTTAGCATGGTCTTTGCTATATAGTGTCTTTCCAGAAACTTATAAGATGTTTCCAGCAATTGATAAGAGGGAAATTCTCTATGGCTGGTACAGACTGTACATGACTTGTGTGATAATACTTTCTACGCATAAAGTGAAACAATTTCTGTCGGTTCGGTTGTGGGTAACCCCCAGCCTTATATAACCCGACTGCCATTGCATCAGCAACTGAGACTTGTTTAAGTTGGCAGCAATTTAATTTCTTTTTTGTATGACATGACAGTTGGAATTCACCAAGAGGAACACTGCACTCTGTCTATGGGAGTCTGATGAAAGCTTTGTCAATACTGTCTGATGGTCAATTATGCATACTGTAGAATGTGATCCAGTCACTTTTCAAGGGCCTGGAAAAGTGGCGACCGAAACGTGAAAACACCATTATATTTTTCAGAAGACTGCGTCTATCCGCTCTTAGCAGAGCTCTCTTGGCCGTAAATGATTTTTCAGTGCATCATAAAATTTCTTCATGCAGCTTATGTATGCTAAAACTATATAATGATTAGACCCTTTGGAAGCGTAAAACTTTCAAAGGGAGAATAGGTGTCACATTCTATCTTCACTTTCTGAGTCGATCATTTTCTTATCATCACCTCGGGTGTGAGGTACATTGTACAATTTCGGGTAATAAACCCTCATCAGTGACCCTGTACAGACTGGCAACGAAAGACTGGCTTCTGAGCCTAAAGGGTGTTTTCTCAGCTAAGAGTCTTGCGTGCACCTGAGCTTGAATTTGTCTGTCTGGTACAATTATAATAATCTAAATTGAACGACAACCTCAGAAAATTTCAGTGGATATCTGTAAATGATTTTCTGTAAGCTGCAAATATACAGGTCAAGCACGTTGTAAAATCGGTTAAATCTCTCGAATTGGTTCTTGAATAAATCAAAGTTTGCAGTAAAATAAAGCTATACTTCTGAATAAGTTCGATCTGTTTCTCGTTGTGATATCATTTCAGATGTGTTTTCAAAATGACCATGTGCATATAATTTTGTTTTACACGGTGACTATGTACCAACTATGTAGCCCTTCTTCCCGTTACAATATGTCCATATGGTATTTTGTATATTTGTTGTTTTAGTCATTGCCAATTGCAAGCTCCTCATCATGACATACCTTTCACTACTAATAAGATGCTCGGGAAAAATGGTAAAACCATTCTTCTACAATGTACTTTATATTAGGCGCCTTGGAGATTTTTTCGTGCTCTCGTATATGCATTTCCCATATTTAAACGGGGTTATGATTCAAAGAATATAATTGCAACACTATAAAATATGAACTTGTTTATAACCCTTTTCTAAAAGATTCAATATAAATCCAATATTCTTTGATTAATGAGCTTCTGTCTAGCATGCTTGTCGGACGAAACCTATTTGGTGTATCGGAAAAACTGTTACTGAATGTTTTTTGTCACTAAACAAAACAGGAAACAAGACTGAAAACCGTTTATTGCTTTTTGGTTGTAAACCAAATGGAATTATCCAACAGTTTGCAACTGTCGCTATATCTTATTGTTTTAGACTGGAATAACCTTTTCCCTGTTCATAATCTTTAAAGTGACTTTAAATCGAGTCGTACGTAAAGCACCAATACTTTACTATGGAGTATTAGCGTGTGCATCCCAAAGGGATTCGCGATTCTGCATTCTGCATTAGTCGTGAATAACGATGAACTTACATATACTGTAAGAGACAAATGTCGATACGTACACCAGCATGTGCTAAAATAGAAGAAAACACCATTTACAATTTGGAACTATAATATACATCTGTTACCCGTAGGAGTATTTGGGAAAATAGCTGCTCATTCGGCTTACGAAATGTTTTCATGGTATAAGTACCTTAATTGTTAGTTCATCAGGAAAACATGTCCGTGCAATGTATACATCCTTGAACCCCACTTTTATATAGTAAAACTGGGGTATGCAGGGGTATACCTATTTTTCTTATTTTTGCTCCAAAACATAGATTGTGCGTTCTCGTTAGAACCGCCTCAGCGAGGCGGTTCTAACTTGTACCCACAATCTATGTTTTGAGCAAAAATAAGAAAAATAACTAAAATTTACACGGGCGTGTTTTCATAATGATAGAAGAATACACCATTTACAATTTGGAGCTATAATATACATCTGTTACCTGTAGGAGTGTTCATGTGAATAATCCATCGGCATTATGTACTACTTAAACGTTTACAAGACTTGGAAACGTGATTGTCTATCGCTTGCTTGATGTGGAAAATTACTTTAAAGATACAAAATTACCCAACATATACAATACAACGTATATATAAGATAACATTGAGCAAACAGAAAAAGTAGATCGTACTTATCTATAATCTATAGCAGCTTTCTTTTTTCCTTGAACGATTGTTTTTGTTTTATATGAAGAATGACGAAATCTGTATATGTATTGCTTTCATAATTGGAACTACAAAAAAATCTCCTTAATGTTTTCTTGCGATAAAATGGTGACGCTTAAATCAGAGCACTTGGACGTTTAAGATATTATACGTGTAACTAAGGAGAGGCTGACAATGACATAGAATATAAAAGACGTAGAGTTGTAAATGACATTGAAATATCTTCCCATTTAAGTAAGACACTTTGTTTAAATTTGTCTGTGCTATGACCATGTGACGGAGCTTTAGTGCCTTTCCTTTTCATTGTACAGCTAGTTACTGTAAAATCAAAAGACCTTTATTCTACATTATGGAGTGAGACTACTTCGTTTCATAATCGTAATGTGCTAGATACACTAAAGACTGCGAGATGTCCCAACCGTTTCATCTTGCTTTGACTGTCATACTGTGCTTGTTCTGTGTTCCCACATTGGCATTAGCAGCAGGACAACAGCAAAGCCCAACCGTGAATATAGGTAAGATTTTTTAAAAGGTATTGTAAATAGTATTTTAAGATTAAACTTACATGAAATGGCCAAAATGTTAAGCCCAGCTGAATTGGTTCCATAAGCTTACGATATGTTTTCTTAGTATAAGTAGAGATTGTTAATTTAGTGTTTTCCCACCTCGATTTTCGGAGTGGGAATTTCTTTCTGATTGCGCCCTTTCCTGATCATTGCCTACCTTTGCCTCCGTAGACTTACTGCAATAGCCTCAAAATTCTTTTGTCATAAATTTTGACTGTCTAAACGTTTTTACATGCAAGTTTCAGATATTAAGCTTGATTTTGCCTGCCGAAAAAATGGTTGATTTTCATTTATTTAAGCAAGTTTCTATAGAGCGACACATAATTCAGTAGACATTACGAAACGCTCCCTATTATTCCTATAGTAAAATTGGCAAACAACTGGGCACTCACGTATAAGGAAACAGATATGAGCTGCCTCATGGGAAAACTAGGCGAAGACAAAGGCGCAGATCAGCTTCGCAGTAACCGCGAAGCTGATCAGTGCCTTCGTTTTCGCTACTCCGAAAGTACAATCCCTCTTCTTCTTATATCCGAAATTTCAAGCTTGTAGCTGTCTTCTATGGCTGTACAGCCTGGTTTGTGTTGGACCTGGACGGAACCCAAATTTTTGGTTTTCTCACGCTCAGGCTCATATCGAAAGACAATCTGTATTACAACTACTCATGCTCCAGATGTTATTTTTGTCTAATTTGGATTTGGAAAGCGTTTTTCAATTGCTTTTGAAATGTTCGAAATAAACAGTTAAACTTAGTCAATTTAACATTATATCTATGGAGAAATTGACATGGGGCTAAACTTATTTTATATGATCAAGACCTTGACCTTCGAAATTTATGAGATCGCATAATCATGACGATGAAATTAAGCTTCTGTTCAAATAATATATAGAGGATATTTGCTTTTTTGAGGTGAATACCAAATATATTTCATCGAGTGAGTTGAAAACATCAGAATTTTCACGAGTGCGCAGCACGAGTGAAAAATTTTATGTTTTCAACTCACGAGATGAAATATATTTGGTATTCAACGTAAAAAAGCAAATTTTCTTTTTATTTTATACAATACACGGTCATTTTCTAATTCACAAGGCAGGAAACATTTTTGAAAACAAATACTTTTGGTACCACATTGTTCCTTACGTTCTAACTAAGAAAATGAATACCCACACTTTATGTTTTCGTTCATAAATAACGGAGTTATAGGCGTTTGAATTTCTGAAGTGAGACACATTTAATGACGTCAAGTAAATGGAAACGTCAGAAGTAATCCAAAATCTACAGTGAAGATATAGGCTGATATCAGTCACTAGTGACTTTTGATATCAGTGAGATTTGATATCAGTGAAATTTCAAATCAATGAAAACACCAATTTTATCAAGTTTTGATATACATTGGTGTTCACTGTAAAGTATAAAATAAAATTTTATTCTTCCGGGAATAGTGTTCAAGACACGTTTTGTCTTTATATAAATCAAAGTCTGTAGACAGTTAAAAGTCTCTCCGCGACGCGTTAAAAGTTTCTCTACTTTCCTTTTACGTGTAGTATGGTTGAAATCTAGGCATTTGGTATCGTTGAAGGTTTCGTGAATTTTGTAAAGAAATATTTAGCGCTGAAATCCTGGTTCCGTCCAAAATATATTGGGCGTGATTACATTTATTTTACCTTTTTCATTTGATACATCAATGAACATGCTTACAATCGTTTTCTTGGTGTGTACTACTTGTAGTATATGGGCCAGCAATATGAAAATTCTGGACACCGATCAGCTAAATTTAGCATTATGTTGGATCTGTTAACACGATTTTGATTCACAGGTTGTTGTTTTAACAATGGTTTCCTGTTGTAGATATTAGAATTGGTTGTAAGAGACAAGATTTCAATTTATGTCAATATAAACTGGCTTCCACATTTAAATGTATCGCTTTGCGCTTTCGAACTGCTTAGCAAATGGGTTTTAGTTAATGGTGGCGATCAAATGACTCATTGTGTCCAAGAAAACATTTTAAACAGAGTGTGACAATTGTGTCTAGAAGACACTTTATTTTCTCTTGAGATCAGAGGACAAAATATATGTAACCACATTATATTTTGGATGAAAATATTAGACAAGAAGTGATGTTTTTGGGTGGAAAAATTAGACCAGAAGGGAAATATTTAGATAGCTTCAAGTCGCATTTTCCCTTTGAGACGTATAAGCACTAGACAGTTTTTCATTTCACCAAACAGAAAAGCAATACTCGATGTGTCATTTTTATAATGACATGGTAACTGGCTTTCTATCATCTGAGATTTTTCATTTGCCAAATATTTCAACGGGGTCATTAACCTTCTCACTCATTTTTATCATTTTTGTACTCAAATGAGTTATGGATTTACTTTCTTTTTCTGGCCTCATTGACAGAATGCAAATGTATGGTCGCAGTTTCTACTTTCTAGTCTTCCAAGTAGGTCGCTTTTTTGGCTTGTTTCCCTGTTGACTTTCTCCATTGGGGTTCGATAGTCATTATATGTTACCTTTACGAGCTTATATTTATTTGTGTCACGCGCAGGCTCAAATTTTAATCCAAAACGCCTGGTAACCAGTTTATCTAGAGTTTGTACCAGCTTATGTCCAAACATAATCCCTTTATGAAAACGAACTTCAGCAAGAAGAAAGAAGATGAAGAAATGAAAATTCGAGAGCGTCTTTCGACAAAGCTGACGAGAAACGCTTTCGATCCTGTGTGTAAAAGCTTCCGGGCGATTTTATTTAGTCAGTGTAGTGTTAAAAGTGACTGCGTGTGTTGAACGTGCGCTTTTAAGACTTGAAAGTTGACCCTATATCATGCATGTTCTTCTCAAAATCGTATTTCTGGACTGGTCAGTTATTTTGATTCAATCCTATACCTGCAAGTGAATGGAAATGAATTAACAAAAATATGTGCTTAATTTAGTTCTTCACATACTCCCACTGAACTTGTAGAGTCGACGTAGTACTTTCCAAAATGAGAGCTTTTTAAAACATTGCTCTTTAGGTGATTGAAGTTTAATTAAATGATATCAGAATGGTTGAAGACCTGTTCTACATTTTGCCTCTGACAAAGGAGCCGCTCATCGCTTACACAGACGAACTTGCACGCTCGCCAGACGAAGAGTTGGTCGAGTTTTTGTTTCCAACTTATTTCAAGTCTATACCTATGTAGATGATCAAAAGGAAATCAACGACCTGGAAGTAAGTCAAAAACCCTGTCACAACAAAATACCAAAGACCTAATGCTGCATCTATCTTTTATCATCTGAGAAGCAGGTGTAGAGCCCCACCCCTCCATGTGGGGAAAATAATGGAAGGTGCATAAACGACACGTTCCTGTATTTTTATTTTGGCACACAGCGAGTTCGGGGAGTATTTTATTGATCTGAGGTTTCTTTGAGGCTCTTTCGAACAGCGACCCGTTTGAGTTAAAGGGTTGTCGAACAGCAGAGTACGCACAAGACATATTTCTGCCAAAAATGCCTTTGCAGTCACTGTTTAATACAGTTTATCAATACAGAGACATCAGAATGTCAGGATTCCATGGTAACGCTGTCTATATTCAATTGTTTGGGCATTGGTCTATATTCAAGAGTGTTTGTTGATCGGAAGTCAAATATGCACACTATAAATCGCAGTAATGACTTGCGTTGCGATGATAATGAAATTTGGTGAGTCGCATTAGTAAGTAAGTAACAAGCCCCAATACGTCTTGCCTGCAGATAGCGTCTTGATTACCTGATTCTGTAAGCAAATATGTTTCTTATTTGTACGCGCGAATTATTTGCACAAGAACATGATTTCCTTCTTATGACTATACACAATAATGAACTACGAGTGTGTTTATTCTATTAGCTTCTTTGCTGAGGTTATTGGTGTAACTGCATCTTTTATATGCAAATACTTGCTTCATGCTGAAGTGGTTGAGGTCCTTAATGTCGGTTTGTTTTTGTTGACGAATATCATTGGCAAGAGCAAAACATGTTGGTTCTAGCTTAATTCTATGTCACTTAGACTGATCTATATTATTTTGATTACTCGTGATTTTGGATCGTTGGCCGTTTGGCTCCATGTTGCCAAATCTAAAGGGTCACTGACGAGGCTTGAATAGCCGAAACCGCGGTATGGCCCATCACCTTTCTCGAAAATGTGCTCACTGCTCTTAAAGGATCTCAGTTTTATTTTTATTTGCTATTACTGCAGCTGGTGTTGTGCCGTGTGGCGGCCCTAAAAAGTTTCCCCGTACATCACCCATAGTGCAGATTATATTTTCCTTGGTCCTTTGAGATCAGAGAGGATATTTTGAGAAATAAGAAAATTATTATTGGTTTAGATTCATATTCTAACCATCGTTCAATATATTTGGCCCCATTTTGATAATACTAGTCTTTGTGTTGACTAGCCTGCTGAAAGTTGAAAAATTACTGTAACTCTCTTTGGCTCCATGTTGCCAAATCTAAAGGGTCACTGACGCGGCTTGAATAGCCGAAACCGCGGTATGGCCCATCACCTTTCTCGAAAATGTGCTCACTGTTCTTAAAGGATCTCATTTTTATTTTTATTTACTACCATAAACCAGTCTTATCTGACGGGTACTGGATAAGACAACACCAACATGTAAATAGAAGCCGTAAGACTTTATCCACGTTGCATGAGTGGATAGGGCATGTTAAACAGACATTCTGTATTTTCGTATCAAATGATGCGAAGTTATTACTAAGAGATTTCTCAATTACTAGGGATAAATCAGATAAAGTTACAAGTTGTGCTGTTGAATTTTAAGTGGATTATTTGATTTATGTTAAATTGTAAAAGAAACCGGTTGTCCGAAAAACAGAATACAGGGTGTCCAAAAAAAAAAACGTAGCCGCTATAAAAAGTGTATAGCTTTTTAAATACAACAGATATAACCAAGATATTTTACACAGTGGTAGTGCTATTATAACTGATTCTCAATATGACATCCATTTAGCAAGTGATGTCATAACAAATTTGTGATGTCATTTCCTGTTATCTGCTGCATTCCTGGAAATGGAAAGCATTTTCAAGCTTTTATTATGCTTTAAAAAAGATATTAAGTGGGGGAAGTAATGTTAACTATCAGAAATTCAAACAAGTTTGTTAAAGATGGACAAAAAGTGATGAAAAATGGAAATTTTAATCCAAAATAGGGACTGAATGATCATCAAATTTTTCGTGACTCCAAAAGCGGCCATTTACAATAATGGTGGTCATTTCAGATATTAGTCGTAGTATGTAATTGTAATTAATATATATCTAAAAACATTGTTTTGAAGCACTCTCCTGCTAAGTTTGATTGAGTTACCTGTAAAATTGAAAGAAATAGTAAACATATATTGTAGCGGCTACGTTTTTGGGACACCCTGTAGATTTCGATAAAAAAGATTCAAAAGCCTACAGGTCTAGGGTACATTCTCTGACTAAATGCAAGGTAAAATTGAGATCATAGAAAATTATTTCTCAAAGAAAAGTGAATGAATAAAATATAAAAGCTTGATCCTTTGGAAGCAGTGAAAAATTGCGCACCTCTCGTAGCTGATTTATTTTTATACTGCTACGAAAGAGATTTCATGGATTCTCTTAACCATGATAATCAAGCTGATGTTATCGAGGCTTTTAATTCCACATCTAGGTACCTCGATGACCTTTTGAACATTGACAACCCTTATTTTGAAGGTATGGTCAATCAAATTTATCCACCTGAACTTCAGTTGAACAAAGCCAATATCTCAGATACTGAAGCCCCCTTTTTAGACCTACATCTTTCTGTTGCAAATGGATTTGTTTCTTCTAAAATTTATGACAAGCGCGATGACTTTGATTTTGATATAGTAAATTTTCCTTTTTTGGATGGTGACGTTCCTCGTCGTGCTTCTTATGGTGTATACATTTCGCAACTTATTAGGTTTGCTAGAGTCTGCAATCATGTTACAGACTTCAACGCTCGAAATAAATGTTTAACGGCAAAACTTCTCCAACAGGGCTATCGGTATCATAAACTTCGAAAAACATTTTCTAAATTTTATCGTGGACACTATGAATTGATTTCCAAATATAATGTTGGGTTAAAGACGCTTTTAAGTGAGGGCCTTTCGGAACCTGAATTTTATGGTGACTTGGTTTACAAATTTAAGAAACTTAAAGGAATTAATGATTTTTCTTTTCAGTTCAGAAAAATCATAACACGTTACAAACGTATAGGTTATAACTTGGATGTTATGCGACAGTCTGCATGCTTAGTTTTTAACCCAATCATGGTTGATAACTATGCTGCCTTCTTTAATTGCACGCCGGTGGGTCGGGCGTCAGACTCTATGATGGCCCCGACATAAAGCTATTCATTTTAGTTGGTTGGGGCCGGAGCTTCTTGTCTGTTGCTTGGCCCACCGGGGTCCAACTGATGTTTTTCTTTTGCTCCGGAGTTAGTAGGTTATTCGGCGCCCAAGGATCTCCATCGTCGGGCAGCTTACTCAGTCTGTGAGTCCTGGTTTTTGATTCATCAGGATGGTTATCATGATTTATTTGTTTGTTCTTGATGATTCATTGACTAGTTAGAGATTCACCACGAGGACCGAATAACTAACTAAATGTTATGAACCACTGCAGAAGCTGAGGGTGAGGTTATGGCCATGTAAAACCGGTTTAAGCCCGCCAGTAACTTTGTGTTACTGATCGTTCCAAGTCGATACTTCTGTGGTGGTTCTTTTCGTTTTATGTCTTGGTGTTTGAAAATTTTTTTGTGCTGTTGGCGCCTTATGTATGTTTTCATATTTTTAGTTAAGTTAAGGTAACTGAGTGGCCACCTATTGGGAAAATAGCTGCTCATTCGGCTTACGGTGTGTTTCGTGGTGTGGGTGCCTGATTGTTGGTTTGGTTTTTTCCCGCCTCGGTTTTTGGAGTGGGAATCTTTTTCTGATTGCGCCTTTTCCTGATCTTTGCCTACTTGTACCTTTTCAAAGGGAGGTATTATGGGCCATATTGTGCAATTTCGGGTACTGAACCCTCATCAGTGACCCTTTATAAACCGGCGACGATAGCCAGATAAATATACTGCAATTTCAAAAATGTACACAAGGTAAGTCTTAATCAAGGACACATGCCTAAACGGTTTCAAATAATTAAAACATCGTTTTGCAGATGGCCCTGAACATATCATTTTCCTGGACATTTATTTGAGTCGGTCACTGAGGTTGGCATGTAGGCACTTGTTACTCGCTGAAAATATGATATAACTCTTGTTGAACTTTGTACGATCACTGATCGAAACATCTGACTTAGAATTTTCACGAAGCTCAAAAATAACGGGTCGATTTCAACGCAGAAGCAACTGAAAAAAAAAAATACTTGTTCTGAGCAGACCGCTCATTTCTATACAAAAAAAAAAATCCATCTCCATGCTACAAATTTAACAGACGTGTGAAAAGCATGCTGAATAATTCAACATTGTTGACAAAATACAGACTGCTATTTGTACAGGTAAACCATCAAAAATTAATGTTCAGTAACCTTACATAGGAGCTTAAAAGAAGGTACAAATTACATTCATATATTTTTGTTATTGTTTGTTTTGTTTGTTTGTTTTTCGAAAAGCCAATATGCCTTTTGCAATTTTTGTTGTCATTAACAATCTCCCCACTGGGAGCTTAACCTTTAGTGCTATAAACAAAAATCACATTCATACGTCTGTTATTTTTAGCTCCAGCGAATCATTTTTGATACTGGCCTTGAATCAAATATCGTTGCCAATCTTTTCATGAAATGCCATAAAGTGAACCAAATCAATACCAGTCATCTGCTGTCCAAATAATGGTAATCGCTGGTTTTCTACCAAAATGAGACTTTATATCACTAACTTGAATGTGATGAATGTCAAATGGGATAAAAAATAAAGAACTGATATTTGTAAAATTAACTGAGTCTGTTTTTGGCGATTGGATTGTCGTCATTGAGTATTTTATTGACTATATGACAATTTGCAGACACTCAGTGCAGGGGCGGATCCAGGATTTCTTCAGTGGCGGGGGGGGGGGGGGGTTCAACTTGGTTCGCTCTCACATTTCGGACGCGGTCGGAAGAATTTATCAGTTACCATTTAGTTTAAAAGTACACCATTATAGCACAAATATAGAGGGTTGTCAATGAAGAGCTAAAGAACTGAATGCTTTGTACTATTTTACTTTTCTAAATTAAGCATGAAAATATTTTGAAGAAAACATAATTCATACAGAAACAAATATGAGATCAAAGAACAATACTTTTTTAAAATTTGGAAATATCTAAATGATTGTCTTGTCTCAAAAATCTCATTAAGCTATAACTTTTAGTTGAGTACATATGCTTTTATATAATATACAGTGATGGTAAAAACAACAAGTTGCAATGAAGTTATACAGCTCCGTTTCATAAATCTAGTACATACCGATTTGTTTCATATGTAATGGCATAGCCGTGCCCGTACTTGAAATTTGGCCAAATGTTATTGGGTGTTTGCAGATTTAAACAGATTTCGTTATGTCAAACTTAATACATAAATCTATTCACTGATTGTAACATTTTAGATTTTAATCGATTGATTTATCAATAGTAACACATTAAAATGACAAGCAAAATATCAAAATTTCAGGGATACAAATATCGACTTTAACTTTGATTTTAAAAACTTCAAGAAAGTTTTAACCAAAACCAGATTATATCGTTAAATTGGCATATCACCCGGCATACTACACCTAACATAATATTTGGTCTACCCTGTGTATATTCAAGCTTATTGAAGCTTGAAATATTGCATCCAAGTAGCCGCGGTACACCAAATTATACTATAAGTCAGCGTTTAATATATAATTGCACATACAACCGTTTGTTGTTTACAGTCAGACAGTTGAATATAAATATTTGATCCAAAGAAAGCCCTTCGAAAAGGTACTGGGACACAAAATGGCGAAACGAAAGTCCAAAAAAGGTAAGGCAGTCTAGTAGGATGCAAGATTTCAAGCTTCAATAACCTCGACTGTACAAAGGGTAGACCTAATATTACGTAAGGTGTAGTCTCCTGGACGCTCTATTATTTTATTGGAATAATAAATAATTTTTAGTTCAAACTGTCTCCTGTAATATGAGAAATCAATGTCAACATAGATATTTGTGTCACAGAAGTTATGTTATTTCGTTTATCATATTTAATGTGTTATTATCTATTTATAAATCGGACAAAATCTAAATTGTTACAATCAGTGATTAATTCTATAAAATAGGATTGACTTAGCGAAATCCGTACAAATCTGCAAACACCCAGTAAAATCCTGTTAAGCTTCAAATACGGGTACTGCTATGCCATTACTTATGAAACAAATCAGTATGTACCAAACTTATGAAACGGAGCTGTATGTACATGAGATAGATGCATGTTTCTTTTGACTAATATGCTGACTGGTATTCTTGTGAAAGCTTAAAACATTTCTGTGGCAGTCAAACTTCAGACAGATATTTACTTCCATATTCTGGCCCTTTGTTGCAAATGCAATTACAAGTACTGAGAAAGGCACACCAAGAGGAATGAAAAACACTATCAATCATAACATGATTGAAACATTTCTAATAAGCACTATTTACAAACACAAGCACTAACAAAAGTATCTAAGTGAAAGACAAAACATATTCAAATTTTAAAAAGTTACCATCTCAAAATTCAAATACAAGCACTAACAAAAAATACTTCATTGAAAGACTACATCTGGCTGATAAAACATTCCAGCACGAAGAGCAAATAATGTTGAGTTGTAAATCATAGCAGGTTTTGAACATTTCTAGGCACTACATGTATTTACAAAGCATTCCTGAAAGCACTTACAAAAACACTTGAGTGATTCAGTGAAAGACATAATTTGAAAGACATCATGTGAAAACTTAAAAGTATACAAAAACCACTTCATATATCTGACTTTGAAGCATAGCTAAATGTATATAAATTTAATTGAAATCTCTGAAAGAAAGTTATTTAACGAACCCTGCATAAAATATGATGAAACACAACTCTAGAATTAAAAACTAATTAACACAAAATGAAAGACCTCTGGTTTTAATAATAGTGACCTCTAACTAGGATACAGACATACATAATTTAAAAATGGAATATAAAATATCATAACAAATTTTACAATTCAGCAAAATAAACTTAGTAGAACAAACGTTATTTTAAAAATCAAATACAGCTCTATTTAAAATTCTAGAATTTACTGACAAAGATACACAATTGTCAAAAATGAAAGACTTCTGGTTTCAATGAATTAGACCTCTAACTAGGTCACAGACTTTCACAATTTAAAAAATGGAATATAAAATCCATAACAACTTTTAAACTTCAGCAAAATAATCTCATTAGAACATTTTTAAAATGTGTTCAAATAGGACTATATCACAATGAACACTCAAGTTTTTATAAAACTAGCTTTTAAACCATTAGCAAAATAATCTGATTAAAACATTAAGTTTTAAAATTTGCTCAAATAGGACTTTGTAACAATGAACACTCAAGCCCTTATCTGACATTCAGGTTAAGACTAGCTTTACCAGCTTTTTGTATCCTTCAAATATATTTAAAAAAAAAATAACAAAAGCAAATGCAACATGAAACAATTATGTCTGCTTCACCTTAAAAGCTATATAGCACATGAATGAAGCTACATTTTGATTGGTTGCTTGGCTAATCAGTTCCAACATCATTTTTCTTCCATAACAATTGACACTTGTTTGTAGCAAACACACAAAGAACTGTAGTCAGTGTGTTGTACACCCGGTGAAGTCTACTGACTTCCCTTACTGACTTAATTCTGTCCCAAGACTCATCATCTACATTTGTTTAACACTTTAGCAGTTTTTCAGCGGGTTGGTCATGATCATTCTTCTTGGTTGTCTAGTAGCAAATTGAGTCACTATTCTCTCAAAGTCCATTTCATCGTGGTTGTGAATTTTCATCAGAGCTAACCCAGTGAGTCTATCATTTGACATGGTTGAGCGTAGGTAAGTTTTCAGTCTCTTCAACACACTGTTGGCTCTCTCGGTTTCAACTGATGTGATTGGCAGAGTACAGGCAATTCTGAGCAGGATGTGGATGTTCGGAAACACGTCGCTGTCACAAGCCTGAAAATAATAAAGAAATACCTTGAGACAATGAATCAAAATAATAGAATTAATTAAAACTTCTATTTCATCATCAGGTTAGCTATAATTAATGCATCAAGAACTACATTTATTACTATTTACTATGCAATTGGCTATATAACTGTTTATAAATATTTTGATATTTGCATGGTGAGAAAGTATAAGTGTGATGCTGCACCTACAGCTTATGAGCAGCAGTAGAACATTGCGCTGACTAATATAATATGCATGTGTTAATTAGATTTGCCTCGCTGGGGCAGAAATTTTATGATGTCACTACCCACTATGTGAATACCGTATAATCATTACCTTTAAGGCTTTCTGTAGAGAGTCCGGTTTTTCATCTGTGGTCTCCCACTTGCGCTGCCATCGTTTGTACTCTACGTCGAGGGAATTCGGGCTGGGTAGATCATTCACGTAGAGGTCAGCCACATCACCGATCGTGGTCTCATGGTTCAGACTCGCTGGTACCAGCCCAAGCAGTCGAGATGCTTTCTCTTGTAGTGGTCCAAACCTGAAAACAAATGAAATAACCATTATATTTATGCTCATATGATTGTCCACAGTGATCAACATGCAAGTACTCAATGGTTATTAAAGCTTAAGTTGCACTGCTTGTATAAATGAATCGGTCATTTTATAAATTCTCTTCTAGTTTTATCTTATGACACAGTCAAATATTTTGACAATCAGGCAGTTGGTCTGTATGATGCATATTTGTTTATAATAATTATAATAACCATGATTACCTTGACAATCAAATTCCAATTATTTTAAAACAAATAAGCCTATGTATACATGAAGAAACAAGAGTTCGGAACAGTATGTACCTGTGGTTCATCATCTAGGAAGGGGGTGAAGGCTGTACGGCGGTAGTACTCTTCAGGGCCATCACGTGGGGTGTTGCTTCTGTGAGACTGACTACCAGCTGTTCGAGGAACCGACGGATAAACCCCAACCTTGTCACCTAGCGTCTTACAGACCTCGAACCAGTCTGCAAATGAATCTTCACCCCCCGAGTAGTTTCTGTACCCCTGAAGCTCTTCTCTGGTCTCTGTTACCAAGCTGTACGCTGTCATAACGTCGTTACTCTTTTTTCTGAAGCTTCACACTGACAGACTTCAACAGTGAGAGACACTTCAATGTTACCATTAGTGACACGAATTCAAAGTTTGTGAGCGCATGAATAAGTCCATTGGCCTTCGTCAAGTGCGTTTTTTTTTTTTTTTTTTTTTTTTTTTTTTTTTTTTTTTTTTTAAGGCGGAAAATCCTTTATAATAATTCATTGAGTACAGTTATATGAAATGAATATCAGGATAACAAAGCATGTTCTGGTTATATATGCCCCACAGAAGTCTCACTTACCATATTCTCTAATAATTAAACTGGGGTGTATATATATTTTATTTTTACTCCAAAAAGAGTTTCAGTTTATTTATTACGATGCCTTTCAAACGTGTAAACACAATCTGTGTTTTCAGCAAAAAAATACAAAAAAACATGGACGTGTTTGGAAATGTCCATTCCTTCCATTCTGCTGAATGTACTCTCTTGTGACAGTATCTCTTCGTTTTTTCTATTTTTTCTTTTTTTTTTTTTTTTTTTTTTTTTTTTTTCTTTTTTTTTTTTTTTTTTTTTTTTTTTTTGCCCCCAACCCCTTACGGCATCAGTGTTTGCCTGTCGTGTAGTTTTAGTTTGTAAC
Source organism: Rugalucina vietnamica (assembly GCA_964017185.1). Lineage (NCBI taxonomy): Eukaryota > Metazoa > Mollusca > Bivalvia > Lucinida > Lucinidae > Rugalucina > Rugalucina vietnamica. The sequence goes on along the minus strand of OZ024869.1, from coordinate 34,171,736 downwards.
AATTTTGCGTTATTTAAGTGAAGCTTTGCGTTGCGTTGGCGTTTGCTTTGTGTATGTGCCTAATGTAGTTTGTGTGTTAAGTATTGCAGGGAGAAGAGACTGATAATGTTTAACTCATGACGGTTTACTGATATAATAATAATAATAATAAAAATAATAATAATAATAATAATAATAATAATAATAATAATAGTATGTACGGTGCAAGAACCTTCTTTTAGAGCTAGGGTTGCTTGTAAAATGTTATTGTTGTTAGAGAGTAATAATAATAATAATATGTACGGTGCAAGCATGGATGCGGATTAAAATCTTTGAGAGGTGTTAGATAATAATAATAATAATAATAATAATAATAATAACAATGATAATCGTGCAGATGATGATGATGATGACGTAAGATAATAATGATAATAAATAATAATGGTAATAATAACAATAGTGATAATAGCGTATATGCTTTTAAAATACGACGACGACGACAAGGAAACAGAAAAGTTTAGAAGAAGAAGAAGAAGAAGAAGAAGAAGAAGAAGTAGAAGAAGAAGATGATGATGATGATGATGATGATGATGATGATGATGTATGATGATGATGATGATGATGATGATGATGATGAATGCTGGCTGCTGATTTGTGAAATTGTTTGAAAATCACTATTGATAGTAGTCGTTGTGTGTCCGTAGTGATGATTGTCGGTGTGTGTTTGTCAGTAGAATTATGCATTGATATGTATGTAAAAGCTTCAGTGTGCCAAAATAGAAGTTGCGTTAAAAGACTGCATTTATTTATTTCATTTATTTAAATTTAACCTTAAGGACACGACCTGCTCAGGATCCAGACAGTATCATGAACATCGCTATGGTACATGGGAGACATCGCGTGAGGACCCTGAAAGGGGGCCCTGGATTACCCAATCAAACGGTCATTCTCGCGAATCTCTCCCACTTTCCCACATCGACGGTCATGACAATCAGTCCTTTCCCCCTCTCCTTACATATTAAAAATACATTTATTTCTAATTAATACCGATATATACATAATTTTGAATATACAAAAATGAGTGATGTCTTTAGATTTGATGATGATATATGGTGTATTATTATATAAGCTACTGAAAATCTCGATTTTCATTGGCCCAAAGCGCCCACGTGGCAAGTCTTCAAATTGTCATATTAACTGGCTAGCGCGTGCTGGCAGGTCTATATTAGTTACTAAATTTAGAGCTGACGTTCTGGTTCCGCTTTCGCATAGCGCTGCGCATAATCAGTTGATTTCTTTTCATTGCTTGACATTTTGTCAAAGATTATATAATAAAACAATTAATGACATTGAGGCATTGAATATGATGTGATATCGACCCGAGAATACCAATATTGACCTCGGCTTCGCCTCGGTCAATATTGGTAATCTCGGGTCGATATCACATCATATCCAATGCCTCAAAAGTCATTAATTGTATAATATACAATTGGTGGGTTTTTAGATTTCTATTCTGCCCTGTTGCTCTCGCGGTAGATGTGTCTGAAACGAGACTATTCTATTTCACATTTCTGAAATGATTTTACGTTTCTTATATGATTTCAATGTGAGAAAAGACTGGATAATTTGCTTTGGAAGGTTTTTGGTTTCTCCAACGTCAATAGTAACGAGCCGCGTCATGAGAAAACTCACTAATTGCATATGTGGAAAAAAAGTGCAGCGAAATGAGTTGTCAATGGGTCATCGCAATCGACTTTGCTGCTAAACTAACATATACTTTCTAGATCCCAAATTTCAATAATATACATTTTCTGAGGTTGGAAATTCTTGTGTCTGACCTTAACGGAAACCCTAAGACAGGTTTCTTGACGCGGTCCACCTGTTAATACAGAAACTGTTACTCTCTGGGGATTGTGTTGTTACTGAACCTTGAATTATTAACAATGCCGCACAACACTGCAACTATCGTAAACGAAACAAATCTGTAAGAAACCAACATGCGGTGTTTGGATTACATCCCTTGCACATGCAAAATGCCTATTAAAAATATTTTTAGGCATAATTATTTTATTAGTGAACCGATTTTCAAAATGTTTGCGGCCCTTCATACGACTTTGGGTTACAAAAGGATGACATGGTCATATTTTTCTTGCGGTGTTTCAGAAAAGTGAGATTTTGAAAAATGCAGTTTCTGGAAGATGGTAGATAGACAGTAAGGCTTTTATATATGGATTGTTTAACTTGAACAACCTTTGTTGGACAGGCTCAGACCTGAGCGGTTTATTAGTAATCAAATGGCTAATCAGTAGTTTATAAGCTTTATGCATGTGCTGTTTGCTCCATATGTGCGTGAGCATAGGTTTAATTATGTTTGGGTAACTGAGTGGCCACCTATTGGGAAAAAGCTGCTCACTCGGTTTGCGATGTGTTTTCTTAGTATAAGTACCTTATTGTCAATTTAGTTTTTTTCCCATCTCGATTTTTGGGGCGGGATTTTCTTTCTGATTGCGTCATTTCCTGATCATTATTTACTTGTACCTTTTTGTCTGGAGGCACAAGCAGACCATCTATTTCTCATGGTCCCAATAGGCGGGGCCCATAATCCTTTGTTTAGCCTATGGTCAGATCCAAATAATGATTGTCCATCAGACGATGCAATACGCCATTGCGGATTTAACTTAAAGCACGTAAACGAGTAGGATTTTGCACACATATTATTATTTTATTTGATCACATTCGACATTCATCACATTCGTGTTATTGATATAATTTATCATTTTGGAAGTAAAAAAATTGATTAGTATTAATTTGACCTCAGATGACTAGTACTGATTTGGTTCAGATTTGGCTCACTTTTTTGCATTTCATGAACAGATTGGCAACGATATTTGGTTGTAGGTCAATATCAAAATAGATTCGTCGAAACCAACAGAAACAGTGTCGCAGACCAGTGCAAATGACATTGAAGTGATAATAACTGACCACTAGTCTTGTAGAAAGCTTATGCGTTATTTGCACATTGAACTTCCTGGCACTGAAAATTATTTGCTACATACATATTAAATCAAGTCTATATGTGTATACTACATGGGTTTAAACGTCAGTAGATGCCTTTGATATAACTAATGTCTAAAAACTTGCCTCTGATAATAGTTTTTCGCAGAAAATTTTTGTATGGAGGACATGCAAAATTTTTGAAAATCGGTGAACAAATAATATTTTTATGGCCAAAATGAATTTTGCATAGGGATTTTGCATTGACAAGGGAGATAATCGATGATCGTGAAAATGCATAGTTTTCGAGAATTTTTACCTGATCATGAAGATTTTGTCTCAGGTATGTCATTTGTGTAAATTTATAATACTTTTGAGCAATCATGATTAAAAAGATAGAATTTAAAATTTTTGCGGGAAAATATTTACCTCCCTTCCATGAGATTTTTGTACAGGAAATCCCTATTTAAATTTTTTTTGACCATAACTTTTTTATTTGTTAACCGATTTTCAAAATTTTTGCTGCACAATTTGCGACAAACTAGATGCTTAATTGTGCCAAGAAAATATTTCTTCTACATTTGAACAGTTATAAAATATCTGCGAAAAAACATTTTCACACACTACGAAACAGACTTTAGTTACTGCAGCTGGTGTTGTGCCGTGTGGCAGCCCTTAAAGTCTCTTTGTACATTATCCATATTACAGATTATATTTTCCTTTAAAATCAGCGAGGGTATTCTGAGAAAACGGAAATTCATTTTCGGTTTAGATTCGTTTTATATATTTGGCTCTGTTTGGATAATACTAGTCTTTGTATAGACTATCCTGTTGAAAGTTGCAAAATTACGGTGTTTCGGGTCACTGAAGAGTCTTAAATAGCCGAAGCTGCAGTATAGCCCGTCCCATTTTTCATTAATATGCCAAAAAACAACTAACTAAATGTTGTGAACCACTGCAGAAGATGAGGGTGAGGTTAGGCGCCTGTGCAATCGATTTAAACCCCCGGTAATTTTATATTACAGATCGTTCCAAGGCGATACTTCTGTTGTGGTTCTATTTGTTTTATGTTTTGGAGCCGAAGTTTTGTGCTGTTTGAACCTTATGTACGTTTTCATTTTTTTTTTAAGTTCGGGTAACTGAGTGGCCGCCTATTGGAAAATAGCTGCCCACTCGGCTTACGATATGTTTTCTAAGTATAAGTACCTAATTATCAATTTAGTTTTTACCACCTCGGTTTATGGAGTGGGAATTTCTTTCTGACTGCGCCTTTTTCTGATCATTGCCTACTTGTACCTTTTCACTGCTCTGAAAGGGTCTCAGTTTCATTTTTATTCGCAGAGAATAGTCGTTAATTCTTGTTATTTGGTACATCTAATTATATCATTGGTCAACAAAAAACGATCCGACTTCAAACACTTGAAAGATCCAGTAACGCCAATTACTTCCGCAGAGAAGCTAACAGAATAAACTCAGTCGAAGTTTATTATAGTGTACATTCATCATAGAGAAATCAGGTTCTTGTTCAAATACTTCATGCGTCCAAATGAGAAACGTATTTGTTTACAGAATCAGATAATCAAGGTGCTATCTGCAGGCAAGACATACTGGGGCTTGTAATGAGACTCGGCAAATTCTATTTTCATCTTAACGCAAGTCATTACTGCTATTTATTTACTTGAACAGACCAACGACCAATTGAATATAGACAGCGTCACTATACGTATGTTTTCAATTGTATTAATGAAACAAATTCTTAAAACACCCAAATCAAACTTGTTATCAATGGTAACACAATATGGTCTGTCACTGACAAACTGACAACGAAAGACTGGCTTATTTCACAGCAAAGCGTCTTGCGTGTGCCTACGCTTGAATTGGTCTGTCTGATTCCATTAATCAAAATTGAACGACAACGTCTGAAACTTATAATTTCAGTGGATATATAAATCTGTACGCCACAAATATACAGGTCAAGTACGCAGTAAAATAAGTGTAATCTCCCGAAATGGTTCTGGAATAAATTTAAGTTTTCAGAAAAATAAGGTAGGCCTAGTAGAAGCTGAGGGTGAGGTTATGGCCATGTAAACTCGATTTAAGCCCTCCAGTAATTTTATTTTACTGATCGTTCCAAGGTGGTTCTTATTGTTTTATGGCTTGGTGTTGGATTTTTGTGCTGTTAGCACTTTATGTATGTTTTCATATTTTTGGTTATGTTTGGGTAACTGAGTGGCCACCTATTGGGAAATAGTTGCCCTTTCGGATTACTATATATTTTCTTAGTATAAGTACCTGATTGTTTATTTTGCTTTTCCCACTACGGATTTTGGAGTAGAAATGTCTTTCTGATTGCACCATTTTTTTCCTGATCATTGCCTACTTTTACTTTTGTATTTGTTTGATCTTTTTCTTATTATGGTATCAGTTCAATAGTGTCATGCATGTGCAGATTGTGGTTCGGTTCGATGGGTATATGGCAACCTTAAATAGCTATTCCTTCGATTAACCATATCATTTGTATGACATTTTAACCATGTTATTTGTAATGTACACTTCAAGTGTTAGTTTAGCAAAAGCGTTAGTTTAGCAAACGCCTACTTTCAGTCGCTTTTCAACATGGCTTACCTTACGAACTAAAAATAAGTTTATGGTGGGTTATAATCCATTGTCACTCCTCTTTCGATTAGCGAAAACATTTTTTCAAAATATTGCGATATCTGATAAATATCCACGACAAAAGAAGTTGACGTAATTTACACATCTATTTAAAGTCGCTTTTAGCGAGTCTGATATTTTATGACACCCGATCAATGACGTAATACTGGTACACACGGCATGTCACAAGAAATTAAATCAGCCAGACTGAAAGACAAATTTATCAGGTATGCTCTCATGAAAATAAATAGAAAATATGCAAACGCTGTAAAAAATTATTCCATGTCAAACATAAGCAAGGTGTGTTGTTAGTTCCGCAAACTTGTTTTCACCTTTATAAACTGATCAGCACATTTAGTTGATGCTGTTCAAACACAACTAATAGACGTCCAGGACAACAGCCGTGGTCATGTTAGGACAATGCTGCTAGTTTATGGGACCTACAAAAATGATGGAATGTCGTAAGTATGGGGACGTGGTCAGGAGGAGGGGGGGCGGCAGGGCTAAAGCGCAGCCCCGGAGACTGATGACAATGAGGAACAGCAGCTTGGAGCTGTTCTAATGTGCATCACAATGGGATGGGGGCTTGAATATCTGCATGTAAATGTAAGACACATTTGCAAATTAAATAAAGAGCATAAAAGTATTTTTTTTTAAAATCGACTTGTGCACTCTCGGTATGAGTACTTCGATTTTGCCATTTTTTCTGATCTAGATTACGTTTCTCCTTGAGCAAGGCTTATTTCTCCATAGAGAACTCTCTTGTGCCCCCACCCATTGGGGCTTAAAGAAATAGATGGTCTGCTTGTGCCTCCGGGCAAAGCTTATACGTCACCGACCGGCCATCCGATTATTGGCTATCCGCTCCGGTATGAGCCCGCCAATAAAGTCGTTCAAGTCAATAAGCCTTTATGTCTCATTTGGATGGTAATATTTCAAGCGCTTGTTGGGGTAAAAATCCCATAAAAATTTAGGCAACGTCCCGACATAGCCGTTGTGACTGGGACGTTATTAAGCATCAATCCAAACAATCTTATCCTTAGAGTTATGGTTCATACCCAAGAAGCGGTGGCTCTTAAATGACATGACTGAAAAATTACCAATTGGGACATACTTGATACTGGCATAGTAAGATACTATTCAGTATGTTAATGTTGCAGAAAAAAAAAATCAGTGGTCTGCCGTTTTTAATAACTCTTGTTCTGAGAAAAGGGGTCACGAGCTTAATTTCGACGATTATAAAGCAACACCAGCTTATAAAGAGCTAAGTTTTTTTTACATGGATGTTGGCCTACAAAGGAAGCCACTGTGACTAGATTTTTTTAATGAAGCCTCCATGGCGCAGTGGTTATGTCACTTGTCTTGTAACTTGGGGGTCGCAAGATCGATCCCAGGCTTCTCCAGTCTGTAGAATGAGACTTTAAACCTAGGTCCCGTCCCCATATAACCTTTGCTGTTGGTGGGACGTTAAACCCCAAATCAACAAAGATATGCTTTCAGAACACGATGCTACTATATTACTAGAACTGATGTTAGTGTCAAAATTAAGGACTGAAAATTGAGATTCAAGCGAACGCAAGTTGTTCTCTCACATGCAATGTAAATTTATGTTTCACGTCAGCGTATGTGGAATGTTGGGCGTATCTTTGTACGTCCCTCCCGGTTTGAAATAACAAACACATCTTCTTAAATGTCAAGAGGTAGTCGTTTACATACAGCAACAAGTAGTGTAACAAAAAGCTCATCATATTGCCTAGGCACATACTGATAATATGTAATACGCTCTTTAGACGAAAACGATAATTGTAAAGAAAAGATGGTGATTAGCATGTGTGTTTCTGGCATGTTCAGAACTCAAAGTCGGCAATACTGTCACACTTTTCTACCTATTGTACCCAAAAGGCGATGCTTTAATACATAGACCATAGTCAAAAGTTATCTCCTAAAAATTTATATTTCGATAACTTCGTTTTCTGAGACGGAATTTTGCGAACGTTGTAAAAACGTTGATAGTTTAACATGGTTCATTGATTTTTTTTCTATATCTTATATCTTATTTGAGAAAGTAAGTGCATAATGCACCTCATTATAGCTTCCTTCGACTATTTTATGCACAAAAGACAGTTTGCAATTCTTCTGTACATGTTTATTTCACTGACCTAATAGCGTTTGCGGAACTAGACACAGGTTTGCGGATCTAACAACAGATGGTGCCCCTACATATACGCTTCCAGAATCAAAACGGAAGACGCGAATTCAAAAAAGTAACCTGCATGTGAAAGGGTATAAATTTGTTGATATGCTCATGCCAAACCATTTCTGACATATGGATTAGTAATGTCAGGAAACCCCAACGACGAGAAGTGTTTGCGGAACTAGACATTTTACTGTATTAAACCATTAACCAGATGTTTGTATGTTATTTTGTCTATTTGTTGTTTTATTCATTAGGTAATTGCGTTTGAGGTTAAGTGCTTTGTTAATGATTCTTCAAGCTCCTGGTCATGGTATACGTTTAAACAGACGCCAGAAAAAAAATAACGACCAATCTTCTACAATGTACTTTTACATTAGGTACCATAGAGATTTATCATGCTCTCATACCATTCGCTTTCCCGTATTCAAATAGGATTATGATCCAAAGAATAAAATTGTAACACTTTTAAAAATGATTTTGTTTATAACCCATTTCTAAAAGATTCAATAAAATCCAATATTCTTTGATTAATGAGCTTCTGTTTAGCATGCTTGTCGGACGAAACCTATTTTGTGTATTGGAAAAGCGTTCATAAGTTTTTGTCACTAAACAAAACAGAAAACAGGGCTGAAAACAGTTTATTGCTTTTTGGTTGTAAACCAATTGGAATTATACAACAGTTTGCAACTGTCTCTACATCGTATTGTTTTAGTCTGGAATAACATTTGATTGTTCTTAATCTTTAAAGTGACTTTAAATCGAGTCTTACGTAAAACATCAACGCTGTGCCATGGAATACTGGTGTATGCATCACAAAGGAATTCGCGATTCTGCTTAAGTCGTGAATAAAGATGACGTTACGTACCTCCATAGAAAACAATTTCGATACTTACACCAATATCACGCCTACCAAACGTTCCGGTGCTCAACCGTTGGTTGAGACAGAAAATCGATAGGAGTAGTTTCCGGTTGAGCATCGAAGTAGCCAGAAAGGTAAACAATTAGTGCATGCTCTTTGTTGTTTGATTAATAACTTTTCTTCCAGGACGAAAATAAAAAATCTGGGAATTGTGTACAGTGTCTTACATATTCATACATCTGTGGTGTAAACATGAGGTCGAGGAATGATCGCGTTTTGACTGAATCCATTTCAGCGTGATGAAGGTGTACTAGAAACCCACAGGATTGTGTAGAAAACGGGTGTGTTTTAGGCTGTATTTACACTTTTGTGTCGTGTTTCAGGGTAATTTATATACCGCTGATCAAGACACAGTCATACAAATGTCACTTAAATTTGCAAGTCCATTCAGCCGAAGCAATGGGCACAATATCTTAGAAAACAGCTCTGAGAATTTTGGTTGAGCATCGGATAATTAAAAATGATAGGGAAATTGAGTTGTGTCATTTGACCATTGTTTACATTCATCGCTCAAAAATATATGTTTCAGGAATGCCACATGAGTGCACACAGAGTACACAGAGTACTTATTCCCACATTTGCCACTCTAAACTCTGATTTTTCCTAAATATCCAAAAATAGAAGCTGCAGAGTAACAAATACATGTTAAAACGGTGTATTTTGTGAACGACAGCCCACAGGCTGGTTCGCATAACTTAAAAGGTACTAAAAATACTTAAAAAATCCCTTTTTCCCGAAAGAAAATGTCAGTTTTTTTTATTTTTTTGTGTGGTTGCGCACCGGAGTATTCGGTTGAGCATCGGAAGATCTGAGCATATTTGCCAGTCTTTATGTGATTTTGGGATGTGAAAACATGCAATAATGGCCTTTATGCGCTACTGTATACATTGTTGGTGAGATTTTAAATGACTTGAGAAGTTGACATATTGCTGTGTATCACTTAAGGTATATTGGTGGTAGCAACTTGAATATAATCGATGGATTGAAACATGGTTGCATTTTGCAACAAAATATTATACAAAACGACACAAAGGACAGAATGCACAATTTCGTATATGTTACAAAGGCGTATCGCTCCACGCATACAGTTGTTGTCATGCATCGGAGTATCCGGTTGAGCATTTGACCATCTTTTCCTGTGCTGTCATAGCTTGAACGTTAAAACATTGATGTATATCAGACATTCCCACCTAGGCTATATTTCCAACCTCAAACCTTTAAACGCCTGATGAAATGAACGTGCAGCAGTAAGAGTTTCGATACATTCATTCAAAATGTCTTCGCTTTAATAACATTTATCTTCTGTTCTCTGTCTTATTTTGTGTTCATTTCCTTTTCATTTCAGGTGATAAACGGTGTTAGTTATGGGGATATAAAGGGTGTTAAGAAAGTTCGTTCCGCGCAAAAATTGTTTTCCTGATAGCTTGATTTTAATGCTTCAACACTGAAAAATGACATAACCAGACTTTAATTTGGATGTATGTGAAAAGACAAAAGCAAATATGTTTTAAATCAGATACCTGATAATGAAAAAAGTGGCCCTCAAACACTGGCACCCATTTTCTGACCCTTGAACTTTTACACAAAAATGGGGGTATACTAGTAAAAATCTTTGCCATGCCAAAACTGATGCGTAAAAATCTTCTATAATTTAATGAATAAAGCCTTAATGAACTACTTATTCGCCATTTATCATAGTTCTGTGATATCTTCAATTATAAACCTGTAAAGAAGACTCAAATGTCAAAATTTTCACAATTTTTGCAGAAAATCGAAGTACTCCAAAATTTGTGAAATACGACGTACAGTGCCCTTAGAAAATATGCATCTGTGAAGCAACTCGACGTTAGACAGCATTTCCATTGCTAAATTGTATCTGAGAATGGAACAAAATCATGGAAAATGTATAATTTAATTAGTTTTTGCCTACAAAATGCTTTCAAATCATGTGGTAAAGTGCGGAACGAACTTTCTTAACACCCTTTATAAAGGAAAAAGAAAACGAGGCCTCACATTAACCGTTAGAAAGAAAACCACGTATAGTAAATGTAGAAGCAGACCCTGTTATTCAAATTCAGCTTCTCCGTTTCCAAAACGATGCAAAACATCACAAACAGTTCGAACTTCTACTCCATATAATTACAGTACACAAGTCTGGCTTTCGTTGCCGGATTTAAAAGGGCTACTGATGAGGGTTCATTACCCGAAATTGCGCAATATAGTCCATACATTCTCCCTCTGAATGTTTTTACTGCTTCCAAAGGATCAAACTTTTATATTTTATTCCATATAAGAAAGTGTCCCCATCTAAAGACCGGAAATCACGCAAATAACTTTTTGACACTAGCTATAACATAGACGATACTCAAAGCTTAACTCAAGAATTCAGTGTTTTAGAAAGCGATGACATCGACGACATACACAATTTAACTGATGTGTTTAGTGTTTTAGACATTTCCAGTAATGCCGACAATAATGAGTTCAATACATGTATTTCTACGGATACGTTTCCAACTTCTGAGAATCAGTCAAGGGGGCAGTTAAGTTCTGTTAGTGATGAAATAATTAAACTCATTCCATCAGTTTTAAACGAACTGGCAAAGGTAGGAAAAGAAAATCTTCTACAGAAGTTTTATCGAACCAATCTACAACATCACACCATAATTGAAACGCGGTGTTATTAAGTGGAAATCTACTGCAGGAAACTTGAGAGAAAAACTTTTGTAGAACATTTTCTTTTCCCACCTTTGCCAGTTCGTTTAAAACTGATGGAATGAGTTTAATTATTTCATCACTAACAGAACTTAACTGCCCCCTTGACTGATTCTCAGAAGTTGGAAACGTATCCGTAGAAATACATGTATTGAACTCATTAATGTCGGCATTACTGGAAATGTCTAAAACACTAAACACATCAGTTAAATTGTGTATGTCGTCGATGTCATCGCTTTCTAAAACACTGAACTCTTGAGTTAAGCTTTGAATATCTTCCATGTTATAGCTAGTGTCAAAAAGTTGTTTGCGTGATTTCCGGTCTTTAGATGGGGACACTTTCTTATATGGAGTAGAAGTTCGAACTGTTGGTGATGTTTTGCATCGTTTTGGAAACGGGGAAGCTGAATTCGAATAACAGGGTCTGCTTCTACATTTACTATATGTGGTTTTCTTTCTAACGGTTAATGTGAGGCCTCGTTTTCTTTTTCCTTTATATATCCCCATAGCTAACACCGTTTATCACCTGAAATGAAAAGGAAATGAACACAAAATAAGACAGAGAACAGAATATAAATGTTATTAAATCGAAGACATTTTGAATGAATGTATCGAAACTCTTACTACTGCACGTTCATTTCATCAGGCGTTTAAAGGTTTGAGGTTGGAAATATAGCCTAGGTGGGAATGTCTGATATACATCAATGTTTTAACGTTCAAGCTATGACAGCACAGAAAGAGATGGTCAAATGCTCAACCGGATACTCTGATGCATGACCACAACTGTATGCGTGGAGCGATACGCCTTTGTAACATATACGAAATTGTGCATTCTGTCCTTTGTGTCGTTTTGAATAATATTTTAATGCAAAATGCAACCATGTTTCAATCCATCGATTATATTCAAGTTGCTACCACCAATATACCTTAAGTGATACACAGCAATATGTCAACTTCTCAAGTCATTTAAAATCTCACCAACAATGTATACAGTAGCGCATAAAGGCCATTATTGCATGTTTTCACATCCCAAAATCACATAAAGACTGGCAAATATGCTCAGATCTTCCGATGCTCAACCGAATACTCCGGTGCGCAACCACACAAAAAATAAAAAACTGCCATTTTCTTTCGGGAAAAAAGGGATTTTTTTAAGTATTTTTAGTACCGTTTAAGTTATGCGAACCAGCCTGTGGGCTGTCGTTCACAAAATACACCGTTTTACATGTATTTGTTACTCTGCAGCTTCTATTTTTGGATATTTAGGAAAAATCAGAGTTTAGAGTGGCAAATGTGGGAATAAGTACTCTGTGTGCACTCATGTGGCATTCCTGAAACATATTTTTGAGCGATGAATGTAAACAATGGTCAAATGACACAACTCAATTTCCCTATCATTTTTAATTATCCGATGCTCAACCAAAATTCTCAGAGTTGTTTTCTAAGATATTGTGCCCATTGCTTCGGCTGAATGGACTTGCAAATTTAAGTGACATTTGTATGACTGTGTCTTGATCAGCGGTATATAAATTACCCTGAAACACGACACAGAAGTGTAAATACAGCCTAAAACACACCCGTTTTCTACACAATCCTGTGGGTTTCTAGTACACCTTCATTACGCTGAAATGGATTCAGTCAAAACGCGATAATTCCTCGACCTCATGTTTACACCACAGATGTATGAATATGTAAGACACTGTACACAATTCCCAGATTTTTTATTTTCGTCCTGGAAGAAAAGTTATTAATCAAACAACAAAGAGCATGCACTAATTGTTTACCTTTCTGGCTACTTCGATGCTCAACCGGAAACTACTCCCATCGATTTTCTGTCTCAACCAACGGTTGAGCACCGGAACGTTTGGTAGGCGTGAATATGTGCTTAAAATCGAAAAAAAAAAAACCATTTACAATTTGGAGCTATATACAGATGTTACCTGTATAGGCGAGACGCTAGATTCTGTATCTACCGTATTTAACGAAATCGCACAACACCCTCCACATACTTTGTTTGCAGTATGCAATTGGTCCATTGGTTATCATAGATGAGTTCTAGGCACGTTGTCGCCCCGGCAAGTGGTGCACAATATTTCTGTAGCTCGTTACATAAGTTACATGTTCAAAATATATTTGTACCAACAAAATAGCGAAACCTACTATGCTCGACCCACTTTAATCATGCAACAACACTAATTATATCACGTACTAGAACAATTTAACGGACATGCTTTATGATCTTTAAAAGTTGAAATTAGGCATTATACGGTGTTACAAACGTTACTTCTAAATCTATGGCGTGAAAATAGGGGTTTGGATTCAAAAACGTTTTTGTTTTTGGCATTTCTTTCTTTATATTCCAAAAACGATAGCTTCTTTCTTATTGACCAATAGTTCAACTTGGCTATTACACAAAATCATATATTTATATTAAATATTTAATCTACTTTATTTAAATAATTTAACATTTCCTAAGGGTACCGCCGTATGCTGTAACATTTGAAAAGTAGGCGTTTCAACAAAAATATCAAAACGAATAACTGTTATATGTTTCTGTAAATTATTTAGTTCTATTTTACACACCCTATGATAAATACATGTTTAGTGTGCTAAAATACACACCCTGTGACTTGCAAGTATGCTCACGGTAACGTATGTAATACCTTAATGTTCAAACATGGGTAGATTTCATTTTGGTGATTATAAATGTATATATAGTGAGCCGCTTCATGCGAAAACCAGATTATTCCTATATGAAAACAAAGATGCAGTTACTGCACAGCTAATCAGCACACTTGTTTACTCTACACAGATAATTCAAACTTCTTCTTAAATCCGAAATTTCAAGCGTCTAAATTCTTTGACTGTGTAGAAGGAAAATTGTCGGAAGAATGGTTTTCGCGCGCTGTGGCTCACATGAAAGTGCTCTCACATAATTATCTGCAAAGGTTTTCGCATAGAACACAGTAAGGTGTTTGGAATATGTTGACCCACTGGTGACTTGTCAGTATGCTCATGGTAACGTATGTAACACCATTTTCATATAGGGCACTGTAAGGTATATATTATGCGTTGGTGACCCATCGCCTGATTGCGAGGTGCCATGCTGTGTCCTTGAACAAGATTCACGATCCACGATGAATCTTTCACATGTGCGAACTTAATGACTTAGGAAGACAAAGACTTCGCAAATATCACACTGACAGTTGCATCCAACTAGATGCAGATATTATCCTCAAACTCCTGGACCCATTTATTTGATAATATATGTGGTATTCCTTACAGCTTGTGTGCGCCTTTCGAAACTATTGATTTGATGTAGTGTTTGATATAACCTGTAGAGTAAATCCATCAGATCGGATGAACGAGAAAGGACATTATCTAGCCCTGCGACACCAGTTCCCCGGGAGTGGCAAAATGCAATGTAAAGCAGTAATAACACAAAATGTGAATTTCTTGAGTGCCCTCGGTGTGAAATCCGAACATAGAACAGGATGTGCAAACAACGTGTAAGCGTTTTTACACGAAAATGCTTTCTTGCCAGGGATGACATAACTGCATTTTAGACAATGAAGACACAGATACGAGAATTTTCATAACAACCACGATGCTTCTGATGGTACAATCATCTGAATCAGATGTCTTGGTTTTATGTTGCTGTCTATTCTAGCCAAATGATTGCAATACATTATGGTTCCACGCTGGAAAAAGCACGATACTAGCAGTCCGTCGTTTTGAGCAAGCCTTGATGTCCTGGTGAGACTCTCGACTATTCCTTATCTTCAAGAAAATAGAAGTTATGACTATACAATAAGGCAGTTTAGGTGAGACTCCACACAATGACATTGGTAAAAATCTACATTGTGCAAACAGACGATAACACTCCCCGCAGCACATAAGAAGGTGTACGAAAAACATTTTGCCGATTCTGTTCATCTGCTTGGCAATCTGGTTCAAGTGTAAATAGTGTCCGTCACTTGTTCTGTTGCCATTAGCGCTACACAAATGAAAATGTACCACCACAGCATGATCGTTTGATGACACATTTATAACGTGAAAACTTCAAAAACATGTTTTCAGCCTTAGCAGAAACGCTCAACCGTATCAGCCTAAGCAGAATCCCTCAGAAGGTTGGTCGGGTAGGAATATGGGCCCCGCTTATCGGGTCCTTAAGAAATAGATGGGTTTCTTTTGACTCCAGGCATAGCTTATACGCTACTTACTGACCATCTTATCACTGGTTAACCGCTCAGGTCTGAGCCTGACCAGGAAGATCTAAAATCAAACCATCCATACGTATAAGCCGTAGTGGCTTACTTGGGTGGTTGTATTTAAAGCGTTGTTTGGATGTCATGGCATCCGATTTTCGGGCAAAAGTCCCATAAAATGGAGTCAACGTCTCAATATGACAATAGCTGTTGACTAGGCTGTTAAGCATCAACTCAAAATCAAACGAAACAACCGCATCAGGCAATGTCTGGAACATCAATGGTACTTATATTGAAGCAGTGCTCATGACCATGGACTGAACAATTTTTGTTCCGTTTAACGTCCCTTTCAATATTATTTCAGCTCACATGAGACGGGCCAACCGGTAGGTGGGGCAAAAACGGGAGAACCCCGAGAGAAAAAACAAAAACACCTGGCACACGCGCAAGCAGAACTTGGCTTGTCTCGCATGTGCCCCGAACCTAGACAAAATGAACTAGCATGCGCAGAGTTGTGCTTTTGTATGGCCAGCGAGTCATTTCAATATCCGGAAATCGGAAAACAAACTTAAGGTGACGATTATTATATCTTATTACTATTTGTTTTCCTTAGGTTTTAACACCTAAAATTTTAAGTGAAAAATGAAATGTGTTACATACGTTACCATTAAATCGCCCGTCACCCGCATTGATATTTGCTTACTAATATTGGCAAGCTTTGTGAAAGGTAACTTAAGAAATAGTGACCGACGGTGTTGATAATGTCATTTCATAACACTGGATACTAACAATGGTGTAAAACATGCTTTGGGATTTTGTGGTTTGGGTGTGTGCGCTTTAAGTTCACTGACAACCGGATTACACTCTTGAATATTTGCTATATCTTATATGATTTCTAAATTAGTGCTAAATCATAATTACATACAGCGATGAGCATTTAATCGACATTAAAATCATTAAAACTGATTTTTGATATTTAATAATTATGTGTTACATACGTTATATTTACCAATCAAAAGTACACATTTCTGGCAAAGCAGTGAGCATTCAACTTCAAGAAGGCATATATGTTATTGATCTACAACAAGATGATTGTATATATTTTCTTCTTTTCTTCAAACTTGTCTGTACATAGTTGACTTTAAACACTTTATTCTTTCACAATCTGAAGTGAGTTACTGTGGACTATATGCAATAACTTTCGACTAAGGAATGACATGATGATTAGTTTTTCAGGTTTGTAAAAGAAAAAGAATACGTGTCTTTTAGACAAGTGTATCTAAAGTATAAATGTGCAAAGACAAGTATATTAAAATAGCTTACTGTTCTGTAATTAATCTCTGAACAGTCTGTTTTGAAAATGTAACATACGTAACACCATCGATGCATATATGTAATTAAAAGTATCAACACATGTGCCAGTAACATTCTTTCATCAGATGACATTAATATATTTAGGTTTGGAATTTATTTTAGAGATTCATAGTGCATTTTTTCAAACTTAGAGTATATTTCTGTTGTGAATGGGTAACATACGACGTGCGTAACGGCTTCTGGAGGGCAAATGCACCATACCATTGGGCGACAACGTGCTTAGAAAATCTTTATATTGATAAACGAAGCCACCCGTAGTGTATTAAAAGTGAAATTCGTAAAGAGAAGTATATTAAAATAGCTTACTGTTCTGTAATTAACATTTACACGGGCTGTTTTGAAAATGTAACATACGTAACACCATCGATGCATGAAAATGATTAAATATATCAATATATGTGCCCGTAACATTCTTTCATCAGATGATATTGATACATTTAGGTTTGGAATTTAGATTAGAGATTCAGAGTGTATTTTACAAACTTAGAGCACATTTCTGGTTTGAATGGGTAACATACGTAACGGCTTCTGGAGGACAAATGCACCATATCACAGGGCGACAACGTGCCTAGAAGCTCTTTATATTGATCAAAGAAGCCACCCATAGTATCAAACCTAGTATGTGGAGGGTGTAGTGCGAAACGAAAAAATTCCCTACCCACCGTCTCCTCTAGTAGTAGTGTGCAAATTTTATGTTAAGTGAACGTTCTCAATGGGAAGCTGGGAATGACATGAGATATAATACGAGGGAGTCGCAGTCTTCATATTCAATTAAGACTGCTCGTTTCAACTTGTCTTTGCTATAACAATGTGACGGACCTTTAATTTTTTTTTTTTTTATGTAAAGCCAGTTGTTGTAAAATAAAAAGAAAACATTTGTTCTACATCATGGAGTGAGACTAATTCGTGATACAATAGTAATGTGTTAGGCGAAATGGCCCACCCGTTTCATCTTGCATTGACTGCTATACTGTGCTCGTTCTGTGTCCCCACATTGACACTGGCTACAGGACAACAACAAAGTCCAACAGTGAACATAGGTATACTTTAGATAAAGCAATATATAGTATTTTAAGATTAAATTTACATCTATGATCAAGACCTTGTCTTTCTCAATTCATGCGATCGCATAAGCTTCTGTTCATATAATGAAATTTTATTGTTCCAAGAATAATATTTAAGACAGGTTTAGTTTTAGTCTAAATCAATGTCAAAGTATCTTTGTCCGTATCTTTGGAAAGTTTAAGTGTGTTCACCATTTAAGTGCGTTAACTTTCTTTGCCTTCTTTTTTTGTATAGTAAAAATTTAGTCATTTTGTATCGATGAAACTTTTTTGAACTTTTTAAATACCAAGGGCTACAGATGATGCCTAATTGGTCGACATTAAAATAGCAGTATGGTCCGGGAGATTGGTACACTATATTGTTTTCGGTATTTGTTTGCTCCGCATCTCTACTTTTCTTGTAGCATTTGTCTACTGACGATTTGGGATTCAAAGTGTGGCAGTTTCCATATTCTTTAACACAAGTCATCAGGGAAACATGTCCGTGAAATGTACACCCCCTTAAACCCCACTTTTATATAGTAAAACTGGGGTATACAGGGGTGTACATATTTTTCTTATTTTTGCTACAATACATAGATTGTGGGTACTCGTTAGAACCGCCTCGCTAACGTGTACCCACAATCAATGTTTTGAGCAAAAATATTAGAAATTTCAAAATGTTTCCGATGAAATTTTCAATTTTTCCTACTGAAAAAAAAAAATCACTGTATAGTGCATGGACATGTTTTCGTAATGTTATATTAATATTGTCTTGTCAACTGCTTTCATTTGTTAGATATATACTAGGATCAACTATTTTACCGAAACTAGTACTTATCTGTCAAACAAAACATGTACACTACAGTTTTTGTGCTTCTTGCTTCCAAAAGATACAATGCCGCAGAAAATTAGATTCGCATTCTCTGAACAGAAATCTTGATGATTTATACTGCCTGTATGCTACTGTTTTAGCCGCCTTTGTGCAACACTATTTTATAAAATACATAAAAAAGTGGTCCAACTAAATATTTAAAAAGGTATTCAAATAAAGAGATTTGCGCTCAAAACAAATTTATGGGAGCACATATTGCGACACTATCTTTATATGATCAGGATTCATAGAATGTCAGAGAGGGTGGGGGATAAGAGTTGGATTCAATGGGTTCGCTCAAATCCTCCTGTTAAACCGTATCATTGCATTTTCATTGGGAAATTCGACAAATATAAACGTGAATCCTTGATCCGCCTCTGAGTGCTACCACCATGCCTCAGCGTTTTATTTGTCAAATAATAACTGAGATACTCATTTGGCCAGAAATATAAAAATCATGGACCACCATCATGACCATTATGTTGAATAAATTAAACATATTTTGATTTTTCACAGTTGTTTTAACAATGGTACGTGGTATAGCTTTTTTAATTTCATGCAAGAGATAAGATTTCAATTTATGTCAAATGTAAACTGGCCTCCCCATCTAAATGTGTCGCTTTTTCACTTTCGAACTACTGAACTAATGGGTTTTACTTAACGGTGAGGATAAAATGACCCATATCGTCCAGATAAACATTATAAACACCAAACAGTGTGGAAATTGTGCCCAGAAGGTTGTGCCCAGTTTATATTCTCTTGGGATCAGAGGACACAGTGTTTGCAAAACAAAAAACAACAAACATTTGAGCCTGTGCGTGAGAAAACAACAATTTGGGTCCTACCAGGTCCGACAGACCGGGCTGTACAGTCACAGAAGATGGATAGAGACTGGAATTTTTGGATTTAGAAAGTAGAGGAATTGTATTATCCGTGTAGCGAAAATAAAGGCGCTTATAAACTTCGCAGTAACTGCGAAGCTGATCTGTGCCTTTGTTTTCGCCTATGTAGATTGTTGGTTTTCCCATGCGGCTTCTCATTTTTTGAAGGACATATTACACAATAAGAGATATATCTAAAAAGTTCCAAGCCGCATTTTCCGTTAAAGATCCATATTAGCCCGATACTGGTCCTTATTACCAAATATAGAAATTCATTGATCTTGAAGGAAAAAAGCAATACTCAATTTGTCATTTTATAATGACATGGTAACTGATTTTCTATCATCTTAGAGTTTTCATTTGACAAATATTTCAGTGGGATCATCATCCTTCTCATTCATTTTATCAAATGAGTTATGGATTTCCTTTTTACCCTAAATCGATTGACAGAAGGTAAATGCAGTTTGGCAGTTCCGACTTTCGAGAGCTTTTTGGACTTTTTTTTCTGTCGGGTTCGTATGTCATTATGTACATGTATAATATTTGCGAGCTCATATTTATTTGTTTTACGCAGGAGCTCAAATTTAATCCAAAGTGTCTGATAACAAACCTAACTAGAATTAGCCCTCGATTATTTTCAGGCATAATCCATCTGGGCAAACGAACCTCAGCATCTTCTTAGATATAAAATACGTGATTGAACTGGTTTAGTTTGCTTTAATCTTATATTTGCAAATAGTTTGAAATGACATTACAAGATGATTTGCTGAGTTCAGACATAAGTTCTTTACAGACTTCCATTGAACTCGTAGAGTCGACATAGTTCTGTCTGTTGGGTGCCTTTTGAAGCATTGCTCTTAATGTTTGAAGTTTTATTAAATGATATCAGAATAGGTGAAGACGTGTTCCACAATTTGTCTATATCAAATGAGCCGCTAAGCGCCACACAGACGGACTGGTCCATTCACCAGACAAAGAGTCGAATCTTGTACCCAATTAGGGAAACAATTGGCTCATTATTCTAAAACTAGAAATTCTACAAAGCAAATAATTTACTGAGGAAGAAGTTATTTCCAAAAAGTGGCCACCCAACTAACTGAACCTAACTAGGATAAACACGATCAAGATATACCCAGAAGATGCAGATAACCACATAGAAAGGTCAAAACAGTCGGCACATTTAAAGTTTGGTTCTCATCATTTATACAGTTGTACTTCTTATGTATGTATCGTTTTTATATAGAAGAGCAGGGAAGGGAATTTCCTTTTATATCCACACCACAATCTAAAACAAATACTAAAAAGTGAATATAAGCCACGCTTTTGTAATTCTTTTTCGACATTGGAGGGTATTTCAACTGTTAACCTGATTGTTAAAAGGTTTCTTTATTCAAGAGTGTCTGTTGATCGGAAGTCAAATATACACACTAGAAATCGCAGTAATGACTTGCTTTGCGATGAAAATGGAATTTGCTGAGTTTCATTACAAGCCTCAATACGTCTTGCCTGCAGCATCTTGATTATCTGATTCTGTAAGCAAATATGTTTCCCATTTAGACGCACGAAATATTTGAACAAGAACCTAATTTCCCTCTTATGAATGTACACTATAATGAACTACAATTTAGTTCCTTCTATTAGCTTCTTTGCTGAGGCTATTTGTGTTACTGGATCTTTTATATGCAGAAGTGGTTGAGGTTCCTAAATGTCGGTTTGTTTTTGTTGACGAATACCATTGGCAATTTTAAGCGAATCATGTTGGCTCTAGCTTGATGTTATGCCACTTAGCTTGGTTTGTATTATTTTGATTACTCGTGGTTTTGGTATGTTGACCGTCTTACCAAACATGAACCAATCTTACCAAACATGCCCGGATTGTACAAATCCTCTACTTTCTAAATCCAAAATTTCCAGCCTCTAACCATCTGTGACTGTACAGCCCGGTTTGTGTCGGAACTGGTCGAAAACCCAAATTGGTTCAGTTAGGCTCAGTTAGGATTTAAATTGTATACATGACACTGTGTAGTAGTGAGCAGTTTGCATTTTTATCAGTAACAATCTCCCCACTAGGACTTAAACTTCTAGTGGTCTATAAGCAAAAATCAAATTCATATAATTTATTTTTTAGCTTCAATGAAACGATTTGATACTGACCTTAAACCAAATATCGTTGCCAATCTGTTCATGAAATGCAATAAAGTGAACCAAATCAATGCCAGTTATCTCCTGTCCAAATAATGATAATCGCTGGTATACTTCCAAAATGATTTTATATCACTAACTCGAATGGGATGAATGTCGAAAGGGATAAAATAAAATAATAAAAATAAAATAACAATTTAAAAACAAAATAAGATATTTGCATAATAACTGAGCCCATTACTGTCCAACAGATTGAGTCTTTTCTTGGACATTGCATGCACGGAAAGGAAATGTGCAAACATTCATTACAGATCGGCTCATGGCAGGATATCATTTTAACTGATGGAGTACAGCCATGCACGTGGCAGGATATCTTTTTAACTGATGGAGTACAGTGATACACATGGCAGGATATCCGTTTAACTGATGGAGTACAGTCATACACATGACAGCATATCCGTTTAACTGATGTAGTACAGTCATCCACATGACAGGATATCCGTTTAACTGATGGAGTACAGTCATGTCAATGCTGTGTATACCAGCTTATATTTGGACCCATAAGGATTATACTAGTCATTGTATCGATAATCCTGTTGAAAATTGCCAAAACAGTATTTCTCTTTGGCTCCATGTTGCCAAATCAATAGGGTCACTGAGGCTTAAGTAGCCTAAACCGCGGTATCGCCCATCCCCTTTCTCATTAATATCTTTACTGCTCTTAAAGGAGCTCAGTTTTATTTTTATTTGCTATTACTGCAGCTAGTGTTGTGCCGCATGGGGTCCCTAAAAAGTCTCCCCGTACATCATCCATAGTGCAGATTATATTTTCCTTTTGGTCCTTTGAGATCAGCGAGGGTATTCTGAGAAATCAGAAAATAATTATCGGTTTAGATTCATTTTCTAATCATAGCCCGAGATCCAAAATCCAGGAGATGTCAAAATTTTGGTTTACCCTACACGATCTTGGCCTTAAGGTTTGATGGCTTTTTTTGAAAGATATATGATAGTAGTCTATGAAACAGGTCCGTGTATAAAAATTTAGGCCGGCGAAAGTCTTCAAAATGGCCGCCATCCAAGATGGCCGCCAAAATTAGGAATTGTACAGGTTTGTGTAATAAACTTTTTCATTTTAGATTTTGTTACATTTAACTGCATTTAGTGTTGATTTTCTATAAACTAAACATATGTTGAAGCTTATCAAGTTTATTTAACACAGTTTGTATGTTCTCATGTGTTACATACGTTACTTTTTAACGCTATCTGCCATCAAATGATAGATTGGCTGTTACTGTTTGTTTGAGTGGTATCATTTAAAGTTTAAAGTGTGTTTTTGTATTTAGTGCAGTGAAAGACATAAGGAACATCTATATAAAGCAATTTTAGATACTTAATCTTAACACTTAAGTCAACAATGGGTCTTTGAACGCATAAATCCGGGTTCACACTTGATCCCTAAATTATCATAAATTCACATATTTTGGGTTTGAACACATTGATTGAACAGCTACTTATGTTTTATCAATAAAACATAAAATAGAAATTTGCATTTTTAAATTAATTTGATTTAGCCCGATTTTGATATTCTCACATGTTACATACGTTACACCATTAATGTTACATGCTACAAAATCATAATATTCAGTGTTACTGTATATTTTAGTGCTATTCTTTAAAGTTTTGTGTATTTTTGCATTAATATTTTTACAAAACACGAGGGGTGTCTTGTTATAGCAATTTTTGGTGATTTTTTTTTCTGCTTTTGTTGGTCAGCAGCATGTTTTTTGAAGGCATAAATAAAGGTTCATCTCGATCACTTAACATTGAATACTGATACATTTGGGTTCTAAACACACAAAATTTCAACAGCTGCTGATTTTTTATGAATTATAATACAAATGTCGTAGCACATTTACCTCCAATTATATTTGAATGTTCTCTATGTTCTCAAGATGTTGACAACTGTTACATATGTTACTTGTCATAGGATATCCTATAATCCCATATAAAATCATTATTTGCCTAATCTTGTTTGTTTAATGGTCCCAATTTCTGTTAATGAAAGCCTGTATTATATTTTCTTTATAAAAGATTGTGACAATTTTAATCAAAGTAAATTTGTGTAGTTTTGAAGACCATGTTTGGTGTAGTATTGTAGCAACACACTCCCAAATGAGTGCTCCTTGTTTTGAACCATGCTGGCACGGAGTTACATTTCCATAACCCATATTTGGCGAATGCATTTTCCCATCTTTATCATTCTGGTGAGTATTCAGTTCTTAGGGGCATCAGGTGTAATTTTTAAATTCTATTCAACTTTCGATGAAAATTCTTTAAGCAAACAGAATAGCCCCAGATGGGACGCCGCGTTCTGCAACGTCACATCTTGGGCTATTCTGTTTGCCTATGTCCCATAAAAGGGACGCCAGGCTTATATGAGTTAAGCTAGTTAAGCTTAAGGTATCTGGTTAAATGTCTCTGTCAACAAAATACTCAAACATTATTTGACTGGCATGTTAACCCACAACACAAATAAAACTGGTTTTGTTTTCATTAACTTTTGTTTAAAAACAAACATTCCCCTTTACTTGAGGCTACTAGTTGTATTAATCACATATAATCTTTGGTCTTAACTATTTACATTACATATTGTTGTTTTTTATATATTTATGAATATAATGTTACGTGTTAGAGTATTTTTTCTTTATTAACACAATGTAGATGTTCTTAACTGTTACATATGTTACTCTTATTAGTATATCCCCATAAAAAGGTACAAGTAGGCAAAGATCAGGAAAAGGCGCAATCAGAAAAAGAGTTTGACCATTTTTGTTCATTTTTAAACTGTTTATAGTAATTTTATGATTTATCTTTTTTTTTTTTATAATTGAACTTGTATTAATTTTGCAAAAGATTTATAACATTATCAGATTATTAACTTTTAAGTAAAACGTTAAATGTCTCTCAGCTAGTTCGCTATGCTAGAGCCTGTTGTAACTACGAAGACTTTGTTGATATGGGAAATTACTCACCACAAAATTGTTGTCACGGGGATATCGCAGTACCAAGCTTGTGTCAACTCTTAAAAAGTTCTATGGGAGACACCATGACCTTGTTGATCCCTACAGCGTGGCTGCGTCTAAACTTGTGACTGACCTTATGCCAATTGGCAACAATTAATAAGGCTTTCAATTACTGGACATTCGTTTCTTACCAGATATTAATTTTCTCGGCTTTGTAATCAGTCATAAAGACATGGCGGGTGCATTATAATGGGCAGGTGATGCTCACCCTTCGCAAACACCTAATCACACCTCCTGTTATTGGGGGGATCCATGCCTGTATGGCTACATATATCGTATTTGTCAATGTTATAATATAATTTTTTACGAGCTAGGATTACGAGTTCGGTACCTTGACCCCTTTACTTTATATTCTTTGGAAGTGGCATAACAATTAAAAGGAGAAGTGTGGGTACATTATACAATTTCTGGCAATGAATAAAATATTGGAAACAGTGAACACACTCAAAGGGGTGAAGTAATGGGCCATACTGCGCAATTTCAGGTAATGAACCCTCATCAGTGACCCTTTATAAATTGTATAGGATAGCCAGATAAATACACTGCAAGTTCAAAAATTTACACAAAGGAAGTCGAAATCAAAGACACATGCCTAAATTGGGTCAGATAATTAAAATAATGTTTAGAAGATGGCTCTCAATGTACATTTTTTATTTTGAATATTCTTTCTTATTTGAAGGGGCCGAAAAATATAACTGACATTATGGATCATGTACAGGGAAACGTTTAGGTCCGCAACATAACAAAGCAATACATAACACAGCTGCACTAATAACAAATAAATGATAAAAGTTAGATCATTTGGAAGCAGTGAAAACGCTCAAAGGAAAAAAAAAATATGTCATTATTCCTCTTCGATGTCCCTTTACAAACAGGCAGTAAAAGCCAGACACTTGTGCTCTATCGAATATTTGCATCAGCGTTATTTACATCAAAGAATGTTTCACAGAAGGGACGAAATGATGAACGCATGTTCAGATGTTTCTTGACATATTCTTCATCTGTTCTTGTAGTATGACTTTCTGTTTTTCCTTTGAAGTTTTTATAACATTAAACCCAATACAAGTCAATATGAAAAGAGGCGGGCCCACATATTATTACAAAGCAAAGAGACGGGATGAAAGCCGTACAATAACTTCCTGATATTGGAAGTTACAGTACGGATCTGCCAATTTGTGTTGTGTCATACTACAAGTTAGTTAAAGACCTCGTAGAAAAAATAAGTAAAAACAGCTCGTCTTCGACTCGCTTTATTTTACTTATTTTTTCTACTCGGTACTTTAACTATAACTTAATACTCCAAATATTTAAAGGGTAAAAAAGGTAATCTGAACTATGGATGATGTCATATTTATACATTTTATCTTTTTATTCATCATCATCTGCTGTTTGGATATACATTTCAGACAATACCACTCAAAAAAGAAAGTGACATGGTGGGTTAAGCATATCAACATTTACATGATTGAATCAGATAGGTAACAAAAATACACTCATGGGAGACAAACCCCTTTTCCCGTAAAATCTGATCCAGTAGGTCATATATAAATGAATTGTCCCCATTTTTAGGACTTTCCCAGTCTAAAGTTCTATACACAGTCCTCTTCAACTAAAAATAAAATTGAGATCCTTTAAGAGCAGTTAACATATTATTGAGAAAGGGGATGTTTGGCTACTTAAGCCTCCTCAGTGACCCTATGGAGCTTTTGTATAGAATATTATAGAAAAGTAACGTATGTAACAGTTGAGTACACGTAGAGAACACTGAAATTATGTACTTGTATATCAAGTTTAAGATTCTTATAAATATATTTATGTGTTCCGACCCGAACTATTTGAGTTTACAATATGTAAGTGATCTAGTTTACCACGGATTTATATGTTTAAAGACTCATTGCTGACTGTCAAAGCAAATATCGCATCCAAAATGTCTTTATCAAAATGTCTCCCATGTCGTTTAATGCAATCAATATAATACCAATTCAAAAACCTAAGAGCATATAAACGCCATTTACAACAGTTATCAATATATTGATTTTGTAGGAGATATCATTTAAGAAAAGTGACGAATGTAACAGTTGTCAACATCTTCAGAACATGAAAATTATGTTAATCGAGTTAAAGGCTCCTTAGAAAAGAAACGTATGTAACAGCTGGGTACATCTTGACTTTAAAACATTTGAGTTTAAATTCTATTACATATGTTCAATTCATAAAACCTCATCAGCTGTTTTATCAATGTGTGACCTCAAATATGTGAGTGTATAATATTTTAGGGGTCAAGTTTAAACCGGGATTTATGTGTTTAAAGACCCATCGCTGATGGATGGAGCAAATAAAGCACACTAACTTAATAAAGATATTTTTTCATGTCTTTTAATGCATTAAATACAAAAAAGTTCAAAAACTTTAGAGAATAACATTAAAATAAACAAGAATAGTCAATATATTAATTTTGTAGGAAATATTATAAAAAAGGTAACGTATGTAACAGTTAGGAACGTCTTGAGGGTATCAAAATTATATAAATGGAGTTAGCGGTTCTAATCCATATAATTTATTAACAAATTATCAACAGCTATTGATTGTATGTATGATCAGACCCAAAATATGTGAGTTTACCAAAAATATGTGAGTTTACAATGTTAAGTGATCAAGAGTGAACCTGGATTTATGTGATAAAAGACCTGAGGCTGACCACCAAATGCAGATAAACGACCCAAAGAAGCTTTATCAAGACGCTACTCAAGTCTTTTAAGGAACACTTTGCATAAACACTTCAAAAACTTTGAAGAATGGCACTAAGATAAACACAAATAGTCAATATTTTCATTTCTCGCAAGTAACATAAATATAGTAACGTATGTAACGCATGAGAACATCAAAACTGGGTTAATTCAACTAAATATGCAAAAGCATATGTTGAGTTTATAGAAAATCTACACTGAAAGCACTTAAATGTAACAAAATCTAAAATGAAAACGCTTTTTACTCAAGCCTGTATAAATCCTAATTTGGGCGGCCATCTTGGATGGCGGCCATTTTGAAGACTTTCGCCGGCCTAAATTTTTATACACGGACCTGTTTCATAGACTACTATCATATATCTTTCAAAAAAAGCCATCAAACCTTAAGGCCAAGATCGTGTAGGGTTAACCAAAAATTTGGACATTGGATCTCGGACTATCAACATTTAATATATTGGGACCCATTTGGATTATACTAGTCATTGTATCGACTTCCCAGTTGAAAATTGCCAAATTACAGTATTTCTCTTTGGCTCCATGTTGCCAAATTTATAGGGTCACTGAAGAGGCTTAAGTAGCCGAAACCGCGGAATGGCCCATCCCCTGCTCTTAAAGCAGCTCAGTTTTATTTTTATTTACATCCAAATTGATATAGTAAAAGTTGGATGTACAGTGTGCATGGGTATATATTTTTCTTATGGTTACTTCGAACCATAAATTTTGTGTATAGTTTTAGAACCGAAACACTCTATTTTTAGCAAAAATAAGAAAAAAAAAAACACAATTTGCAGGAGTTTTTTTTTTTTTTTTTTTGTTTGCAGCTGAAAGATAATGTATGTATATTGCACAGGTGTGTTTTTCCAAATGCTCCAAATTTAGAAGTTGTGTATTTAGATCGGGCTAGCTAACCATCACTCCGTTTAATCTCTTGACATCGCTCCACTTCCGTGCCGTGACGCGGAGAGGAACATCGACGAGAACATTTTGTCTATCTTGCAATATACAACGCGTCCACAACAGGAATTAATTAATTCTGAAATAATGCAGCTATTAAAGGATAGTTTCACTTAAAAGTCAGAGAAACCCACGACAGAATTCAGACAAATGTCCATTTTTTTCCATTCTGCCGAATGTGCTCTCTTGTGACAATATCTCTTCGCTTTTCTCGTTTTACGGTGTCGATTTCCCATTTCTGAAATGATTTTACGTTTCTTATATGATTTCAATGTGAGAGACGACTGGATAATTTGCTTTGGAAGGTTCTTGGTTTCTCCAATGTCAATAGTAACCAGCCACGTCATGAGAAAATTTAACTATTGCTTATGCGAAAAGGAAACCGCAGAGAACTACAAAGTTGCTATTTGGTCACCGCCATCGACTTTGGGGTAAATGTAACTTTTATTTTCTAAATCCTTAGATTCAAATCTGATGCTGGAACTGAACGGAAACTCTGAAGACAGGTTTCTTGAAGTGACCCAACTGTTAATACAGAAACTGTTACTCTCGGGGGATTGTGTTGTTACTAAATGACAGAGACAGAACCCTGAATTATTAACAATGGTGCGTCACACTACAAATATCGTAAACGAAACAAATCTGTAAGAAACCAACATTCTGATTGCTATTTTTCCTTCCAATCTTGTTCTAAGAAAACCTGATAATGGATTCTCCACCCTCTTGAAAAAATGTAACTGAGGTGACACCACAAGGGAAATAGGTATTAGCTTGGCCTACCATATTTTCTCTTCGTATCAGTACATTTGTAAAATGTTGGTTGTTCCCACTTTGGTTTATAGAGTGGGATTTTGCTTCTGATTACGCCGGTCCCTGATTATTTCTTGCCCCTTCCATTTTAACTGTGGCTATTGTGTTAACATTTAACTGGGTTGATAACGTACTTTTTTTCATTTTCCTGCATTCATCCTTGCGAGTTGTAACATTTACGATTTTAAGGTAACAATAACTATCTCAGCATTGAATTGATTCACTTTATTGCATTTTTGAAGAGTTTGGCAACGATGTTTGGTTATAGGCCAGCATCAATATGTATTCGTCACAGAGCTAACAGACACAGTGTCGCAGACCTATGCAAATTACAGTTGAGTGATAAAAACTTACATCTATATAGAAAGCTCATGTTCTGCTTGCAGACATTGAATTTGGTGGCATTGACTTTACTGCCATATTTTGTCACATGTCTTGATGTACATAATGTTTGTCTTCTAACGTCAGTAGATGTCTAGGACAGATCTAGTTAATGATTATTCTCCATGTTGTAAATGTTTGGTACAGAATATTAATCAGTGACCCTTTATGACCCTTTATGCATGGAAAAAAAGTAAAATTAGGCAATGATCAGGAAAAGGCGCAATCAGAGAGAAATTCCCACTCCACAAACCGTGGGGTGGAAAAAACTAAAATGACACTTAGGTACTTATACAAAGAAAACATATCGTAAGCCAAGTGAGTAGCTATTCCCCAATAGGCGGCCACTCAGTTACCCTAACTTAACTAAAAATACGAAAACGTACATAAGGCTTAAACAGCACAAAAATTCGACTCCAAAACACAAAACAATTAGAACCACAACAGAAATATCGCCTTGGAAAGATCAGAAATATAAAATAACTGGGGGGGGGGGGCTTAAACCGGTTTTACAAGGCCCTAACCTCACCGGCATCTTCTTTTAGTTAGTTGTTCGGTCCTCGTCGTGACTCGAATCATCATGGACAACGAATAAATCATGATAACCGCCCCGATGAATAAAAAACGTGGACAACAGATTCAGTAAGCTGCCCAACGAAGGAGATCCCTGAGCGCCAACTAACTTTTTAACTCCGGAGCAAAAGCAAAACACCAGTGGAACCTCGGTGGCCCAAGCAAGAGACAAGAAGCTCCTGCCCCAACCAACAAAAATGAATAGCTTTATGTCGTGGCCATCATAGAATGACTTTTTTTCTACTTTTTCTTTCAGGAAAATGTGACTTGTGTGCGCCTGAACTCAAAATGGAACGGTCTGATACAATGCCCTTAAAGAATGTCAACTTCTGAAACTTAAATTTCAGCGGATACGCGTAGAAATGATTTTCTGTAAGCTACAAATATACAGGTTAAGCATGCAGTCAAATCAGTTTAATTTCCCGAATCGGTTCATGAATAAATCAATCTTTGCAGGAAAATATAGCAGTTGGTGTATATAGTTTCGATCTGTTTCTCGTTACGATGTCAATTCACTGTTGTTCAGTTATGAATGCATGGGCGGATCCAGAGGGGGTACAGGGGGACCGGACCCCCCCCCCCCCCCCCATGGAATTGCCAAATTATTAATTTTTGCCATGCTGAAATTTTTCGTCAGACCCCTTCTGGGAATTTGGACCCCCCCCCCCCCCCCGAGAAAATTTTCTGGAGTTTTGGTTCAGGTACGGTGGCTTTTTATCAACCTTTAGAGGAAATAAAAATGAGATCCTTTAAGAGCAGTGAACATATTAATGAGATGGGGGATGGGCCATACCGCGGTTTCGGCTACTTAAGCCTCTTCCGAGTGACCATATAGACATGATGCCAAAGAATACTTCTGTAATTTTGCATGTTTCAACAGGATAGTTGGTACAAAGAATAGTTTAATCCAAAGGTGGTCAAATATTATATCAAACATTGGTTAGAATATGAATCTGAACCGATAATGATTTTCTGATTTCACAGAATACCCTCACTATCTCTAAGGACCAATAGAAAAATATAATCCGCACTATGGATGATGTACGGGGAGGCTTTTAGGGCCGCCACACGGCACAACATAGGCTGCAGTAATAGCTAATAAAATAAAAACTGAGATCCTTTAAGAGCAGTACGAGTATTTCTTCGAGTTACCGTATGTCCGTATGATATGGGCCGCCTCATGGGAAAACCAACAATCTGCATAGGCGAAAACAAAGACGCAGATCAGCTTCGCGGTAACCGCGAAGCTGATCAGCGCCTTTGTTTTCGCTACTCGGATAGTACAATTCCTCTTCTACTTAAATCCGAAATTTCAAGCTTCTAGCTATTTTCTGTGCTTGTGTCGGACCTGTTCGGAAACCACATTGTTGGCTTTCCCACGAGGTGGCTCATATTTTGTCTATATAATGTTTTGGTCATTATCCAGCCATCAGCGTTTAAACTGATTCAAAGTCCTGAACATGGTATACTTTTTTACTTTTTAATATGATGCTCGAAAAATATTGAGAACCATTCTTCTACAATGTACTTTTATATTAGACGCCTTAGACATTTTGTCGTGCTTTCGTATCATGTATTTTCTAGTATTTAAATGGGGTTATAATTCAAAAAATAGAATTGTAACACTTTTACATATTAACTTGTTTGTAACCCTCTTCTAAAAGATTCAATAGAAATCCAATATTCTTTGATTAATGAGCTTCTGTCTAGCATGTTTGTCGGACGAAACCTATTTGGTGTATCGGAAAAGCTGTTTCTGAATGGTTTTTGTCACTAAACAAAACAGGAAACAAGACTGAAAACCGTTTATTGCTTTTTGGTTGTAAACCAATTGGAATTATACAACAGTTGGCAACTGTCGCCATATCTTATTGTTTTAGACTGGAATACGTTTTCCATGTTCTTAATCTTTAAAGTGACTTTAAATCGAGTCTTACGTAAAACATCAACTCTGTGCCATGGAATACTAGTGTATGTATCCCAATGGGATTCGCGATTCTGCATAAGTCGTAAATAACGATGACTTTATGTACACCACAAGAAAACAATTTTGACACTTACACCAGCATGTTCTTAAAATAGAAAAACACATTTACAATTTGGAGCCATATACGGATGTTACCTGCAGGAGTATGCAAGTTTTATGTTAAGTGAATGTTCGTTCCATCGACATTACTTTGTAAAGTTACACAATACTTGCAAACGTGCATGCTTGCTCGAAATGGAAAATTACTTTAAAGATACATTATTACATGTAACCGATACGATACAGCATATATACAGGGTAAAACAGAACTACAGCTACAATAAAATGAAACAAACATAAAATATACACCATATTGGACTACATTCTTTTGTACTTTCCTATTCATTCTTGATCAATTGCTTATGTTCTCTGTGAAGATGTTGGCGAGATCCCTTTATCTGTATTGCATTGATAATTGTAACTACAAATAGCTCCTTAGCGTTTTCGGCCGATGCCTAAATCAGAGCACTCAGACGTCTAAAGAACCATTCATATACGAGTACTTGAAGGGAAGCTGACAATGACGTAAGGCATCAGACGAACAGAGTTGTCATTGACATTAAGATATCTTGGTATTTGATTAAGATAGCTCTTTGTTTTTAAAGTGACTATGACTGTTATTCTCCGTTATGGAATGAATCTATCTCGTGACATAAACGAAATGTGTAAGAGACGCTATAGACTGTGAGATGGCCCACCCGTTTCATCTTGCATTGACTGTCATACTGTGCTCGTTCTGTGTCCCTACATTGACATTGGCAACTGGACAACAGCAAAGCCCAACAGTAAATATAGGTAAGATTTCAATAAAGCATTATGTCGTATTTAAAGATTAAACTTGCATCTATGGTCAAGACCTTGTCCTTCTCAATTCATGCGATTGCATAGTGAAAATAAGCGTCTATCCAAATAATGAAATTTTATTCTTCCGGGAATGATGGTCAAGACAGATTTTATCTTAATTTGAATCAAAGTCTGTTGACCATTTAAAAAGGTACAAGTAGGCAATGATCAGAAAATGGCGCTATCAAAAAGAAATTCCCACTCCAAAAACCGAGGGGTGGGAAAAACCTATATCGACACTTAGGTACTTACATCAAGAAAACATATCGTAAGCCTAGTGAGCAGATATTTCCCAATAGGCGCCGCTCAGTTACCTGAACTTAAAACTTAAAATATGAAAACGTACATACGGATCAAACAGCACAAAAATTCGACTCCAAACCACAAAATAATTAGAATCACAACAGAAGCATTGCATTGGAACGATCAGTAATATAAAATTACTGGGGAGCTTAAACCAGTTTTGCAGGACCCTAAACACGCCCTCAGTCTCTTCTTGCTTGGCGTCACTGTAAATTTCATATGCATTTGTCATTAAAGCTTTCTCTGCCTTCTTAAAAATAGTTTATACGAGGGTTGTCCGTAAAGTTTTAGGACTGTGCCGATATCTTAAAAAATATTTTATGCTATACAAATAAAGATATATGAGTTTAAAGATAAGGCCTTCCAGAATGATATATGGGAAAATTGGAATCAAAACTTATGTACACTTGGAAATATTGGTCTCCAAGGCAACCGATATGGCGCTTCTCGGAGTACTTTGAATTTTGTGTTTTCTAAAACCTGGTTACAAGAAAACAATTGCCCACAAATTGGCCGTATGGCTTTTAAATACAGCAACAATTTGCATGGTATCACGCCATCATTTGTTCAATATGTTCGCACAATTCCATGGTCGTTCGACGGTTATCAACTTTGCAAAAGCTAACAGAAGTGTATGTGTCGATCAAAATGTTGGTAAGAAACTCGACGTCGCCGCATCGGATGAAGCAGCGCTTTTTTATCATACAGTGTTCCTGCCGTAATGAGTTCACAAATCTAATCAAAATTTCTCACTGTTGGTTGAACAAAATCCAGGCTATGCAAGATCATTAATTTTTCGCTTTTTCGAAAAGTTTTTGTCAGGAAATCGGTGATAAGAGGAAGGGCTACAGGCCGTTCGATGAGTGCGAAAAAGCGAAACCCCATTTAAAATCGGCGCAGAAGAGTTAGGAGGTAGCCATATGAAAACAAATGTGTTTTCCTGATATATTTTGTATTGTTGTCCTCAGAATAATCAAATAAACTTGAAACTATCAAGCGTTGGTGCCCGATGACCTTGAGAGCCACTTTAAAATGCATCCGATGAGCCAGGTCTTTCTTGTAAAATCATAACGGGCGCGACGTTATTGACGTCAAAGTGCTCCGAGAGTAGCAACATGCTCGTATTAAAATGATTATATCAATATGTTCCCGGTGAGCAAATATGCTGAAATTTTTAGCAATAACTCATGATATAATGTAATATTCTTGTGTAAAATAACAACTGATTCTCTTGAATAGTTATTGAGATATAGACACAGTCTCAAAACTTTCCGGACAGCCTACGTATGAAGTCATTTTTCATGTTTGTTTTGCTCCTTGCTTTTCTTGCAGAAGTTGTCTTTCAGTACTGACTTCTTTGAATTTTAAGTATGGACATTCGCTTTAGTTTATATTATTGTCTAGTCAACTGGTATGATTTGGTAGATTATAAGAATATATCTAGGCCACCTATTTGTCCGAAACTATATAGCTCTTCTCTGTCAAACAAAACATGTACACTTCAGTTATTTTGTGCAAATACAATCCCTCAGAAAATAAGATTCGCATTCTCTGAACAGAGATCATGATGATTTGTACTGCCTGTAGACTACTGGTGTAGCTGCCGTTGTGCAACACTATCTCATAAAATACAATTTTGAATACCAACGTTAAAAAGTGTTCCTTCTGAAAATATTTAAAAAAAAAAGTAATCAAATAAAGAAATTGACGCTAAAACAATGTATAGGAGCACATATTGCGAAACTGTGATTTATGTGATCCGGATCTATAGAATGTCAGAGGGAGTGGCTGATTAAAAGGTGGGCTCAGTGGTACCCTCCCAAGACAGGGGTTAGAAATGATGAATCATTATTTACATGATTTCATCATTATTTGATGAATGAATGAAAAATGCAGTAGGCACACTGACATTGTGAGTGTAGCTCAGTGGGTTCGCTGAAAACTACATCTGAACCCACATTATTTCATTTTCATGGGAAATTAGACAAATATACCACTTAAATCCTTGATCCGCCTCTGAGTGCTACCACCATGCTTCAGCGTTTGTCAAATATTAACTGAGATACCCTTATGGCCAGCAATAAAGAAATTCTGGACACCGATCAGCTAGCCTTATGTTGAACAAGAAACATCTTTAAAAAAGATAATTGTCGAAGATTAATATCAATTCTCTGTAACCACCAAAATTTTAACATGGGGGTCCGGCACGCATAGTCTCAGAACTGGATGAAACTTTCACACAATGATCAGTACCACTCAAAACCAACAAAAATGTTGTCAATATATATTTTGCTTCTTCCGTTGCCATGGCAACCGCAAAAATCATTTTTTCCAAATTTCGGTCAAAACATGCAGATAATTTTCTTGAAAATTACACTTTTCATGGTCAAAGTTTTTATAGTTCCAAAAAGAGCCCAGCTAAACCAATGCTTTACTTATGACAACTATCTGTCCACTTACCTTCTGTATAGTTCTTTTATCAGTCTGTATGTGCATCTTGCAGCAGCAGCATCTTAAAATATGGGCATTTAGCACTTTTACAGAAAATGTGAAAATCAGAAAAATAGGCACATTCTGTAAAAAGATATCTTAAAAAGACTCGGGAGTTAAACATTCTCTTAAGACTGATAATAAACTTTCGTGTATGGCAGTTGTATCTGTGAAAAAAATGGATTGGGGCAAGACCGTTTTCTGAAAATAAATAGTGCATATTTTGTTGCACTTTCAAGCAAAATGGAAATCTAAGTTTTTAAGACAGTGGTGGTTGTCTGTGAATAGTTATGTAGTTAAACGTGTTTAAAGCGTAGAATCAATAATATCTAATAGCAGATGAAATTTGTAATGTATTTTGCTGATAAATTTCTTTATTTGAAGAAAATGTCACCTGATTTGCATGTTTTTTAGCATTAAAATGGAAGAAAATAGGGGGTAGGGGAAGCATATCAGCTGTATATTTTTATTGACAATGATATAAATAAAAATGATTATCTTACATGAGCTTATATCTACCCAACTTTATTTTAAAGGCAAAAAAGATATGGATCCTAAGTACTTGTATGCTGTCAAGGGCGATAACTCTTCAAAATTTGATGAAAAACGAAGGAAAATTTGAGAAAATCAGATTTTTATGTTAACTGACATATTTTTCTAAATGAAACACATTTAAAAGCAATCCATTTGCATTTGCCAATAAACAGGACCTACCGAAGTGCAATTAATTAGAATCCGACGTTGTTCTTACAAAATATAATCTAATTATCTTAGCTTTGAAATTGAGACAAAATAGGGGGTAGGGGTAACATATCAAACATATATTTTTATAGTAAATGCTGTAATCAACCAAACTTCATTTATAAACATAACTATGAACGAAACTTCACTTTAAAGGTGAAACAGATATGAATTGAACGTATGTGTATGGTGTAAAGGGCGATAACTCTTGGAAATTTGATGAAAAATGAAGGAAAATATGAGAAAATCAGATTTTTCTGTTTATCTGACATACTTGTCTGAATAAACCTCATTGGTTGCTAATAAAACTGCAATTGCAAATAGTAGGAAACCATTTAAATGTAAATAATTGGAATCTGACCATGTGCTTACAAAATACATCCTACTTTTCTTGACTTTGGCTGTGAAATTGTGACAAAATAGGGGGTAGGGGTAACATATCAAACATATACTTTTATTGTAAATGCTGACATGAACCAAACTTCATTTACAAACATAACTACCAACTAAACCTTACTTTGAAGACAAAATAAATATGGGTTGTAAGTTCGTGTATGTTGTCAAGGGCGATAACTCTTTGAAATTTTATAAAGAATAAAAATGTGAGAAAGTCAGATTTTTCTTTTTAAATGACATATTTTTCTGAATAAACCACAATTCTGGTTGACTATCTGTATTTGCCAATAAGAGGAAAACATTTTAATACAAATAACTAGAATCTGGCACTGTGATTATAAAATACAACCTACTTTTCTTGATTGTGGCTATCAAATTGAGAAAAAATAGGGGGTATGGGTAACATATCAGACATATCCTTTCAAATTGTAAAGGCTGACTTGAACCAAACTCCATTTACTAACATACACATGTAACTATGAACTAAACTTTACTTTAAAGATGAAATAAACATGGATTGTAAGTACATGTATGCTGTCAAGGGCGATTACTCTTTGAAATTTGATGAAAAATGAAGGAAAATGTGAGAAAATCAGATTCTGTTTTTGTTAAACTGACAATTTTTTCAAAGTAAACTACATTTGCAGACAATATGTCTATATTAATCATTAAAATGCAAATAATTGGAATCTGACACTGTGCTTACCCAAACAACCTTCTTGATGTACTTGATGATTCATTGACCAGTTAGATATTCATTGCGAGCTACATGTTATGAACGACTGCAGAAGCTGATGGTGAGGCTAAGGCCATGTAAAATTTTATATTACTGATCATTCCAAAGCGATACTTCTGTGGTGGTTCTTTTTGCTTAACGCCTTGGTGTTTACAATTCTGCGCTGTTGGCGCTTATGTATGTTTTCATTTTTTTAGGTACGTTGAGGTAACTGAGTGGCCACCTATTGGGAAAAAACTGCTCATTCGGCTTACATAATGTTTTCATGGTATAAGTACCTGATTGTTAAATAAGTTTTTTCCAATCTCGGTTTTTGAAGTGGGAATCTATTTCTGATGGCACCTTTCCCTGATATTTCCTACTTTTACCTTCTTTTCTAGATTTCGGCTGTGAAATTGAGATAAAATAGGGGTAGGGATAATATATATCAAACATATACTTCTATTGGAAAAAGCTGAGATGAACCAATTTAAAACAAACATAACTATGAACTTAACTTTAAAGACAAAATAAAAATGGATTGCAAGTATTTGTATTCTGAAAACATTTCAAAATTTGTTGATTGAAAATGTGAGAAAACCGAATTTGCTTGATTCTAGCTTTGAATTGTTTCAAAAATAGGCTCACAAGGTGAGCTTATAGGATGGCCATGCTCCAGCGTCCGTCGGTCGTCGTCAGTCCACAATTTCAAAGAACTTCTTCTCAATTGCTTGGCCAATCAAAGTCAAATTTTATATGAAGCATCTGCAGGAAGGGGGAAACAATGTATATATAAATAATCCAGGTCACATTACCAAGATGGCCGTCATGCCCATATATGATAAAAACCCTTTTAAAATCTTCTTCTCCCGAACTGGTTGGCCGATTTCAACGAAACTTGGCATGAAGCATTGATGTCTCAAGTACTACAATGAATATATAAATCATGACCCTGTAATGACCTTGACCTATTTTTACGGCGAGGTCAACATAGGTGACATGTGCATTTGAATGGGGGAAAACTGTAAAAATGTCTTTTAAAGGGAAAAACTTGCAGGAAATGAGGAACAAGACTGAATTTTAATGTTTCTGAAAAACATTTTGCCCCAGGAGCTCATATGCCTCCACCCCAGGGCAATATACATGTATATTCCCATAATATTTAAACATCTCCTTTTCTGAAACTGCTTGGCCAATCAAAGCCAAATTTTATAAGAAGGGGGGAATCAATGTGTATATAAATAATTCAGGTCAAATAACCTAGATGGTTGCCATGCCTATATATGGTAAAACCCTTCAAAAATCTTCTTCTTCGGGACCGGAGGACCGATTCCAACGAAACTTGTAATGAAGTATTAATGACTCAAGTGCTTCAATGTTATATAAATCATGACCCTGTGATGACCTTGACCTATTTTACGGCAAGGTCAACATAGGTCACCAATGCATTTGAATGGGGAAAACTTTTAAAAAGTCATTTAAATTGAATGTCTTGCAGGAAATGGGCAGTTGGACTGAATATCAATGATTCTGAAAAAATTGGTCCCCAGGAGCTCATATGCCCCAAACCCAGGGCAGTATATATATATCTCTATCATATTCAAACATCTTCTCTGAAACCACTTGGCCAATCAAAGCCAAATTTTATGTGAAGCATCTATAGGATGGGGTTATCAATGTTTATATAAACTAGAAAAAGTGCCTTGAGAGGCAAGTATACCCCCGGCTGGTAGCCACCAAGCCCCCTTCCCTACCCCCTACCTAAACAACCCGGCACATGCTCACCCCTGACATTGAACATCACCAACGTAAAACAGTACCCTATCAAGTACATTTTAGAAACCACCAAGCCCCCTTCCCTACCCCCTACCTAAACAACCCGGCACATGCTCACCCCTGACATTGAACCTCACATCACCAATGAAAGACAGTACCCTTATCAAGTACATTTTAGAAATAAGCAGTGTAAAGTACTTTACATACAAACATGGGGAAGTGTAGTTTTAGAATGACATATCTATTTTAGAGTGGTATACAGAGCTGACTTGTATACCCAATCTAGGACATAAGCGCGGACATTTTGGGTCAGGTCCTCAGTCCTAGACTGAAATGAAAGTAGAATGTCATTCTTAAAAAAAAAAAAAAAAAAAAAAAAAAAAAAAAAA
The DNA here is from genome assembly GCA_964017185.1 of Rugalucina vietnamica. Taxonomy (NCBI): domain Eukaryota; kingdom Metazoa; phylum Mollusca; class Bivalvia; order Lucinida; family Lucinidae; genus Rugalucina; species Rugalucina vietnamica. The sequence continues at coordinate 34,131,531 of OZ024869.1, read as the reverse complement.
AAAAAATCCTAGATCTTGACCTCAGGTCCCGCCCCCACCCCATGCATGGACCAGTGGGCCTAGCCCTTATGTGGTACCTATGTTGTGTTGTAAGCATGAATGCTTTCATGAATGCTTTCTAATACATGGTTGTCAAGACACCTAACAGAATATTAATCTTGGTAACTACTGTATTTTATGTGTCCTAGATTTTGACCTCGAGCCCCACCCCTAGAGTTTGGTGCCATGGAATTTAATTCAACCCTAAAGGGTATCTATGATCCAAACAGGAATACATTCCTATAAGTATTTGTTAAGATATGAACTTAGAGATGAAAAAAACACTATGTAAATAGCACATTTTCAAGGTGACCTAGATTTTGACCTCTAGCCCCACCCCCGGGCATGGACCCATGATCCGAACTGACAGAAACAAAGCAAACCCTACAGGGTACCTATGGTTAAAATATGAATGGTTTCTGATCATTGGTTCATGAGATATACACCACCAGTGAAACTTAAACCAAAACTTTGACCCAAAGTAAAGGTGACCTAGATTTTGACCTCTAGCCCCACCCCTGGGCATGGACCCAGGGTCCAAACTCATAGAAACAAAGCAAACCCTATAGGGTACCTATGGTTAAAATATGAATGGTTTCTGATCATTAGTTCATGAGATATACACCACCAGAGAAACTTTAACAAAAACTTTGACATAAATTCCACGAACGTTCCGGAATAACGAACGAACTAACGAACGAACGAACCAACGAACATACGAACGGACGAACGGACGAACGGAAAAGCGAAAACTATATACCCGTCGGCATAAATGCCGGGGGTATAATAATCCAGGTCACATGACCAAGATGGCCGCCATGTCCATATATGGTTAAAACCATAAATGGACAGGATATTGATTATTATGAAAAAATGGCCCCAGGGCTTCATCTGCCTCTTTCCTGGGGCTATTTTCCATAATATGCACATATGTTGATTGGTTTATACATGTACAACAGATCTCAGGTGAGTTTACAGGATGATTGGTCCTCTGCTTTTATTAGCTCACCTGGTAATCGAGCCGTTGTCCGTGGATGCGTTTGCACTTTCAAATACAAATATCTCCGCAATTAGTCAGCCAATTACAATCAAATTTTATCAGAAGCATTATTGGGGTGGGGGACAGGTTGTATTAGGTTTTGTTCTAGGCCGGAAAAGAACTCTTGTTTCAATGGCAACAGATAGCTCCCATAGACTAACAATGGGAAAACATAAATAAAAACATCTTCTCAAAAACCACAAGGCTGAGAGCTTTCAAAGTTTGTATGTAGCAATGTATAGTGGTTCTCTTTATAAATCCTGCCAACCATGCCCCTGGGGTCAAAAATGGCCCCGCCCCAGGGGTCATTATCTCTCAATGACTTACAATTTTCATCCTGAAAATGGGAAATATTTTCTTCTACAAAACCACAAGGTCCTGAGCTTTTCTATTTTGTTTGTAGCTACATATGAAGGTCCTCTTTGTAAATCCTTCCAACCGTGCCCCTGGGGTCCATACAGGCCCTGCCCGGAGGGGGGGGGGGCGTCAGGGAAAAACATAAAAAACATTATCTTCTCTGAAACCACAAGGCGCAGGGCTTTCATATTTTGTGTGTAGTAATGTTTAGTGATCCTCTTTATAAATCCTGCAAACCATGCACCTAGGGTCATATAAATACTCCCACTGGTTTCCATAGATTTACAATGAGAAACATAAAACAATCTTCTTCTCCGAAACCACAAAAAGTTTTATCACATTTTCAATCGATTAATTTCAACAAATTTCCAAGAGTTATTGCCCTCGACAGCATACAAGTACTTGCAATCCATATCTGTTTCGTAATGTTTAGTTAATAGTGATTTTTGTATATGAAGTTTGTGTGATCTCAGCCGAAATCAAGAAAAGAAAGTTGTTTTTGTAATCACAGTGTCAGATTCCAATTGTTTGCATTTTTATCATTAATTTAGGAATAATAGCCGCAAATGAGGTTTATTTCTAAAAATATGTTAGTTAAACAGAATAAAATCTGATTTTCTCACGTTTCCTGCATTTTTAATCAAATTTCTAAGAGTTATCGCCCTTGACAGCATACATGTACTTACAATCCATGTTTATTTCATCTTTAAAGTAAAGTTTAGTTCAAAGTTATGCTTGTAAATGAAGTTTGGTTCATGTCAGCATTTACAATTTAAAAGTATAATTATGTCTGATTTGTTACCCATACCCCCTATTTTTTCTCAATTGATAGCCAAAATCAAGGAAAGTAGGTTGTATTTTGATAATCACAGTGCCAGATTCCAGTTATTTGTATTAAAATGTTTTCCTCTTATTGGCAAATACAGATAGTTTATCCAGAATTGTGGTTTATTCAGAAAAATATGTCATTTAAAAAGAAAAATCTGATTTTCTCACATTTTTATTCATTTTTAGCTCACCTGAGCCGAAGGCTCACAGGTGAGCTTATAGTATAGTGGTCGAGCCGGCGTCCGTCCGTCGTCCGTCGTCGTCAACATTTTCAAACGACTTCTCTGAAGCTGCCAGGCAGAATCTTTTCATATTTCACATATAGCATCTACAGGAGTGGGGAACGAATATTTGTGTTTTTTATTTCGATCGGATAAGAACTCTGGTTGCTATGGCAACTTATGCTTCCCATAGACTTCTGATGGAGAAAAGTGAAAATTGCCTATTTTTGTTGTCTTGTTTGAGATATTTGAATTTTGTTTTTGCAGAAATGTTTATTGAGTAGTACTCTACGTTTCATGTGACTTTTGTCCTAATCCTTCATTTTGATTGGTTGCAGGGGCCCCATATAGGGCAACATTTCGAAAAACATTCAAAAATCTTCTTCTTTAAAAACTGTCAAGGGGATGAAGCCTATACTTTGTATGCATGTTCCTGACAGTGGCCTCTACATAATTTGTGTTTTTATTCCAGGTGGATAAGAACTCTGGTTGCTATGGCAACTTAAAGTTTCCATAGACTTATAATGGGAAAAGTGGAAATCGTCTATTTTTCCGCTAAAATTGCAGACACTTGAATTTTGTTTTTGCAGAAATGTTTATTGAGTAGTGTTTGATGTTTCTTGCGAGTTTTGTCCTAATCCTTTTTTTTTTTGATTGGTTGCTGGGGCCCCATAAAGGGCAAAATTTTGAAAAAAAAAAAAAAAAAAAAAAAAAAAAAAAAAAAAAAAAAAACATTCAAAAATCTTTTCCTCAGAAACTGTCAAGTGGATGAATCCTGTACTTTGTATACATGTTCCTGACAGTAGCCTCTACATAATTTGTGTTTTTATTCCAGTCGGATAAGAACTCTGGTTGCTATGGTAACTTTAAGTTTCCATAGACTTATAATGGGAAAAGTGGAAATTAGCTATTTTTTTTAAAACTATTGCAGCCTGAGATCTGAAAAGTGGTAGATGCAAACAACTAATGGATTAGATGAAGGTATATGATTAATTTAGGTCAAGGTCATCTCTTAGCCTTGGCCGGTCTGTCGTCCATACACACTTTTCAAAGATTTTTATCTCTGAAACTACTTGGCCAATCAAAGCCAAATTTTATATGAAGCATCTATAGGAAGTGGGAACCAATGTATATATAAATAATCCAGGTCACATGACCAAGATGGCCGCCATGCCCATATATGGTAAAAACCATTAAAATATCTTCTTCTCCAGAACCGGTGAACCGATTTCAACGAAACTTTGCATGAAGTATGGATGACTCAAGTACTACAATGTATATATAAAACATGACCCTGTGATGACCTTGACCTATTTTATGGCAAGGTCAACATAGGTCGTCAATGCATTTGAATGGGAAAAACTTTTAAAATGTCATTTTAAGTGAAAGTCTTGCAGGAAATGGGCAGTAAGACTGAAATTTAATGATTCTGAAAAAAATGGACCCCAGCAGTCCATCTGCTTTTAAAATGTTATTTTTTGAAAACTATTGCAGCCTGAGAACTGAAAAGTGATAGACGCAAACAACTGATAGAGTAGATGAAGGTATGTGATTAATGTAGGTAAAGGTCGATTTTGGAAACATAGGCAAACATGGAAACATGGGAAAAAGTGACAACTAGGTCTCGGGTAAGCATTTACAGGACCAATGATCCTATGGAAACCATTGCAGCCATAGGCCTGAAACTTGACCAAGATGGCCGTCATACCCATATATGGAAAAAAAACAAAAACACTTTGTCCAGTGACTGTACTTGTTGACTCTCAGGTGAGCGATCGTTGCCCTTGGGCTACTTGTTTATAAAATTTCAAAGGTTATCGCCCTTGACAGCATACACGAAATTACAATCCATATTTATTTTGCCTTCAAAGTAAGGTTTAGTTGATAGTTATGTTTGAAAATGAAGTTTGGTTCATGTCAGCATTTACAATAAAAGAATATGTTTGATATGTTAACCCTACCCCCTATTTTGTCACAATTTCACAGCCAAAATCAAGAAAAGTAGGTTGTATTTTGTAAGCACATGGTCAGATTCCAATTATTTACATTTAAATGGTTTCCTACTATTGACAATTGCAGTTTTATTAGCCACCAATGAGGTTTATTCAGAAAAGTATGTCAGATAAACAGAAAAATCTGATTTTCTCACATTTTCCTTCATTTTTTATAAAAGTTCAAAGAGTTATCGCCCTTGACAGCATACACGAACTTACTATCCATATTTATTTTGTCTTCAAAGTAAGGTTTAGTTGATAGTTATGTTTGTAAATGAAGTTTGGTTCATGTCAGCATTTACAATAAAAGAATATGTTTGATATGTTACCCCTACCCTCTATTTTGTCACCGTTTTACAGCCAAAATCAAGAAAAGTAGGTTGTATTTTGTAAACACATGGTAAGATTCCAATTATTTACATTAAAATGGTTTCCTACTATTGGCAATTGCAGTTTTATAAGCCATCAATGAGGTTTATTCAGAAAAGTATGTCAGATAAACAGAAAAATCTGATTTTCTCACATTTTCCTTCATTTTTCATCAAATTTCCAAAAGTTATCGCCCTTGACAGCATACACATACGTTCAATTCATATCTGTTTCATCTTTAAAGTAAGTTTCGTTCATAGTTATGTTTGTAAATGAAGTTTGGTTGATCACAGCATTTACAATAAAATATATGTTTGATATGTTACCCCTACCCCCTATTTTGTCTCAATTTCAAAGCTAAGATCAAGAAAATTAGATTATATTTTGTAAGAACAACATCGGATTCTAATTTATTGCACTTCGGTAGGTCCCATCTATTAGCAAATGCAAATGGATTGCTCTTCAATGTGTTTCATTTAGAAAAATATGCCAGTTAACATAAAAATCCGATTTTCTCAAATTTTCCTTCGATTTTCATCAAATTTTGAAGAGTTATCGCCCTTGACAGCATACAAGTACTTTCGATCCATATCTTTTTTGCCTTTAAAATAAAGTTGGGTAGATATAAGCTCATGTAAGATAATCATTATTATTTATATCATTGTCAATAAAAATATACAGCTGATATGCTTCCCCTACCCCCTATTTTCTTCCATTTTAATGCTAAAAATCATGCAAATCAGGTGACATTTTCTTCAAATAAAGATATTTATCAGCAAAATACATTACAAATTTCATCTGCTATAGGATATTATTGATTCTACGCTTTAAACACGTTTAACTACAAAACTATTCACAGACAACCACCACTGCCTTAAAAACTTAGATTTCCATTTTGCTTAAAAGTGCAACAAAATATGCACTATTTATTTTCAGAAAACGGTCTTGCCCCAATCCATTTTTTTCACAGATGAAACTGCCGTACATGAAAGTTTTTTATCAGTCTCAAGAGAATGTTCAACTCCCGAGTCTTTTTAAGATATATATTTTCAGAATGTGCCTATTTTTCTGATTTTCACATTTTCTGTAAAAGTGCTAAATGCCCATACTTTAAGATGCTGCTGCTGCAAGATGCACATACAGACTGATAAAAGAACTATACAGAAGGTAAGTGGACAGATAGATGTCATAAGTAAAGCATTGGTTTAGCTGGGCTCTCTTTGGAACTTTAAAAACTTTGATCATGAAAAGTGTAATTTTCAAGAAAATTATCTGCATGTTTTGACCGAAATTTGGAAAAAATGATTTTTGCGGTTGCCATGGCAACGGAAGAAGCAAAATATATATTGACAACGTTTTTGTTGGTTGTGAGTGGTACTGATCATTGTGTGAAAGTTTCATCCAATTCTGAGACTATGCGTGCCGAAATTTTTTGGTGGTTACAGAGAATTGATAAAAATCTGTTCTGCAATAGGGTACAGGATACAGGACAGACAGACAGACAGACAGACAGACAGACAGACAGACAGACAGACAGACAGACAGACAGACTCTTGCAGAGCCAACTCCAGACATGACTGAGAGGAAATGCTTTTCAAATGTTCTTACAGCGAGAGTCCTTAAGAGTCGCTGGATCGAAATGAAACGTTCTGTTGAGCAGAGCCTTTGATCCGAACACACCCATATTTAATGGAGAAAATCCGAACGCATCTTATCTACGATGGCCTGCATGGATCATAAAATTTCAAAATCCACAGATTTTAGATTTTAATTTTTCTTTGCAAAAGCTTTCGTCACACAAAAAGCGATTAAAATGAATAACAAGAAGGACCAATGATGGCTTGTATAGTAAAAAACATCATCTTAAAGAACTTTTTAAAGAGATGCAGTTTGTTGCCTTTTTCATCTTCCATATGGGAAAAACCCGGATGCAGGTCAAAAATGATCTGAGATGTCTTCGACAAATAAATTAAAAAGATTTTGAATCACAGTTGTGTTTTAACAATGGTACATTGCTGTGGCTTTTTTTAAATTTGATGCTAGAGATATCAAAATGTAAACTGGCTTTCCCATCTTAATGTATCGCATTTCACCCTCGAACTGCTTAGCTAATGGGTTTTACTGGTTTTAGTTAATGGTGCCGGTCAAATGACTCATAACGTCCAGATCAACATTTCAAACACCAATAGCGGACATTGTGATTGTAAACACATTATATTTTGGATGGAAATATTACACGAGAAGAAAATATTTTGCTTAAAATCGCATTGTACATTAAAGCTCAATTCCGCAAATAACTCGAGACTTTTTCTTATTACCAAATATAGAAATTCATTGATCATGAAAGAAAAGGACAATACTCAATTTGTCATTTTTATAATGACCTGGTAACTGACTTTCTATCATCTAAGTTTTTTCTTTGCCAAATGTTTCAAAGGATCAACAAGCCTTCTCGCTCATTTCTTATCATCAAATGAGTTATGGATTTACTTTCTTTTTTCTCGACTCATTCACAGAAGGCAAATGCATGGTCGCTCTTTTACTCTCTCCATCGGGGTTCGTTTGTCATTATGTATTATATTTACGAGTAATATTTATTTGTCTCACGCAAAGGCTCAAATTTTAATCCAAAATGTCTGATAACCAATTTATCTAGCATTAACACCAGCTTATTTCCACTCGTAATCCGTCGATGAAAACGAATTTCAGCAAGAAAAAAGAAGATTTTCAGAATGGGCGCCCCCCGTGGCCGAGCGGTTAAGAGCGATGTTTCTTAATCACTCGATCAACTCACCCCTGTGTCTGGTGTGTGTTCGAGCCTCGCACTGGGCCCATGTGAGACAAGCAAAGTTAATTGCGGGCGTGCCAGGTGGTTTTTCTTGGAATTCTCCCGTTTTCGCATCACCTTGGCACTTAAGAGGGATGTTTCTAAATCACTCGACCAACTCACCGCTGTGTCTGGTGTGGGTTCGAGCCGCCCCTCAATCTGGAGAAAATAATGAAATGTGCATTACGGGCTTAAAACTATATTTTGGCATGCAATGAGGTCGGAATTATTTTAAGTTGTTCATCTTTATATTGATTTGAGGTTTCTTTGAGGCTCCTTGGAGTAGCGACTCGTTTAAGCTAAACATTTGATAAATAGCAAAGTACGTACATAGCTGACATTTCTCAAAGTGTCTTTACGGTGACTTTTTCTACAGTATATCTATAGAGGGAAATCAGAATGTTAGGATTCCATGGTAACGCTGTCTATATTCAATCGTTTAGCAATTGGTCTATATTCAAGAGTGTATGTTGATCGGAAGCCAAACATACACACTATATATCGCAGTATGACATGCGCTGCGATGTAAATGGAATTTGCTGAGTCTCATTACAAGCCCCAATGCGTCTTGCCTGCAGATAGCATCTTGATTATCTGATTCTATAAGCACATATGTTTTCTCATTTGGACGCAAGAGGTATTTGAACGAGAACCTGATTTCCTTCTTATTAATGTACCTAATGAATTTCGACTGAGTTTATTCTATTAGCTTCTCTTCTGGAGTAATTGGTGTTACTGGATCTTTTACATGCAAATATTGGCTTCATGCTAATAGGGTTGAGGGCTCTTAATGTCGCCTTTGCTTTGGTTGAAATATATCATTAAGAAAAACATTAAATTCTTTGGTTTCCGCTTAATTTTTATTTCACTTTGCATAATTATGATTACTCGTGGTTTTGGTACGTTGATCGCATAACAACAATAAACTAATACCGGTATGCAAATACATTATCATAGCTTCATCTGCATACATGACAACTTAAAGTGACACTGAGGTATTGTAATTTTTGTTGTTACTATCTCCGCACTGGTAGTGGTCTATAAACAAGAATCAAATGCATATGTCTGCTTCAATGAAACTATTGTAATACTGGCCTAAAACTCAATATCGTTGCCAATCTGTTCATGAAATGTAATAAAGTGAACCAAATCAATACCAGTCATCTGCTGTCCAAATAAGGGTAATCGCTGGTTTACTTCCCAAATGAGATTTTATATCACTAACTCGAAGGTGATGAATGTCGACTGGGATAAAATGAAGAATTGATATTTGTATAACTGCGCCCGGTATTGACGAACAGATTGAGTCATTCTTTTGGCATTGCATGAATCGAAGAGAAATTTGCAAAAATCCAGTGTGGATCTTCACATGGTATAAAATCCTTTAAATTGATGGAGAACCGTTACATGGTCTCAAATAAAAAAATCTTGGGTGGAACATACAACGCGCACTCAACAGGTATTGTTATTTGTGTTTGTTTGTTTGTTTGTTTGTTTGTTTGTTTTGAGTATTAACGTCCCAGTCAACAACTTTTCAGTCATGTCGGGACGGAGTCATCTATAATTACTCTGGTCAATAATGTGTCTTGCTCAAGGACGCAACACGGTGCCCCGAGTGGGGATCGAACCCAGAACTTCTTGATTCGGAGTCATATGCTCTCCCACCAGTCAGGAATTATTTCTGAAATAATGCAATTATTAAATGATAGTTTAACTTAAATAAAGCTAAAATGTAAGAGAAACCTAATATCACAGAATTCAGCCAAATGCCCATTTTTTCCATTCTGCTGAGTGTGCTCTCTTGTGACAATATCTCTACGTTTTTCTCTTTTTACGGTGTCGATTTCACATTTCCGAAATGATTTTACGTTTCTTAAATGATTTCAATGTGAGAGAAGACTGGATAATTTGCTTTGGAAGGTTCTTGGTTTCTCCAACGTCAAATGTAACGAGCCGCGTCATGAGAAACCTTGATGCCTATGTGAAAACAAAACTGCAGAGAACTGCCGAGCCATTTGGTCAGTGCCGACGACCTTTAGGCAAATGTAACTTATAGTTTCTTAATCTTTAAAAATTCGAATATTAAACTCTTCTTATGCTGGAATATCCTATTTGTGTCTGAACTGAACGGAAACCATGAAGACAGGTTTCTTGACGCGGTCCAACTGTTAATACAGAAACTGTTACTCTCGGGGGATTGTGTTGAGACAGAGACAGAACCTTGAATTATTAACATTGGTGCGTCTCACTGCAAATATCGTAAACGAAACAAATCTGTAAGAAACAACACTCTGATTGCTATTTTTCTTCCTATCTTATTCTAAGAAAACCCGATTCTGGATTTTCCACTTTCATGAAGAAAAAAAATGTTACCGAGTGGACACTTTACGGGAAATAGTCACATGCTTAGTTTACTACATGTCCCCTTTGTATCAGTACCTTTTTTTGTAATTTTGGTTGTTTCTCATTTTGTTTTTTTCTAGATTTGGACTTTGCTTCTGATTTCGTCGGTCCCTGATCATTTACAGCCTTAATATTTTCAATTTAAAGTAAGAATAGAGGGACCAGGAAGCGATGCAATTAAATTAAAAGTCCCAACATAGACACCAGGTAGGAAAGATAATACATAAAACATAAAACATTTTTCCGATGACACACTCAAAGAACAGAATGACTAGCTCTTTCCAAACAAGGTAGCCATTCGGCAAAATTTCAAACGAAACCAAAGGCAAGAAGCACAACAAAGAGACAGGCACAATAAACAGTCGTATCAAGAAGATAAAGCACTTTTTAGGACGCCGATTACCGTTTTTACTGGGACAACGCCGAAAACCGTTTTACCTGGGGACGTCCTCGATTTTATAAAGGAAGAAAATTAAATAAAAGCATAGTGTTCAACTGACAAACACAAGTAATAAAACTTAAGATGTAATTAAGTTAAAATCACAACTATAGACACCTGAAATACAGAGATTATTATAATTATGATTATACGGAATATTTCCATCGGTATTCCGTTAAACCTCTCCATACCGACGGAAATGGGATATACATTGTATTCAACCCTTGGTCGAAAATGAAAATTCAGCAAAACTGCAAAACTGTGTTATTCTAACTTGTGTTAGATCTTTTCTTGCATATATGACATAAATTATAAATATTCTAGTTGTAAAGGTACGCAGAATCATAAAATACTTCATTTTGTCCAGAGAAAATTTCACAGATGTCTATAAATAGACCAGGGGAGACTACTGTAGAATTAGCGACTCAAGTCGAAAATCATTTGTTTTTCTACACAAGTCTAAACGTTTTAGGCAATTTTATGAGTTCACTGGAAGATCTTCGGCACTGGTACAAATACATAACAAAAATAATATGATAACTAGCAAAATAACACAGCTGCAAGTCGCTTCAGTTCGACATTGGTTTAAATGCAACCTACGCTAAGCTGTCAGGTAGGTGGAACGAGGTACCGAAGTGGAGCGGGGTGACAGTTAGCGAGTGAGAAAAAGTCAATATTGGTTATCGGAACCGCTCCTTTCCCGCCTCTTTGCTCGTTCGGCCGAGGGTATAACTCGGTCATTATCGCTATGCTTTAATCATTTTAGATGCTTATAAAATCATAATTTGCCAGAATTATTACGGGGTTCAATGATAAAGATCTACAAATATTTTCAAAGCTTTTAAGAAAAAATAATTTTGTTTTCATATCTTCTGCTTTGAACTCAGTAAGGCCATAGCGATAAACACCGAGTCATTCACCTCGTACGAATGACCGATGACGTAATTCCGACTGGATCAATGATTAATAAAACCATTTTACTAGGACACCGAAATTACCATTTCTACTAGTACAACAAAAATGTATTAGCGATTATTAAGCGATTATCAAAATGGATTTGAATAAAATTAAACAAAGTTTTCGACTGGCTAACACATGTATTAACACATGCAAAAAAGCGAAACCCTAACCCAAAGATATTAGGTGGGAAGGAGGCCACTTCTACTGGTTCATCAAGATGTTCATTCCTCAGAGGTTCATTCACGAAACTATAAAAGGGGCAATCAAATATACATGTACATAATCATTGCTATTTTGGCTTAAAGTACCTGAACTGCTTTGTGTAGTTTAAATAAAGTCTCATCCTTCCAGCTCTCCACAAAACCAGAACACATAGCTGCAAATCAAGAGCAACACATCAACCAACCCGAACACTAATTATACGTAGTCTTTCTTGCCCTCTCCGTACAGCTAGGCTACACTCAGAGAACCCGGGTAGATAGTTTGTTACTATTTCAAAGTCCGTCACTTGCTACTCTATCGGTGATTAACCAATGTTACTCTTCGGGTCTCAAGCACAAACTGAACCGCTAATGCATTGCTTTTGCCTTTTGCCTTGCTTTTTCCGGCACGTGCACTTTTGGACTGTTCCATTTTAACAGACCAATCTGTTTAAAACAGCTGTGTGCGTAAATCGGGTGCAAAAAGTGTTAACTTATTAATCACCGTGTATTACGAATTAAATGGAGGAAATGGATTCTGTTGAACAATGTTACTCGACGAATATCAAACTACAAGCTTTTGAAGATATTCTAACAGAAAATATGTTTTTAAAACAGATATTCGTCACAGGCCTAAATCAACCGCCGGGTGGTAAGAGAGTATTACCTTTACTGAGACAGGCGTTACAGGTAGGGATATGCTACAAGCAGCTACTGTCATATTTATTGTCTTATTGACAATCCCCAAGACACTACCTATTTGAATAAAGTACAGATATGGGCATTTGTAGTTATGATTATCTATTTTACAAGCAAACATATATCAGTTATACTAGTCACAACCAATCAGATTTTGATTATTGGATTTTATGAGCTGCTGGATATGTTACCCCCTATTAGGTGTTTAGACAAATACTGAGATAAGCTACCTATTTTTGCCTTTTATAGTCCTCTTAGGCCTTTAACCAAATGCACGTAAACGATCCAGATTTTGCACATATCAATATTTTATCTTATCGACATCCATCACACAGTTAGGTTATAAAATCTCATTTTGGAAGTAAACCAGCGATTACCATTATTTGGACAGCAGATGACTGGTATTGATTTGGTTCATTTTATTGCACTTTATGAACAGATTTGGGTTTAGGCCAGCGTCAAAATACATTCATCGAAAACAACAGACACAGTGTCGCAGAACAATACAAATGACAGTAAAGTGATAATAACTAACTTTAGTTGTTTAGTTTGCTTAGTGGCACTCGCTAGCTGTTCTATATATTGTTTTATCAGAAATAGACAAACATTGTAAACATAAACAAAGAGGTAAATGTTAACAATGATCAGAAAAATATAGTAGTAGGAAAGAAACGCCCACTCCAAAAACCAAGATGGAAAAAAACTTGATTGACAATCAGCTACTAACACAAAAAGAGACCTTTTGTAAGCCGAGTGAACAGCTATTTCCCAAATGGTTGCCACTCAGTTACATAGACATAACAAAAATGTGAAAACATACATAAGATGCAACCAATACAAAATTTCAAAAGTCTTGATATGTATTTGTCAACTGGGGCCTTGTGGATATCAACCCTGTATTATTGTAATTAGAAACTGCGTCCGCGGTTTTAGCCGAAGGCGATATTATATTATGAAGGATGAGTTACTACAAGAATTGTAACTGTCAGTGTGGCAATCAGAAGACTCAATGAAAATATTTTGCATGCGTATGGGACCAATACAGTAAGTATACCAACGATATGCCAAGATACTTATAACATTTGCCAGTTTAGTTTCTCTTTTTTGCTAGTCTTTTTGCGATTCTTTAATTTTGACGCAATACTCACATCGAGGTGCAAATGGTTGTTAGTATCTTTTCCAGCAATTCATACGAGGAAAATTTTCTGTGGCTGTTACAGATTGTATGAGTTCCCTGACGTTTCGATTTCAGTTGCTGTGTGATAACATCCTTCCTCCGCATACACTGAAACAATCTGCGCCTGGGGCTTTGTAAGATGACAGTATTTTTTCTTGTACCCATGACAGTCACCAAGCAGAACACTGCACTCTATCTGTGTAGGGAGTCTATTGAAATATTTGTTATTGATGTCTGATGGTCGATTATACACACTAATGAATACTTTGCCCACCTCTCCAAGATGGCACCTTTATCTTTTAGAAAAGTGAAAGCTCAAGATCTCTCATTTCCACAAAAAGGTAACAGTAAGCAATGATCAGGAAATGGAACAATCAGAGAGAAATTCACTCCACAAACCGAGGGGTGGGAAAAAACCCAATGACATTTAGGTACCTATAACTAGAAAACATACCGTCAACCGAGTGAGCAGCTATTCGCCAATAGGCGGCCACTCAGTTACCCGAACTTAACTAAAAATATGAAAATAGTTAAATAGCTATGCTTTTTCATTGGATCATAGAATTTGTTCATTTATTTTCTATATCCATAAAGCTATACAATGATTAGATACTATGTGTAACCCGTTACAAACTAGTAACGAAATGATGAGTTTTGTTTTCTCAGTCAAGAGTTTTGCAAGCGCCTGAGCTTTAATTTGTCTGTCTGATTTAATCACTCTAAATTAAACGACAACTTCTGAAACTTAAAATTTCAACGGATACATACGAGTGATTTTCAGTAAGCTTCAAATATACAGGTCAAGCACGAAATAAATCAGTTTTATCTCCCAAAATGGTTCTTGAATAAAGTAAGGTTTTCGGGAAAATGAAGCACTGAGTAGGTTTGTATTGGTTCCATCTGTTTCTCTTGATGATATCAGTTATATAGTGTTTTATTATGTATGTGCAAATAATTTTGGTCCAGGTACGGTGGATATGTGGCAACCTTAGAGAAACAGCTATGCCTTCGAGTAATCATATATCTGTACGGTATGTTGCCTATTTGTTGTTTTGTTTGCATTACCTATATTCGTTTGGGGTCAGCGTTTTGTTCATTAATGATTCTTCAAGCTCATGATCATGGTATACATTTTAAATAGATGCTCGAGAAAAAACATAGACCATTCTTCTACAATGCACCTTTAGAGATTTGGCCGTGCTCATTCATTTTCCCGTATTTAAATGGGGTTATGATTCAAAGAATCAAATTGTAACAGTTTAAATAGAAACTTGTTTATAACCGTTGGTGGTTCTTTTTGTCTTGGTGTTTAAAATTTTTGTGCTGTTGGCGCCTTATGTATGTTTTCATATTTTTAGTTACGTTTAGGTAACTGAGTGGCCAATAGCTGCTCATTCGGCTTACGATATGTTTTCATGGTATAAGATTGTTAATTTAGATTTTTCCCACCTCGGTTTTTGGAGTGGGAATCTTTTTCTGATTGTGCCTTTTCCTGATATTTGCCTATTTGTACCTTTTTCCTGCATAAAATGGGTTTATAATTAAAAATGGAATTGTAACACTTTTACATATGAACTTGTTTATAACCATTTTCTAAAAGATTCAATAGAAATCCAATTTTCTTTGATTAATGAGCTTCTGTCTAGCATGCTGGTCGGACGAAACCTATTTGGTGTATCGGAAAAACTGTTTTGTCACTAAAGAAAACAGGAAACAAGACTGAAAACAGTTTATTGCTTTTTGGTTGTAACCTATTTGGAATTATCCAACAATTTGCAACTGTCGCTTTATCATTTTTCCAGTTTTATACTAGAATAACTTTTTTTCCAGATTCTAGTCTTAAAAGTGACTTTAAATCGAATCTTATGTAAAACATCAATACTGTGCCATGGAATACTAGTGTATGCATCCCAAAGGGATTCGCGATTCTGAATTGGCCGTGAATAACGGTGAATTTACGTACACCGTATGAAACCAATTTCGATACTTACACCAGTACGTGCATAAAATAGAAAACAAAAACACCATTTACAATTTGGAGCTATATACAGATGTTACCTGTAGGAGTACAGTATGAATGTTTTATGTTTAGTGAATGTTCTATTAACCTGCACAGCGGCCCCCGTGTCCGAGCGGTTAAAAGCGCTATTTCTTAATCACTCGATCATCTCACCGCATTGTCTGGTGTGGGTTCGAGCCCCGCACTGGCCACATGTGAGACAAGCCAAGTTCTGCTTGCGGGTGTGCCAGGTGGTTTTTCTCGGGGTTCTCCCGTTTTCGCCCACCTACTGATTGGCTCCTCTAATATGATCTGAAATAATCTTGAAAGGGACGTAAAACTGAATTAAAAAAATAAACAATAAAACATATAACTTGCACAATACTGGTAAACGTGATTGTCTATCGCTTGCTCATGTGTACTACTGAGAATCACGTGGTATTGTGCACATACAAATCTATAAATAATCGGTGACACACACTGCAATTGAGTCCTCCGTCAAACCACCCATCATTAGTATTCATTTTATATTGACCATTAGCTAAACGGTCAATGACGGTTAGACAACAAGGGAGTTAGACAAACAAACCAACACGTGCTTTTTACAGGTAAATGTAGGTGCAAAAACACAATGTTTGTCTAAGGAAATAGGGGTGGGCGTGGTTATACCTTGCTGGCGGAGGAGTCAATTGAGTCCTCCGTCAAACCACCCATCATTTAATATTCATTTTATATTGACCATTCAAATCAGCACATTAGCTAACGGTCAATGGCGGTTAGACAACATGTGGGTTAGACAAACAAACCAGCACATGCTTTTTACAGGTAAATATAGGTGTTTGTCTAAGGAAATAGGGGTGGGCGTGGCTATACCTTTGCTGGCGGAGGAGTCAATTGAGACAGAAGTTGAGGTTAGATTTTCGAGTTTCTCCTACAGCGTTCCTTCTACTGACTGATAGATAGGTGCAGTCAATGCAGAATTTGAACATTTATTGAAAGAAAGTAACAGAAGAAATCCCGGTTATTTCGTTTTCGCAAGCACTTCAATGTGACGGAAGTAGTATATGTTCGCAGAGCGGGAGTGTTTGCGAAAACAAAATAAACTGGATTCCTTGTGTGACTTTCATTCAATAAATGTTCAATTTTTGCATTGACTGCACCTATCTATCAGTCAAAAGAGTAAACTCGAATTTCTCATCTCAACTTTGGACAGAATTTCATTGTGCGTCAGCCATTCCGTACCACGTGTTTCTCAGCTGTGGAGATGTCATCCCCATTCAGCTGTAGAAAGTTACTTTACAGCTACATAATTACACAACATGTAAGAGAGCTACAGCTTTATTAAAACGAAGTAAAAGAAAAAAAATGTAGATCATACTTAACAGCTTTCTTTTTTCCTACAACAATTGCTTTTGTTCTATCTAAAGATAATATCTCTTTGTCAGTATCGCATTCATAATTGGAAGTACAAAAATACCCCTTAATGTTTTCTTGCGATAAAAAAGGGGTTGGACCGCTTAAACCAGAGTACACAGACGTTTAGTTTAAAGAACCACTTGAGGGGAAGCTGACAATGACATAAGGCATTAGACGAGGAGATTTGCAATTGACATTAAGATATCTTTATATTTAATTAAGGTAGTTCGTTCATATTTGTCTATGTTATGACCATATGACGGAACCTTACTGCCTGATTGAAAAGTCAATTGCTGTATAAAGACCTTTATTCTACATCATGGAGTGAGGCTAATTCGTGTCATAATCGTTATATGTTAGAGAATATGGCCCACCCGTTTCATCTTGTATTGACTGCCATACTGTGGTCGTTCTGTGTGCCCACATTGACACCGGCTACAAGACAACAACAAAGCCCAACAGTGAACATAGGTAAGATCTAAATAAAGCAATATATAGTATTTTTTAAAAGATTGAACTTGTATGCTTATGACATTGTAATTTGCCATTCACGCGATCGCATAGTGAAAATAAGATTCTGTCCATACAATGAAATTTTTGTGTTCCGGGAATTATGGTCAAGACAGATTTTGTTTTATTTGAAAGCAAAGTATGTAGACCGTTTAAAGGCCGTCCTTGACGTGACTGGAAATTTAGATTGACTTCGCCATTAAAACTTTCTTTACATTCTTTAAGTAGTAATTACCCGCTGAGCGACAGGTGGGTATGATATTTTCCTGACCTGTCCCGCCAAAAGCATGCACCTCGAGCCCGAACCACCTGTCGCGAAGCGGGTAATTAACTTACCTTATGACCCGACTGAGTGAAATTTTAGTTTTAAGATCTATACAACGATAATGCACACCGCTAAAGTGACTTTTCTCGCGATATAACTATTGACTGAACACTGCACGTGCAAAGCGAGGAGGCTTGTCAACTGTACCGCGTCGCTGTTGTCAAAAATAGATCAGAATGGAGTTTCTTCCCTTGTGCATTTAAAACATTTTGAAACCTATTTTTTCTTATTTTGTAATGGCAGTTTCTTTATCAAATTGTCTAATCACAATAGAAATTATCTTTTATTGAAACAGTTAACAAACTGGGAGAGTAAATATCAATTACCATTTCTTTTGTATGCAAAAACGTAATACCATTTCGTAATGATCTTCAGATAAGTATATATAGCGTGTATAGGTTTGTAATGCAGGGTTGGAAACCTACGGACCTAACTTTCTAAAATCCCCATAGTAAGTTAGGGGACCAGTGTACAAATGCCCAACTGTATTTAAGGGATACAGTTGGTCGTTTATCATGAACATTCTCGCAATGCAAAAATGTGTGAAATTGGTTTCTGATTCATTGTTCTTGCACTTTAACACAATCTACTAACAATAACATGAAAAACAGAAAGCAATTCCAAATCAAAAAGACTCTCAGCTCAGTGTAACTGCCCAGTCCGATCAGTGCACAGCAATCGATACTCATGTGCACTGGTCATGGTCAGTTCCTTATTTCAATACTTATTGATGACGTAACTTTTTGCAAGGCAGTAAAAGCAGTTATGTTGGAATTGAAGTCTGCATCGGAATGGCATGGCCACGCTTTAGTGCATTTTTATTCGTCAGCTGTGAGGAGGTAGGAAAGTCACTTTCACCACCGGTCTGGGGGTGAGGAAAGTACTTTCCTTACCCCCCAGACAGGTGTGAAAGTATTTTCTCTACCTGCATAACTGCCCTAGACACCGCGCGTGCAGTGAGGTATGAAAAATATTTCCCCATGATTAACATTGCAGTCATAAGGTAAGGTATAGTTAAAATGTAGGCATTTGGTATCGATGGCGCTTTAGTGAATTTTGAAAATATTAAGAGCTCCAGATGTGACCTATTTGACCAACATTAAATAATACGGTCTGGGAAATTTGTACACTACATAGTTTTCAGTATTTATTTTTGCTCCTTGCGTCGTTGCTTTACTTGCAACATTTGTCTTTCACCACTGACGACTTGGGATTTAATGTGTGGACAGCAGTAAACTTGAAGTTTCCATATTCTTTACACAGTTTATATTATTGTCTAGGCAACTGGTATCATTTAGTGGATTATGAAAATGTTTAGGGTCACTTATTTTTCCAAAACTAGTTCTTCTTTGCCAAACAAAACATGTACACTTCAGTTATTTTGTGCTTCTTGCTTCCAAAAGATACAATCCCTCAGAAATTTTATTCACATTCTCTGAACAGAGATCATGATGATTTATACGGATTGCAATATTACTGGTGTAGCTGCCTCTGTGCAACACTATTCTATAAAATACTTTTTGAATACCAATGGTACTATGTAAAAAGGTGTTCTAACTGAAAATATTAAAAAAAGTAATCAAATAAAGAAATAAACGCTCAAAATTTATGGGTGCACATATTGCAAAACTGTGAGGTGGGCTCATTGGGTTCGCTCAATTGAACCCACATTATTTCATTTTCATGGGGCAATTTGACACTGAATAAAACACTGAAATCCTTGATCCGCCCCAGAGTGCTACCACCATAATTCAGCGTTTTATTTGTCAAATAATAACTGAGATATTCTTATCTCTTCGTTAGATATTCTTCGTTCCAAGGCGATATACTTCTGTGGTTGTTCTTTCGTTTTATGTCTTGGTGTTTAAATTTTTTTGTGCTGTTGGCGCCTTATGTATGTTTACATATTTTTAGTTAAGTTTAGGTAACTGAGTGGCCACCTATTGGGAAAATAGTTGCCCATTCGGCTTACGATGTGTTTTCATGGTATAAGTACCTGATTGTTAATTTGTTTTTTCCCATCTCGGTCATTGGAGTGGGAATCTTTTTTCTGATTGCGCCTTTTCCTGATCTTTGCCTACTTGTACCTTTTTATGGCCAGCGATATAGAAATTCTGGACACCGCTAGCACTATGTTGAATAAAATTAAAAAGAATCTTATTCCCATTTGTGTTTTAACAATGGTACCTTGCTTTTTTTTTCTTTTTTTTTTTTTTTTTTTTTTTTTTTTTTTTTTAAATTGATGCAAGAGATAAGATTTCAGTTATGTCAAATGAGCCGCGTCACAAGGAAACCAAAAAATTGCATATGTGAAAACAAAGACGCAGATCTGCTGTGCAGTAACTGCACAGCTGATCAGCGCCTTTGTTTTCGCTACATGGATAATGCAATCCCTCTTTTGCTTAAATCTAAAAATTGCAGCTTCTAACGTCCAGCTAAACAATTCAAACACCAAAAGCTGTGGAAATTGTGTCCATTCTCTTGGGATACGCGGACAAAGTGGTTGTAAACACATTATATTTTGGATGAAAATATTACACAAGAATGGAATATTTAGCTTAAAATCGCATTGTCACGGCTAACAAACCTTTAAATGCGTAACCGCCGGTTAAGAAAGAAAATCCGATTCACGCCCTTCCGGTTCCGCATATGAAGACCAAGAAAAGGTAAACAAAACATACACTACTAGGATCGATTGATGATTATATTTTAGTACAGAAATATATCAATTATCTATGAATGCTATTTTGTCACTTATTTACTATTGTAACTGAGCACCAAAGTAGCTCGCAAAATAATTTGATGGTCTTTGATTTAATAATTCCCTTCTTCGAACCTGGTGTTCCAACAAGGCCAAAGTCAGCGAAATACAACTAAAAATTGGACAGTTTGCTGGTAAATATCAAATTTTAGTGATTGTTCCACGACAAATTTACAGATATGTATTAACTAAATTGCATCTGATGTCTGTGCCAGTATTTCGTTGTGTTAGTGACCGTCATTATCGATTTGAAAGGAAGGAAAAGATGGGTACGCATTTAATCATTAAAATATGAAGGATATATTTCAAGATACGTTTGAAAACCTCAACCTGTTCAAGTTATGGTATTTATTTCCATGTAAAGCGTTTTGAAAGACATAAAACCAAGAAAAAACAAATTAAAGTATACAGAATGCTGTAAAATCGTCTTCATGAACAGGAATATCATGCATGTGAACTATTGTATTACATGTATTTCATAGACAGTTTGTATTATTTTATATCGAACATTTTCACTGCAAATATCACAAACACACCAAATTTGAGTAAGCAATTATTTAAGAAAGGACGAGAGAATGTGACAATAATCTTCAGCGTAAAACAATTAACAAAAACAAAAACTTTAATACATGTGTTCTATAATGACTATATTGCTATCATTCTAATGATTAAATTCGTAACCGAAATGTTGACACAGCTTTTAACCACATATGCATAGAATGCATTGGCCAGGGTCAACGAAGTGTCACCAGACCTCACACAATGTTAAACTCATCTGCGCACTGTATTGCTTTCCGTTAATATGGACGTAATGAGCGGATTTCTAAAAATATCCCTGCGACTGACCCACATTTTCGTCGTGTACAATGCAATCCCAACATGTGTTTTGGGGTAGGGAATAAAAATTATGATTATAAAGAAAAAATTCTGGAAATCCTTTGGGGTCCAAATATAGCAATGTCTAACTAATAAAATAGCATTGAGAGAATTATAATATTTGTCTTCGAATCGAAATATTTTCCTCGGAAACACGAGCTGCAAAAGTTTGTTTACCTTTTGTTGGTCATCTGATGCGAAACCGGAAGGACATGAATCGGATTTCTTTTCTTAACCGCGGTTACGCATTTAAAGGTTTGTTAGCCGTGATTGTGCGTTTGAGTTCCATTCCGTAATTAGCCCGAGACTTATTCTCATTATCAAATATAGAAATTCATTGATCGTGATAGAAAAGAGCAACACTCAATTTGTCTTTTTTATAATGACCTGGTAACTGACTTCCTGTCATCTAAGTTTTTTTCTTTGCCAAATATTTCAACGGGATCAA
The DNA here is from genome assembly GCA_964017185.1 of Rugalucina vietnamica. Classification (NCBI taxonomy): domain Eukaryota; kingdom Metazoa; phylum Mollusca; class Bivalvia; order Lucinida; family Lucinidae; genus Rugalucina; species Rugalucina vietnamica. The sequence continues at coordinate 34,109,644 of OZ024869.1, read as the reverse complement.
CAACCTTCCCGCTCATTTCTTATCATCAAATGAGTTATGGATTTACATTCTTTTTTCTGGACTTTTTTCACAGAAGGCAAATGCAGTTCCGAATTCTGAGTTCTTCAAATATGTCACTCTTTTACTTTTTCTTGTCGACTCTCTCTATTGGGGTTCGTTTGTCAGTATGTAATATATTTACGAGTGATATTTATTTGTGTCACGCACAGGCTCAAATTTTAATCAAAAATGTCTGATACCCAATTTATCAAGAATTAACGCTCATAATCCGTCTATGAAAACGAACTTCAGCAAGAAAGAAAAAAATCAGAAATGAATAATCGGGAGTGTCATCCAATCTTTGGACAAAAATGATATGCAACGCTGTCGATCCCGTGTGTAAAAGCATCTGGCCGATTTTATTCAACCAGTTAATGTGATGCGCATGTGCTTTCAGGACATCATGAAAAATACCCATACATGTTCTGCTCAAACGAATGCCATGTCTCAAGTAGGATATGTATATGTATTAAAATACGAAATTTTCATATCTTCTTAGCTGTAAAACACGTGACTGAACTGGTTTAGTTTGCATTTAAACTTAATTTTGCAAATTATAAGAGATGCCATTACAAGATGATTTGCTGAGTTCAGATAAAGTTCTTTGCATACAACCATTGAACTCGAAGTGTCGACATAGTTCTGTGTCTTTTGAAGCATTGCTTTATGTGATTGAAGTTTAATTAAATGATATCAGAATAGGTGAATAAAAAATAAAACTGAGATCCTTTAAGAGCAGTGAACACATTAATGAGAAGTGGATGGGCCATACCGCGGTTTCGACTATTGAAGTCTCGTCAGTGACCCTATAGATTTGGCAACATGGAGCCAAAAGAATTACTGAAATTTTGCAACTTTCAACAAATTAGTCCATACAAAGACTAGTATATCTAAATGGGGCCAAATATATTAAACATTGGTAAGAAAATAAATCTTAACCGATAATAAATTTCTGAGTTCTCAGAATATCCTCGCTGATCTCAAAGGACCAAAAAGAAAATATAACCTGCACTATGGATGATGTACGGGGAGACTTTTTAGGGCCGCCACACGGCACAACACCAGTTGCACTAATAGCAAATAAAAAATAAAACTGAGATCCTTTAAGAGCAGTGAACACATTAATGAGAAGTGGATGGGCCATACCGCGGTTTCGACTATTGAAGTCTCGTCAGTGACCCTATAGATTTGGCAACATGGAGCCAAAAGAATTACTGAAATTTTGCAACTTTCAACAAATTAGTCCATACAAAGACTAGTATATCTAAATGGGGCCAAATATATTAAACATTGGTTAGAAAATAAATCTTAACCGATAATAAATTTCTGAGTTCTCAGAATATCCTCGCTGATCTCAAAGGACCAAAACGAAAATATAACCTGCACTGTGGATGATGTACGGGGAGACGTTTTAGGGCCGCCACACGGCACAACACCAGTTGCAGTAATAGCAAATAAAAAATAAAACTGAGATCCTTTATTCTGAGTTCTCAGAATATCCTCGCTGATCTCAAAGGACCAAAAAGAAAATATAACCTGCACTATGGATGATGTACGGGGAGACTTTTTAGGGCCGCCACACGGCACAACACCAGTTGCAGTAATAGCAAATAAAAAAAAAAACTGAGATCCTTTAAGAGCAGTGAACACATTAATGAGAAGTGGATGGGCCATACCTGCACCATAACCTGCACTATGGATGATGTACGGGGAGACTTTTTAGGGCCGCCACACGGCACAACACCAGTTGCAGTAACAGCAAATAAAAAATAAAACTGAGATCCTTTATTCTGAGTTCTCAGAATATCCTCGCTGATCTCAAAGGACCAAAAAGAAAATACCAGAGGACCAATGGTCCTGTAAACGCTCACCTGAGATCTGCTGCATATACCAATAAACATGTTTGAATATTATGGTATTTAACTCCAGTGCAGGGGCAGATGAAGCCATTGGGCCATTTTCTTTTTTCAGAATCTTCAATATTCTGTCCATTTGCCAATTTCCTGCTGTCTTTTCCCTTCAAATGACATTTTAACAGTTTTCCCAATTCAAATGCATAGGCAACCCATGTTGTGAGGTCATCACAGGGTCATGATTTATATATACATTGGAGTACTTTAGCCATCGATGCTTCACGCCAAGTTTCCTTGAAATCAGTCTATTGGTTTCAGAGAAGAAGATTTTTGATGGGTTTTTACCATATATGGGCATGGCGGCCATCTTTGTCATGTGACCTAGATTATTTATATACACATTGATTCCTCAATTCTATAGATGCTTCACATAAAATTTGGCTTTGATTGGCCAAGCGATTTCAGAGGAGAAGAGGTTTGAATATATATTATGGAAATATACATGTATATTGCCCCGGGGTGGGGGCACATGAGCCCCTGGGGTCCAATTTTTTTCAGAATCATTAATTTTCAGTCCTACTTCCCATTTCCTGCAAGACTTTCACTTTAAATTACATTTTAAAAGTTTTCCCCATTCAAATGCATTGGCGACCCATGTTGACCTTGCCGTAAAATAGGTCAAGGTCATGAAAAGGTCATGAATTATATACACATTGTAGTGCTTGAGCCATCGATGCTTCATGCCAAGTTTTGTTGAAATCGGTCCACCGGTTCTGGAGAAGAAGATTTTTGAAGGGTTTTTACCATATATGGGCATGGCGGCCATCTTGGTCATGTGACCTGGATTATTTATATACACATTGGTTCCCCCTTCCCATAGATGCTTCATGTAAAATTTGGCTTTGATTGGCCAAGCGGTTTCAGAGAAGAAGATGTTTGAATATTATGATAATATACATGTGTATTGCCCCGGGGTGGGGGCGGATGAGCCCCTGCTGCCCAATTTTTTTCAGAATCATTAATATTCAGTCCTACTGCTCATTTTCTGCAAGATTTTTCCTTTAAATGACAATTTAACAATTTTTCCCATTCAAATGCAAAGGCGACCTATGTTGACCTTGCCGTAAAATAGGTCAAGGTCACCGCAAGGTCATGATTTATATACACATTGTAGTACTTGAGTCATCAATGCTTCATGCCAAGTTTGGTTGAAATCGGTCCAGTGGTTCCGGAGAAGAAGATTTTTGAAGGGTTTTTACCATATATGGGCATGGCGGCCATCTTGGTCATGTGACCTGGATTATTTATATACACATTGGTTCCCCCTTCCCATAGATGCTTCATGTAAAATTTGGCTTTGATTGGCCAAGCGGTTTCAGAGAAGAAGATCTTTGAAAATGGTGGACGACGGACGACGGACGGACGACGGACGGACGACGGACGACGGACGGACGGACGCCGGATCATGGCCATCCTATAAGCTCACCTTGTGAGCCTGACGGCTCAGGTGAGCTAATAACCTGCACTATGGATGATGTACGGGGAGACTTTTTAGGGCCGCCACACGGCACAACACCAGTTGCAGTAATAGCAAATAAAAAAAAAACTGAGATCCTTTAAGAGCAGTGAACACATTAATGAGAAGTGGATGGGCCATACCGCGGTTTCGACTATTGAAGTCTCGTCAGTGACCCTATAGATTTGGCAACATGGAGCCAAAAGAATTACTGAAATTTTGCAACTTTCAACAAATTAGTCCATACAAAGACTAGTATATCTAAATGGGGCCAAATATATTAAACATTGGTTAGAAAATAAATCTTAACCGATAATAAATTTCTGAGTTCTCAGAATATCCTCGCTGATCTCAAAGGACCAAAAAGAAAATATAACCTGCACTATGGATGATGTACGGGGAGACTTTTTAGGGCCGCCACACGGCACAACACCAGCTTCAGTAATAGCAAATAAAAAATAAGACGTTTTCTACGTTTTGTCTTTACAAAATGCACGAGGAAGCGCCAACACACATGAACTTGCCCGTTGGCCAGACGAAGAGTCGGCTCTGTTCTCGTTTCCATCTGATATCTAGTTATTCTTATGTTTAAGATCAAAAGGTTAGCAATGACCAGAATTTCTTACAACGTACGGCCAAATTACCATATGGGGAACAAACAAAACAACAAATAAAATATAAACGTTTGGTCCTTTGGAATCAGTGAAAAGGTTCAAAGGGATGTAGTATGAGTCATATTGCTCAATTTCGGATAGATATTCTACAAAGCGGGCAATTAGTTCATTGAGGAAAAGATTGTAAACAAGGATCAGGAAATTGCGCAATCAGAACAAGAATCGCATGATTATATTCACATTCTCTGAACGGAGATCATGATGCCTTTGTGCAACACTATTTTATAGAATACTTTTTGAATACCAATGGTAATATGTTAAAAGGTATTCCAACTGAAAATGTTAAAAAAAGTAATCAAATAAAGAAATAAACGCTCAAAATTTATGGGTGCACATATTGCAAAACTGTGAAGTGGGCTCAATGGGTTCGCTCAATTGAACCCACATTATTTCATTTTCATGGGGTAATTTGACACTGAATAAAACATGAAATCCTTGATCCGCCCCAGAGTGCTACCACCATGATTCAGTGTTTTATTTGTCAAATAATAGCTAAGATATTCTTATGGCCTGCGATATAGAAATTCTGGACACCGCTAGTACTATGTTGAATAAATTAAAAAGATTCTGATTCCCAGTTGTGTTTTAACAATGGTACCTTGCTTTGGTTTTTTTTAATTTGATGAAAGAGATAAGATTTCAGTTATGTCAAATAAGCTGCGTCATAAGGAAACCAAAAATTGCATATGTGAAAACAAAGACGCAGATCAGCTGTGCAGTAACTGCACAGCTGATCAGTGCCTTATTTTGTTTTCGCTCCATGGATAATGCAATCCCTCTTCTGCTTAAATCTGAAAATTGCAGCTTCTAACCTGCTTCTGTGACTGCACAGGCCGGTTTGTGTCAGACCTGGTCGGAAACCCAGTTTTGTTTTTTCGTGTGAAGGCTCAAATGTAAACTGGCTTCCCATCTTAATGTATTGCATTTCACCCTTGAACTGCTTAACTAATGGATTTTAGTTAATGGTGCCGATCAAATGACTCATAACGTCTTTCAAACACCAAAAGCTGTGGAAATTGTGTCCATTCTCTTGGGATACGCGGACAAAGTGGTTGTAAACACATTATATTTTGGATGAAAATATTACACAAGAATGAAATATTTAGCTTAAAATTGCATTGTGCGTTTGAGTTACATTCCGTTATTAGCCCGAGACTTATTCTCATTATCAAATATAGAAATTCATTGATCATGATAGAAAAGAGCAACACTCAATTTGTCTTTTTTATAATGACCTGGTAACTGACTTCCTGTCATCTAAGTTTTTTTCTTTGCCAAATATTTCAACGGGATCAACAACCTTCTTGCTCATTTCTTATCATCAAACGAGTTATGGATTTACTTTCTTTTTTCTGGACTTTTTTCACAGAAGGCAAATACAGTTCCGAATTCTGAGTTCTTCATTTATTTTATTTTCTTGTCGACTCTCTCCATTGGGGTTCGTTTGTCATTATGTATTTTATTTACGAGTGATATTTATTTGTGTCACGCACAGGCTCAAATTTTAATCCAAAATGTCTGATAACCAATTTATCAAGAATTAGTGCTCATAATCCGTCTATGAAAACAAATTTCAGCAAGAAAGAAAAAAAAACAGAAATGAATAATCGGGAGTGTCAACCAATCTTTGGACAAAAATGATGAGCAACGCTGTCGATCCCGTGTGTAAAAGCATCTGGCCGATTTTATTCAGTCAGTGTATTGTTTAAAGTTAATGTGATGCGCATGTGCTTTCATGACATCATGTTCTGCTCAAATGAATGCCATGTATCAAGTACAATATGCATTAAAATACGAAATTTTCATATCTTCTTAGCTGTAAAACACGTGACTGAACTGGTTCAGTTTGCATTTGAACTAAATTTTGCAAATGATTAGAGATGCCATTACAAGATGATTTGCTGAGTTCAGATATAAGTTCTTTGCATACATCCATTGAACTCGAAGTGTCGACATAGTTCTTTGTCTTTTGAAGCATTGCTTTATGTGATTGAAGTTTAATTAAATGATATCAGAATAGGTGAAGACGTTTTCTACATTTTGTCTTTACAAAATACATCAGGAAGCGCCAACACACATGACCGTTGGCCAGACGAAGAGTCGACTCTGTTCTCGTTTCCATCTGATATCTAGTTATTCTTATGTTTAAGATCACAGGGTTAGCAATGACCAGTAACTCTTACAACGTACGGCCAAAGAACCAATTAGGGGAACAATTAAAACAACAAATAAAATATAAAAGTTTGGTCCTTTGGAATCAAGCGTATTAATTCTTTTCGCGTTTCTTTTGCGAATAAGTATACTATACCCAAGCATTTTACATGTATATGAGCAGATATTGAAGTTATGTGCTCATCGTTCTAGCTTGGACAGAACAAAAAAGTGCGAATGGCTACTGGGTAGCTAGTAGGGTGGATCTTTTCTTCAAACCAAAGTGGTTACTGAACCAACCCAACCTTACTTAACATTGGCTGCAACACAGATAAACCACCTTGGAATGTTCATAACAGGGTGGAAATAAAATGTTAGGCTCACATGATTTGTACCTCTAAGGCACCTTTCTTTTTTCATCCAGAGAAGCAGATCTCTACCTCTACATGTAGACAAGAAAAGATATGACACAAGTGTCATATCAATAGCTTCAATTGTCTATCGCAGTCAATAACGTATAAGACAAAGCGCGCACCGAGCGTGTGGAAAAATATGCCGCAAATTCAACCAATGTATTTTCATAGACATACATACGTGGTTTGTCAGAAAAGTTCGTGTACACCATTTATATTTTCAACAGAAAAATGAATATATCTGCTTTTGCAAAAGTATTCTATAAGCAAATATACAAGAAATTTTATTGAAATCTGACAAAAACACGTCATCTACAGCCTTTTCCCTGCACTTCCGAACCGAGTGCGGGGCAAAGGTCAACGTCTCTATATGACGTTACTTGACATTTTAAGCCGCCAGCACGTTATACATTTGTTTCAGGTTTTTTTTTTAACAAAAGATCCTTGGCTATCAACATTTTTATGTCTGTGTATCCAGCTGTCAAATGCAGATACGCCGTACCAATTCTCGCAAAATTGTTCGTCCACCTGTTGAACATGTGTAACAATTTCTTGCGGCGAGTATGCCAGACAGGTGATCTTCCGTTTATCATCATAGGTGGACTTCTGAGCAGCTGAAAATCGTCTGTGCCACAACTACTGAGAACTAAATAGTAACTGACAGACCGATGACGTTTCTGTTGTTTGTAACATTTTCATCGTATCTGTGGGTGATTTCCTTAACGAAACATACAATCGGCGTCGGCTGTTCTCCGACGTCAAATTACGCCATTATTTCAAACAGATTTTTCGGTCTGCTTCTGATTTTTTTTCACATAAATCAAACAACACTGCCGCCAAGTCGGAATCTTTCTAAAACTGAAGTCAGTGTTATTTGGTTTTAGGACGAAATGTTTTAATGTTATAACATATTTAAGTGCCGTTTGACAGGGAAAAACACAATATGAAAATCGTCACATTTTGTTGACGTTTTGGCACCTGTCCCGTGTGGCCCTACGTACGCTTAAGTAGAAAATATGTCATATTTAACGTGTTGATACTTCAAATTGAAACAATTTCCTCAAATATGCTCATAAGATATTGCTGCTTATATTTATACAAAAACAAAAAAAACTTAAACAACAGCACTTTACTTTTCCTGCTAGCCAAGGTGTCCACAAACCTCGTACATGTGCGTTCTGTACGCTTGGTGTACGTTAAAGTATTTTAAGCATGCAGCATGCTCGGGTATGTGTCTTATACGAATAAGTTCAACACGCGTTACATTAAACGTTTGATACTCGCCTATACTGTATTGTGTGCTTAACATAACTGTACAAAAGTACATGCAATCCAAAATTTTCAGCATGCTGAGATTATTATATGACCTGTACACACCTTAGACACACGCTAATCATTTGTGACTGTTATTTTCACCATAGAGACTATGGGCCCCCATCCCATTTGGGCCTAAAGAAATAGATATAGGCTACTTGTGCCTTCAGGTAAAGCTAAATACACTGCTGACTGATTACTGGTTAACCGCGCTTGTCTGAGCCTGCCGAGGAAACATTTCAAGTCAAACCATCCATACGTATAAGCCTTTTGTGTCTTAGTTGGATAGTTATATTTCAAGCACTTGTTGGATGTGATGACATCCTCATTTTGGGTAAAAGTCCTGTAAAATGGAGGCAACATCCCAACATGACCAGTCCCCGAAGCAGCATAGAAGCTTGAAATTTCGGATTTAATAAGAAGAGAAAGTGTACTATCCGTGTAGCGAAAACAAAGGCGCTGATCAGCTTCGCAGTTACTGCGAAGCTGATCTGCGCCTTTGTTTTCGCATAGGCAAAAATCCGGTTTTCTTGTGACGCGGCTCATTTGATAATGCAACATTCATCTGTCTGGGTCTACCAGTTATCGCCAGTACTGAACAATTTTTTTCAGCGTACTGCTAAATAGACTCCATAAAAAAGGAAGAATAAAAACGAATGAAGAAAGAAAAGAGGCTTATTATGATAACAAAAAAAAAAAAAATGAATAGCGGACACTCGGCGAGATTCGAACCTGTAAGAGTCTGATTAGAAGATCGATGCTTAACACACTGAGCTAATGGGGCCGACAGACACTCATGTTATCATTAATATTTATGGTCTATAAATAATAATCTAAAAATAGTTGCTATTATCGGCTGGTTTCCCGTTATCAGGTTTATGTTATATGTAAATATATTCGGAATAGGAACCAGTGCCATGCTTAATTGATACCGAATCATTTTCCCGCCCTTGATTAGAAGAGAAAAGAGAATCAGGCTATCTCGGCTTCATTCGTACCTTCGAGGTTATCATAAAAAAAAACTATTGAAGTGACCACGGCAGTGTAGCGCTAAATACAAACCGCGATGAACTATTATTACTATGAAGAACAGACAGGCACTATAGGCATAATCAATGATAGAAATCATGTCTTAAGCATGTCGTTTATAGATTAGAAACCGAAATAACAATTTGTATCGAAATAATTGGGGACGAATATGCCTAAGGCTTGCAAAGACCGCAGACTGATGACCGCCGACCGAATCACTACCCATGGCCTCTAAGCAGTCTTTTTAATTTGAAACGTTAGTAACTTTCAAACTTTTAAGTGTCCCAGTTGAAAAAACAATCTATTTACTTTTTGTATGTCTACAGCTTTACATCCTAAAATAATCATATTGACGAATAAACAATCTTTTAAAACCGGACTTCTTTTTTTCTCGGATGGATATCTACATGGAACTTTTCCATTACAGTTATAGCTATAGAATAATACATTGAAGGGTTGAAGCTATAAAAAAAATACTGAAATATGCATAAACGCGACGTTCTGGTAATTTTATTTTGACGCACAGTGATTCGACTGCTGACCTTATTGATTAAAAGGTTTCTTTGAGGCTGTTTCGGGCAGCGACTCGTTTTATGTTGAGTTTTTAATAGCAGTGTCCGTACATGGCAGACAGTACCCTAAAATTTTATGCGGTGACTTTTGCTTAGTGTGGTATATCAATACAGAGACACCAGAATGTTAGGATTTCATGGCAACGCTGTCTATATTCAATTGTTTGGCCATTGGCCTATATTCAAGAGTGTCTGTTGATCGGAGATGTCAAATATACACACTATAAATAGCAGAATGACTTGCGTTGTGGTGAGAATGAGATTTGTTGAGTTTCATTACAAGCCCCAATACGTCTTGCCTGCAGATAGCATCAGAAAATTATCATCGGTTTAGATACATTATCTAACCAACGATTAATAAATCTGGCCCATTTTTGGATAATACTAGTCTTTGTATCGACTACCCTGTTGAAAGATGCAAAATTACAGTAACTCTTTTTGGCTCCATGTTGTCATATCTAAAGGGTCAATGACGTGGCTTAAGTAGCCGAAACCATTGTATGACCCATCACCTTTCTCACTAGTATGTTCATCGCTCTTATAAAAGTTCTTTAATTGATTATAGCTCTGTCATACATTCACGTATCAGCGGCATATCGCTCGCGTATCTATACTATGAGAATTTCGATACACCGAGGTCTGAGCCGTATTTTGTTCGAGCGACGTATGTACCACGTACGTGTGTCGTTCCTGCTACGTTCCCGTGGCGTATCAGTGACTTATATGTATTCATATGCTTGGAAGTTCACTTTCGTATGTACGGCGTATCAAGGCGCATGTGCTACGTACGTCTGACGTATGTTTGGCGTATGAAGTGTACGCGTGAGGTATCTACGGCGTATGTACTACGTTCCATTCTTATCTAAGGCGTATCTGTTCTGTACCAATTGCTTTTTAATACCATTGTGTTCACTTTGTTCATGCAATTCGCACATTACAGATATCAAGTATCAGAGATCGAAGATGCCACCGGAGAAATCTAGATAATCTAGATTAACACCGAAGAAAAAACCCGAGGTGAGGGGAACATCTCCAAGCTCCCCATCCTGGTCGTAAGACGACATGAACAAAGACAGAGCTACACCAAGCGTAGTCATGAAAGAGCCCTGCACGGCACTCCGAACTGTGAGAAACATCTGATTCATGACTTCGGAAAAACAAAAACATTTATATAGAAGCATTAAGATTCTCTTGGAACGCCACAAAATATTCCTTATACTATAATACGTCACACATACTCTACAGCAGCGAAACGTACGTAGCACATACGTAGCACATATCACATTAATACGCGAGATACGCCACACGTACGTCGCTGATACGCCGTAGATATGAAAAGAGAGTCGAGGATACGTCACACATACGTCACACATGCGTAGCAGATACGAAAGGTACGCTGTACATACATGTACGTCACGGTTACGCGGCATGTTTACGGCGTACCTGCCACATTGCTTTCGTATGTATTACGTATTTGTGACGTATGTACGGCATATCGGACCTGCCACGTACGTGCTACGAATTTTTAAGAGCACACATAAAACACGTAGCACCTCGGCGTGTGAGGAGTATGAGCTACGTATCGAAGAGTATGAGCTACGTATGCTCACGTATGTACGACATACGCGTGACGTAAGCGTGACGTACCTTTTCGTATCTTGGTACGCCGTAGATACGTGAGTCGATACACAATAGTGTGACAGCGGTTTTATCTGATTCTGCAAGCGAATGTGTTTCTCATTTGGACGCACGAATTATTTAAACAAGAACTTGATTTCCTTCTTATGACTATACAGTGTAATTAAACACACAAGGATCAATTCCTTGCCAAAGATAAATTCTTTGGCATTCACAGTCTGTGTCTAAGGATCAATTCCTTGGGCACTTGCATACATATCAAACAGTTTGCCACTCGACAATTAAACTCACAAGGATCAATTCCTTGGCCTTCACAGTCTGTGTCCAAGGATCAGTTCCTTGGGCACTTGCATATTGGGCAATCATTTTGCCCATCCTAGCTGTCTCTCAGAAGAAAATTATAAGGCACATGTTTGACACGTTTTACAACAGGGATAATGAATAAAAAGGCATCAGTAACATAATTTCGCAAGCATATCTTGTGAGCAGCCCCCGTAGGAACCAAAATGTTTTGTATTGTTATTTTGCATTCTTATGGTGTATACATTTCGCAACTTATTAGGTTTGCTAGAGTCTGCAATCATGTTACAGACTTCAACGCTCGAAATAAATCTTTAACGGCCAAACTTCTCCAACAGGGCTATCGGTATCATAAACTTCGAAAAACCTTTTCTAAATTTTATCGTAGACACTATGAATTGATTTCCAAATATAATGTTGGGTTAAAGACGCTTTTAAGTGAGGGTCTTTCGGAACCAGAATTTTATGGTGACTTGGTTTACAATTTAAGAAACTTATAGGAAGTAATGATTTTTCTTTTCAGTTTAGAAAAAAACATAACACGTTACAGACGTATAGGTTATAACTTGAATGTTATGCGACAGTCTGCATGCTTAGTTTTTAACCCAATCACGGTTGATAACTATGCTGCCTTCTTTAATTGCACGCCGGTGGGTCGGGCGTCAGACTCTATGATGGTCCCGACTTAAAGCTATTCATTTTAGTTGGTTGGGGCCGGAGCTTCTTGTCTGTTGCTTGGCCCATCGGGGTCCAACCGATGTTTTTCTTTAGCTCCATAGTTAGTAAGTTATTTGGCGCCCAGGGATCTCCATCGTCGGGCAGCTTACTGAATCTGTGAGTCCTGGTTTTTGATTCATCAGGATGTTTATCATGATTTATTTGTTTGTTCTTGATGATTCATTTACTAGTTAGAGATTCACCACGAGGACCGAAGAACTAACTAAATGTTATGATCCACTGCAGAAGCTGAGGGTGAGGTTATGGCCGTGTAAAATCGATTTAAACCCGCCAGTAACTTTGTGTTACTGATCGTTCCAAGTCGATACTTCTGTGGTGGTTCTTTTTGTTTTATGTCTTGGTGTTTAAAATATTTTTGTGCTGTTGGCGCCTTATGTATGTTTGCATATTTTTAGTTAAGTTAAGGTAACTGAGTGGCCACCTATTGGGAAAATAGCTGCTCATTCGGCTTACGAAGTGTTTTCATGGTATAAGTGCCTGATTGTTAGTTTGGTTTTTTCCCACCTTGGTTTTTGGAGTGGGAGTCTTTTTCTGATTGCGCCTTTTCCTGATCTTTGCCTACTTGTACTTTTTTATGTTAATAGACATGAATGTAGTTGTTTTTATGAGAATGTTATTAGCAATCATAGTTTAGTGATCATTAGTAGACCAACAATTTATTAGTTTACTTTTTAGATCAGTAGTATAAGGTTTTGTTGTATTATAAATCACAAAGCAAACTTGCTATTGTGTTGTGTATAAATTAGATGTACCAAATAATAACTATCTGCTATTTTCTGTGGACTAGTTATATCCAAGACATCTACTGACGTTTACTACCTGGGAAATAGCTGCTCACTCGGCTAAGGATATGGCCTCTTAGTATAAGTGTCTGATTTAGTTTTTACCATCCTCGATTTGTGGAGTGCTTTCCGATTGTGCAACTTCCTGATCATTGCTTATTTTTATCTTTTGATTTAATATGTATGTGACGAATTATGTCAGCATTGTCAGTGCCAGCTAGTCAATGTGCACACAACAAATGTGCTTTCTACAAGACTAGTAGTCATTTATTTATCACTCCACTGCCATTCGCATTGGTCTGCGACACTGTGTCTGTCGGTTTCCATGAATCTATTTTGATACTGGCCTGCAACCAAATATCGTTGCCAATCTGTTCATGAAATGCAATAAAGCGAACCAAATCAATACCAGTTATCTGCTGTCCAAATAATGGTAATCGCTGGTTTATTTCCAAAATGAGATTTTATATCACTAACTCGAATGTGATGAATGTCGAATGGGAAAAGATAAAGACAATGTGTTTATATATTTGCAAAATCTGGATCGTTTGCATGCAGTTAGTTAAAAAAAAGTACAAGTAGGTAAAGATCAGGAAAAGGCGCAAAAACCGAGGTGGGAAAAAACCAAACTAACAATCAGGTACTTATGCCATGAAAACATATCGTAAGCCGAATGAGCAACTACTTTCCCAATAGGTGGCCACTCAGTTACCTTAACTAAAACTATGAAAACAGACGCCAACAGCACAAAAAATTTTAACACCAAGACATAAAACAAAAAGAGCCACCACAGAAGTATCGCATTGGAACGATCAGTAACACAAAGTTACAAAGTCACTGGCGGGCTTAAACCGGTTTTACATGGCCATAACATCACCCTCAGCTTCTGCAGTGGTTCATAACATTTAGTTAGTTCTTCGGTCCTCGTGGTGAATCTCTAACTAGTAAATGAATCATCAAGAACAAACAAATAAATCATGATAAACATCCTGATGAATCAAAAACCAAAAAACCAGGACTCACAGATTGAATAAGCTGCCCGACGATTGAGATCCCTCCCTGGGCGCCGAATAACCTACTAACTCCGTAGCAAAAGAAAAACACCAGTTGGACCCCGGTGGGCCAGAACAGACAAGAAGATCCGGCCCCAACCAACTAAAATGAACATTAACCATGCGGCAGTCCTTCTTTTTGAAATCAGGGGAGTGTCATTATCTGAATGAACAACTTTTATTTTTAACTTGCTGTTATTTCCATTGATATCTCTCATTCATCATGTATAATTTGTTGTTTTGAAAAATCAGATATCAAACTCTCTTAACAATTATTTGAGCCGCCTCGTGGGAAAACCAACAATGTGGTTTCAGACCAGGTCTGGCACAAACCGAGCTGTACAAGCACAGAAGATGGCTGGAGACGGGAAATTTTTGATTCAGAAAGTAGAGGAATTGTACTATCCATGTAGCAAAACAAAGGCGCTGATCTGCGTCTTTGTTTTCGCCTATGCAGATTGTTGGTTTTCCCACGAGGCGGCTCATTTAGTTGGTCCATTCTGAAAGACCAGGTCGGAATGCAAGGCTTTAACTGACATAGTTCTTGTAACTTTAAAACCTAAAAGCGCAAATATTTCAAGTTATGAATGCGAGAAAATGTGGAGAAAACAATACTTTAGCAAACCATCAAATGGTGACGACGCTTACCAAACTTAAATTAGAAAGTTTAAGACAAGAAATGATCAGGGGCCGGGGCAAAGAAGCCGAGTCCAACTCTAAAAACCATAGTGGAAAACAACCAAAAATACAAAACGGTACTGATACAAAAGGGACATATAGTAAACCAAGCAAGCAGCTTTTTCCCTTAAGGTGTCTCCTCAGTTACATTTTTTCAAGAGGGTGGAGAATCCAGAATCAGGTTTTCTTAAAACAAGATTGGAAGAAAAATCAGCAATCAGAGTGTTGGTTTCTTACACATTTGTTTCCTTTACGATATTTGCAGTGTTGTGCGGCATTGTTAATAATTCAAGGTTCTGTCTCTGTCATTTAGTAACAACACAATCCCCCGAGAGTAACAGTTTCGGTATTAACAGTTGAGCCGCGTCAAGAAACTTGTCTTCGGGGTTTCCTTTAAGGTCAGACACAAATAAGAATTTCCAGCTTCATAAGAGGTAACATGATCGAAATGTAGGATTTAGAAAGCAACACTTACTTTTGTAGCAAATTCGATGGCGGTGACCAAACGGCAACCTACCCTGCAGTTTTCTGCGGTTTTGTTTTCGTATAAGCAATAAGTGATTTTTCTCATTACATGGCTCGTTACTATTGACGTTGGAGAAACCAAGAATCTTCCAAAGCGAATTATCCAGTCTTTTCTCACATTGAAATCATATAAGAAACGTAAAATCATCTCAGAAATGTGAAATCGACACCGTAAAAAGAGAAAAACGAAGATAGGCTGTCACAAGAGAGCATATTCAGCAGAATAGAAAAAATGGACATTTGTCTGAATTCTATCGTAGGTTTATCTGACATTAAAGTTAACCCATATTTGACGAATGGATTCTACCATCATTATCAATTGGATGAGTCCACTTTCAGTTTTAGGGGCGTCAGGAGTGATTTTTAAATTTTATTCAATTTTTCGATTGGGCTATGCTGTTTGCCTATGTCCCAGGCTTATAATTATGAGTTAAAGTTAAACTGTACTTTGAAGCAATTCCTGTTGTGGCCGTGTTGTATATTACAAGACTTCTCCATATGTAGCACTGAGATGACACACCCGTGCAATATACATAAATTATCTTTCAGCTACAGAAACTGAACTATGTGTTATTTGAGCTTCCTCGTGGGAAAACCAACAATGTGGTTTCCGAACAGGTCCGACACAAACCAGCCTGTACAGTCACAGAAGCAAGCTAGAAGCATGAAATTTCGGATTTAAGAAGAAGAGGAACTGTACTATCCTTGTAGCGAAAACAAAGGCGCTGATGAGCTTCGCGGTCTGCGTCTTTGTTTTCGCCTATGCAGATTGTTGGTTTTCTCATGAGGCGGCTCATTTATCTTATTTTTGCTAAACATAGAATGTTTCGATTAAAAAAAAACAACAATTTATGATTCGAAGTAATCATAAGAAAAATATATACCTGTTTACATTGTATACATGTATGCAAGTTTTACTTATATTAAAGTTGGATGTAAGCGGGTATAGCTATATAATATGGACATGCTTGCATTATGGATAGCTGAAAGGAATTCCTGCCATGAACAGATGCGCACTGGATGATTGAACATTTCCCTTCAGTCCATGCAGTACACAAATAAAGACTCAATTTGTTGGGCAGCAAAGGGCTGAATTATAATACAAATGCCAATTTGTTTTGACTACCACCTTGAAGTTTCAAATTTACTCTTAATTCTCTTTGGCTACATGTTGCCAAACCTATAAGGTCACTGATGAGGCTTAATGAGCCGAAACCGCGGTATGGCCCATCCCTTTTTCACATTAATATGCTCACTGCTCTTAAAGGATCTCGGTTTTATTTAATTCATTTTATCCCACATTCGAGTTAGTGATATAAAATCTCGTTTTGGAAGTAAACTGGTATTGTTTTGGTCCACTTTATTGCATTTATGAATAGATTGGCAACGATATTTGGTTTAAGGCCAGTTTCAAAATAGATTCAGTGAAGCTAAAAACAGACATGCATTTGAATCTTGTTCATAGACCTCTAGAAGTTCAACTTGCAGTGGGGAGGTTGTTACTGATAACCAAATATTGCAAATGGCTCTGTGTCATTTAAGGGTGCCATGTATGTGGTTTGTACCTTATTTCAGGCTTCCAGTTACATGATAAATAGTTAACTGGCTGGTTTTAGTCTCAAGCAGTTCTCGTAGGAAAAGACTTACGAGTAATCAGAATTAAACAAACCATGCGAAGTGAAATAAAAATGAAGATAGAACCAAAGTATTTAAGTATTGGTCCCAAGCCAAACCGACACTAAGAACTCTCAACAACTTCAGCATGAAGCCAGTATTTGCATTTAAAAGATTCAGTAACACCAATTACGTCAGAAGAGAAGCATATTATATAGAATAAACTCAGTCGAAGTTCATTTTAAGGTACAGAAATAAGATGGGAATCAGGTTCTTGTTCAAATAATTCGTGCGTCCAAATGAGAATAATATTTGCTTACAGAATCAGGCAATCAAGATGCTATCTGCAAGGAAGATGTAGTGGGGCTTGTAATGAGACTCAGCAAATTCCCTTTAATTCGCAACACAAGTCATTACTGCCATTTATATTTTGCATATTTGACTTCGGATCAACTGACACTCTTGAATACAGACCAAAGACCAAATAGTTGAATATAGACTGCGTCACCATTGTATCTTAACGATATCATGCTCCTGTATT
Source organism: Rugalucina vietnamica (assembly GCA_964017185.1). Taxonomy (NCBI): domain Eukaryota; kingdom Metazoa; phylum Mollusca; class Bivalvia; order Lucinida; family Lucinidae; genus Rugalucina; species Rugalucina vietnamica. The sequence continues at coordinate 34,092,215 of OZ024869.1, read as the reverse complement.
AAAATGCCACACAAAACAAAGTAAAGGAAACACTTAGAAGAATGACTACTTATGACCTCAATTGTCTTTATGAAACAAATTCTTCAAACTTCCAAATCAAGAGGTCTGGCGTCAGACTCTATGATGGCCCCGACTTTAAGCTATTCATTTTAGTTGGTTGGGGCCGGAGCTTCTTGTCTGTTGCTCGGCCCACCGGGGTTCAACTGCTGTTTTTCGTTTGCTCCGGTTTTTCTGTTATTTATTGGGCGCCCAGGGATCTCCATCGTCGGGCAGCTTACTGACTCGTTTTTGATTCATCATGGTGTTTATCATGATTTATTTGTTTGTCCTTTATGATTCATCAACTAGTTTGAAATTCACCACAAGGACTTAACAAATAACTAAATATTGTGAACCACTGCAGAAGCTGAGGGTGTGGTTATGGCTATGTAAAAATAGTTTAAGCCCGCCAGTAATTTTATATTACTCATCGTTCCAAGGCAATACTTTTATTGTTTTTTGGATTGGTGTTGATTTTTGCGCTGTTTGTACCTTATGTGCGTTTTCATAGTTTAATTAGGTTTGGGTAACTGAGTAGCCACCTATTTGGAAATAGCTGCTCACTCGGCTTGTCATACGATATGTTTTCTAAGTATAAGTACCTAATTGTCAATTTAGTTTTTCCCACCTTGGTTTTGGAGTGGGATTTTCTTCCTGATTGCGCCTTTTTGTTTGTAGTTGCGGTGTTCTGAATTAACTCACATAAGCCTGGCGTCCTTTTGTGGGACATAGGCAAACAGAATAGCCCCAGATGCGACGCCGCAAAACGCGGCGTCCCATCTGGGGCTATTCTGTTTGCTTAGAGGATTTTCATCGAAAAATGAAATAAAAATTCAAAATCACTCTTGATGCCCCTAAAAATGAAAGTGGACTCCAAATGATAATGATGGGAGAATCCATTCGTCAAATATGGGTTAATGGTTTTCCGTCATTGTATACTTTTTATATTCTGCGTAATATCAAATATGACAGTTTGCTTTATTTCAGTGACCGTTGTTCATTATGAAAACACCCCCATACACTTTACAGCTTTTTCCTTAATTGTGAAAATGGAGAAAAAAATCAGTTGAAAAAAAAAAGATATTTTTATTTGTACTAAAAACATAGATTGTGGGTACACGTTAGAGCCGCCTCGCCGTAGCAGATTTAGTGGTTAAAAGCCCTTCACCGCTATGTCTTTGATGGGTTCGATCCTCGCACGGGGCATATGTTAGAAGCCAAGTTCTAGTTCTGCTTGCGGTCAAGTGTTATTTCTCGGGGTTCTCCCGTTATCGCCTATGTATACTGGTTGATCCTGCTGATTGACCCTATTCGCCAAAATAATCTCAAAAGAGACGCAAAGCTGAAAAAAATGAAAACGTGATTTTCAATTTTATCTTCCTGGAGTGTATTTTCGACAGTTTGCTTATTAGCTAGAGTAAGTGTTTGCAATTGCAAAAGTGGGCCAGTAGTTTTGCAATATTTCTGCTGTGGTTTAAATAGGTTCTAGTAACTAATAGGCATTCAGTGCTCTTGCTGAGACTTTTGTCGTCATTCTGTGTCTGTCTATCAAATGATTTTTTCTATCTCATGACAAAGGAACTCCAATTTTTAAATTGGTAAATAATCCACTAGCACACAGAACAGATGATAGAATAACTTCCCAGTGGAATAATAAATCAATGAGCAAAAGACACCATTTAAATACATGTCCTGTCCTCTGTTAGGATGATACGTTGGGAATAATAAAACAAAGAACAGAAACAAAACACGCCATGGTTAGCTTACTTGTGTGTTTTGTGTCCTGGTTTTGATCAACAACAGACTCTTAAATACATTCACAACTCATACTTAAATGTGCTGCACATGCTGTGCGCTCGATTGGTGCAAATTGATGGGGTATGTGGACTTATTCTTCATTAGTTATTTTCTAAACATTTTTTCCGCATCGTGGCACAGGAATTGCCGTTTTCCCTTTGAGGTTCTAAACCAAATTAGTACGTAAGATTGGAGTTCCTAATGCTTTTAACTGCGCTTTATCAGTCACTGTTTTCTGGGATTATCTCGTCTTACGGAAGACAATTAAATTAAACAGTGTCTATTTGGGAGATCATTCTGCTAGCAACTGTTTCTTAATTATCTCTTGATCACGGAAATGTCGCGGATATTAGGGGAACACAATAGAAGCAATCCTGATTTGTAGTCTACGGCTAAATAGTATTCTGCTATTCTTGAGACATTGCCCTCTCTTGACCGTATAAAAGTCCACGATGTCAAATACAAATTAATACCCCTATGTTCCAGGTATAATAGTAGACAGCGAAGACTCAGCCTCTATCAACGATTCCATTGACCTTGCAATGAAAGCCTCCAATCAGACCAAGTACACCAAAATGTTCCCGGTCATCCATAAAACGAACCTCTCCGACAGCTTTGAACTGAGACAGACTTGTAAGTATCGTTTTCATAATCTTCTCCTTAGTGATAGATGTTTTTGCGCAGACAATCGAATGTTACTGTTTCACCATCAAATTCACCATAATGACTACATACATGTACCTTGTCAAACTCATCACTTTATTGCTGTTGTTGTCATCATACGTTTAGATCATGGCAATTCCAGTTTAAGGATATATTTACTTATTGTGAAATTCGTATGACAGTTGAACTATTGCATTTACACATGTTAATGGAAGAAGTGCAGTTTGGATTTGAAGTAGTTATAATAATTAGATGTGTTACATGCCCCTAATGCTCTTCCAAAGTTATTTCATCGAGGTATATCAGGTGGCCGCGAATATCTAAATCCATCAGTCTCTGAAACGTTGTTGGGGAGACACAAAATCCAAAAAGCATTCGGCTGCTTAGGTAAAATCCGAGTAAATAAAAACAAAACATATCCTTTAAGAGCAGTGAACATATTAATGAGAAAGGGGATGGGCCATACCGCGGTTTCGGCTACTTAAGCCTCTTCAGTGACCCTATAGATTTGGCAATATGGGGCCAAAGAGAATTACTGTAATTTTGCTTCTTTCAACAGGGTAGTTGATACAAATAAAATAAAATGTTTGGTTCCTTTGTAAGCAGTAAAAATATTCAAAAGGAGATAACATGGACTAGTATAACCAAATGGGGCCAAACATATTAAATAAATTTAAACCGATAATAATTTTCTGATTTATCAGAATACCCTCGCTGACCTCGAAGGACCAAAAGGAAAGTATAATCTGCACTATGGATGATGTACGGGGAGACTTTTTAGGGCCGCGGTTAAACCTACCTTTAACCATTTCTTTTTTTGTATTTTAGTCTGTACTCTTGTCAGTAGACAGACACCAGCGATAATAGGCACAAGCAAGAGTAAGACATACAACGTGATAGACTCTGACAGTCGGGCTCTGCAGATGCCATTCTTCCACCTCAGTCTACCCCGGGAGAATATACACCATGATGGGAGTTATGTGATCAGCATGTGTCCGTCGTTTATACAATCGGCTATAAGCATTATAAAGTTCTTCCAGTGGGAAAGGATATTCTACCTTTTCGACTCTGAGAATGGTAAATTAAATATCGCTCTTATAACAATCCCATCTTTCAGATTTGAATAATTTGTCGCTCAGTGCAAACGAACTTGAACATCCTACTCAAAACTATAAGAGACGCCTCGTGGGAAAACCAACAATGTGGTTTCCGAACAGGTCTGACACAAACCGGCCTGTACAGCTACAGAAGCAGGCTAGAAGCTTGAAATTTTGGAGTTAAGTAGAGGAGGAATAGTACTATCCGAGTAGCGAAAACAAAGGCGCTGATCAGCTTCGCAGTTACTGCGAAGCTGATCTGCGCCTTTGTTTTCGCATATGCAGATTGATGGTTTTCCCATGCAGCGGCTCATAATCAATACACTCCTCTGTCATTTCTTAATTTTGATATTGCATCTTAGTTGCATGTACAGCTTAATATTTCTAATAAATTTTGGCATATCAGTGTAATTGGTATCTAAAGACCAATTTAGTAAAATCGAACAAAAATGATTTAGCGTACAAAAATGAAAAAATAAAATGCTCGCTAGATACCCTGCACAGGCCGATAGTAACACTTTCCATATGTAAAGTTAGCCTGTAATACCAAGAACTAAAATTTCGCGTTGCAGCTTCCTGGCGGCTTCAGCGGCTGTACGAGGCGTTCCCACCATCACCCGACACGGATAACGGATACCAGCTCCTAGTAGACGCCATCTGGGTACCAGAAGCCTCCAAATATAGGGAGGTTCTGCGCAGACTCGACAGGAACTACAATTTCCATAAGAAAAGAATAGTTGTGGATTTGTCATCCGTAAATGCATATGAACAATTTCTAAATCAAGTAAGTTTCTACACTCTATATGGTGAGACATGTAAAAGCGTTGAGGTCATGAAGGCAAAGGGTTAGTGTTGTAGCGAGTAAAATGTCGCAATGCCTAGATCTTGTATTGCTATTAAGTTATAAAAGGAGACTGATAAGACTAATATGGATTTTTATTACAAATATAAAGAATTACTAATCAAAGAAAGCAATCCTTGATATTAAAGGTGGAAGGTCGTGCAGTCGGCGTCTAAGAGGCAGAATTGCTTAGCTAAGTAGATATGCCTAGCTTGACGTTTATCTCCAGTAAGTAAGTAAGTGCAAGAAAATTTTTAAAAACAATGCATTAAGAATATTCTGAAGTTTCCCGAAAGATAATTTCCACACAATTGTGCAAAATGTGTTCCCACTAAATTAGATAAATGGTAAAAATTTAATGGCTTGCGGTTAACCGTCATTAGCCAAAACGGCATCAGCGTATTATAGATATACACAGTCAAAGCATATTGTGTCGAAGCACCCCATGTCGTATATGCTCTATTACGTTAATGCCATAAAAATAAAACCTAGATCTATACAGCATTACTCGCTAATAAGATTAATCTGCCATTCCCAGACTGTTTTAGCTAAAATGCTTCTAAATTGCCGAGAACATAATCTCAGAGAAACACTTTTAGATGACAAACTAATAATGGCGTATAATTGTGATCAAGTACTACCATTTGCAAGCTCGCGCCAAACGCTAGTGTCATGTAAAACGCCTATCAATTCTCGTTACATTCTGACTAAGATTAATAGCAATTTATGGCGTGCGATGCCGCACAGCAGTGACAACTCCATTAAGAGCTATTTGATTTTGGCAGAGAGCTATGTGTTACCAAAAATCTTCGAAGCCGTTCGATAAAACAAACTTTACAATTCACGTCATGTTCTCACTTCATGTGTCAAAGTCGACAGCCAAGCATTGAGCCGCCTCGTGGGAAAACCAACAATGTGGTTTCCGAACAGCTCCGACACAAACCGGCCTGTACAAGCACAGAAAAGAGCTAGAAGCTTGAAATTTTGGATTTAAGTAGAAGAGGAATTGTACTATCCGAGTAGCGAAAACAAAGGCGCTGATCAGCTTCGCGGTTACCGCGAAGCTGATCTGCGTCTTTGTTTTCGCCTATGCAGATTGTTGGTTTTCCCACGAGGCGGCTCCATTATCGCCACTCTTGCAGAAGAAAAAATGTCCATATTTGTTTTTATGACAACATGATTTTCTAACGAGACAGTACCAAAATGTATCACAATGCCGAATATAGATGAATTGCGTGTATATAACATAATAGTTCTTTTAATCTTAAAGACATTTTGGTTAACCTAATAAGCATTGCAAGTAATATGGCATGGTATGTGATATCACTTCCAAACATGTTTTCAAATGATTTTTGTTTATTTTTGTCATTGTCACTCAAAACATAGGTTGTGTGTATACGTTAGAATCGCCTCGGCGAGGCAGTTTTTACGAGTATTCACAACCTATGTTTGGGAGAGGATAATCACAGGCCTAGCCTACATCTAATCCCTTGACCCATGTATATGTATATGGGTCATTATCAAAAAATGGAGCAATCCTTGTCCTTGATGGTTTTCTCACAAGCGCGATGTCCGAGGTTTGCTTTTTCCATGTATAATATTAGTTTCCGCGGTGCTTTACTAGAACCACACGCGATTTCACGTTTCCGAGAACGTTATTTGCAAAAAAGAGATGCTAGAAGTGCTATTTTATCGATTTTTACCGTGTCCCTGGGTCAGGGTAAGTAGTTTTATTTGTTTCCATTGCAAAAGAAGCTTGACAGAAATCACATTTTCTGTGACCATCTATTGCATAGAATGTTATTGAAGTCAAATTCAAAAATCTTATGATATATAAAGTGCTATTTTAGGGTGGGGGCACATATATAGTGTTGTCCCTGGAAAACGTATCAGTGCTGTCACAGTTATTGAAAATCGATTTTGACCAGAGTTACAAATCATTTTCCCGGATCAAAACAATCGCGTTTTGTAGACGACACCAAGCTGAAGAAGTTACGGTAAAAAACTTTTGAACAAATCGCATTACTCCGTTGCTATACCATAAAGACATGTCAGGATTGGAGTGGGAATTTTACAAGCATCAGTCCTATCACGCGCATTTTGCCGCTTATTGTAAATATCACATACATTTTAAAACCATGACTGAATTTCAACTTAGGAGCAGTAAGAATAGACATGCAAAGTTTTCATCCTGCATTCTGTTGTTAGTCACTAGAATTAAATTTCTGTGTGAAATTCAGTACTGTCACGGATCAGTGCTGTCACGGTCGTGACAGTAATGATGTGACAGCACTGAGTTGACTTCTGTCAGCAGGTGTGGATTCAGGTAATTTCCTAGGCTGACAAGAGTTAGGTCGCCTTTCACCAGAGGGTCTCAGCTACTAACGCCAGCAGCAGCCAGAAGTGGCCAATTCATATCGCTTTGAAAATCGTTTGAGGTATGTGACTGTGTGTGGGTGATACAAAACTACAAATTCAAAATGCTTCGTCGACCACGGTAAACAAATAGCCCCGGGGGTGGTACTCCCATTATGATATTTAGACAGTTTGTGTATGTCGCGCGATAAATGCCCTTTTTGGCGGTCCATTCCAAATTAGATTACCCCTTTTCAGTAAAAAAAAAAAAAAAAAAAAAAAAAAAAAAAACATTTTAAGCCCCGACTTTATACGGAAAAATCTCCTTTTTTGTTTAAAACGCCATCCCTTTCCTCGAGGGGTGGGAGGGGCAACTCGGGGTAATGCAAGTACGGGTGTGCCGTAAAACCTACCAAATGCATACACCTCGAAAAAAGGGACCCGGTAAAATACACACTAGGGGTCTATGGTACATGAAAATACGAAAATTTTAACCTTTTCTGACGCATGTGTCTTTCAGTGTGTTTGTATGTTGCATACCATTACAAAAATGTATTACTCATGCAATATACAGAGATTTTTTTAGCTTTAAAAATTGAAGAAAAAAATATATCTGATTGTCAAATTTTAGAAACAAAAAGCAGTAACATTGTATACCTCATTTTACCCTGCATACGTCACTACATAAAAGTGAGATTTAATGGGATATATGTGAAAGCAAATGTGCAGCTCAGCTGCAAGTTAACCTAAAGTTGAGGCCCATCCAAGGAGGTATTAGATCCAAGCTCACTAAAAGAAAAATGACCTTTCTCCCTAGCTCCCTAAAAATCTTTTCCTTGCTCCCAGCTTCCTTAAACCAAGAGTGTTCTCTTCTAGTAGTCCTCAATTCCCTTCAATTGTTTTCCAGTTTTCCCAAGCTCCCTGAAAACAATATGGCCGTGGGGAGCGCGGTGGCGTAGTGGTATAGCGTCGGACTCCGAATCATCGAGATGTCCTGGGTACGATCACCACAGGCGTCACCGTGATGTGTCCTTGGGCAAGACACATTAATTCCCTACAGTACTGGTTAAACTCAGGAAGCGTTGGCTCCGTCCCGACATGACTAAAAAATTGTTGACTGGGACGTTAAGCCCCAACAGAAACATAAACAAACAAAATGGCCCTGCTACCCAGCTCCCTAAAATCCGTGATAGGGTCCTAAATTTAATGCGGTCTTTTGTCGTGAACTATCCTGGTTGTCTCAGACCTGGTCGAAAGCCCAAAAGACACATTTTCTCATGCTGCTGCTTAAGATGAACAGCGCTTCTACTGCGCTTTACGTGTTACATCGCGTTTGGTTTGCGTGAAGCGAACATGTTTTTTTTTTTTTTTTTTTTTTTTTTTTTTGAGCATTGGATCTACGCAAAAGGTGTCCCTGGTTAGAGCAACAGCAAAGGCTTCGTTGGTTGCTACCTTAAGTGAGTCACTGCCCCTAAGCTCATCGGTAAATGGTCAGAAATTGATCATTTCCGCACACATTGGAATGAAAACGGCGAGATCGGATAATTATCAGTGCTGTCACGACAACATCAGTGCTGTCACGATATCAGTGCTGTCACGGTTATAATAATTTAAAATACTTAAAACGCATCATATAAAAGTAATTGCTTTTGGTATGTTATGATACTATACTGAAATAGTAAACGTTTAGCAGAACTTATTTTTGGTTTAATCCCACAAGATAATGTCTACAAAAATAAAGCGTTTCAGAAACAGAACAAATCACAGTATGTGCATTTTCATTGAAGATCTCTTCCCCGTTAATTCATTGAAAGTATTTAAGGTTTGTGTGAACTATTGTTCGTGACAAGTTATATATGCCCCCACTTACAGATTGGGGAAGTCTTATCAAATGAGCGTTTTACGCAAGAAAGTTTGTTCGTGACAGCACTGATATTTTTTCAAGGGTACCATACAATTAATTAATGCTGGTGCACTATTTGTTCAGTTAAACTCGGCATATTTTATTTCTATATTATATATGCTCCTGTTAATAAAACTATCCCATTAAAAAAGAAAAAATGGACAATTAATTTTTTTCGTTTTGCCTTTCTGGATTGCTCCATTTTTTGATAATGACCCATATATATGAGATGCTCATATGTGAAATGTTTTTGAAAATTGTCATTGGTATATATGTATGTGTATATGTTGTCATTAAATTTCTAATAAATAAATAACCTATGTTTGGATCAAAAATAAGAATCAGAGGACCAGGTGTCCTCAAACTCTCATCTGACAGACTATGTTTTCAGATACGAAGGCAAAAATACTTGCGATATTCAGTAAGTAATACAACTTTTGATGCAATGTTGTCAATACCTGCCTTAAACAAGGGATATAGCAAGTCAGTATATACATGATCTACATTCCTTTGAAGTGTTCTTCTTTGACAGCGTTTGTAAACTTGATGCTGCTGTTTTCAAGAACTTGTTTTCTGTGATTTTAGGTGATAGACGTGGGTATGAATAGAGATGGGTATCACTATCTACTTGGAACGCTGGTCAGTGATTTTCCTCTTCCAAACTGACAGGCTTTAGTAACTATATTTGACATTTCTGAACTTACTAGACAATGACATAAAATTGTTCTAAATAGTTCTGATAAAAAGCTTGCGTCTGACAGAGAACGCTATCGTTGAATGTCAATTTGAATTATCCCCGAGAATTCCTATTCAATAATACTTATGTCATAGATCTATGTTATTGTAAGAGGTCCAGTAGCAGGTTCTATATGATTAAATAATCGTGTTCCTTGTTAAGTTTAATAGGTTAAAATGTAATTTATTTTCAGTGTGTTTGGCGTTCTTTGCTTCTATCTTCTACGGTTCTTCCCTCATATTTAAATGAAACAATCGGCTGTTTTATATCATATACAGGACATCAAGACTATTCGGCCAGATCTTTGGAAATCGTTTACCTACGGCGGAGTAAACATCACCGGATTCCAGCTGATCAACAGACAGACCAGAGGGGACAATGATCGGGTACTGAAAATCCTCACAGAACTAGGTGAAGATGATCTCACTGTGAGTATAGAAATCCCTTTGTTACGACCATTAAGAATTGCTATTATTTTGTCATTTTGTTGTGAAAGAAAACGGAATCAGCATAAGTACCATGAGTATTGCGTGCCAAGTATTTGTGTATCCGAAACCGACAACTGGTGAAAATGATGCTACAGATTTTTTTTCCTTACCTTAGTGCTTAGTGATGATATAAATAAGAAAGATCAATCTCTCTCTCTCTCTCTCTCTCTCTCTCTCTCTCTCTCTCTCTCTCTCTCTCTCTCTCTCTTCATTTCAGCAGGAAAACATTATTCTGGCGATGGCAAAATGTTATTTCGAAAGTGCAACATATTGAGGTCAGACATAATTTCCCCTGTGTCTACGAGTCTATCATTCAGGGTTTATAAAAATGATAATATGTAGACTTGTTGCTAAGACCATACATTAATTAGCAAAACACTCCCCCACTGTTACACTATCGGCCATCGGTTTGTTCTGAATATTCTACAGTCAATAATTATACAAAAAATTATTTGTGTATTTAGCTAGAGGTAGCTCTGACCGTTGATGCAGTAGCGGTGTTGACCACGGCTCTGATCGACCTCTGGAGGAACGATGCATTACGATCCATTGTTTTCCCTTTCCGACGGAGGCTTATTGACTATGGTATGAATTGCAGCACAACTTTTCAACCTGGCCCATTTATACTTGACGCCATTAAAAAGGTATGTTTTCACATTAAAAAAAAAAAAACTGTTAAGTTGGTACTTTGGAGTATTTCTTCAACAAAACTAAACAGTATTTAATTATTTGGCTCCTTTGGAAATATGAGTTTTTGATTTAGACTTCCCTTGTTTTAATTCTTGAAATTGCAGCACTAGTATCTGCCTTTCGATGTCAGTTGTAATGGGTCACTAATGAGGGTTCATTCATTTCCCATAACTGTACGCTATGGTCCCGCTTCTCCCTTCGAATGTTTTACTGCCTCCAAAAGATCTAACAATTATATTCGTATTTGTTTGCACTTAAAAACATTAGCCAGCAAAAAATCATTGCAAGATTGGTTTAGTCAGCATTTCGTCAAATCCAGTTGTCATTATTGGTACACATCGTTAAGTCCACATGTAACTGGTAAAGTACAAAAATGACTTCATCCCGTCATGTCTGAAAGATTGTTGACTGTGTTATTAAGAATAATCAAACCAAACAAACTGTAACAGTTTTAGGGCGAAAAAGAGCAGACTATGCAGCCAGCATATCCGTACGAAGTTTTATTTACGACTATTTTGTTACAAATAAACTGAACACTTTCTTCTGGTGCCTCAATTAACTCAATTTGATGTTCGTCGCCAATGATTTAATAAAAATAATTGTTAGATCCTTTGAAAGCAGTAAAACACTAAAGCGAGAATATGTGCCATAATCCTTTTGTGATCGGCCCCAGGTCTCAATGGAGGGCATGTCGGGAAGATTGGAATTCGATGAGGAAGGATATCGTACTGGCTTTACATTAGACGTGTTTCATCTCAGTTATAGATCGCCACTTAAAAAGGTAAGTGTCTAGCTATATCTATATCAACGGGCTATTGGGAATGTGCAGGCATTTAAAAAAAAGTTTTGACTAAAATCTGGGAGGCATTTATTAGAGATCGCTTTATAGCGAAGCACCTTGTACGTTCATTATGCTGAAACGTGTCGCGTAGAATTAAGAAAGATAAAATGTGACTGTATTTATCCATGTTGTTTAGTAACAAGATGTAGAATGGGAAGGAGACAGATATAATCATAGAATGGAAATACCAGCAACGCATTGTCACCTTTGGTAGAGAATTAATGATTATTTCAACAATACTGAATAGCCATGGAGAGGAACTATATACTTGAAAGTTTCGTAAGCATAGAAACTGAATTTTCTTTCAGGTGGGTGAGTGTGTACATGGACGATGCGAAACTATTCTTCAGAGAGATGGCAAACGAAGGTTACCAAAACCAGAAAACAGAACACGGATCATCACTACAGTTGAAGTAATATAAATATTTGACCCTAGTTGAGAAACATATACTTAAACGCAAAAGTAACGCAACAATTTACATCCTCATTTTCTTCTACATTGCCCATGTAAGGATATTTTTGAAAGTATATTTTATGTCACTACACAATTAGTAATGATTTGCAACGAATTTGATCGCATGTTTTCATTCTGACGTCAATGTGACGCTTGTGTTTTTTTTAACAATTTGCGTCTAAAATATGGATGTTTATTTCGATTTAAAAACAAACAGCATCAATCGATAGCCAGGTGTCTGTACAAGCAGAAATCAACAAAAACGTTTGAAAAATATTGTTTAGCAGCACTCTTAGTTGAAGCGTTTCTTTGTTGACGTTAGCTTATTTTTTCAAACAGCCATTACATACTCATTATGCTCGGCTAAGGCACGATCTTTTTGCCATTTGTGCAATGTACTGAGGGCTACATTATGTCATTAAAAGATTTCGATTATTGATATTCATTTGCCTATTTACTGTCAAATACGTCCAAACTTAAACACGCTACGCACACGTGATAAACGTCGACCAAGGCATACCATTTCCATTTTTGCGTTTGTTGTCCTTTTTGCTTTTTGAAAACAAACATTGGTTTGAAATTTCATTTTCGGATACAATGTAAGGTATTGTACCTCTGTGACTTTTTAAAAAATGGTTACTTTGAAGTTTTGACCATAAGCTGCAGCGTTCTGATTTTCATAACGTATGCAAGGCAAGGGGCTGGACTTGTCAATCGTAATATCACCGAAAGAAATTTTCGAGTCAATAAGACGAAATTTGCATTTTATAAGTGTTGCGAAACTTTTGCGTTTAAGTATACTTTTGGTATTCCCCGTGAGGTAGAAACGTAGCCCATATCTACGTTTTATCTAAGAAAGCAGTTAAGTTGAATATTAATTTAAAGCAAAAAACTATTAACACGTCAGTGTTTTTTAAACTTATTGACAAAAGAGACCCAAGCCCATGCCGAAACCCTTGATGTGATTGTATTTCAGAATCCTCCATTCATACAGTATAAGAAGCAGGAGCATGGAGTCCCACGACTTGGTAACGACAGGTTTGAGGGGTTCTGTATTGATATGATAGAGAAGATTGCAGAGAAATGTAACTTTACCTACACTATACGGGAGCGCACTGACGGTGTATATGGTGCTAATGAAAATGGGACATGGAACGGCATGATTGGGGAAGTTATACGTGAAGTAGGTACAGTATTTCTAAATCAACGTAAACTTCTCAGTTTTAGATTTGATTGCATCATGTTAATTCGTGTAAAAGTTACTCAGAAAAGTGAATTTGTTGTCGATGTTCATACAGACTTAGGCTGTACGAGTTAGGTACTTTGACTGTTCTTCTTTAAAAGCACGATGGGTGCAGCCTTTTTGCAGCAGAGGCAACCCGTTCCCTTTCAGCACCATCATAGTTACGTATATAACAACTATACCATTACTGCTTATGGATACCATTAACTTGAATTAATAGGGTTCTGTCCGTCGATTATCAAATGGGGCTGCTTCAAGTAATGAAACTTCCACTGTGAGTGTGCACTGGTTGCATTTTTCACTCTATCACCGGTTTACTTTCAGGAAGCCGATATAGCCTTAGCAAGTTTGACAATCACAAGAGAGCGTTCCGAGGCGGTGAGGTTTACCAAACCCTACATGAACACTGGCATCAGCATTATGATCAAAAAGCCAGAAAAATCTAAACCCGGAGTTCTTTCATTCATGGAACCCCTGTCATACAGGGTTTGGGGCTGTATAGCATGTGGATTCTTCGCCGTTAGTTTTATACTGTACATGGTAGGACGGTTTAGCCCTTATGAGTGGCAGGAGGAAGGTTCTACAACCGCACCGTCAGATGTGTTCTCGTTTGTGAATACTTTGTGGTTTTCGCTGGGTGCCTTAATGCAACAGGGACCTGATATATTCCCAAGGTTTGTAGAAGTGTGCACCTGGGTACGCCTATGTGTAAATGATCCCATAAACCTTATTACGAAATATGTATTTTCAAAATATACAGTTTTATTCAATTTGAAACATTAATTGTCTTTGGGTGCATATCAGGCCCTGGATGCATTGCATTCTGCTATTATTATCGCGTGATTCCTGTTACTTGAGGTAAGACATTTTGTACATATTTCTTCCACATGACAATATAAAAGACAGAAAGAATTCTGGTTAAGTTTCAAAATGGAAATTACTAAATGGTGAGCATATAATGTGCACATTCAGTAGACTGATAAATTTTCCTATACGTATTGCCACTAATAATGAATGACAATTGCTTCATAAAGACGATTCACCTAAAGCATTCGGTTCAGAACGTGTGAGATAGCATTTCTGTCTGCACGATAATCATGTGTTTTTTCTCTCAATCATTACAGTCTAGACCTGCATAGAAACAAAAAGATTTCTTGATATCTTTGACTACTCTCCATAATATCAATGGTGCATATGCATACACGGGTATCTAAATCTGATGTAAAAAAATGTGATATAGAGTCTATTGGTTTCAGGTCGCTATCGGGCAGGACGCTGGGTAGCGCCTGGTGGTTCTTTACCCTCATAATAATATCTTCTTATACCGCCAATCTGGCTGCCTTCCTCACTTTTGAGAAACTAACAACACCAATTAACTCAGCTGACGATCTGCCAAAACAAAGGAAAATCAAATATGGATGCCAAGGAGAAGGGACAACGAAGGAATTTTTCGAAGTAAGCATTATATGTAACATAGGTGTTTTAACTTTACTATTTGTGAAGCACAGAATTTCCCATCGTTATCATTTGGGTGAGTCTATGGCAATTCCGTGGAAGGGACAATGAAGACACTTTTCGAAGTAAGCATTATATGTAACATGGGTGTTTTAACCTAATTGTGAAGAATAGATGATTTCCCATCGTTATCATTTGGGTGAGTCTATGGCAATTCCGTGGAAACTTCAATTTCAAAGTGTAGATGATGTTTGTAGCGTGTAGATATTTTTTCATAAAAACGGCAACGGTTACTCTGTACATCCATCCATCAAGAAAGACTAACGGGTGGGCGGACTTTTCTCTTTTGCAATTCATTATCCTTCTGTACAGAAGGAACCCGTGAACAGAGCATAGAAGTGTCAATCAATTTATTTCAGAACAGCCGTGTGACAGTGTACAGTCAGATGTGGTCTTTCATGTCTCAGGAACAGCCATCTATATTTGTGGAGAACTCAGAGGCGGGCTGGATGAAGGTGGTCGACAGCAAGGGGAAATATGCCTTCCTACTGGAATCCGCTGTCAACGATTATTATAACCAGAAAAAGCCGTGTAAGACTATGCGTGTTGGTCGTCTTCTCGACCATAAAGGTTATGGAATAGCCACTCCTAAAGGTTCCGATTTGAGGTAGGTGTCCACTGCAGTCAATAGATCTGATATAAAGCTTCAGAATATTTGTTCCTATGTCCACTTTTTCAAAGAATTTGGTTTGGCCATATGTCTACCGGACAACGCTTAATCATCTTTAATGTTCGCATCAAACGTCCGCAATGAAATAACATCGACTTTAACAGTGAATAAAACAATTTCTTTATCAGTCAGAGACAGCATTATGAATTCTGTTTCAGTCGCAAAATAAATATAGCTGTTTTGGAGATGGCAGAATATGGTGAACTTTGGAAGCTAGAACAAAAATGGTGGCTGAGCAAAGGCGAGTGCGGGACGGCTGAAAAGGGGGTGAGTCAAAACAACACACCTGCAGAATATTTACGTAAAACGATTAATTTCATTTCTGTAAAACGGAAATCACTTGCAATTATAAAGAAATGAAGGTTCATGATTAATTGCTTGTACAATTGAACCCGATACTATACCGAAGGCAAAGCAAGATGTCATCTTTGCAAGTTAGGGACACTACGTAGTAAGTTACACAGTAGTGGTATTACTTCATTTTAAATAGTCTTGTTGAAAAGTTAATTCGTATGCGAAATACTAACAAGTCGAAGAAGGGCACTGTACAAGTGACACAGTTGTATCTTGGATCCGTTTAAGTTGCCAAAGTCTGCATATATTTTATGTTTTATTATAGTTTTTACAGTGCATATATGTACAAAGTCTGACATTATGAATATTCTTAAAGATAGATACATATTTTAAAGTATATTTAATGATAATACATGTATGTGAATAGTCTCTCATAGCTCTGTAAGAGCGTCTCTTATTTGTTTTACTTTTAAAATATGTAATACATATCTTATTTGTAATTTGTATTTGTAATTGTGAGACTTAAATAAATTTATGTTATGATATGAGGGTCTGGATGGGGGGTCCTGGTATTCACTAATCACTAAAAATTTAGCCATTTATTCACTGTCATTAAAATTTTGGCTTATTCATTAAAATTAGCTGGATTATTCATTAAAATATGATAATTACTAGTCACACCTTCTTCACCCAGCTAATATCCATAAGCAAATAGGTGTTACCCGCCTAAGGCATCCCTTATCTAATAAAATATAAAGGTTTGATCCTTTGGAAGCAGTAAAAGCATTCAAATGGAGATAGTAAGGACTATATTGTGCAATTTCGGGTAATGAACCCTCATCAGTAGCCCTTTTTAAACCAGCAACGAAAGCCAGACTATTGTACAGCAATTTCGAAAATTTACACGAGAAGTCTAAATCAAAGACACATTCCTAAACGGGTCAAATAAATTAAACATTGCTTAGAAGTTTGTTTCTAAACGTGAGTGTTTTGAAAACTCTGAATATCTTTACTGATCTCAAAGGACCTAGATAAAATATAATCTGCACTATGGATGATGTACGGGGAGACTTTTTAGGGCAGCCACATGGCACAACACCAGCTGCAGTAATAGCAAATAAAATATAAAGGTTTGATCCTTTGGAAGCAGTAAAAACATTCAAAGGGAGATAGTATGGACTATAATGCGCAATTTCGGGTAATGAACCCTCATCAGTAGCCCTTTTTAAAGCGGCAACGAAAGCCAGACTATTGTACAGCAATTTTGAAAATTTACACGAGAAGTCTAAATCAAAGACACATTAATTCCTAAACGGGTCAAATAAATTAAACATTGCTTAGATGTTTGTTTCTAAATGTGAGTGTTTTGAAAACTCTGAATATCTTTACTGATCTCAAAGGACCTAAATAAAATATAGTCTGCACTATGGATGATGTACGGGGAGACTTTTTAGGGCCACAAGGACTAGTTCTATGATACTGAATTGTAGACAGCTGAGTGCAACCTTGATATTAACATCTTGAAAGAAGCATAATTATATACTCTGCTAGATCGCAAAGCCTTAAGCATGGAAACTTTTCGAAATAGTATAACATTTTTTTAGCAACTCCCCTTTTAAATCTGTTGGGAGCATAATCCCCTCCATACGCCCTAAGTTTTACCCTGAATCTTTCTCTTCAATTATGAATACCAAAGGTTATTTAAGAAAATTGTAACTGCAGGGGTTTTAAAAAGTTATAATAAAATGCCGTTGTTTTTATTTAGTAAACTAGTTAGCATAGGAGTACTATGTGATGTATGGATTTGTGCTTGTGCCGAATGGTACAATACATTTTATGAATGTCTTAAATACCGAACGAGCGGAGCGAGTGAGGGAAAAAAATGAAGTGCTATATAAATTGCCAGATAGATTTGCATTAACGTTCCTAGAGCTGCCTTGTTTCAGATTGCAAAAGACACTATAATTATGTTCTGTCATATAAAAAGCAAGATGATGTCCATCCACAGAAAAGAGTATCATTATATGACTGGAACATACATAATAAGTACAAAGTAGGGTAATAAAATAAAAAGAAAATACATATACATAAGCAAACAAAACAGTGAAAAACATCCAGAATGATTTAATTTATTTTCTCTGCCTTCAAATGATGTGGGTCCCTACATGCTTGGCTTCCAGACATATGTCTTTCCAAACATTCAAGGATTTCTGAAATATGAATACAACATGGTCTGGGGGCGTCAATACCCCAGAAAAAAATGAAATTCTGGAATGTCAGGGAGGCCATCTAAGACAATACTATAGCCAAATTTTAGCATATTCATTATTCTTTAAAATGTTATTATTCACTATTCATTATATTACTCTGCTATTCATTAAAAATTTACATTTATTCATTATTCTTTAGGACCTCATTATTCACTAATCATTAAATTTTTTGCTCATTATTCACTCTCATTAAAAATTTTAGGCCATTATTCATTAATCATTATACCCCATCCAGACCCTCATGATATGGTATTACCACTGGCTTGCAAAGATGGCAACATGCACTGCTGAATCATGTTTTGTCTTTTAGGGGAAGGGTAAGAGTGCCTTAAATCTTAGCAACGTAGCTGGCATATTCCATATCCTGATAGGAGGACTTGTTTTGTCCATGATTATAGCCTTATCACAGATAGTCTATCATTCACACAGGAAAAATAAATCGAAACAGGTAAATCTTCTTCTTAGTCCCACCTTCATCTGCTGATTTCTGACCATCTATATTTTTCTACAAACACTGTTCATGAAAACGCCCGAAAAAACGAAATTTTATTAAAATGTGGACACAACTGAGATTTATTGCTGGCAATTGCTGACAACTTTCACATGCATTGAGAAAGATGCAGTTGTATGCCGTGGATTTTTGGAATATTTCAACAACTTATATCTATTTAAAAGTTCCTACAATTTTACCAATAATAATAATATTGTCATACATGTAGTCTACTTGTTCGGTTCTGCTTTACTATCTGAATTTGTAGTGTTCTGATATGGCTTTGTAATGTTTGTCATTGCGTTCTACTTCAGCATGTGGTGTTACTTCCATTTTGTAAGGGGTTTCTTACAAGTTTATTTTGAACACTGCAATCATTAAGCTCCGGTGCATTCTTTTATTAGCTCACCTGAGCCGAAGGCTCACATGTGAGCTTATAGTATACCCATGCTCCGGCGTCCGTCGTCTGTCATCCGTCGTCTGTCGTCCGTCCACAATTTCAAAGATCTTCTTCTCTGAAACCGCTAGGCCAATCAAAGCCAAACTTCATATGGAGCATCCTTAGGAAGGGGGAACGAAAGTTTGTATAAATGGTCAAGGTCACATGACCAAGATGGCGGTCATGGCTATAAATAGCAGAAACCTTTAAAAATCTTCTTCTCCAGAACCAGAAGGCCTATGATTTTGAAACTTGGCATGAAGCATCAGGCAATGGAGCTCCGGGGCTATATACATGTGTATGACCATAATATTTAAACATCTTCTTCTCTGAAACCGCTTGGCCAATCAAAGCCAAAGGATCTAACAATTATTTTTATTTATGTGGAGCATCCTTAGGAAGAGTGAATGAAAGTTTGTATAAATGGCCAAGGTCACATGACCATGATGGCCGCCACGGCTATAAATAGCAAAAACCTTTAAAAATCTTCTTCTCCAGAACCAGAAGGCCTATGATTTTGAAACTTGGCATGAAGCATCAGGCAATGGAGCTCTACAACGTTTGTATAAATCATGACCCTGGGATGACGTTGACCTTTTTTACAGCAAGGTCAACTTAGGCCGCCCATGCATTTGCTAGGAATGAGCAAATGGACAGAAGATTTATGAATATGAAAATATTTTGGGCCCAGAGGGTTGTCTGTCCCTGCCCCGGGGCTATATACACGTGTATGACCATTTTATTCAAGCATCTTCTTCTCTGAAACCGCTTGGCCAATCAAAGCCAAACTTTATGTGGAGCATTCTTAGGAAGAGTGAATGAAAGTTTGTATAAATAAAAGTTTCTATAAATAGCAAAAACCTTTAAAAATCTTCTTCTCCAGAACCAGAAGGCCTATGATTTTGAAACTTGGCATGAAGCATCAGGCAATGGAGCTCTACAAAGTTTGTATAAATCATGACCCTGGGATGACGTTGACCTTTTTTACGGCAAGGTCAACTTAGGTTGCCCACACAATTGAATGGGGAAAATTGTTACAATGTCATTTGAAGGGCAAAACTTGCAGTAAATTGGCAAATGGACTGAATCTTTATGATTTAAAAAAGAAATTGACTCCAGAGGTTGCTCTGGCCCTACTGGGGTTATATACATGTATATTACCATTCTGGTCAAAAAACTTTATTGGTATATATCTCAGGTCTCAGGTGAGCGTTTACAGGACCATTGGTCCTCTGGTTTTCATTCTTCACAGGATTCATATCAAGTAAGCACAACGAGAACACAACTATGTAGATCTAACAGAAAACAAGTAGAAGATAACCCTATAATTACATGTACTGACAGTAACGGTGGGGTAAGAACTTTCTCAACAACTCGAAAGCAAGCTGGTCCCAGTTGTTCAAAGCACCTTAGCTTAACGATATCGTTAAGACATAAATTTGTTAAGCAAATATCAGCTTAAGTAACAAATACACTATTATTTTTTGTTGAAAAAATGTGAGAATCCTTTGCAGTGCAAAGGATTCTCACATTTTTTCAACAAAAAATAACAGTGTATTTGTAATATTCATGTTTGAAATTTTAACGAAACGTTAACTAACGACGTCGTTAGTTTTGAACAACTGGGCCAAGATGTTTAAAATGGACGTTTTGATGTGTGTTATACATATTGACATTGCTGACATCATGCAAGGAATGAAGAAATAATATCAGGTATTATAAAAAATGAAAAAGACTGATTTCTGTGCACATTTGACTACTTATAGGACATTTAACTTTGTTGTACTCCCAAAATGTACGCAACTGTTCGATTCAAAATTAAGATAATCGTTACAAAACAACTTTTGTCTCATTTAGTTTTCCTATCTATAATATTTACTTCTTTTACAGGATCCACATTTGCTGAGTTTTGAGGAAGCGACAATGGAAAATAACAAAACTAGTTCCATTAGAGAAAATATTTACTCATAGCAAGATTTAAAATGGTACCGTCGGGAGGGCGTAAAAGTACGTCGTGCAAGTGTCATGTTTATTGTCATGTTATTGAAATAAACCGTAAATAATCTAATTATGATTCTACATATCAAATATCAAACAACTAAATGATTTAGAAGCACGTGTAACGCAAATATGAGCCTGTGCATGAGAAAAACAACAATTTGCATAGGCGAAAACAAAGCCGCAGATCAGCTTCGCGGTAACCGCGAAGCTGATCAGCGCCTTTGTTTTCGCTACATGGATAGTACAATCCCTCTTCTACTTAAATACAAAATTTCCAGCCTCTAACAATGTTCTGTGACTGTACAGTCCGGTTTGTGTGGGACCTGGTCGGAATCCCAAATTGTTGGTTTTCTCACGCACAGGCTCATATATTATGAAGAAGTCTCAGTACAGTCTGTGGAAAATAAGCTTTTTGATTAACGTCCTGGAAATATGGAGAAAAGTGACAAAGATCATTAGGAAAATTGAGCCGCCGCACAGGAAAACCAACAATCTGCAGAGGCGAAAACAAAGGCGCAGATCAGCTTCGCAGTAGCTGCGAAGTGATCATCGCCCTTGTTTTCGCTACACGGATAGTACAATTCCTCTACTTTCTAAATCCGAAATTTCCTGCCTCTAACCATCTTCTGTGACTGTACAGCCCGGTTTGTGGCGGACCTGGTCGGAACCCCCATTGTTGGTTTTCTTACACACAGGCTCAATTCGAACATATATGGGTGTGTTCTTGAAATACGTCGAAAGAATATGTTTTGTCGACTCTACAATTATTCTGCTGTCACTTTAGCTTTTAGGGGGATAAAAACCTTGAGACTGACACCAACAAGCATTTTGCGTTCTTTTCTAATAAATAAACTTATTTAATGATTGACGACAATATGACACATTCCAACAGGATATTCCGTTTTCAACATTTGCATTCGAAAGACCTAAATTCTTGCCCAAGGTGTAAACAAGACGGTTTTAATTACATATATCCACTGACAGGCAATTTATATCATATCAAATGGTGTACATATTTACATTCCAGAAAAAAAATATTATGACAATGCCATTAACTTTGAGTTCACACTTTTCGGGTGTTCCTTCTCCGGGAGTCAAGTTGGAAATCAACTTTTTTCTTTTCATTTTTTAATATTATGACTGTACCCGTGTGATTGCGAGTATAGAATGTTTGTAATTGCAAATCTTTACGTCTGACATATTTGAGTCTGGGACGATGTCATTTTATGAAATTATTATCAATGTTGAGAATATAAATCTCTGTAGAATAAAGCAGACTATTTCTATTTTGATGTTTGTTTTCCTGTCTATGTTTAGCTTCTTTTTACTTTTACAAAATGGTATATAGCTATCATCAGTGCATTCTAGTGCACATTGGTGAAAATTGATTGACAACCAGACGCAGAGACAATTGAAAATAGAAATTCGCCTAAAAAGGAAATCGATCCAAAATAGAACAAGTTCGATTTATTTTGTATATATGAGCCTCATCGTGAGAAAACCGGTCTTCGGGGTTTCCGACCAGGTGCGACACAAATCGGTCTGTATAGTCACAGGAGCAGGTTAGATACTTGAAATTTTGGCTATGAGTAGAAGAGGAATTATACTATCCGAGTAGCGAAAACAAAGGCGCTGATCAGCTTCGCGGTTACCGCGAAGCTGGTCTGCGCCTATGTTTTCGCATAGGCAAAAATGCGGTTTTCTCACGATGCGGCTCATTTATTATTTAAAATGTGCTTACTTAAACTTTTGAATTTCTAAAATGTTTATTAATTCTCTATATTTTATATTTAAATAAATTCAAACAAATATATTTCATTGTGTTCATTGCACGCCTTTATACCGAGCCAGCCAGGGGATATGCTTTCTTCGGGGTTTATGCAGTCCCAATAAGAATAAGCACTGATCAGGTTCATGGTTACTGTACAGGGGAATTGGCCAATGGTGATGTACGAGATGTTTCTTCGTAACTAAACAAAAACAAAACTTAATCACTATTTGAGCCGCCTCGTGGGAAAACCAACAATGTGTTTTTTAACAGGTCCGACACAAATCAGGCTGTACAGTCACAGAAGCAGGCTAGAAGCTTGAAATTTTGGAGTTAAGTAGGAGGAATTGTACTATCCGAGAAGCGAAAACAAAGGCGCTGATCAGCTTCGCGGTTACCGCGAAGCTGATCTGCGCCTTTGTTTTCGCCTATGCAGATTGTTGGTTTTTCCATGGGGTGGCTCATTTTTTATAAATTTAATTTTAAATCCTCCCTGAGTACATCGACTAGACATTTGTTCTATGGCAATTTTACATCATAAATGATACTGATGTATTTTGATAGGAGCGCATCCGCCACCCTAAACATTATGGAGGCACTAGGAGTCAACCTACTAGTTTCTCACGGTCCCAACAGCCTGGGGCCCTTGTCGTGATTGTCCATCATTATATACTGTTTCAACACGAACAGTCACAACCCTGAACAATTCCACAGTCCGAACATCTACACAGGTCCTGTCGGCCCCGGGACCCCATCCTGTAGGCAAGGGATCTGCCATGATCCCAGCGCACCATCACCCAGTAGGGATCACCCCGGCTATTCATATAGCTGGCATAGGAACTGGTCGTTGGTCTGATAACTGTCCCCGTGCCACCTTGATCCTGTAAATTAAAACACACGAGTCTGAACATTTGGCAACATTAAAATACACAGAGAGTAATGAAAACACTGAAAATCTAATGGTGAAGAAAAACAAACAACATTTTAGTCAAGGTTCCAGTGTCATGCCGAGGCCACGTAGAATGTGGTCGATAGCGTGCAATTATAAAATGTACCTCCTGGTAATGTAGTTAAGACCTAGAGTGTGGAAATTGACGTATTACATGTTACAGCCCCCCATTCTCACTGTTCAGGTAGGTTCTACCCATATGTACAGCTAATAGCTATTATAACATCCAAAGACCATGGACAATCAGTCTCGAATGCCATTGCCTTTGGTTTAAATGATGAAACTCAGAAAACAACAACATCAATTGTCAATATCATGAAAGCATGGTCTTAAGTTGGAAAATAAAATAGCGTTTTAAATTCTTATAAAACATTCAACTTAAGTACAGACTAAGCTTCAGACAGACATGAAATCATGTTGAACGTTAAATGAGCCGCCTCGTGGGAAAACCAACAATGTGGTTTCCGAACAGGTCTGACACAAATCAGGCTGTACAGTCACAGAAAAGAGCTAGAAGCTTGAAATTTCGGATTTAAGTAGAAGAGGGATTGCACTATCCGAGTAGCGAAAACAAAGGCGCTGATCAGCTTCGCGGTTACCGCGAAGCTGATCTGCGTCTTTGTTTTCGCCTATGCAGATTGTTGGTTTTCCCATGAGGCGGCTCAAATATTTCAAGGCCCATTGCAGACAGTCATAAATTCTTCAAGAAAGTAAAAGTTTCAGAAGTTTAAATTGCTTGCTCCAGACAGACATAAAATCATTGAAGAGAAATACTTTAAAGTACCGACCTCGTTACCCCAGTTCCAAGCCGGACCTCTGGTAACCTTGTCACCCTCACACAGTACAGGAAAACTTTGATCTGAAATCAGTTTAACGGTTTGAAACAATGAAACATTTATACTACTGTCATGTACGTAAGCATAAACTGGAATATTTGAGCATACACTTACGTGTCGACTATGTTATAGCTATTCTTAGCAGTCTGTGGCACTTTTGAGAAACTTTGCAGTCGAAATTTCAGATTGCAGTTATCGGTGGTATTTTGGAAGGAACAGTCAGAGGGTAAATAATGTTCTCAGATAATGCCCAATGGCAAGCTGCAGTCACGTCTTATTGCTCATAATACAAAAACGTAATGCGTATATTAAATAAAGATTAGTCGGTAAGAGATCACAGTCTGACAAGCCCTTTCTGATCTGAAGAAATGTAAAAAAAAATGTATAAGAATTATATATTTAACTTACATTTTGTTGCCTTCCAGCTCCACATCTGAAAATAATCAGGGGTAAATTGTAGTATAAATGATTTGCTTTATATAACTTAAAGCTGAATGCAGGAATTCCAGTGGGTACTGGTCATATTGTGCCTCATGTGTTGCTTCTCTGTTTCTGGTTTGCAATCACCAGATTAAAGAGACATACAGGTAAAAGTAGGAAATGGCGCAATCAGACATGATGAATTCCCACTCAAAAATCGAGGTGGAAAAAAAAAACTAAATTAACAATCAGATACTTATACTAAGAAACATATCGTAAGGCGAGTGAGCAGCTACTTCTTAATAGGCGGTCACTCAGTTATCCAAACTTTACTAAAATATGAAACCATACATAAGGTGCAACAGCACAAACATTCAACGCCAAAACATAACCACTACAGAAGTATCGCATTGGAACGATCAATTTAACCACCTGGTAACCGTATGGACGGTAGCTTAGGGAAGATTGTTTCGTCAAAGCTATGTATCGCTTTTTGACGCTGTTTGTGTTGTTGGTATAAACTGTAGCGAAGAGGGATCACTTCCGTCATTTCGACCTTATTGTCAATTTAGTTTTTCCACCTCGGTTTTTTGTAGTGGTAATTTCTTTCTGATTGCGCCATTTCCTGATCATTGCCTACTTTTACCTTCTGCTAACCGCTAACTGTAATTATGTTCTTACAGTTCTAGTGAGACATGTCTCTTTAGAGCTTGATGTAAGTTGTGTTATTTAGTGTCATTTTATTTGCCATTCTCTGGACACTTTCAAATAAGGCCTGGTTTCCACGGACATGTTTTTTTATTTGACGAAGATTATTTTGTCACAGAAACTTTGGCAATGAGTTTGCGTTCACGCACAGCAAAAATAACTTTATTATTTAAAGCTCACCCAACTTTGTCACAGATATTTGACAATGAAACCTCGCCACAAATTGAGTTTTACGAGCATATTTTTCTGCGACTCCGTAGAAACTAGGCCTAAGTAACTAAGCAGGGTCGCGATAAATCCCGTCTGGGATTCCAGCCTGATTTGGCATAAAATGGGTTGTACAGCAAGCACCTGCACGCGCTTTTTCTCATGTGAGTCACAGTATTAAATTGGCATTGGTATTGAAGGATATGACACAGTACAAGGGTACAAAAATTAGACTTTAATATAACATCGATTGAATATTAACAACAAAAACAAATTAGACATGATAAGAAAACACTGTATATGAGCAACCAGTCTTCCAGCAACTGTACAGTGTCGTTCAATGTACACAAATAAAAATTATGACAGACACCAACTGTGAGGATGTATGTACAGTATGCAGCACACTTTGACGCCCAAAAAGTATTGTTTTTCGACGTCAACATCATTTGCCACAAGTAACATATAATGGCTGGTTAATTACCAATGCTTTACTCCACAAATTACATGATTTGTGAATTTACTCGCGGAAACTCCATCGAACTTGATGAGTATTAGAATTAAAATATGTTATAATCTTAGCACTTTGCTAAATCTCACTGAATAAGTATGGTGAATAAGGAGTATGCTTTGTCAATCACTTTGAACAGTCTCCTTGTCACCCAGCTCAATTCAGTTCTCCAAAAGTACTATATCCATATCGAGAAAGATATACCAATCTTGTCGACCCCAGGGCCCGAGTTTATAAAACGTTTATCATACTCAGCTCAGCTGAGACTAAAATTTATCCTGCTGATAAATGTTAAAATGTCAACAACTGTTGGCATTTTAACATTTATAAGCAGGATAAATTACAGGCTTTGTTGATCTAAACCTGAAATTTCAATTTATTTAGGCTATTTTGTCATTTATGAACAATTTAAATTTTAGTCTCAGCTGAGCTGAGCATGAAAAATGTTTTATAACCTCGGGACCTGTTCGGACGGCGGATTACTATTTTCGGATATTCATGAGATTTCTCCATTCCTTAAAAAATGTCCATCTTAACTCTCATCTAAGCGTTAAAACCCATAAGAAAGCCCCTGAGCTAAGCAGCAGAGCAAAAGACGAACACATAGTCCATGCACTATTGGTATCTGAAGAACTTGCATATTCTACTATCTTGTTTAGAGAGGCAGGGTCACATGTCCCGATCTACAATAAAAATATAAACTATATCCATTCCCAGCACATACACTATTTATCATGCATAATACAGCGGATGGTTGAGACGGGGACTTCCATTATGGAATACGTGAAATGGTGGTATGTTCCATTACTGAAAATTATGTCCAAAAGTTCTTTATACGTACTAGCACGGTTGAAATAAAATTTTGAACAGTGTTTCTACTTTATGTAAAGGGTGACATGCAAATCTACAAAATAAAAGCTATCAAAGAATTCAACAAAAATATAGAAATAAACGTGCAAAAGCCAAGTCATAAAGAAGCATCATGCAAGATTATGACTAGAATTTATAACCATAAACACGCTGCTGTTATCCAGAGACGACAACAAACGCAGATAAAAATAAGCAACATTAGGGAGTAAATACCTGTCATACAGCTTACCACGGACCAAACAGATATTTATACTTCCTACAGCCAAATATTGATTTTATTTGCTTTGGTTGTCCTCATTCGTATTGGTTGTCTCTGGATAGGTCTTACTAAATGAGCCGCCTCGTGGGAAAACCAACAATGTGGTGTCCGAACAGGACTGACACAAACCGGCCTGCACAGTCACAGAAGCAGGCTAGAAGCTTGAAATTTTGGATTTAGAAAGTAGAGGAATTGTACTACCCGTGTAGCGAAAACAGAAGGCGCTGATTAGCTTCGCAGCTACTGCGAAGCTAATCTGCGCCTTTGTTTTCGCATATGCATATTGTTGGTTTTCTCGGCGGCTCAAAATATACTAAAGATTTAGTTTCTTTCGAACACTAGTTTAGTTCTGCAGCCACCAAACACTTACCGGGCATTCGCTATCTGTTGATTTTTTCGGTTCTTCTCGTGCAGTCTGTAATACAGGACAGAATGTGTCTTATCAATATGTACGAGAAGAAAAATCAAGTGATGGCAATTCTGATTTAAGATGATCTTGGTGAAGCTGATTTCTTCATTTAAAGCTCCATTGTCTCACTTAAGGCATTTCATGCCGTGATCAAAGACTAAGAGGGTAAAATAAAGCAATTCGAAGACGCGTTTTTTTTTCTTTCCAACTTCTAACTGCTGCATTGTTTTTTTTTGTTTTTTTTTTGTTTTTTTTTTTTTTTTTTTTTTTTTTGGCTAATGGGGTCTTCTTAACTCCTGACTTTTTATGGAAAATGAATAATTGATAAACATTGATTTTAAAGTTCATATTTGAGTTTATGGCTGCTAACCTTGTCAGTATAATCTATAATGTGAACTTTATTAACATCAGCAGCGGTCAAGGCCTTGGTAACAGCTGTTCCATCAGGCCATTGTACCGAGAGTTCAACTGGAGTATCCTGACCAAGTCCTATATGAGCGTATGGCTCCATCTCACATAAATATCCCGATCCGCCATCAATGACGTGTAACTGAGATTCACCACCACTTGTTTTTACTTTGACTGCAGCACCTCTTGCTGGGGCGCCATATTTTGTCTTTGGCTGAACACGTATCCAGTTATTGCCTGTACCCGTGCTAACAGTAAATATGCTTAACGGCTGTGAGTTTCCCTCACCATGTGAAACTAACAGATCTAATTTTCCATCACCATTAAAGTCAGTGACTGCCGCACCAGTACCATAACCTTCTGGTTCCAAAGCGTCACCTATAGATAATTCTTGTAATTGCACACTTGCGCCGCTAGGTGTCACTTTGAATACTTTATTTGGCTGTGCGTGTCCTGGGTGATAAATATTATTTTGAAATATTTCCATGTTTGCATCATTATCAAAATCTGCAGCTATTACAGTCCTGATATGCGTTGGGGTTGCATAAGATGACGCCGCCACATTTTCAAACGTGATTCCTGAATCCCTCTTCTGAAGAAACAACCTGTGTGGTCCGTCCCAGTTACCGTAACTGATATCCAGCCACCCATCTCTGTTGAAGTCAGCAAGAGCGATACCTCGGACGTTCTCGTTGGCGTCTTGTACGCCCGTCCTCGAGGCAATGTCGGTGAACTTTCCTTTGCCGTCGTTCATAAACAGGAAATTAGCCCCGGCGTTCAACATCCTAGAGTTGCCCTCGTTACCAAAGAAAATGTCAGATCTACCGTTGTTACCAAGAATGGGTCCGACTGCGACACCGCGACCACCTGGTAAATACAAACTTAAAAGTTACCCCGTGTATTCTGTTTATTCTAACTTTTTAGTCATGTTCACGAATCGGTAGGTTAACATGAGCCCCAGTCATTAGTCCGTTGTTCAATTTTGTCCCATTTAGGAATATTTTTTTACGGTTCTATTTCAGTAACAATTTCTAGGATACTTGTATTTGAGCCGCATCGTGAGAAAACCGGATTTTTGCCTAGGCGAAAACAAAGGCGCAGATCAGCTTCGCGGTAACCGCGAAGCTGATCAGCGCCTTTGTTTTCGCTACTCGGATAGTACAATTCCTCTTCTACTTAAATCCGAAATTTCAAGCTTCTAGCTCTTTTCTGAGCTTGTACAGGCCGGTTTGTGTCGGACCTGGTCGGAAACCCGAAGACCGGTTTTCTCGCGTCGAGGCTCATTTCATGTCTTCAGTTCTGATTCCGTAGAAAGAATGTAAAAGAACAATTAGCGATTAATTTGAATTATTATATGTTTATACGATATATCAAAGTATCTCTAAACATAAAGCTTGTGTCATGTGTACAATTTCAAACATTTTCAAGTTTTGACACACATGTACAGTTACTCCTTGGACATTTAGTTTGATTTCGGTTAACACACGTACCTGTGCTTTTGTCAATGCCAGCTTCGGTAGCTACATTTTGGAGAACAATTCTGCCAGTGTTGATATCATTCTCAGGGTGGGTGGTATTCATCTCTATCAAAGCAAAGCGTCCTACAAAACAAACATGTTAAACCATTAGGTGGTGGCCAACACTGTTAAGAGACACTAACAGATGAGTTTCAAAATAAAATCACATCAGGAAAACATGTCCGTGCAATATATACCCCCTTAAACCCCACTTTTACATAGAAAAACTGAGGTATGCAGGGGTATACGAGGCGGTTCTAACGAGTACCCACAATCTATGTTTTGAGCAAAAATAAGAAAAATATCAAAAATTTTCAGGTGAAACTTTTCAAATTTTTTCAAATTTTTAAGCTCGAAAAATCTCTGTTTATTGCGTAATGGACGTCATATACAAATGTAACTAACAAGAAACATTTTAAAAGCCACCTTATAATTGGGGTGATGAAATGTTATAGCCTACAAGTGAGCTTGTTTTACTTACCTTCGCCTCTGTATGAGTACGTCGCCACTGCAAAAGCGTATCTCCCTGTCCCCTTCCTATCTACACACGCCACAGACCGCCCAGCGTAACCCTTCGCTGGCATGTCAACATTGACCGTGTCGCTGTAGAGGTCCACGTATTTCCCGTCCCGCCACTTGAATATTTTGTCTCCGTAAGCAGACTTGCCGGCGTAGGCTTGGTTGGTGTTCAGAAAATAGATTTCTTCCTTGCCGTCCCCATCTATGTCACAGGCTGCGACACCTAAAAGATACAAAGGTATGGTCGTCAGAGGGAGTTCCCTACCTGATTTCCGTCGGCAATGACCACGGCAAATGTGGCAATGCCGCCAGGAACTGAAACCGTGATCACGGGTGGTGGAGAAATTAAGGTAAAATGTATGTCACGCCAAGAACTGATCATGTACAGACATACCGAAGCCCAACTAGACGAAATGGAAAAATATGCAAATATGAAGTTGAGTTGCATAAAGTGAATACATGTATCAGAACAGGGAACTGATAGCAGGGGAACTGATAGCAGTTCCCTGATCAGAATATCATAATGTGAGTGACTCACCTATAGCAGCCCCGGGTACATCCATCAGAGCTGCGTATGCTGGGTTATCCTGCCTAGCAATATTGGTAACCTTGCCTGTGGAATTGTCATATACAAACACAAAGTTAGCACCATTATATCCCGCTACTATGAAGTCTGGTCGCCCATCATGGTTAACATCCGACACTGCAACACCGTAGTTTTTCTGATTTGTCCGAATACCGTCCAACCAATTTTCTTTCACAAAGATAGCACGACTGGATGACAGGAACCACAATGTAACGAGTCCGCATACAAGTCCAGAATACCGGTAAGTCTTAGATATCGCCATTTTCACGTTATAACTTCAACAAAACGTTTGAGATCCTCGTTTCAATCACTGTAAACACACTCATGTGCTTATAAAACGTATCCAGCAACTTTATATAACCTACCCTCCAAGCTACTGTGGTCAGTACATGTGTTGAACTCGGTAAATTCCGTAATCCTCCGTTAAAATAAGACTCCGTATAATTAGGAGAATTGTCGGGGCTAAAACGAAGCAATCCAACTTGTTTAAAAGCGTCGATGAATAAATAATTACATAAACAACGCATCGGTGTATAAAAATCTGGAAAACGTGTACAATTACGGCCAAAACGCGATGGTCAATTAAATATCGGAAATGGCCGAAGGCTGTCGGAAATGATCGATTATTAACTTATGTAAGCAAGGCCAGCAGGGGAATAAGCGATACAACTCTTTCTATTTATTTTCGTAAATAACTATGCAAGTTATCTGCCTTGTCATGGTCAAGAGCAAAGCACCTAGCGCGGTGCATAACTTTTGTCGCTCAGTGTAAAGTAAAGAATCCGGGTCAACTCGGCCTCGGGTCAAGTCGGCCCGGGTCAGCTCGGCCGGGTCAAGTCGGCCTTATATTAAGAGTTATGGCTAAAGCAAGTGGAACAGATATGAGACAATGCTTGTATATTAATCTCATTTTAACCAGTTATTCTCGTCTGTCTCTTCCAAAATATAAATGAGAATTAAAATATGTGTGACAAAATAGCCTCAATACAGTACACAGAAAGTGTATACATTCAGTGGTAGAGCTTGATAACCAAAACGGATTGAAATTGCGACTTCTTTGGCCAATGAAATGATCACGAAATTAACCAATCAAATGCCTACTTTCGTTTTCAACTGACCAGTCGATGAACAGGACTTATTATCCAATCAAAACAGCAAGGCAATTAACCAGAGGTATAAAAGCTGGGACCACGCTAAATAACTTCTATGCATATCATCCATCATATCATCATCATCATCATCATAAGGTCTACATCACACTTGCACTTCAGCTCTTGAAGTGTGAACATCTCTCTCCAGAGATAATTCGAAAGAAAAACTTTCACTCGAAAGAAAACCTTATGGAAGACTTTAGACTTCCTGCGCCTCTTGTAGGCATGCTCAAGCATACCAAGCTCACCGGTATGCCTGTTGTTCAGACTGATCTTCAAGCCACGAAGCTCAGCGTCACTATCATCTGGGACTTGGCCACCTCAGCCCCGAAGAAGTCCAAGAAGCAGCCAGCCAAGAAGAAGCCTTCCAAGCCTCCTGCGCCTTCTACAACGACCAAGCCGCCGACTTCCAAGCCAGCGAAGAAGACGCCCACACCAACTCGACAGCCGACGCCGCCGACACCTCAGCGACCGACGCCAACCACTCCACGTCAGCCTACGCCGACATCACCGCATCGTCCAGAGACGCCGAAGAAACGACGACGTACTCAGACGGTATTCCAGCAGCGAGCACCTCCTCAGAAGTCTCCGATGCCAATGCAGACAGATCCACCTGTCAATGTACAGCCGTCAGCGATTTCAACACCAACCAAGGGTCAACCACAACTCAACCAGCCATCAACCAGTGAACAACCACCAGATCCAAAAGTCAACCAGAAGGGGAAACCATTTAAACACTACGACGTTAAGGGCTACGAATTCTGCGCGGGCTACGAAGACCATGAAAACTCCAGAGCCATCTTCGCGATAATTCATCCCACCGACAACGACCGACACTACCTACTCTACTACTGGTACCAACAACAAGGGGAAGAAATCATCGAACTCTTCAAGAATCCTGACAGCAAGTACTACGTACACGACTGGTACTCCGAGATCAAGACGGCCACCTCCAAGCTCGACGAGATAACCGACGGCGACGTGTTCAACAACTACATCATGAACGCCATAAACAAGTGTCCGATCCACCGTGTCGAGCCAGCCGACGACGCCACGTGATCGCTGCCTGCACCTGCCTCTGCCTCCTAAACCTCGAAACTTCACTGCTAAGCCGCTAGCAAATGTCCGAGATCACTGTTCACATGGATTGCAGCGTCCGTAGCTGTTTCATCATGTGCAGTTTCAAAACTAGGTCATTTCACCGACCTAGCATAGCCATTAAGCGCGGCCCTGAATGAGAGCAATCTGATTGGATATCTCATTTGACCTACTTTTGCTCTCGAGCAAGATAGTGAAATCACTGATTTGCAGCCGAATTGGCATCGATTTCCTATCTTTTTCTATGCTCATTTTTCGACCATGGCGTTCAAAATTCTAAAAAGAAGTGCTCCTACACTCTTCTGGCTTGACTTGCATTGTCCGTTTACTTTGGGCACCGGCGAACAGCGCGATTTGCATTCTGCTGTCACCGCCACGATTTGCAGCCCAGGAGCACTTAACCTTCGTCCTTGAGGTGGAATACTGGATTAAGTCCGTTCAGCCCGGCATGACGAAAAACTGCCACTTTCTACTACTACTACTACTACTAAATAACTTCTATGCCGGATCGCACAGCAATAATAAGGTAATATTTCTATAGAGTCGTAGACGTGCCTGAAATATTGGCTTTCCTACTCTGTAGAAAAAGTGTATTTTAATATACCCTATTACTTATACTAAGAAACAGAAAGGAGCCCAATCTTCAGCTCATGCTTCCTGTAGAAATGAGCCTCATTTAGCTGTTTTATCTTGGAGCTAGTCGTTCACGGAGCTATCCGAAATAAGTGAGCCCAAGTGAGCTGTGATTCAATATTGTTTTCATTCTAATTAATGTTTATAACTCTTGATGATTTTTGTTTTTATAAATGCAACTGCAATCATTTTGTAAAATATTCAAATTTGAGCTTAGGCCTAAGTTAAAAAATTGTTTGTTTGTCCTTTACCTACCCAGCATTTTAGACTTGGGTAGGTAGGTAGGAAAATTATTTTATTATTTTTTGCTTCCAGTAGAAAGTGGACAAAAATGCCAACATGTCGCGTTTTTGTCTAATACTGCTGGCAACACAGTTACTATTGGTTTTCATGTGTATGATCAATTGATCTTTCAGATTCATTGCAGTATAAATGTGCACAACAATGGTTTTGTCCCAGGTACTACCTGGCAGGTAGACTGACAGGATGCACTTGCAGGATCATTAAACCACTAAACAATGTTTGATAAAAACTGCATTTCCTGGGCCAATCCTGGCAAATTATCTAAAGTCTGCCACAACAAAAATAAAAATATTTTGTCATACAAAATTGCAATATAATTTTTTGGGTCCGGGGGTAAAATGTGGGTAGGTAGGTAAAGGACAAACAAACAATATTTTATTTTCTGCCTTACCTTAGAAAGTTATCTAAGGGGACACACGCAAATCATTTTTGGAGTAGGAAACTCTGTCTAAATTGGGAATTATCATTTTATATCACTTTAACTTGTCATATCCTTACGGAGCTAAAGGAGCTAGGCAGGCTCGAATTAGCTCACTACATCTCATCGCATTTTTATAAGTGTTCAAGCCGCTCGGAACACGCTGCACGTCACATATGTTTAACATACCATTGATGATTGAATATACATGTAGGCCAACCGCTGCTATTGGGTGTAACCAAAAATAACCACACTTTATTTAATTGCGGTACTGTTTTAGATGTGATAATACACAGATACTTTAATGCCTCAAATTAAAACCGACTAACTTGCATGCATGCTATTCACCCTATAGACAGTTGACACCCCATGGGCCTGTTGCCTTTGCTCAATAAGGAGATTGTTGATCTGTTTGTAATACTTAAATAATGCCATCCTATATTTTCTGCGTACGTATCCAGAATATATCAACCTAAAAATCATTATTAATATCTAAAAGCATCATGTACTCATAAAATACACCTCTAGTATTAGGAAAAATAACAGGCCGAGTCGACCCGGCCGAGTTGACCCGAGGCCGAGTTGACTCACGGGCCGAGTTGGTATCAGGCCTTGACCCGCTTCCAAAGTAAATACCATGCATTCACTGCAGAGAATGTACGACAACGCGGTATGAAAACTTTGCACAATGGCATTATTGTGTTTTAAACACAATAATGCCATTGTGCAATGTCGATGACTGAGAATGAACAGTTCTCTAACTTATTTGTTTATTTGACTGAAGTACTATGAGAATTTATCGTGTAATATAGAGGATGTTACAAGAAATGAGATGACTCTTTCCCAACTAGATGGTCGTTATGCATCTGAACTTCATCAGGATAACATGTCCGTGTAATGAAGACCCCCTACAACCCCATTTTATAATTTTTGTCAAAAAAATATAGATGGTAAGAACTCGGCAGGTGGGGAGTGTCGCCGATTTTTACCTTTAAAAATCTCTGTATATTTCATAGACATGTTTTTGTAATGTAAAAACAAAGAAATGAGATGTGGACAGCAGAGTTGTATACACACTAAACAGTCAAAGAGCATATGATTCACAGTCCAAAGAACCTTCATTAAAATTACTGAAGGGTTTCAATCGTAATAACAGGGCCGCAATTCTGCTGCTCGCATTGAGTCTGCACAGGAAGCTACCCAGCTCGATGATGAGGTGTCACAGAAAACAGTAATGATGGCACACCGACGAGAACTACCAGAGCAACATATCATATAACCGTTCTGTGGACCCGACTGGAGACAAGAGAGTATAGAACGTTATCTAAACTTCATAAACTGTCAATTGACTACCATGCTAATGGCCTGTGCATTTTAGCTCACCTAAGCTGAATACTCACAGGTGAGCTTCTAGTATATCCATGCTCCGTTGTCCGTCGTCGTCTACAATGTTCAAACATCATCTCCTCTGAAACCAATTGGCCAATCTAAGCAGAGGCATATACAGATTCATCTATATCTCAGATCTAAGCCAAACATCATGTGGAGCATCCTTCAGAAGGGAGAGCAAAGTTTGTATACATGGTACAGGTCACATGACCAAGATGGCCGCCATGCCCATATACGGTCAAAACCTTTAAACATCTCAGGCACCGGTGGACCAATTTCAATGAAATTTGGTATATAGCACGAGGGACCCTGGCTATTTGTATAAATCATGACCTTTTGGTTGACCTATTTTACGGTCAGGTCATATATTGTCACATAGGCCTTTCAATGGGAAAAAGTGGAAACATTTCAGAAAGTTTTGTAACCTATGACTTAAGTTGGTAGATACAGACAACTGAGTTAAAGCAGTTAAGTATGTATTCAATGTAAAGGTCATTTGTTGACCTTGGTCAAAGGTCATTAACATATTGAAATTTAAACTTATTTTTCTCATAAACTGTTTGGGCAATCAAACCACATTTAATATGGAGCCTCCTTGGGAAGGAGGAACCAAAGTTTGTATAAATAGCCCAAGTCACATGACCAAAATGGCTGTCATGTCCATATATGGCCTAAATCCTTAAAAATCTTTTTCTCCAGAACTGGAGGACCAATTTCATTGAAGTTTGCTATGTAGCATTTGGAACTCTGGTCCATCACAGTTTGTATAAATGAGCCACCTAGTGGAAAAACCAACAATGTGGTTTCCGAACAGGTCTGACACAAACCGGCCTGTACAAGCACAGAAAAGAGCTATAAGCTTCAAATTTCGAATTTAAGTAGAAGAGGAATTGTACTATCTGAGTAGCGAAAACAAAGGCGCTGATCAGCTTCGCGGTTACCGCGAAGCTGATCTGCGCCTTTGTTTTCGCCTACGCAGATTGTTGGTTTTCCCATGAGGCGGCTCAAATCATGACCCTTTGGTTGACTATGACCGATTTTACAGCAAGGTCAAATGGGCACATATTCTTTTCAAAGAGAAAAGGTGACATTTTATTTTATTTTTTAGTTATGGGAGTATTCAAGGCCATTGTTATTTTGATCAAATCTCAGGTGAGCATTCTCAGGACCAATGGTCCTCTGGTTGTTTTACTGACTGGATATTGTGCTTGTACATGTGGCCAGATTACTATTTGTAAGCATTAAAAAAGATATTTCTATATATCTAGACAAGTGTCATCATCATTGCACTCAGTTACAGACACAGGAATAGCACTTCTCATGTTTATCCGGCCACCTATCTAGGAAAGAGGCAGCCCCCTTGCTCGTCATCAGGTCACATGCTTTATGTTATGTCTAGTATTGTATTATTCTTTCTTGTCTGGTGTCTGCGTTGCATCAGGAAAACATGTCCGTGAAATGTATACCCCCTTGAACCCCACTTTTTATAGCAAAACTGGGGTATGCAGGGGTATACCTATTTTTCTTATTTTTGCTCCAAAACATAGATTGTGGGTACTCGTTAGAACCGCCTCGGCGAGGCGGTTCTAACGTGTACCCACAATCTATGTTTTGAGCAAAATAAGAAAAATATTAAAATTTTTCAGCTGAAAATTTTCATATCTTAATCTCAGAAAATCTCTGTTTATTGCATGGGCAAGTTTACGTAATGTGGGATGTATCAAATACTGGACCTTCTAATCTTCTTTTACTTTACACTCATATTGTTTTCACTATAAAAGTGTTCAACTGTGTTGCTTCCATTACCAAGGAAGCAAAGAATATAGGCAACTACAGGATTACTGCAAAATCTGTTTCACTGTTTTCTTTCAGAAAAAGTCCATTTTACCTTGTCCAAACTTTGTAAGCAGCCAAGTCACAAAATAATTTGAGCCACCACATGGGAAAACCAACAATCTGCATAGGCGAAAACAAAGGTGCAGATCAGCTTTGCAGTAACTGCGAAGCTGATCAGCGCCTACTGCGAAGCTGATCAGCGCCTTTGTTTTCGCTACCGGGATAGTATAATTCCTCTACTTTCTAAATCCAAAATGTCCAGACTCTATCCATCTTCTGTGTCTGTACAGTCTGGTTTGTGTCGGACCTGATCGGAACCCAAATTGTTGGTTTTCTCACACACAGGCTCATTTCAAACTGATATACCAGAGCCTGAGCAGATAACAATAGTGGTTGGTTGATTTGTGTTATACTTCTAAATCAACATATAAAGTCATATGGAGACGGGACCTCAGTTTTAATTATGGCGGCCCCGGTGGCTGAGGGGTTAAGAGCACTGTTTCTTAATCACTGGACCATCTCACCACTGTGTATGGTGTGGGTTTGAGCCCCGCACTGGCCACATGTGAAACAAGCCAAGATCTGCAAGTGTGCCAGGTAGTTTTTCTCGGGGTTTTCCCATTTTCGTCCCACCTACCAATTGGCCAGTCTCATATGAGTTGAAATAATCTTGAAAGGGACGTAAAACTGAATCAAAAAATGATTGATTTTCAATTATCATCTCAAGGACTTATGATGCCCAAGATCAAACACAGGAGCCCTAGTTTACAAACTGAGTGACTTAATTAACTACTACGCCATAGAGGATTCTGAAAACATCAGGAAAACATCTCCGTGCAGTGAATACCCCCTTTAACCCCACTTTTATATAGCAAAACTTGGGTATGCAGGGGTATACCTATTTTTCTCATTTTTGTTCCAAAACATAGATTGTGGGTACTCGTTAGAACTGCCTCGCTGAGGCGGCTCTAACGTGTACTCACAATCTATGTTTTGAGCAAAAATATCAAAAATTTTCAGCTGAAAATTTTCAATTTTTAAAGCTCAAAAAATCTCTATATATTGCATGGGCAAGTTTTCGTAATGAAGGTACTGGAATGAAGGAATAAGAACAATGTGTCACAAACAAAATGAATATTTTATAAACATCTAAGCATACGAGTCACAAAATGTCTACTGAGTAAAAGATGTATATTCTAAACACCAAGAATGTAATAATGTAATAATGTTTGAGCCGCATCATGAGAAAACAAACATTCTGCATATGCGAAAACAAAGACGCAGATCCCCAAGCTGATCAGCGCTTTTATTTTCACTACACAGATAGTACAATTCCTCTACTTTCTAAATCCAAAATTTCCATCCTCTAGCCATCTTCAGTACTCATACAGCTCTGTTTGTGTGGAACTTGTTCGGAAACCACATTGTTGGTTTTCTCATGACACGGCTCATATAATAACTTCTATAAACATCACTATTTGAGCCGTCTCGTGGGAAAACCAACAATGTGGTTTCCGAACAGGTCCGACACAAACCGACCTGTACAAGCACAGAAAAGAAGTGATCTTCCTAGCTTCTTCAGGGAGATCATTCCAGAGTTTAGCTGCTTGAAAGCTAAAAGAATTATTTCCGTACTTTGTACTTCTTACTCTGGGGATGTCAAGGAGATTTGTATATCTGAAATTATAATTATAATGATTTGTATATCTGAAATTATAATTATAATGAATACCCCATACAACGCCATTTTATAGTTTTTGTTCAAAAATATAGATGGTAAGAACTCGGCAGGTGGGGAGTGTCGTCGATTTTTACCTTTAAAAATCTCTGTAAATTTCATAGACATGTTTTTGTAATGTAAAAACAAAGAAATGAGATGTGGATAGCAGAGTTGTATACACACTAAACAGTCAAAGAGCATATGATTCACAGTCCAGTCCAAAGAACCTTCATTAAAATTACTGAAGGGTTTCAATCGTAATAACAGGGCCCCCAATTCTGCTGCTCGCATTGAGTCTGCACAGGAAGCTACCTAGCTCGATGATGAAATGTCACAGAAAACAGTAATGATGACACAGCGACGAGAACTACCAGAGCAACATATCATATAATCGTTCTGTGGACCCGACTGGAGACGAGAGTATAGAACGTTACCTAAATTCATAAACTGTCAATTGACTACCATGTATTTAGCTCACCTAAGCTGAATACTCACAGGTGAGCTTCTAGTATATCCATGCTCCGTTGTCCGTCGTCGTCCACAATGTTAAAACATCATCTCCTCTGAAACCAATTGCCCAAACTAAGCCAAACATCACGTGGAGCATCCTTCAGAGGGGAGAGCAAAGTTTGTAAACATGGTACAGGTCACATGACCAAGATGGCCGCCATGCCCATATACGGTCAAAACCTTGAAACATCTCGGGCACCGGTGGACCAATTTCAATGAAATTTGGTAAATAGTATGAGGGACCCTGGCTATTTGTATAAATCATGACCTTTGGTTGACCTATTTTACGGTCAGGTCAAATATTGTCACATAGGCCTTTCAAAACATTTCATTAAGTTTTGTAACCTATGACTTAAGTTGGTAGATACAGACAACTGAGTTAAAGCAGTTAAGTATGTATTCAATGTGAAGGTCATTTGTTGACCTTGGTCAAAGGTCATTTACATATTGAAACTTATTTTTCTCATAAACTTTTTGGGCAATCAAACCACATTTAATATGGAGCCTCCTTGGGAAGGAGGAACCAATGTTTGTATAAATAGCCCAAGTCACATGACCAAAATGGCTGTCATGTCCATATATGGCCTAAATCCTTAAAAATATTTTTTCTCCAGAACTGGAGGACCAATTTCATTGAAATGTAGCATTTGGGACTCTGGTCCATCACAGTTTATATAAATCATGACCTTTGGTTGACTATGACCGATTTTACAGCAAGGTCAAATGGGCACATATTCTTTTCAATGAGAAAAAGTGACATTTTACTTCATTTTTAAGTTATGCGAGTATTCAAGGCCATTGTTATTTTGATTAAATCTCAGGTGAGCATTCTCAGGACCAATTGTCCTCTGGTTGTTTTACTGACTGGATATTGTGCTTGTACATGTGGCCAGATTACTATTTGTAAGCATTAAAAAAGATATTTCTATATATCTAGACAAGTGTCATCATCATTGCACTCAGTAACAGACTCACAGGAATAGCGCTTCTCATGCTTTTCCGGCCACCTATCTAGGAAAGAGGCAGCCCCCTTGCTCGTCATCAGGTCACATGCTTTATGTTATGTCTAGTATTGTATTTTCTAGGCGTTAATTATTACTGTTATAATTATTCAAAATATAAATAATTCTCTAGATTAATTAATAGAATAATTATTTAAAGAATTAGTCTTATAGTGCCTAATCTTATAATCAAAATTCGATTGGTATCTTCTTGGTGGGTGTTTAGATTTGACTAGCTGTTTATTTTAATAAAATTCGTAGAAGATAGAGAACTAAAATGTCGGAGCAGCTTTATATTGTTATTTTGTAGAATGTTTTTATGATTAGTCACTATGAATTCGTTATTTGATGTATTGAAATACAGTTAAAATAACCTGCTGTCCCCTTTTAAATGGATCAGTCCAAAATTACGCCATGGAGAGCCCTCTGGTACTCGTTTCAATAATTTTACAATGGGTTTCAATACCTGCTGCGGGGAACCAATCAGTTGGGTTTTTGATTCATGACAAGCTTGACTTACGTCGCCATTTTGTTTTCTCGAGTCGGTGATTCCAAAGCTTATCCTCGACGGAAATTTCGTGCTTTTAATTGGCGAATTTGTGTGTTTATTGGACTGACGTGCGGTGAGTAAATTTTTCTTTGCATGTTTAGTGAGTTTTTCGCAAACGAGGGTATAAAACGTTAGATTTGGGTCTCGATTTGTGTTTGACCTGGTTTCGTTAAATCACATACGGCTCTGTAGACCAATCAAATGCCGTCGATTTGGAGGTGTGGCTCTGTCGACCAATCAAATGCACAACTGAAAGAATGTGTGTCAAGCTGCTGTGACCTGCACT
Source organism: Rugalucina vietnamica (assembly GCA_964017185.1). Taxonomy (NCBI): domain Eukaryota; kingdom Metazoa; phylum Mollusca; class Bivalvia; order Lucinida; family Lucinidae; genus Rugalucina; species Rugalucina vietnamica. The sequence goes on along the minus strand of OZ024869.1, from coordinate 34,050,530 downwards.
ATAATGTAACAACATGATTTCCGATTTTATTCAGACTGGCTTGTAATGACATTATGATTAACTAAGTTTTCTTCGATGTCAATTCAATCTAACAAATTTACCACATTATACAGTTTATGCTGAATCTGAATGGTTTACTGTTGATACGCTAAATTGACACGTCAATAGAGTGGTCGAAAGAAGTGAAATCAGTATCTGGCTAATTTTCTTAATTGGCCCATTTATTTTTCATTCACTACTTTAGGTCACTACCTCAGCCTTGGTTAAAGGTGTGTTTTAACAGGCAGAAAACCTGTTTGTAATTTTGTTAACATAATCTTTATCTTAAGGGATTAAAGGGTCAATTTAAATTATCGAAGTCTTTTTATCCACAACCTCCTAATATAAAAACAAGCTTCCACATTTTTGATCATACAAATAAACCAATTCTTACATATGGTTCTGAAATATGGGGAACTTTTTCATCAAGTAAACTTCTATCCAAACAAGATAATTATTTACTTAACATGTATGATAAGTTACCTCAAGAAAAGTTACACTTAAAGTTCTGTAAATATATACTTGGGGTAAGTTCAAAGGCAACTAATCTTGCTGTTCGAGGAGAAACAGGTCGATACCCCCTCCTTATTCAAATTATAGCTAATATGTTTAAATATTTAACTCACATACAAAAATCAAAAAATAATCTCTTAACTGAAGCATACAGATTATCTGTTGATTTAAGTAATAAAGGAATTGATTCATGGGTTAATTTCATAAAAAGCATCTTATCTTACTTGAACATTACGGCTGATTTAAATAGCAATTCTAAATATTTATACAGAAAAGTTTTAAATGCTTTAATAACTAAATTTATTCTTAATTGGAAAGAAAAAACACAGTCTACTCATGGTGAAAATAAACACACAGGTAACAAGTTAAGAACGTATAGTCTTTTTAAACAAAATTTTACAATGGAAAAATATTTGCAATTTGGTAGCAGAAATCAAAGAAGAAATCTTTGTAAATTCAGAATCAGTAATCACAAACTTGAAATAGAACAAGGTCGTTATAAAAATATCAGTGCAGACAAAAGATTATGCAAATTATGTAAAAATAATGTAGAAGATGAAATACATTTTCTCTTAAAATGTCCAGTTTTAAATGATGTCAGGAATACTAATCTATCAAAGATCCATGAACTGTATCCAAATACTGAAAGATTGAATGACAAAGATAAATTAATTTGGCTTATGTCCACTGAAGATTCCAATTTGATTCACTTGGTATACCAGTTACTTTCATCTCTCTCTGAAGAGAGAATTTTGAAGTTAAGGGCTTAATTTTATAAGTTGGTGACTTTTGATGGTTGATGTGTGGTGCTCTGGTTCAGTGTGTCTTCACACATTTTCTACTCCCATATTGCTGTTTATTTGTTGTGCATGTAGTATGTGATAAACTAGTAAGTTTTGTTATTTGCTCAGTTGTGGAGTATCCACTAGGTGAGGTATATGTAGTTCATGGTCTGTTAAAGGCAGCATCTCGTTGTTTGTGCTGGCTTTTCTGGACCATGGACTGCATGTGATGGGAGTGCTCGATTGGTCCCGGTCTTTAGTAGGCGCATTCGACAAGTTCGGCGATTCCTTACGGAATCGACCGGATATTTCCGGGCACAGTCCGGCACTCCGAAGTGATTTTTGTGGGGTGGGTGGAATAGTTTGTCTTTTTGTTATTCACTGCCTTTTATGGGCGCATTTCATGTATCCATTGTCAAATGTTATATGATTTGCAAATAAAGTTGAGTTGAGTTGAGTTGAGTTGTTAAAAATCGCTCCGATGTGGTTCGTTTTCTACTTTCATTTTGACCGGAAATAACACATGGCCGAGTAGCTCTTTTTATGGAATATCATACATTTTATGTCAGCTTGAAGCATAATGATGCTTGAAGTAGCTGATATTTGTAAGTTTCTATCTCATAATCTGCTCGATGATCAGTTTATTTAACAGTGTCAGTGAAGTCGAACAAAACGAATGACAAGTTAAAACTTTTCGAAAATGCTTACTTCTCTGCACTGTTTTGCATTGTCATTGTATGAACATTTTTTTATTTGGCATCCTGGGACAATAGAACTTGGGCTAAGATGCATTGTTTGGCTTACAGATTTTTCTCGAGATGCATGCCTGTGTTTTTTCAAAGTGTTTATATGTTTATTTAATAGCCTAACGCATCAGTTTAACTGAGTTAGGCGTAAAAAAAATAATAGCTGTGTTTCCGCTAACCCGACCGACCCTGTCTCAACCCGCCGACTCTGCTATTTTTATGGTTAAAATAAAAAATAAAAATTACGACATCCGACCCAGCATTTTCTGTAGCCCGACCCAAGCATTTCGTGTCGTGGGTTTTGTTGGTTTTTCTGATATGTCTCTGATAGTTTCAGCGTCTATTCTGTTGTATCGAAGAGTTCCCCCCGATTATTTAGCGAGACTCCGTCGAAATGACGTAGAATTTGGTGTCATTTAGAAGCCACCGTGGCGCTTTGGTTAAGCCATTTGCCTTGTAAACCAGAGATTGTAGATACGATCCCGGGTTTCTCAAGTCCTTCGTATTGAGACTATAAATTGAGGCCCCATTACAATTTTCCAGAACAAACTGCTCACAAGGACATACTGTGACGAGGCTGAAGACTGTGCTGTGAATAGTCTTCAGACATGACTTACGGACAAAATCTGTACCCACACACACTCACACTGACTTCATGCGTCTTCAACTGGCATACGAGTTAACTGAGCCATTCAGGAGTTTATTCCACTGTGAATTAGAAATGTCTTGTTCTAAAAGTGAATATACCAAAGGCATATCACAACACTTCAAAGTGTTCTTAATTAAACAAACTTTTCTCATCTGGGTCTAACCTGTCTTTCTGCAATATGATATACCGGTCTCGATATCGTAATGGTTAGGCCATCCTTAAAACATTGTTTGTTTGCAATTGCCTACCCAGGGTTTGAAGGTGTGGGTAGGTAGGTCGGATTTTTTTTTTTTTTCGGGGGGAGGGATCACATGGAAATATGCAGTATATATTTTGTTTAATATACATGTAATAATGTAATTCTGCAACCCAGTGCTCAAGTCCAACAGGAATTTTAATCATTTTAAACAGAGCATTTAAAAGTTGACTGAAATTTATTATATTACTAAATCGCCCTTAGCCGCGCTGCAAAAAAAAAAAAAAAAAAAAACTCCAGAAAACCCAATAAAATTTTTTGAGTAGGAGCAAAAATAGTGCGTAGGTAGGCAATTGCAAACAAACAAAATTTTATTTTAGGCCCTACAGGGTCCGCTGCAGAAGCGGGAGGCTGTGGGTTCGATCCAAGGCCGCATCATTCCAAAGACGTTAAAAAATGGTACCAGTGGCTATCTTGCTAAAATGCGCTCAGCATTTATAACCTACTCCTACCTCCCCCGCAAAATAAAATGACTTCAATGATAGAGTATGGCATACTGTAAATATGTTAAGATGATAGTAAGTGGCGGGTAATTTAGTTCTATCATCGGAGACTTGTGATGGTAATCATACCATAACTCGGGGATAGCAGAGACCTCCTAGCGGTTGGAGGATAATACAATCAGAATAAACAGGTGTTGCTTTCAGAGAATTCTTCAGTTGTGCGTTCTAGGAACTAAATACTCCCCCATCCAAATCCCTGGTGAAATGATGTCATTTGGCGTGTCACCAGTAAACTACATGTATTCAGATTCAGTAATCCCTTATAAAGGGAGTCCCTGCATTTGGCATTTTCCTTGGTTCAGTTGCAGTTGTACAATGGGCTGAGGTGACCCGGAACAGATATGCAGTTACAGTTATAGTTTTGAATTCGGGAGTAGTCTTTTTATCGTACATGTTGATGGTTTGTGTTCTTCAGATTTCGTTTTGAAAATAAAGCTGTTTATTTCTTATTATTTTGTCAATACTGACCTTTCCTGCTAAGTTGCATGCAATAAGAGTATTGTTGTGTGAAATATGTCAGATTATACCATCCCCTAAATTGTTTGTATTGGGGTTTTGCATCGCAGTCAACTTTATTTAGGTCATGTTGCCATTGTTGGGATGCATATCTGAGAGAAGGTTTCTTTCTGGAGGACAAGACCCAGTGCTGGTGGGATTCCAGCACAGTACTTTACAGTTCAGCAAGCTCTACCACTAGGCCACCCTGCTCTCAGATAGTGGTCTATGAACAAGATGAGACTGAAAGTTTATCAACCGCATTTGAGGCAAGGAGACTGAATCTTATTATAAAATATGTTGCCAGTCTTTGACATTGATGGGTTCACATGGCTGAAGAACGTAGACCTCATACCTTTGCGCGCCATTGACCATTTTGACCTTTTTCAATAAAAACTGCGTATAAAAAAATTACATTTACCTGCCTACCCTGGATTTTTTTGCGTAAAAAATTAAAATGAAAATAAAAAGATTTTCCTACCTTCCTACCCTAATTTTTTTTCAGACTGTTAGCGGAAACACAGCTATTTTTTTTAGGCCTTATGATGTTGGTTCACCCTATAAAAACGGTGATACTAGATGTTTTTGGCACTGGTAAGACACAGATAGCTGTAAAAATGAGCGGGGCTTAGACCAAAATTTTGCCATGGCAGTGCGGGGAAGATATTTGCAGGGTTTGCTTTATATAGTCAAAAAGGGCTGAGAAAAAGGAAAGATAGCAGGCTACGGGGGGAAAACAGTGGTGGTTTTGCCAATGAGAAGTCCTGGCATGGGGTGGGGATTTTAGCGGGCATTTGCTGGACCAAAAGTAGAGTCCCGGCTTTTCCCCGAGGCTGAAACCACTAGGCCAATCAAAGCCAAACTTTTTGTGGAGCATCCTTAGGAAGAGGGAATGAAAGTTTGTATGAATGGTCAAGGTCACATGACCAAGATGGCCGCCATGGCTATAAATAGCAAAAACGTTTAAAAATCTTCTTCTTCAGAACCAGAAGGCCTATGATTTTGAAACTTGGCATGAAGCATTAAGGAACGGAGTTCTACAAAGCCATCAAATTTGGTACACTGGTTGGGGCCAAGGATTAGATGACCTGATTAGCTTTTGAGAACTTTCTTTAAAATTTTGACAAAATTATGCAATTTTGAAAATGTCATTGATTTATTCCACTTTTCAGTGAAATTTTGAACTTTTTAATGGTGAATATTAAGATTTTGAAATTACAAATGTATATTCCTCATGAAAAATATTCAACCCATATTTTTTCATGTCTAAGTCATGCCCCTTTTAGGAGTTATGTCCCTTTGAAAACAAAATTTGAAAATCATGTGTGCAAGAAATGTCAAAAGGTATTAAAGCTAGAGCCATCATATTTAGTACACTGATTGGGGCTGAGGAGTAGATGACGTGAATAATTTTTTAGCACTTTCTGTCAAATTTTGACAAAATTATGCAATTTTGAAAATTTCATTGATTTTTTTTTTCCACTTTTCGGTCAACTTGAAACTTTTGAATGGTGAATGATGGGTTATGAAATTTCATATACAAATTCCTCATGAAAAAATATTTGACCCATATTTTTCATGTCTAAGTTATGCCCCTTTTTGGAGTTATGTCCCTCAAAACAAAATTTGAAAATCTTGTGTGCAAGATATCTAAAAAAAGTACTTGAGCTAGAGTCTTCATATTTGGTATACTGGTTGATGCTGAGAAGCTCACCTGGTAAACTTTTGAGAACTTCAGCCAAATTTCGACAAAATTACTCCTTTTTTGATTTTTTACTCCATTTCTAAATTGTCTGCAAAAAGCTTACATTCTGTTTCTGGTCCGAACAACTTCTTCAGGAAATCAAATTTCGCTTCATTCATATGAAATAAATGAATCATACAAAGTGCCAGTTTAGGGACAAGCATACAGTTGGGGGCATGGTGTTTTACAAACACGCATTTCTAGTTCTCTTTTTTTTTCAGGTCAATCAGTCATACAGAGTCTGTAGACAGTTTACTATCTGACATGAACACATGAAGGAATTTGTATGATGGGTGGCACAGATGTAGTAAATGGGTAAGAGCATGTTGGAAAGTGAAGATGGTCATGAAGTTTATTTATTGGTGAAATATAGAGCAACAAGTTTATAGTTCTATATCAGATTCTTTTTATAAAGAGGCAAAAGTGGGCAATGGTCATGAAATGGCACAACTGGAAAGAAATTCCCACCCAAATGGGAAAAAACTAAATTGACAATCAGGTACTTGTACCAAGAAAGCATATGGTAAGCGAATGAGCAGCTGCTTCCAAGGTGGTCACTCAGCAAATTGAACTTAACTAAAAATATGAAAACTGTTGCATAAAGAGCAAACAGCACATAATGTGAACCAATAACCATAAACAATTAGAACCACAACAGAAGTATGGCCTTTGAACAATCAGTATAGTAATATAAAATGTTTGGAAACCACCTTTTGTATTTCACCTTCTTCAGAAATAGTTACTGACAAATATAATTCACCAAACTGCCAATGTATCTGAAAATGGTTATCAAATAATCAGTGAAGGCTAAAAGTGCCTCTAAAGCACCTTTAAATATTTTTCACAAGGGGTGTTGCTGGTATATCAGACAGGATGTAGCTGCGATGTCAGGCCAAAACTAATATCATATAATAACTCAGCTTTTAATCTCAACTGAAAATTTGTAAAAACCTGTTTAAAATCATATTGATTCCTAATTTGATTAGAAGAGTGTCAATACAAATGCTGTAAATGTCATGTACAGATAATTTTGAGCCTGGGTCAAAAGTTAGAAAGTCCAATTGATAGACACTCAAAATTAGTAACTTTTTAATTTCAGGCTGGAGAACATTTTTTCTGCTTCCTGCAATTATAATGTTGCAACTTCATGGTAATATGTTTGATTAGCACTGAGGTGAACCCAAGAACAGCCCTAAATCAGCAAATCTTTTATTGGTATGTAGATTTGCTCATGAAAATATTCTTCCTCTTCTGCTCATACAAATGTAACATTTGTCTGTTGTGAAAGAAATTTGCATTAAACACTGGTAACCTGCCTATGGGAAGCTAACCTGTGAACTGGAGGGTTTATAGGATAGAATGGACCTTAGCTGTTTACCATGGGGGACCGGTAAAGTATTGTAAGCCAAATGAGCAGCTATTTTCCCAATAGGTGGCCACTCAGTTACCTTAACTAAAAATAACATACATAAGGCACCAACAGCACCAAAATTTTTACATAAAACAAAAAGAACCACCACAGAAGTATCTAAAATCTTCTACTCCAGAGCTAGTGCACCTGTTTCAACAGACCTTGGGATGTTGCAGGCGGAAACAATCTATGCTTATAAATTACGACTTTCACTGTCATTGACCTAGTACTTGAGGCAATAGTGAACTCTAGGTTCCCTGGGCATTTGGTTTGGGAAAACTGAAGAAAATGTCATTGAGAGGGAAAATCTTGCACAAAATTAGCAAATTGACAGAATATGCTGCATGAGTCTGACCAACAACAACAACAACAACAAAAAAGGATCCCAAGAATTTATCTGTCAGCACCTTGGATTTATATACATGCATTTGACCATTTATAGTATTTATACATGTTTTAATATTGTTATACATGTATATACCAGACCTCAGGTTATCATTTACTAGACAATTGACCCTTTCGTTTCAGAGAACCTGCCAGTCTCCAATTAGGCCAGTTCCTTCAACCACCAGCTCATCAACACAGGCAGTGCTAAATGCAGAGATATTCCTTGGAAAAGATGACTGAAAGAAATTACTTTGTCATTCATGGAATTTGATGATAATTTTCAAAATTTGTTGAGCTCATTGGCTTGAAAATGACAAGTATACCAAAAACCATGACAGTTTTAGTAAATGGTGAAAAAATATGAATTGAGATGGACTGCAAACATAACTGAAACAGTTAAGAGTGTATGATGAGAAATTGAGAATGCTTCAGACAACGCGGCTATTCTTGGTCTACACATTAATGTCCAGTACAAAAGAAAATAGTGAAATGCTGAAATGCTCAGTTTAAGTAAATGATAAATGGATACTGTGTCATTTTCTTATTAAAACCGGCAATGTCTGTGATATTGAACTCTAAAAATCTGATTACATATTATAACGTTCTTCACAGAACACATACAGTATTTTAAAAAAGGTACAAGTAGGCAAAGATCAGGAAAAGGCACAATCAGAAAAAGAATCCCACTCCAAAAACCTGAAGTGGGAAAAAACCAAGCTAACAATCAGGTAATTATACCATGAAAACATTTCGTAAGCCGAATGAGCAGCTATTTTCCCAATAGGCGGCCAATCAGTTAACTAAAAATATGAAAAACATACATAAAGCGCCAACAGCACAAAAGTATTAAACACCTAGACATAAAACAAAAAGAAGCACCACAGAAGTTTGCATCTGAATCTGAATGGTTTACCAGTGACTCGCCAAATTGACAATACTTCACTAGGGGGTGCACCAGGAGGGAAATCAGTCCAACACATATGCCAGCTCAAAAGCTAAAAGGATTGGCATGTCATGGCGTCAGTCGGCTTTGTCAGTTTTATTTGTACATGATAAATGAAAGTCTCCTCTAAACCTCATGGTGTATATTAACCAACTTTCAATCGAAGTCTTATTCCAATTTGTTACAACGTTTCCCACAGTAATATCTTAGAAATGCCTAAGAAACAAAATTTGACATCGCCACAAAATGGGTTAAAGTCATCGTTGGATCAAATAGTGACTGCTTTTCCAGTTTTGTTTGGTTTACTTTAGTTAAATGATGGCTTATTTAACTTTCCAGTCAAATTATTTTGTCATAGTGAGAAGCCACTACTTTCTGGGTTATAAACTATGTCAAATCTGCCTTCGTTTCTAAAAACTTTCTAGTAATATGATGGAGATAATTCATTTTGCATGTAGCAACGCCATATATAATATGAACTTCATATTATATTTTTCTTGTTCTTTCTTGTCTGGTGTCTGCGTTGCATCAGGAAAACATGTCCGTGAAATGTATACCCCCTTGAACCCCACTTTTTATAGCAAAACTGGGGTATTCAGGGGTATACCTATTTTTCTTATTTTTGCTCCAAAACATAGATTGTGGGTACTCGTTAGAACCGCCTCGGCGAGGCGGTTCTAACGTGTACCCACAATCTATGTTTTGAGCAAAATAAGAAAAATATTAAAATTTTTCAGCTGAAAATTTTCATATCTTAATCTCAGAAAATCTCTGTTTATTGCATGGGCAAGTTTACGTAATGTGGGATGTATCAAATACTGGACCTTCTAATCTTCTTTTACTTTACACTCATATTGTTTTCACTATAAAAGTGTTCAACTGTGTTGCTTCCATTACCAAGGAAGCAAAGAATATAGGCAACTACAGGATTACTGCAAAATCTGTTTCACTGTTTTCTTTCAGAAAAAGTCCATTTTACCTTGTCCAAACTTTGTAAGCAGCCAAGTCACAAAATAATTTGAGCCACCACATGGGAAAACCAACAATCTGCATAGGCGAAAACAAAGGTGCAGATCAGCTTTGCAGTAACTGCGAAGCTGATCAGCGCCTACTGCGAAGCTGATCAGCGCCTTTGTTTTCGCTACCGGGATAGTATAATTCCTCTACTTTCTAAATCCAAAATGTCCAGTCTCTATCCATCTTCTGTGTCTGTACAGTCTGGTTTGTGTCGGACCTGATCGGAACCCAAATTGTTGGTTTTCTCACACACAGGCTCATTTCAAACTGATATACCAGAGCCTGAGCAGATAACAATAGTGGTTGGTTGATTTGTGTTATACTTCTAAATCAACATATAAAGTCATATGGAGACGGGACCTCAGTTTTAATTATGGCGGCCCCGGTGGCTGAGGGGTTAAGAGCACTGTTTCTTAATCACTGGACCATCTCACCACTGTGTATGGTGTGGGTTTGAGCCCCGCACTGGCCACATGTGAAACAAGCCAAGATCTGCAAGTGTGCCAGGTAGTTTTTCTCAGGGGTTTTCCCATTTTCGTCCCACCTACCAATTGGCCAGTCTCATATGAGTTGAAATAATCTTGAAAGGGACGTAAAACTGAATCAAAAAATGATTGATTTTCAATTATCATCTCAAGGACTTATGATGCCCAAGATCAAACACAGGAGCCCTAGTTTACAAACTGAGTGACTTAATTAACTACTACGCCATAGAGGATTCTGAAAACATCAGGAAAACATCTCCGTGCAATGAATACCCCCTTTAACCCCACTTTTATATAGCAAAACTTGGGTATGCAGGGGTATACCTATTTTTCTCATTTTTGTTCCAAAACAGATTGTGGGTACTCGTTAGAACTGCCTCGCTGAGGCGGCTCTAACGTGTACTCACAATCTATGTTTTGAGCAAAAATATCAAAAATTTTCAGCTGAAAATTTTCAATTTTTAAAGCTCAAAAAATCTCTATATATTGCATGGGCAAGTTTTCGTAATGAAGGTACTGGAATGAAGGAATAAGAACAATGTGTCACAAACAAAATGAATATTTTATAAACATCTAAGCATACGAGTCACAAAATGTCTACTGAGTAAAAGATGTATATTCTAAACACCAAGAATGTAATAATGTAATAATGTTTGAGCCGCATCATGAGAAAACAAACATTCTGCATATGCGAAAACAAAGACGCAGATCCCCAAGCTGATCAGCGCCTTTATTTTCACTACACAGATAGTACAATTCCTCTACTTTCTAAATCCAAAATTTCCATCCTCTAGCCATCTTCAGTACTCATACAGCTCTGTTTGTGTGGAACTTGTTCGGAAACCACATTGTTGGTTTTCTCATGACACGGCTCATATAATAACTTCTATAAACATCACTATTTGAGCCGTCTCGTGGGAAAACCAACAATGTGGTTTCCGAACAGGTCCGACACAAACCGACCTGTACAAGCACAGAAAAGAAGTGATCTTCCTAGCTTCTTCAGGGAGATCATTCCAGAGTTTAGCTGCTTGAAAGCTAAAAGAATTATTTCCGTACTTTGTACTTCTTACTCTGGGGATGTCAAGGAGATTTGTATATCTGAAATTATAATTATAATGATTTGTATATCTGAAATTATAATTATAATGAATACCCCATACAACGCCATTTTATAGTTTTTGTTCAAAAATATAGATGGTAAGAACTCGGCAGGTGGGGAGTGTCGTCGATTTTTACATTTAAAAATCTCTGTAAATTTCATAGACATGTTTTTTTAATGTAAAAACAAAGAAATGAGATGTGGATAGCAGAGTTGTATACACACTAAACAGTCAAAGAGCATATGATTCACAGTCCAGTCCAAAGAACCTTCATTAAAATTACTGAAGGGTTTCAATCGTAATAACAGGGCCCCCAATTCTGCTGCTCGCATTGAGTCTGCACAGGAAGCTACCTAGCTCGATGATGAAATGTCACAGAAAACAGTAATGATGACACAGCGACGAGAACTACCAGAGCAACATATCATATAATCGTTCTGTGGACCCGACTGGAGACGAGAGCATAGAACGTTACCTAAATTCATAAACTGTCAATTGACTACCATGTATTTAGCTCACCTAAGCTGAATACTCACAGGTGAGCTTCTAGTATATCCATGCTCCGTTGTCCGTCGTCGTCCACAATGTTAAAACATCATCTCCTCTGAAAACAATTGCCCAAACTAAGCCAAACATCACGTGGAGCATCCTTCAGAAGGGAGAGCAAAGTTTGTAAACATGGTACAGGTCACATGACCAAGATGGCCGCCATGCCCATATACGGTCAAAACCTTGAAACATCTCGGGCACCGGTGGACCAATTTCAATGAAATTTGGTAAATAGTATGAGGGACCCTGGCTATTTGTATAAATCATGACCTTTGGTTGACCTATTTTACGGTCAGGTCAAATATTGTCACATAGGCCTTTCAAAACATTTCATTAAGTTTTGTAACCTATGACTTAAGTTGGTAGATACAGACAACTGAGTTAAAGCAGTTAAGTATGTATTCAATGTGAAGGTCATTTGTTGACCTTGGTCAAAGGTCATTTACATATTGAAACTTATTTTTCTCATAAACTTTTTGGGCAATCAAACCACATTTAATATGGAGCCTCCTTGGGAAGGAGGAACCAATGTTTGTATAAATAGCCCAAGTCACATGACCAAAATGGCTGTCATGTCCATATATGGCCTAAATCCTTAAAAATATTTTTTCTCCAGAACTGGAGGACCAATTTCATTGAAATGTAGCATTTGGGACTCTGGTCCATCACAGTTTATATAAATCATGACCTTTGGTTGACTATGACCGATTTTACAGCAAGGTCAAATGGGCACATATTCTTTTCAATGAGAAAAAGTGACATTTTACTTCATTTTTAAGTTATGCGAGTATTCAAGGCCATTGTTATTTTGATTAAATCTCAGGTGAGCATTCTCAGGACCAATTGTCCTCTGGTTGTTTTACTGACTGGATATTGTGCTTGTACATGTGGCCAGATTACTATTTGTAAGCATTAAAAAAGATATTTCTATATATCTAGACAAGTGTCATCATCATTGCACTCAGTAACAGACTCACAGGAATAGCGCTTCTCATGCTTTTCCGGCCACCTATCTAGGAAAGAGGCAGCCCCCTTGCTCGTCATCAGGTCACATGCTTTATGTTATGTCTAGTATTGTATTTTTCTTTCTTGTCTGGTGTCTGCGTTGCATCAGGAAAACATGTCCGTGAAATGTATACCCCCTTGAACCCCACTTTTTATAGCAAAACTGGGGTATGCAGGGGTATACCTATTTTTCTTATTTTTGCTCCAAAACATAGATTGTGGGTACTCGTTAAAACCGCCTCGCGGCGAGGCGGTTCTAACGTGTACCCACAATCTATGTTTTGAGCAAAATAAGAAAAATATTAAAATTTTTCAGCTGAAAATTTTCATATCTTAATCTCAGAAAATCTCTGTTTATTGCATGGGCAAGTTTACGTAATGTGGGATGTATCAAACACTGGACCTTCTAATCTTCTTTTACGTTTTCACTATAAAAGTGTTCAACTGTGTTGCTTCCATTACCAAGGAAGCAAAGAATATAGGCAACTACAGGATTACTGCAAAATCTGTTTCACTGTTTTCTTTCAGAAAAAGTCCATTTTACCTTGTCCAAACTTTGTAAGCAGCCAAGTCACAAAATAATTTGAGCCACCACATGGGAAAACCAACAATCTGCATAGGCGAAAACAAAGGTGCAGATCAGCTTTGCAGTAACTGCGAAGCTGATCAGCGCCTACTGCGAAGCTGATCACGCCTTTGTTTTCGCTACAGGGATAGTATAATTCCTCTACTTTCTAAATCCAAAATGTCCAGTCTCTATCCATCTTCTGTGTCTGTACAGTCTGGTTTGTGTCGGACCTGATCGGAACCCAAATTGTTGGTTTTCTCACACACAGGCTCATTTCAAACTGATATACCAGAGCCTGAGCAGATAACAATAGTGGTTGGTTGATTTGTGTTATACTTCTAAATCAACATATAAAGTCATATGGAGACAGGACCTCAGTTTTAATTATGGCGGCCCCGGTGGCTGAGGGGTTAAGAGCACTGTTTCTTAATCACTGGACCATCTCACCACTGTGTATGGTGTGGGTTTGAGCCCCGCACTGGCCACATGTGAAACAAGCCAAGATCTGCAAGTGTGCCAGGTAGTTTTTCTCGGGGTTTTCCCATTTTCGTCCCACCTACCAATTGGCCAGTCTCATATGAGTTGAAATAATCTTGAAAGGGGCGTAAAACTGAATCAAAAAATGATTTTCAATTATCATCTGAAGGACTTATGATGCCCAAGATCAAACACAGGAGCCCTAGTTTACAAACTGAGTGACTTAATTAACTACTACGCCATAGAGGATTCTGAAAACATCAGGAAAACATCTCCGTGCAATGAATACCCCCTTTAACCCCACTTTTATATAGCAAAACTTGGGTATGCAGGGGTATACCTATTTTTCTCATTTTTGTTCCAAAACATAGATTGTGGGTACTCGTTAGAACTGCCTCGCTGAGGCGGCTCTAACGTGTACTCACAATCTATGTTTTGAGCAAAAATATCAAAAATTTTCAGCTGAAAATTTTCAATTTTTAAAGCTCAAAAAATCTCTATATATTGCATGGGCAAGTTTTCGTAATGAAGGTACTGGAATGAAGGAATAAGAACAATGTGTCACAAACAAAATGAATATTTTATAAACATCTAAGCATACGAGTCACAAAATGTCTACTGAGTAAAAGATGTATATTCTAAACACCAAGAATGTAATAATGTAATAATGTTTGAGCCGCATCATGAGAAAACAAACATTCTGCATATGCGAAAACAAAGACGCAGATCTCCAAGCTGATCAGCGCCTTTATTTTCACTACACAGATAGTACAATTCCTCTACTTTCTAAATCCAAAATTTCCATCCTCTAGCCATCTTCAGTACTCATACAGCTCTGTTTGTGTGGAACTTGTTCGGAAACCACATTGTTGGTTTTCTCATGACACGGCTCATATAATAACTTCTATAAACATCACTATTTGAGCCGTCTCGTGGGAAAACCAACAATGTGGTTTCCGAACAGGTCCGACACAAACCGACCTGTACAAGCACAGAAAAGAGCTAGAAGCTTGAAATTTCGGATTTAAGTAGAAGAGGAATTGTACTATCCGAGTAGCGAAAACAAAGACGCTGATCAGCTTCGCGGTTACCGCGAAGCTGATCTGCGCCTTTGTTTTCGCATATGCAAATTGTTGGTTTTCCCATGAGGCGGCTCATTTATGTAAATATTAATATATAGCCTCAACTATTACTAACACATATTACATAAATATACATGTACATGTAATTCTGATGACTTCATATGTGAGACAAGCCATGTTCTGCTTGCGGGTGTGTCAGGTGGTTTTTCCCCGGGTACTCCGGTTTTCGCCCCACCTACCGATTGATTCGTCTCGATATGAGTGAAAAAGCTTGAAAGGGACGTAAAACTGAATCAAAAAAAAAAAAAAAAAAAATTCTGATGACAATAGTTGGATATCTCCATACTCATTCAGAATTTTACAATAGCGTAGATAACACATGCTTTGTAGCCAAAAATACTATCAGTTTTTCCTAAAATATGAGAAAACCCAAATTTTGCCTATGCGAAAACAAAGGCGCAGATCAGCTTCGCAGTAACTGCGAAACTGATTGGCGCCTTTGTTTTCGCTACTCGGATAGTACAATTCCTCTTCTTCTTAAATCTGAAATTTCAAGCTTATAGCCATCTTCTGTAGCTGCACAGGCCAGTTTGAGTTAAGACTTTTTCGGAAACCCCTAAGACTGGTTTTCTTGCATCGGGACTGTGGGAATCTGTTAGTACTGCCCCAGTCAGGCAATTCTAATTGCACATAGTGTATATTTTATTCTTTTAATGCCAACCTTAAGAATTCCTGTTGTTACTCCAACAAGTACATGTACAACTATGGGGCTACTTTTGTACAGAGATACTCCCATCTTGAAAACTAACTTATCAATGTCACAATGATGCTAAAGGCAGAATTTTCACAAAAAATTGTATTAACCAATAATTGAAAATTTTATAAATCTCTTTTAAAACATTATGTAAGTTATTGTCAATCTAAAATATAAGTTAGCGGAGCAGAAAAAAAACAGCCAATATTATGTATAGATAAAACCATTATATCACATCAACCATAAAATCAGTAAAAGAAACAACTCTTTAAAAAGTGCATTTAATAGAAGGAACTCTTGTAAAATTCCTAGGTATTTGGGAATTTCATCATCCTAACGCTAACGGTTCTTGACCGAGTGCTAAGCGTAACTCATGCACTGGACTGCACGCACTGCACTTACAGACCCAAACCAGTATGCCCCAGTTGGGGGCATAAAAATACATTTCACGAAAGCAAGTTGGTAGAAATTATAATGGAAAAGGTGTACAAATGGTTTTAAACTTTGTGAAACTGGTGAAAACTAAAATGTGTAAAACAAACAAAAATGCAGTGAAAAAAGTGAGCACCTGTGCTGGTCATACAATAATATAAATCTCTTGGCCAAAGTATGAAATTCATTCTGTTCTTACATTCTAAAATGCACCACTTCATCAGGATAACATGTCCTTGAAATGTATACCCCATTAAACCCCACTTTTATATAGCAAAACTGGGGTATGCAGGGGTATACCTGTTTTTCTTAATTTTGGTCCAAAACATAGATTATGGGTACTCGTAAGAACTGCCTTGCCGGATGGTGTACCCACAATCTATGTTTTGAGCAAAAATATAAAAAATCTTTTTCTGATGAAATTTTCAATTTTTACATGACTGGTGAAAAAATCTCTGTATATTGCATGGGCATGTTTTCGTAATGTTCTAGCATCTAAATCTTTAAGAGCATGTTAAATGAATGGACTTCATGTTAAAGCCAAGGCATGTAAGTCAGTTTGCATCAAATAACAAATATTATAATATTCATGTGAATTTCAGACTGTTTTTTCTTGCACACCAGATAGAGAAATCCTATGTTTTACCCCATGTGAGAAATTCTTATCTCATCCTTGCTATCTCACCCTAGGCACACCTGCGTGCACGTTCCTTTTTAACATTGGTTGTAAAGGACGTCCCGTAACGTCATCGTTAAGCGCATACGTTACGACGACGTCAGAAACATTCCAAATGATGGCAGAAACATTCCAAATGGTGGACACGATTGCAGTGTTTTTTTTCAATGTAAATGTTATGAAAATAAAGTGTCACCGCATTAAGGCATGCAAGAAAAAGAATCTATCATGTGTGTAAGGTATGGATAGACAAACTGTCCCTCGGGTCACAGTTTGGCATCACTCGTCTGAGCCTTGTGATGCCAAAGTGACCCTCAGGACAGATTTTTCTATCCATCCCTGACACTCATGTAAGATTCCTATTGTCTTACGCAGAAAGAAAATCTTTATACCATTAGTGCCAGTGTTTATCAAACATGTTTGATGATAACCAAGAGATAATTATCATTGTGATTTCTACACAAAAAGCTGCAAAAGTTTGCATAATTATCATATCCATAGTCTACCCGTTGACAGAAATGCAGAAAAAGATGATGTACAAATAGTTTTCAAAACAATTCAAATCAATTTTTATCCATCAGACTTTACTTAGCAAGTAACGTGAAAACAATATAAATGCAATACAAAGATATATAACATACATATATTTCCTGGAGGTCCATTTGCCTTACAACTCTTCACTATTGTAACAAGCCTTGTGGTTATGGCTCAGGGCTGGGGTAACTTGAAGCAGCTTTGGACTGTTGACTTTCACAAGGCCCCTTCTTCAAGTTATGGATTTAGAAATTGGTGTAAATTTATAGAGTAAGAAACATAAGCAATTAAACTGATCATCAACTCAATAGTAAAGCAAGGACAGTTTTTTCAGTTATAATCTTACATGTTGTACTAGTCCAAGGTTTATCAGGTTTAAAATAATCTTGTCTATAAGGACCTACACAGTATGTTTTGTATAACTTGTACGGAAACATATCACTTTAGAATTCAGAAACCATTTTATTCCAATTCTAATGCCAATTCTTCATGTTTTTCAAGCTTTATCTCACACTAAATATTCTGTTCAAAGTTTAATAACTAATATTTCACCCACATAATTTGAGCCGCCTCATGGGAAAACCAACAATCTGCATATGCGAAACCAAAGGCGCAGATCAGCTTCGCGGTAACCGCGAAGCTGATCAGCGCCTTTGTTTTCGCTACTCGGATAGTACAGTTCCTCTTCTACTTAAATCCGAAACTTCAAGCTTTCTAGCTCTTTTCTGTGACTGTACAGGTCGGTTTGTGTCAGACCTGTTTGGAAACCATATTGTTGGTTTTCCCACGGGGTGGCACAAATTTTGTCAGTCACAATAGGCAAAAATATTTTATGCATTCATATATCAAGCAACTGAGTTGCTGTGTGGCAAGCCAACAAATATTGACTGCTGACTGATCTTACTCAAATCAGCATGTGTGCACCAGTGTACACAGGCTGCTCTGAGTCCTGAATATGGCAGTCTGGTCAATCCGCACTGTCTACAAGAGATAGCCTATGCGGCAAACCAAATGGTGGAGCTTGGTGAGGCTATACAAAAAGACTATTTGTTTCGTCAAAAAGCTGCCAATGTGTCATTCACCTTAGCAACAATTATTGGAAACGCTCAGTTTACCATCATTTTGTATTGTGTAAATGTACATCTAGTTCCTCAAATAGCCTATCAATAGACAACAGAGTGCCAGGAAATAAATCTGATTCCACTTTCAAATGACATCATTTTGTCCAATATTTTACCATACCATATTGATACAAGTATATAAATCTGACCCATGTCTTATTATCAAATTGCTAGAAGCTTCAAAATGTCCCTCACGGAGGGCTTTTTACCGGTTATATGTAAGCCTTTTATTCATGCTCAAAACACAAGTTGTGCATATTCTGTAGAATGGCTGAAGTGAAGCAGATTTAAGTGATGTAACCGCAATCTACATGTATATTTAGAACAAAAATAACAGGACCATCATATTTTTCTTTCTACATACATTGCAAAGGCATGCTTTTCACCCAGAAAGCACCTTAAATACTTCTCCAGTCTTCTTGTTTCACCATTCTTCTGCTGTATTTTTTCTTGATTATAATTTGAGCCACGACGCGAGAAAACCGGTCTTCGGGGTTTGCGACCAGGTCTTACACAAACCGGCCTGTACAGTCATAGAAGCAAGCTAGAAGCTTGAAATTTCGGATTTAAGAAGAAGAGAAATTGTACTATCCGTGTAGCGAAAACAAAGGCGCTGATCAGCTTCGCAGTTACTGCGAAGCTGATCTGCGCCTTTGTTTTCGGATAGGCAAAAATCCGGTTTTCTCATGACGCGGCTCATTTCTTGTTGCGGCTCAAACTAGAATTTTGATTTATTCTCCTGAAGGCTTGTCTACAGCACAAACTAAATAGTATTTGACCAATGATATTCATGATTGTTTACTGTAGTACCAGAATACTTTTTACGTCTACCTTAATGAATTACTGTAGATCCAGAAATATGCATAGGAGAACTTAATTTTCGCTAATATTCGCGAATTGGTTGCCTCACGAATTCAAAGTTCTCGCTAATAAAGAGTCACTATAAACATTATAGAATTCATGGACACTCGCTCGCGAATGCAAGAACTCGCTAATAATTCGGAAATAGAAAATTCGCAAAATAAAAGTCACTCAAAATTTTCCGAATTTACAGTATGTTAGTGTCATTAAGCAACTTCCAACAAATAAATGAGCCGCCTCATGGGAAAACCAACAATCTGCTTAGGCGAAAACAAAGGCGCAGATCAGCTTCGCGGTAACCGCGAAGCTGATCAGCGCCTTTGTTTTCGCTACTCGGATAGTACAGTTCCTCCTCTACTTAAATCCGAAATTTCAAGCTTCTAGTTCTTTTCTTTGCTTGTACAGGCCGGTTTGTGTCGGACCTGTTCGGAAACCACATTGTTGGTTTTCCCACGAGGCGGCTCAAATGTAAATCAAACAAACTATGGATCACAAATTGAGCAACAAATAAGGATGCAGAGCCACAATCACAAGGACATATGAGCTGCTTCACGAACCCAAAAAACTGGATTTTGTTTATGCGAAAACTAAAACATAGGTGCATATCACCTGTGCAGTAAATGCACAGCTGATCAGCCCCTTTGTTTTTGCTTCACAGATAGTACAGTCCCTCTTCTCTTTTAATCGCTTCTAGCCTTCTTCAGAGATTGTATGGGCTGATTTATGTCTGACCTGGTTGCAAACCCAAATACTTCTTTTCTTGGGTCGCAACTCATATGACAGTGTGGTTGACTAGTTGGTGATAAAAAAGTATAATTAAGTTCATGATCTATTTGCGGGTGTTCATAAGCTATGAGGAACTTTATTTTTTTATTGTTGAGCCACATCATGATTAAACCAACAATGTCATTTTCAAACAGGTCAAACACAAACTGAGCTATACAAGCACAGAAGATGGCTAGAGGCTGGAAATTTTTGATTTAGAAAGAAGAGGTATTGTACTATACATGTAGCAAAAACCAAAGGCGCTGATCTGCACCTTTGTTTTTGCATATGCAGATTGTTGGTTATCTCATGCGGCAGCTCAGTGTTCTTGTTTGTCATAATATCATTGTCTATAAGTGCTAACTGGATAAACACATCATTAACTGAATTTGCAAACACTGTAAATATGACCCATTATGTGCTGTCTCTTTGCTGCAAATCAGTGATCTATGTTAATCTACTGTCCCTGTGCAAATTCAGATATTGTGTTATGTAAACCGTTTATTTCAAGGATTTCATTATTATATTGAGCCAGTTCTATTAAGAACATATAGAAGAACTTTGTCAATTCCTATTCATACAGTTCAACCTCATTTTAACACACCTCATTTCAATACGACACGGCCATGTCATGTCTCATAAAATGATTATTTTGCTATGTCCATTGTTACGATAACCTCATTATAACACAGAATTCACTTATAACGTGGTCCGTTTCTATGGACCTTAAAGATAGCATTATAATGAGGTTGACCTGTGATGAAAAAATGATTGTGTCTTCAGTCCAACTAACAGCTGATCTACAATACACATTTGAGCCAAGTCATGAGATTTTTGGATATGCGTAAACAAAGGCACAGATTAGCGTTGCAGATATTGCACATCAGGGCCAAGTTGTTCAAAACTAACGACGTTAGTTAACATTTCCTTAAAATTTCAAACATTATTATTACAAATACACTGTAATTTTTTGTTGAAAAAATGTGAGAATCCTTTGCACAAATACACTGTTATTTTTTGTTGAAAAAATGTGAGAATCCTTTGCACTGCAAAGGATTCTCACATTTTTTTCAACAAAAAAATTACAGTGTATTTGTTACTTTAGCTGATATTTGCTTAACAAATTTATGTCTTAACGATATCGTTAAGCTAACGATGCTTTAAACAAATGGGTCCTGATGAGCGCCTTTGTTTCTGCTTCATGGATAGAACTATTCCTCCTCTACTAATATCCAAAACTTAAAGCTTCTTGCCTTTTTCTGTGACTCTATAAGCAAGTTTGTTTTGGACCGGATGGGAATCCCTGAAGACCAGTTTTCTCTCATCACAGCTCACTTATGATGCTCTTCCTTCTATCATGAGAAAACACATCCATGAAAAGCATACCCCATCAAGCCCCACTTTTATATAGAAAAAACTGGGGGTATGCAGGGGTATACCTATTTTTCTTATTTTTGATCCAAAACATACATTATGATAGTCCTTAGAACCGCCTCAGCGATGCGGTTCTAACATGTACCCACAATCTATGTTTTGAGCAAAAATAAGAAAAATAACAAATATTTTCTACTGAAAATTTTCAATTTTTACAACTTCAAAAAATCTCTGTATATTGCATGGACATATTTTTGTAATGACTAAAAAGCATAATCAACCATGCGCGGATCCAGAAAATTTTCTCAGGGGGGTCCAAATTCCCAGAAGGAGTCTGAAGGAAAATTTCAACATGGCAAAAATTAATAATCTGGCAATTCCACAAACTGCCTCACCTTTTGTGCTGTTCAATACAATATTATAAATGTATCTTGATTTTGTCTATTACTATCATATCACATCCCTAAATCATTAAATCTAACCTAGTGCATCAAAATATAGACACTGCTAAATAACACAGCTAATATGACTTACAAATAACAAAACAACAGTTTTGGCATAAATATTATGTAAATGCTTTTAAGATACAATTTAAAAAAAAAAAATAGTTGCATTAATGCACTTAACTATTTATCGCAATGGTTATGGTTTTAGAGAAACAGCTAGATCTATAACTATAAAACTCTTGACCCTGATTTCAGTTGGCTTTCAATCAATCAGAAAAGAATAAAATAAGAAGCACATATTTTAACGAAAACTAAAACATTTAAAATATTGAGACTGAGTCATTGATTTAAAAAATTTAAAGGTTCCAAGTTTGCCAATTTCTCGATAGAAATCTTTGTTGTATAATAATCATTTAATTCTTCTTGCTAAATATATTTTTAATACATTGCTTCTTTGGAAAACTGGCATTTATCTTCCTCTATTAGAAGATGTGCTTCTTTCCCATTCTTCTAAGCCCAGTATAGCACAACCCTGTCTCAGCCTAAACTTCCAATGGTCACAGACTGAAATTTCACAATCCTTAAAATCCTTCAAATATGAAAACTCATAAAAATATATATGTAAACTCACAAAAAAAAATGGTTATTTTTCACAATTCTAAAATAAATATATTGACTTTTTAAAATGTTTTAAAAGAAAGCCACTACTTGTAAAATGATGTAAAATACAACACCACTGAGGAGTAATTTCCATCATTCCCAGTGTGCACCCTCCTTAATACTCTTAAACAAGTATGTTTGCATTACCCCCTTCCCTTTCACTGAGATCTCCCCGCGATACTCAAACTCCATCTTCTCTCCCAGAAGCTTGGCAGTAGCCTCTGGCACCTGTATCCTCTCCTTCTCGCCAGTCGAGTACATCCTGCTGGCTATATTGACGGTATCCCCCCAGATATCGTACAGCAGTTTGGTAGTGCCGATAACTCCCGCTGTAACCTCACCATAGTTGTACCCAATGTTGAGAATGAAATCAAAGTTGAAGATACTGTCGTTAAACCTCTTTATAGCTTTCTGTAGTTCCGTAGCGAACTCCATCAGGGCAAACAAGTGAGCATGGGGATGCTTATTTTGTGCCCTCGCAGGCTCGTTCAATCCCGATGCTGCCATGAATGTGCTACTGATTGTCTTGATTTTCTCAACATCCTTGAAGCGAGCATCATCTAAAAGGTCCTCGTAATCACTAACCAGTTCGTTCAACACCCGCAAAAACTCTCTCCCACCTTCAAATGTCTCATCATAGATTTCATTAAAGTTAACAATAGCAGCAAAGATCACACCAACGTCTTTGTGGTTTTTAGAGTACTTGGATGTTTTTCGCACCTGCTCTGACACGTGTTGTGGTATAATATTATGCAATAACCAGTCTGCTTGGTCCTTATTTTCCTGCATGATCTGTTTAAGTTCCCAAGCTTGAGCATCCCCATGGTAATTCAGTCGGTAACTGATCTCCGAATCCCGATTCAAAATTCCAATCAGTATTACCAATAGGAGGGTATCTAGGATAATTTCATAGAGCTGGATGCCAGAATAGAGAGGCCCATATCCGCCGTCGCTACCCGACATGTTGGGGATTGTTGTATTAACATCCGAGGAATTCATTGTAACAATCTGGGTCACAGAGATGGGAGCCTCTGTGGAGGTGAAGGGAACCTTCCGGCACTCAATCAATGCCATGATGAGGATCAGCGCCAGTCCCGACAGGAACGCTAGACTCGTCTTCATCCACGAGCTCAGCGTCGTGAAGTTGGTGAAGTGTAGCAGTGATACAACTATACAGAAACAGAAGTACCGGTCACTCCACTCCAGACTGGTCATCAGGGAGCAGGAGAAGTTGGAGTAAACCGCCACGGCGGGGATACTGGCCACCACGGCACCCAGAAAGTTCCGGAAATACCAGCCTGAGGTCAACTGACTGAG
Organism: Rugalucina vietnamica; assembly: GCA_964017185.1. Taxonomy (NCBI): domain Eukaryota; kingdom Metazoa; phylum Mollusca; class Bivalvia; order Lucinida; family Lucinidae; genus Rugalucina; species Rugalucina vietnamica. The sequence goes on along the minus strand of OZ024869.1, from coordinate 34,026,836 downwards.
TTTAAACCATAGCCCACCCTCTGTCTGCTCTGAATACTTGATTGTCATAACAGCGCGAGTCAAATTCAGCACTTCCAGCATGAGTGAAATGAGGAATACGATAATCCACGGTAACTGACAATCAAACACGACGAAACAGTAAATGGAAACAATAGCAAATACGACGAATGAGATGAAAATTTCCAGAAATGAGTGGTATTTTGGTGCCGATATCGTATGAAGCTGATGTTGATCCTCCATGTAGTGGTCACGGTATTTCTCCTCCAGTGTCGGGTCATTGAATGACAGTGTAAACATGTTGACAGGAGGCTTGTAGAAGTACTCCTTGTTGGTGATGCCATCCTGTATAGACTTGACGATGTGCATGTCGGTGTGGTAGTTCACCGTGCGAATCTTGGTCCAGGTTTCATTGATGGGCTCCAGAGTCGGGTCAAAGCCCTCATCTGAAAATAGAAAATCAGACTCAACATGTGAAAATCTATTCAAAGTCAAAGGATTATTGAGCCTTCACATGATAAATCCAACAATGTGGGAATCTGATCAGGCCCGACATTAACTGGCCTCTATAGACACAGAAGCATGCTAGAGGCTTTCGATTATGGATTTAAGAAGAGGCATTGTAGTATCTGTGTATCGAAAACAAAGACACTGATCCGCTGTACAGTCACTGCACAGCTGATCTGCGTCTTTCTTTTCGCATATGCAGATTGTTAGGTTACTCATGCTGCTGCTCATAAATCAAAACTGAGGATCAGCTTGCATATCTTGAATTTCTTGCAAGAACTTCTATCCTTTAGAAATATAATATTAGAGATGAGATTAGCCACCTCTTACATTTTTATTGCAATTGCCCTAGTCTTGATGTTCTTTATTTCCCATGTGATCTAGAGGCCAAGCCTATGGGCGGGGCGACATCAAAACCTGCCAGTGACGTTGTTTGTTTACTCTTGTTGGCGTGACATTGGTTGCATTTCGCCATGATGTTGAGCGCGAAAATTAGACTTCTTGGCTGTTCCAAAATTACGTTAAGTCGGATTCAAATAACATGAAAGTGAGCCATGATATGTGCATATAAAAATCTGATACTTGATTGATAATTTAAAATGTAAATAGAAGTATTGAAATTAAGATTTTAGCTGTCACTGGATGATGAAAAACATTAGCTGTTTTAATGTCTCCGAGAAGCCCTTCGGGCTTCACAAACATTAAAACAGCCTAGTGTTTTTCCAGTGAAAGCTAAAATCTGAATTTCAATACTTCAGTGAGTTTTCCAAATCTATATGTATAGAGAGACCAGCTGACCTATTAAGGGTAGGGGCATTGTAACAGGACACCAGCCAATAGAAACATTCTTACAAGAATTGACATTTGGAAATTTTTGACAATTTTGGGCATTTCAGATAGCATAAAATATATCATGTCAGGAGCATATAATCTCTCATTATAGGCTCCTGATCATGTATATTAAAATATACACATAGACAATGACCTCTATCTCAAAAGATATAAGGCACAAAACATATGTCTATAAGGAAATGCTATATAATTATATAGAGATTCCTAAATACCTAAGCAAAAGTTTAATTACTTCCGTATTTAATTATGTTCTTTTTTGCCCAACCCTGAGGGTAGTCTAACAAAAACCAAGGCATGTCGAAAATGAAATATTGCAAAAGACTATCAAACTAAAAAGGTGGCAAATCATAATTTCTCCATATGAAGTATAATGACTAGAAAATCTGATGCCAACCATGCGCATTCTAGATAGTATGACAAAACCAGAATTTCCATCTTTCTCCTATTGTTTAAATGAGCAGTGGCATGGGAAAACCAACAATCTGCATAGGCGAAAACAAAGGCGCAGATCAGCTTCGCAGTAACTGCGAAGCTGATCAGAGCCTTTGTTTTCGCTACACGGATAGTACAATTTCACCACCTTTCTAAATCCACAATTTCTAGCCTTTAACTGTGCAGCCCGGTTTGTGTCGTACCTGGTCGGAACCCAAGTTGTTGGTTTTCTCACGCACAGGCTCAAATGATAAGCTGGTTTGTGTCTTCCTCAAAGACATAGGATTTCCTCGGTTTCAGCCCAATACAATCACACCTCAAACATGCAAATAATGCAATATAATGTGTATACATGTACATCAACCATATTTCTCACATAATATGAGAAGCTAATATAATGTCTCCCCAATATCAATACTAGCTGTGAGACTAGTTAACACCATGTAACCTGATAAAGTGATATGCAACAATTAGGTGTATTGACTTTAATGAGGTAGTCATTATAAATCATCAGCACTCCCACATGGCTTCAAAAAACTAGAGAGAAGCCCTAAATCAGCAAAAGAACTCAAGAGTGGCACATTTGTCAATTTCAGTATGTGTTCGCTGCGATTTTTAAAGCGCACGCCTCATTATCTTTATCATATAAAATTGCTTTATTATGTGGATAATGTAATGTCATAAAATATGAGATGGCCAAAAACTACATGACATATTTTTTTAACTACATGACATATTTTTTTTCGGAATTTGTCAAACACCATGACAACAGCCATGACAAAAGCTTAATTTTGGTAAATGTCCACTTTATAGGTGATAAAATGCTTTTTTATTCATATCATTTGATAAAACAGAAGGAGAGTTAATAAATTTCATGTAAAATGATTGCTTGTGTAATCATACCCTCCACTTTGGGTTTCATACAAATGAGCCGCCCCATGAGAAAACCAACAATCTGCATATGCGAAAACAAAGGCGCAGATCAGCTTCGCGGTAACCGCGAAGCTGATCAGCGCCTTTGTTTTCGCATCACAGATAGTACAATTCCTCTACTTTCTAAATCCAAAATTTCCAGCCTCTAACCATCTTCTGTGACTGTACAGCCCGTTTTGTGTCAGACTGGGTCGGAACCCAAGTTGTTGGTTTTCTCATGCACAGGCTCATTTCATATAAAATAATTGCTTGTGTAATCATACCCTCTACTTTGGGTTTCATACAAAGGTGTAGCCCGATCCTGCTGCTGTCAAATGCCCCTATCAAATTTGAGCCTCGACGCGAGAAAACCGGTCTTCGGGGTTTCCGACCAGGTCCGACATAAATCGGCCTGTACAGAAACAGAAGAGGCTAGAAGCTTGAAATTTCGGATTTAAGAACAAGAGAAATTGTACTATCCGTGTAGCGAAAACAAAGGCGCTGATCAGCTTCGCGGTTACCGCGAAGCTGATCTGCGCCTTTGTTTTCGCATAGGCAAAATTCCGGTTTTCTCACGATGCGGCTCATTTCATAATAAGTACCGTGTCATGTAATGTCATAAAATATGAGATGGCCAAAAACTACACGACATATTTTTTTTCGGAATTTGTCAAACACCATGACAACAGCCATGACGACAGCTTTAATTTTGGTAAATGTCCACTTTATAGGTGATAAAATGCTTTTTTATTCATCATTTGATAAAACAGAAGGAGAGTTAATAAATTTCATATAAAATGATTGCTAGTGTAATCATACCCTCCACTTTGGGTTTCATACAAATGTGTAGCCCGATCCTGCTGCCGACAAATGCCCCTATCAAATTTGAGCGGCGACGCGAGAAAACCGGTCTTCGGGGTTTCCGACCAGGTCCGACACAAACTGGGCTGTACAGTCACAGAAAAGAGCTAGAAGCTTGAAATTTCGGATTTAAGTAGAAGAGGAAGTGTACTATCCGTGTAGCGAAAACAAAGGCGCTGATCAGCTTCGCGGTTACCGCGAAGCTAATCTGCGCCTTTGTTTTCGCATATGCAGATTGTTGGTTTTCCCATGAAGCAGCTCATTTGATAAAACATGAGAGTTAATAAATTTCATATAAAATGATTGCTTGTGTAATCATACCCTCCACTTTGGGTTTGATACAAAGGTGTAGCCCAATCCTGCTGCTGTCAAATGCCCCTATCAAATTTGAGCCGCGACGCGAGAAAACCGGTCTTCGGGGTTTCCGACCAGGTCCGACATAAATCGGCCTGTACAGTCACAGAAAATGGCTAGAAGCTTGAAATTTCGGATTTAAGAAGAAGAGAAATTGTACTATCCGTGTAGCGAAAACAAAGGCGCTGATCAGCTTCGCGGTCACCGCGAAGCTGATCTGCGCCTTTGTTTTCGCATAGGCAATAATCCCGTTTTCTCACGATGCGGCTCATTTCATAATAAGTACCGTGTCATGTGTATCTGTATCAGGCTACAAGGTGTTCTACAACTAGCTAAAGCATATACATGTCCATTTTGCTGTAAATCTGTATAACCATATAATGATGAATAGTACATATACTGATTCTCTTTGCAAACACAAATCTTTGTTAAATCTCAAATAATTTATTCCATAAATCCGAATAGTTACATGTAGATATATAGGGAGCAGTAAAAAACGAAAAAATCAAACAGCGAATTTTGTTTAAAACTATACTGTTGCAGCTGCAGTGATTTTCAGTGGAAAACAAACTTCAACAATACTAGGACATTGTTCAAGAAAAAAAAATGTTGAAGCCCCCATGTTTGTGAAAATACCTGAGCTGGACAAAATGTACCTGATCCTACTGATCTAAGTTACAAGCCTCAAGTATTAAAAAACATTAACAGAATCAATTTAAGCATGTTATTGCATAGCTAACTTGTCTAAATCATATGACGATAGGAACATTCTGTTAAAATCAGCTATGCAATTATGCAAGCCGATTAAATGTTTTTTTTTTCTTCAAACTACATGTTAACAGTCACTGGTCGTGAGTAAACCGCCATTAAATCTATTTAAACACTAGAAAAAGTGCCTTGAGAGGCACGTATACCCCCGGCTGGTAGCCACCAATCCCCCTTCCCTACCCCCTACCTAAACAACCCGCCACATGCTCACCCCTGACATTGAACCTCACATCACCAATGAAAGACAGTACCCTTATCAAGTACATTTTCGAAATAAGCAGTGTTAAGTACTTTGCATACAAACATGGGGGAGTGTAGTTTTAGAATGACATATCTATTTTAGAGCGGTATACAGAGATGACGTGTATACCCAATCTAGGACATAAGCACGGACATTGTGGGTCAGGTCCTCAGTCCTAGATTGAAATGAAAGTAGAATGTCATTCTAAAAAAAAAAAAAAAAAAAAAAAAAAAAAAGTTCTAGATCTTGACCTCAGGTCCCACCCCACCCCCATGCATGGACCCTTGGGTCTAGCCCTTACGTCGTACCTATGTTGTGTTGTAAGCATGAACACTTTCTGACACATGGTTGTCAAGATATAGACATACAGAATATTAACTTGGTAACTATTGTATTTTATGTGTCCTAGATTTTGACCTTCAGTCCCACCCCTAGAGTTTGGTGCCATGGAATTTAATTCAACCCTGAAGGGTATCTATGATCCAAACAGGAATACATTCCTATAAGTATTTGTTAAGATATGAACTTGGAGATGAAAAAACACTATGTAAATAGCACATTTTCAAGGTGACCTAGATTTTGACCTCTAGCCCCACCCCCGGGCATGGACCCAGGGTCCGAACTCACAGAAACAAAGCAAACCCTATAGGGTACCTACGGTTAAAATATGAATGGTTTCTGATCATTGGTTCATGAGATATACACCACCAGAGAAACTTAAACCAAAACTTTGACCCAAATAAAAGGTGACCTAGATTTTGACCTCTAGCCCCACCCCCGAGCATGGACCCAGGGTCCGAACTCACAGAAACAAAGCAAACCCTATAGGGTACCTACGGTTAAAATATGAATGGTTTCTGATCATTGGTTCATGAGATATACACCACCAGAGAAACTTAAACCAAAACTTTGACCCAAATAAAAGGTGACCTAGATTTTGACCTCTAGCCCCACCCCCGAGCATGGACCCAGGGTCCGAACTCACAGAAACAAAGCAAACCCTATAGGGTACCTATGGTTAAAATATGAATGGTTTCTGATCATTAGTTCATGAGATATACACCAGCAGAGAAACTTTAACAAAAACTTTGACATGAATTCCACGAACGTTCCGAAATAACGAACGAACTAACGAACGAACGAACGAACATACGAATGGAAAAGCGAAAACTATATACCCGTCGGCATAAATGCCGGGGGTATAACTAGTATAAGTTGTCTCCCTTTGAGGTTTACTTTAAGATTTGTTCACCTAAAGGCAGGAATATTGCTCAATGGCAATGGCTGAAAACAATGAAAACATACACCAGGTATGAGAATCACATGCAGGAAGACAGGAAAGGTCTGTTAGACAAGGAGTATCAAGAAACCCATCAATTTTTTTCTATATCGCTCAGTCTCTTTGGGGATACAAAACAAATGAGCCTTCTCAGTTAAATAGATGATGCTCTAGCTGAGCTCTTCAATATTTACATTTCGAAAACCGTTAGCAAAGCAAGGCTTATTATTTTTATATGGACAATCAACTAGCATGCTTGTCTTTTACTTAGGGAAGTTGGTAGGGGGTAGGGGTTGAGAGGGACAGAATGGTAGCAGGTAGGCCTAGCTGCTTATATAACAAATAAATCTGGCAAAATATTTCCTCTTTTATCAAGCCGTGAAATGATAGAGCAAAATTTGATCAAGTAATAAGATCTAATTCCCAATTGGCTATATTATTACAGACTATGACGGATGCAACAGCCTGCACCATAAATTATAGAATTATAGTGAACAAAACGGTGGAAAAGACATCTTCTAGGTTGATGACATAGACAAACCACAGAAAACAGCCACACACATTTCTCAGTTTCACATGTAGATGATAAATTACACGAGTTCAAAGATCTAGAAATATAGATGACATAAAACATTTATTTGATACATTTTTGAAAGGATTTTGAATGCATTAAGAGCAGCAATTCTGGTGTATTTTTCACAAACACTATATACAGAACAACAACCCTCAACATTGGTGGCCAGTACATATAAGCAACTACAAAGCACACACAATAGGTATATAACCTGCTAAATCAAACTGATGACATCCCGTCTTACCAGCTGACATAGCCGACATCGCCGACATATGTCGCGTTAATTTAGCGTGCAGCTGTATCGGTGATGCACTCTGCTCCGTATTTTTGGTTCTAAGTTTTGGCGACGGTGTGACCGACGCAGACTGCACAGAGGGGGGCGGGGTGCAGGGTTTGGACGCTACTTTTCCTGTTTAAAATAAGACATACAAAGCTAAAGGGTGCAATGTACACACTGACATAAAGCAGTTAATGACACAGAAGCATATTAAAGCGCAAAATTAGTAACCGCCAAAATCCTAAACTTTCAGAATGTTGTGGACAAACTGAGCAGACCAGTATCAGACTGCAACTAGAATTTGTTTTCTATGTGAAAACTGATGTCTCCCCCCTTTCTATGTGCATGTCCAAAATATGCAAGCAAGAGTTATAGTTCTTGTGCATCACATATCCTGTCATTCTGTTTTATAAGTGTACAAAGTTTCATTGAAATATCTCTTACGGTTTTCAAGTTATACAGCAGACACGAAATTGAATGAAAAATAATCAAAGGGAAATAACTCCAAAGATATGCAAGCAAGAGTTATGGTTCTTTAGCATGACACATCATCTCATCGTGCTTTATAAGTGTACCAAGTTTCATTGAAATATTTCTTATGGTTTTCAAGTTATAGAGTGGACATGAAATTGTATGGAAAAATAATCAAAGGGAAATAACTCCAAAGATATGAAAGCAAGAGTTATAATTCTTGTGCATGACACATCGTCTCATTATGTTTTATAAGTGTACCAAGTTTCACTGAAATTTCTCTTACGGTTTTCAAGTTATAGGGTGGACACGAAATTGTATGGAAAATAATCAAAGGGAAATTACTCCAAAGATATGCAAGCAAGAGTTATGGTTCTTTAGCACGACATGTAATCTCATTGCGCTTTATAAGTGTACCAAGTTTCATTGAAATAACTCTTACGATTTTCGAGTTATAAAGCGGACACGAAATTGTATGGAAAATAATCAAAGGGAAATAACTCATAAAATACTCAAGCCAGAGTTACGGTTCTTGTGCAAGACACATCGTCTTATCATGCTCAATAAGTGTACCAAGTTTTATTGAAAAATCTTAAACGGTTTTCAAGTTATACAGCGGACACGAAATTGTATCGAAAATAATCAAAGGGAAATAACTCCAAAAATACTCAAGCCAGAGTTATAGTTCTTGAGCATGACACATCGTCTCGTCGTGGTTTACAAGTGTACCAAGTTTCATTGAAAAATCTTTAACGGTTTTCAAGTTATACAGCGGACACGAAATTGTATCGAAAATAATCAAAGGGAAATAACTCCAAAAATACTCAAGCCAGAGTTATGGTTCTTGTGCATGACACATCGTCTCGTCGTGGTCTACAAGTGTACCAAGTTTCATTGAAAAATCTTTAACGGTTTTCAAGTTATACAGCGGACACGAAATTGTATCGAAAATAATCAAAGGGAAATAACTCCAAAAATACTCAAGCTAGAGTTATGGTTCTTGTGCATGACACATCGTCTCGTCGTGGTTTACAAGTGTACCAAGTTTCATTGAAAAATCTTTAACGGTTTTCAAGTTATACAGCGGACACGAAATTGTATCGAAAATAATCAAAGGGAAATAACTCCAAAAATACTCAAGCTAGAGTTATGGTTCTTGTGCACGACACATCCTCTCGTCGTGGTTTACAAGTGTACCAAGTTTCATTGAAAAATCTTTAACGGTTTTTAAGTTATAGAGCGGACACGATTTGTGACGGACAGACAGACAGACAGACAGACAGACGGACGGACGGACAGACGCACGGGGAAAAACAATATGTCTCCCGACCCTGTCGGGGGGAGACATAACTATGGGGCAATCTGAAAATGTTCTGTACTGTTGTACTGTCTGCAATGCAGCTTTTGGAGGCCTTACAAAGAAAGATATATTTATACTACGGCTATTTTTTGAATTCACAAAGCTTCAGAGTTTGACGGTACTACCATATTCACCCCATTACCTGTCATAGATGCTATAAAAAATAAGAGTTGTCGCAGGACTGCGTAACTGGCCTAACTTGTGCTTTGCCACTAAATCTATTAAATCTATGACCCAAGACCTTGACCTCAAGGTCAATCAGGTGGGCCATGATGATACAGCAAAAAACTTCAGACCAATACCTACCAACTTGCAGAGTATCAACTTGATCCATTTACATATTTAAGAGATATAGACTTAAAAAATTTCAAAGTCTGTGACCTTGAACTCAAAGTCTGTGACCTTAACATCTGAGCAATGCCGAAGACATTTAACATCTGAGCAATGCCGAAGCCAATGCCAACGCCGGTGTGAGTGCAATAGCTCTTTCTGTACTTTCTAACAGGTGAGCTAAAAATGGATTTTGTTATCAATTGTCTGTTTTGTTGAGTCCATTAAAATATGCTGTATTTACATTATTTGTAAATGTGTATCTTTTTTATTTTTTCGCATTCGAAGATGGCACTTACAAACTAAACATTTCAAGAATATGGCATCATATTGGGTGAATATGGTACAGCAAATGCAACAAGAATATGTGAAAATGCTTTAAAAATGAAATGATAAACATTTTTTTGTCTAAATATTCTCCGAATAATACACCATGCATGTGCAATTCAATATGAGCTGCGAAGCTGATCTGCGTCTTTGTTTTCGCATATGCAAATTGTTGGTTTTCCCACGAGACGGCTCATATATTGATATCCACAATAGTTGAGACATGCTTAACTGATGCATATACAATGTATGAACCTCTTCCTAAGAAATAATTTCTGACCTGGTCCCAAGGTTATAAAACTTTTTTCATGCTCAGCTCAGCCAAGACTAAAATTTATCCTGCTCATACATGGGCGGATCCAGAGGGGGGGACAGGGGGTCCAGACCCCCCCTGGAATTGCCAGATTATTAATTTTTGCCATTTTGAAATTTTCCGTCAGACCCCTTCTGGGAATTTGGATCCCCCCTGAGAAAATTTTCTGGATCTGCACATGTCATAAATGTTAAAATGCCAAAAATTGTTGGCATTGTAACATTTTATTAGCAGGATAAATTACAGGCTTTGGAGTTCTAAACCTTCAATTTCAATATATTTGGGCTATTTCAATATTTATGATTTCAGTATTTATGAGGATTTGAAATTTCAAGCTCAGCTGAGTTGAGCATGAAAAAAGTTTTCTAACCTCGGGGCCTGGTAGCAAATGATTGTGAGGCTGGACATCTTAGATACAGATTATACATTTGCAACATGAATAAAGATACTTGTCAATACAGAAACATCTGTAAAATTTCTTGTAAAGAGGTTCGTTAAGTAAATATTCTAACGATTTAGACCAAAACAATCTTGAATTCATAGAAAAAACATATATCATTTGAGCTGCATCATGAGAAAAACAGATTTTTGCCTATGCGAAAACAAAGGCACAGATCAGCTGTGCTGTAACTTCACAGCTGATCAGCGCCTTTGTTTTCACTACATGAATAGTACAATTTCTCTTCTTCCTAAATCCCAAATTTCAAGCTTCCACAGATCGGTTTGTGTCAGACCTGGTGGGAAACCCAGAAGACCGTTTTCTCAAGACGCGGCTCATATTGTTTCCCTGAATGTAACATTTTGTTTCTGTTACTGAGCTCTTTCCTGTGAGTGTTCAAATTTATTAGAATATTTACTATAAATATAATTGTAAATTAACTAAATGAAAAATATGTGCTTGACAAAGAAAAACACTTTTGTACTGACAAATTCTCTGAAAATGAATTCCATAAGAGCCTTGTTTATTAGACCAGAATGACTTAAAATAGTAAACATGGTCACATTAATTAGTTGGCCTTGAAACTTTGGATATTATCTATCTAGACAGCAAACAACAAACATGTATTTGATCAGAATTTCTCTTTTTCACAGCCTAGCTAGTCATTATCTAAAAATAGGTAGCATTAAAACAAGAAACCTATCTGATTTGGGCAATGTGGGTGCAGCCATATTTGCGTCACCAGATCATGTGATCTGTTTGATTGGCCCATTCAAACTTGTTTGGTCTGTCAGTTTACGCTTACGAGAATCTTCTTGAAGGCTTGACCATGTGGCATTTTATTGATTATGTTTCTATTGCAGAAAATATTATTATTCTATCACCAATGTTTACTGTTTACAACAACATTTCCGTCGCTGTAAAAACAATTATCTATTTCTTTTGTTTTACTTGAATAAATATATGATTTTCCACTTGTTATTTATTTGTGTATAAATACAAGGAGTTAACAGTCGCCCAATCCTATTTATCCTGTAGGATAGTGATACGTTAAGACAGTCCAATGTTTGAAGAATATGGACATGCACAGACAATGCCTAGCTAGTCTGTATTACTTTTCCAAGACTGAAAAGCTGAACAGTCTATGCTAATCTTTGGAGTTCATTTAACAAGGCTCTATTATGATTAAGTATACGGCCAATACTTTCTCAACCATCTTACTTTACAAAACAGCAGTACTAAAATATACATCTATGAAACATTAAGCAAACACTGTTACTTTAAAAGACATTACGAAAACGCGCCCTTGCAATATACAGAGAATTTTTTCAGCTGTAAAAATTGAAAATTTCATTGTAAAAATTTTTGACTTTTTTTACGAATTGCTCAAAACATGTATTGTGGGTACACCTTAGAACCGCCTCACCGAGGCGGTTCTAACGAGTACCCACAATGTATGTTTTGGATCAAAAATAAGAAAATTAGGTATACCCCTGTATACTCCATTTTTAATATATAAACTTGGGGTATAAGGAGGTATATATTACATGGACATGTTTTCGTGATGAGAAAATAAGAAACAAAATTAAAGAGACTTTAAAATGCAACAAATCTACTTTCAAGAAAAAAAAAATAATAAAACATTAGCCTGTTTGAAACAAGGGACTGAAAACATTTTTTTTTTTGGTGCAAAAGTTTAAATGAATTTTTCACCATCAAACAAGATGTTGCTCTGGTGTGGTAATGCAGCTGCACTCACAAGAGATCAAACTTACCAGAACTAAACCATCCTAACTTAGACTGGTTGGTGAGCATATGAGCCGTGCCATGAGAAAACCAGATTTTTGCCTATACGAAAACAAAGGCACAGACCTGCTTCGCGGTTACTGCGAAGCTGATCAGCTCCTTTGTTTTCGCTATTCGGATAGTAAAGACCCTCTTTTTGTTAAATTTGAAATTTCAAGATTCTAGCACTTTTCTGTGGCTGCACAGACCCATCTGTGACGCACCTGGTCGGAAACCCCGAAGACCGGTTTTCTCGCTTCGCAGCTCATATTCTAAGACCAAGGAATCAGTTTTATAGTGACCTGTGGAACAAAATACACTTCAAACCATGTCTGCAAGCAAATATCCACACACTCTGTCTGAAAATTCTGTAAAGTCTATGGATAAAAGTCATCATAAACCATACAGATTTTCTCAAACATTGTCGCTTGAAGTTATACCCATAAATGAAAAAAATATGCTCTAAAATAACAGTAACTACAAGTAGTCTACATGCCGTGCAGACACTTGTCTGAAGCATTATTTATATGATTTATGACTAAAACTTCCAAGCAGCTGTGTCTCAAACAAGAACATTCATGTAACATTGCAAGACAAAATGACCAGAAATATACCAACCAGTATCTCCCTTTTCGTCGAGGTTTTTGAGGGAGTTGTTGAGGTGTGCACTGGCAAGAAGAGCTGTAGTAGTTACACCATTCACGTCTGTCACCTTCAAGTATAGCAACATAAACTATATAAATCAGGAGTGGCAATCGGTATTATGTTAAATCAAATGACTTTGGTATGTCTTGCAATTTTCAGGACAATTTTCAAATTAAAAGTAGTATTTTTGTTGTTAATTCTTAACAGATATCTACAAATGAAATGTGCCTGTAGGTTAGAGTTTCACCTATGCATTGCAATGCCCAGGTTGGCGTCTGGACTGGCTGGAAATTTTAGGACATAAAACTTAATTGCAAAAAGCCTAATTAAAACATGTCTAATGGTTAGAGTTAAAGCATCACCATGTTGTATTCTTTGCTCAAAAATACCTCTTTCTCCATGCTGTGGCTGTCATTCATCAAGTTATCAGATTCTGTGGCATTTGGTATTGTTTGGTCCGTGTCTACATTGACTGTTACTGACTCTGGCTTCACGCTGCTACCTGCTGGCTCCTTTACTGTTGACAGTGGCTTCTTACGTCCAGTGATGAAGTAGGTCTTGATCGCTGCAAATGATCAAACAAACAGATACAAGGTTAATACGGCATTAATTTGTAAAATTGGTACAAAATACCAACAGGCAAGTCGAACAGCGAGCGCTAATGCTAATGTTTTTCGGAAACAAGCAGGGTGTGGGCTTAAAAGAGCATGTGCGCTGATTAGAACGAATATGGTACATGTCTCTGTCTCATGCTGAACAACATCATATCATTATTTTCTTCATGTTTTATATTACCGGTATTATTTTTTGCTCACTTTTGTTTTGTTTGTGTTTGGTCATTTCATTCTTAAAGCTTTACTTTCATGGTAAAAAGCTGAGGTCCATAGACTCCAGGAAATGAGCCATTAAATGATCTTAAATTCTTCTAAACTATACCAGCTTTTCAAGAAAATTCCAAAACCTCCCTGAAATGAACCTAGAATTTTCCTGTATATTCTATACATTTTTCAAAAAACCCTGAAATGAAAGAAAAATATTTGCGTGATTCAAACTCATCACATGTATGGAGGTCATGTTAATACACAGTCAGCACTGGTTTCCTTAAAACAATATTCATATACACAACTCTCCAGAGTACTTTAATACTTTTGTCCCATGCAGCATGTCTGACAGCGTATCATGATGTGTGTCTGTCATACTTTATATTTATCCCAGGCAGCATGTTTGACAGTGTATCGTGATAAGTATATGACATACTTACTCTTATCCCATGCAGCATGTCTGACAGTGTATCGTGATAAGTATATGACATACTAACTCTTATCCCATGCAGCATGTTTGACAGTGTATCGTGTTAAGTATATGACATACTTACTCTTATCCCATGCAACCAAGTATCGTGATGTGTGTTTGTCATACTTACATTTATCCCATGCAGCATGTTTGACAGCGTATCGTGATGTGTCTGTCATACTTACTCTTTAACTCTTATCCCAAGCAGCATGTTTGACCAAGTATCGTGATGTGTGTTTGTCATAATTACATTTATCCCATGCAGCATGTTTGACAGCGTATCGTGATGTGTCTGTCATACTTACTCTTAACTCTTATCCCAAGCAGCATGTTTGACCAAGTATCGTGATGTGTGTGTTTTACTTACTCTTATCCCATGCAGCATGTTTTACAGCGTATAATGTGTGTTTGTCATACTTACTCTTGTTTCATGCGTCCCGTGGCCGTGCGGTTATGAGCGCTGTTTCTTTATCACTCAGTCATCTCACTGCTGTGTCTGGTGTGGGTTTGAGCCCCGCACTGGCCACATATGAGACAAGCCAAGTTCTGCTTGCGGGTGTGCCAGGTGGTTTTTCTCGGGGTTCTCCCGTTTTTGCCCACCTACTGATTGGCCTGTCTCATATGGGCTGAAATAATCTTATAATCTTGAAAAGGACATAAAACTGAATTATATATATATATATAAGTTTCATGCATCATATTTGATACCATATCATGATATGTTTGTCATACTTACTCTTGTCCCATGCAGCATGTTTGACAGCGTATCGGGATGTGTGTTTGTCATAAGCTTCTTCCAGCTTCTTTTCTGACCTGTTGTCTGAAAATAGAAGCATTAAACACTTTATGTTGCTCCTAACAACACTTTATGTATTTATAGTCAAACTAATGGATGGTTATGTATAGCTTCTATTGTGTTTGGTTCAGTATAATTGTACGCTGTCACAAGCAAACCTGGTATACTGCAATACTGTCAGACACTGAAAACCAACAGATTATGGATTTTGAAACAGAAATTGGAGATATAAAGTGTAGATGCATGGCTGATATTGATCAAAAATATGGAAAATAATACACATGAAAATACATGTACTTGATCTGTATACCCTTCGCACAAACCATCTATTACCCAGAGTACTCAATTTATACAATAAGTGATATTTCAGTGTATAATTATGTACTACAAATGCATATGAAAATCCAGGTGAGCTAGAATTACATCTAGGAGCATGTACTTAGTATATATATTATGTAAATGTAGTGGATTCAATTCTTTTGAAATGCTGGCTATGGACTTCCAATACTATCACAGTTTTACAATAAATAAATATTAATTAATTCTTCCTTATTGAATAGTTTTCTAAGCCCATGCTAGGCTATACTGAATAGGTATAGGATATGTTAAACTCTGAATAAACAACATCTATTCATAGGGCAGTTAAGCATAGCCAGTGAAAACATAATTAATTAAATGAAAGTAAAGTGACAACTTTTAGATGAAAAATTTGTGTTAACAATTAATGATCATGTCTAAACTGGTTCAACATTTCAGTGCTTAAACCTTAATCCTTATTAAAAAAGTTGCGTTATTAAGCTAAAGTTAACTGTATGGAGAATGCCAGCAAGTATGCAGTGCAAACAAGGATCAGACAAGAGGTGTTGTTAGATCATGCCAATCACTGTTCTTTAGTCTCGTTTAATCTGGTAGAGCTAGTTTTCTCCCAAGGAAAATTTGAAGCACAGCAGTAGTCTTTGCACTCGGCCAACATGGCATTTGTGAAAGGTGCATCCTAGAGCCGCGTCATGAGAAAACCAGATTTTCCCTATGCTAAAACAAAGGCACAGATCAGCTTCGCAGTAACTGCCAAGCTGATCAGCGCCTTTGTTTTCACTACACGGAGAGTACAATTCCTCTTCTTCCTAAATCCAAAATTTCAAGCACGTAGCCATCTTCTGCAGCAGCACCGACCGGTTTGTATCAGATCAGGTTGGAAACCCCAAGTACCAGTTTTCTCACGTCGTGGCTCAACAGATACATGAGGTACAAAGCTTCCTCCATGTAAACAGTGCTCAAAGTCATGGAGAAGCAGCAAATACTGAATGGTTTTGTTATAATCTCATTATGTAATAAGAGCTGTCGCAGGACAGCGTAGCTCGCCTGACTTGTGCTTTGCCACTAAATTTGTTAAAATCTATGACCCGTGACCTTGACCTTGCCTGTAGATGCATTTTGTATAGGGAGCTATTTGCATAAATAAGAGCTGTCGCAGGACAGCGTAGCTCGCCTGACTTGTGCTTTGCCACTACATCTGATAAAATCTATGACCCATGACCTTGACCTCAAGGTCACTCAGGTGGGTCATGATGGTACAACATAAAACTTCAGACCAATGCCAAGTATCAACTTGATCAATCTACATGTTCAAGAGATACAGACTTATAAAAACATTAACCAAAACTTAAACACAAAACTTCCAAGTCCATGACCCTGACCTCAACGTCATCCAGGTGAGTTGTGATGTATAGCATAAAACCTGAGACCAATGTCTATCAACATGCAAGTATCAACTTTATCCATCAACATGTTCAAGAGATTTAGACTTTAACCAAAAAAATTTAACACAAAATTTCTAAGTCTGTGACCTTGACCTCAAGGTCACCCAGGGTAGGTCATGATGGTACTGCATAAAACTTCAGACCAATATCTACCAACATGCAAAGTATCAACTTGATCAATCAACATGGTCAAGAGATATAGACTTACAAAAACTTAAATCAAAAACTTAAACACAAAATTTCTAAGTCCGTGACCTAGACCTAAAGGTCACCCAAGGTGGGTCATGATGGTACTGTGTAAAACTTCAGACCAATATCTAGCAACATGCAAAGTATCAACTCAATCCATCAATATGGTCAAGAGATATAGACTTACAAAAACTTAACCAAAAACTTAAACACAAAATTCTAAGTCCGTGACCTTGACCTCAAGTTCACCCAGGGTGGGTCATGATAGTACTGCTTAAAACTTCAGACCAATATCTAGCAACATGCAAAGTATCAACTCAATCCATAAATATGGTCAAGAGATATTGACTTACAAAAACTTTAACCAAAAACTTTCAAAACACAAAACTTCTAAGTCGGTGACCTTGACCTCAAGGTCAACAAGGGTGGGTCATGATGGTACTGCGTAAAACTTCAGAACAATATCTATCAACATGCAAAGTATCAACTTGATCCATCAACATGGTCAAGAGATATAGACTTCTAAAAAACTTTAACCGAATGTGTGACGCGGACGTAAACGTAAACGCGGACGACCGAGGTGACTACAATAGCTCTATGCACTTCGTGCAGGCGAGCTAATAAGCTAACAATGAACACATTGATCACAAAGTCACTGGAGCGTGAAACATAGGTCAAGGTCAGTAGGTCAATGTGGGTGCATCGGGACATCAAGGAGAAGCCATATGCAAGGTTTGATGGTTGTAGGCTTTATAGTTGATGAGATATTAAGGGTTGGCTTAAAAAATGACAAAGTCACTAGAGCATGAAATATAGGTCAAGGTTACTAGGTCAATGTGGGTGCCGAGTCGGGACGTCCAGGAGAAGCCATATGCAAGGTTTGATGGTTGTAGGTTTTATAGTTGATGAGATATTAAGGGTTGGCTTTAAAAATGACAATGTGGGTGCAAAGTCGGGACATCGAAGAGAAGCCATATGCAAGGTTTGATGGTTGAAGGCTTTATAATTGATGAGATATTAAGGGTTGGCTTCAAAAATGACAAAGTCACTAGAGCACGAAATATAGGTCAAGGTCACTAGGTGAATGTGGGTGCCGAGTCGGGACATCGAGGAGAAGTCATATGCAAGGTTTGATGGTTGTAGGCTTTATAGTTGATGAGATATTAAGAGTTGGCTTCAAAAATGACAAAGTCACTAGAGCACGAAATATAGGTCAAGGTCACTAGATCAATGTGGGTGCAAAGTCGGGACATCGAGGAGAAGCCATATGCAAGGTTTGATGGTTGTAGGCTTTATAGTTGATGAGATATTAAGGGTTGGCTTAAAAAATGACAAAGTCACTAGAGCATGAAATATAGGTCAAGGTCAGTAGGTCAAAGTGGGTGCAGAGTTGGGACATCCAGGAGAAGCCATATGCAAGGTTTGGTGGTTGTAGGCTTTATAGTTGATGAGATATTAAGGGTTGGCTTCAAAAATGACAAAGTCACTGCAGGGCTCTCATTTGCCGAAATTTTGGGCCGAAATTCGGCCCCATTCCCAATGCCAAAAAGTATGTTTTTTTCCCAATCGAAAGTTAAAAATTCCCAATTGACTGTTGGGAGAGTGGGTCATCACTAGTCTGGCGGGTCAGCCGTCAAAATGAATTTTTGATAACTGATTTATCATTTTGACGTCTGGCTTCAACACTATCAAAATTTCCCAAGTTCTATTAATATCTCTGCAAGCTGTTTTAAGACATTGATTTTATGGGAATTCCTAATCTGATTGGTTGATGGCTGGGTGCTGAGGTCATGCACTCTCTTAGAGCCAATCAGAAGCTCGCAGTTAGAATTGTCTCCCCTCTTGAGTTTACTTTTTTGAAGAAAAACATGTCAGCCATGCTAAAGGATTCTTTTAAAAAATCATCAAAATAAACAAAATTTGGATATATTTTATGAATTTTTAAATGGAGGTTTGTTTATTATTTTGTTTTACAGTGTTTTACAACATTTGTTTTGCATAAAAACTTTTTATTCTGTAAATAATGGCTTTCACCCAAAAGTGGCCGACAGCTTGGCTTTTTGATAATGTGCTGGAGTCAGACGGCAAAATGAACCACTGGGTATGATTCTTCATTTTGACGGCTGACCAGTCAGACTAGGTCATCACCTAAAATACTTCGTTTAATGTGCAAAATACATTATCTATTAGCCGCTATTTTAACATTAAATAGGCCTGTTATTGTGTTTCCTTGCAAAATCCCTGCTTCAAATGCGTTTTCCAGGCTAAAATATCCAAAATAGAGCCAATACAGCGGCGTACGCCGTTTTGGTGCCAAAATTATACAATGTTGTTGTTGTATATTGATATTCTGCCACTCGGGGCACACCTCCAACTGGAGTATTCTGCTTAGGGACTTATTTACAGGGGCAAATATGGTGCTTTTCTCATCAATCCAGTTACAATCACAGATGTAGACCCAACACCAACCATACGCCCAAGGCCAAACCCCCTGAAGATTGGCAAAGCTAGTATGTTCTTAACTGGGTTTGTTTATTTTTCCCAATTTTAGTCAAAACACCGCTAATTTTCCCAATGCTAGGGGCCCTGGCCCCATTCCCAAAAATGGTAGTGAGAGCCCTGCACTGGAGCATGAAATATAGGTCAAGGTCAGTAGGTCAATGTGGGTGCCGAGTCGGGACATCGAGGAGAAGCCTTATGTAAGGTTTGACAGTTCTAGGCTTTACAGTTGCTGAGAAACTAACACAGCATCTGAGCATTGTACAAAGGTGTTCTAGATTAAAAGAATCTATGATGGGGTTGAGGCCGAGATAAGGAAATCTCAGGCAAGTTTTCAGATTATTCAAGTCTCATCCGAGGCTCTGCCGAGGATGAGACTTGAATAATCTGAAAACGAGCCTGAGATTTCCTTTTTGAGGCCTAAACACCATCATTGATTATTTTTCTCACCCATCAATTTATACCATTTTGACAATGAATAGGCTTCAAATGCAGTTCAGGCAGCCATTTTGTTTTTACATGAAACAATATGCAAATTAACCAGTGAAAAAAAAATTAATTTTGTATATGCACTTACCTTACAAAAAATATTCAATCAGCATTTTGTTTTGTGCAGAAAATCCTCAACAAAATTAAATTTTTATCTTTTAATCAAAGCAGCAGATTATTACTCTTGTAAACTTCCTGAAATTAACACCTGCAGGGTTATTTTTTGTCACTGACAGTTGACACCTGGCTCATCATTTCCTTATATGGAAGTACACATAAAGATGTACAACAATGTACATTTCTATTGGCTAACTGCAGAAATGATTGGCATTTTGAGACAGCTAAAATCTACTAGTACTGAGACAGAAATATCTCAGACAGGCACACAAAGGGATATGCTTGTCTGATGGGTGAGAAATTGACCTCTAGCCCCGCCCCCAGGCACGACCACACAGGTCCCTTCACACTTAATCACAGAGGACCCTCATATGCAGCAATGTTCCAAATATGAATGATTTCTGGTCAGTGACTATGCAGATATAACAATTTTAAAAACTTTATCCGAAAGTGTGACGCGGACGCGGACATACACGTAAACGCGGACGACCGAGGTGACAACAATAGCTCTGTGCACTTCGTGCAGGCGAGCTAAAAATGTCGTGGCAAGGGTCACGTTGGTTCCTTGTTCCAACAGTTAATGGGATAAAGGTGGTCACAGGGGTGCGACAATAAACAATGCAAGGATTATAGAGCACCTTATGTGTTGTTTGTTTCAAGTAAACAACATAAAACTTAAAGGTTCAATTTAATGGCTTAATAATTGGCCTGTATGCATGATGACATTAAAAGAACATACACTTAGGGGCACTTCTAACGCAACACTTACCTTTTTTGACATAACTCAAAAATCAATTAACCGTTCTCATTGAAATTTTCAACAAATTTAGTTCATCTATTCATGTTTACTTTCTGTAATTTTCATAACAATAGATTGACTATAATGCAATAAATTAGATGTTTATATCATATGACTGAAAAACAAAAAGTCACAATAATCCGGTTGGCCTGATAAGTAAATGCAAGTTATTACGATATCATAGCAGTGAAGTTTAACACAGTCATTTAATATCCTGTATATCCAGAATGGGACTGGACGACACAGGAACACCTCCTCCCTATATACAAAACATATTTATTTCATAACAAGTCATTGTGGGATGTTTCTCTACTCCTCAACAAGGATCTACTTCAGTTACTGCGGATTTCTTGAAACAACGCTGTGACGGTGATACCGCACACGCCTGTTTTTAAACGCTTCCCAGAGGTGACCAATAACGCTACTTCTTGGACTAAACACATCATATGATTTTTTTATTGCTTGAAAACTTATTTGTAAGCTTGTGGGGTTGGGGATATGGGATACGAGCTTGATATGATACTTTTTTGAGACACCGCTATGTTAGTATTAAATTCGCTAATGGCGTGGCCTTTTTGCGACTTTTCATTTTTGAGTCTTGTTAGATAAACTTTATATTTTTTAAGTTGTGGACAACCAATTTCGATGAAAAATACAGACAACAGGCAAGCATAATTGTTTCATGTTTGTGGAAAATTTCAATAAATTTGGTGGTTTAATTTTTGAGATATGATGAAAAATGTAAGTGTTGCGTTAGAAGTGCCCCTAAGTGTATATTAAAACTACTGTAGATTAGATTTCCAACTGTTATAATGCAAATTGTCATTATGGTTGAAATTAACCTAAATCTCTTTTTATTTCTTTTCTTACATTTTATACTAGTCAAAATGATCACCATGTCTTCTTTTTAACAGGAAGAAATGTTGTTGTTGTTTTTTTTTTTCAAAAAAAGAAGGTTAACAATCTTCCCCATGTCCTGTACATGTGTTTAGAAAATTCAATCCAAGTGAAGACTTTATTATCGAGTAGGGACACCCCTTCAAATTATCACTGTAAGCCAACTTCTACTGCATCAGGAAAACATGTCCGTGTAATGTACACCCCCTTAAACCCCACTTTTATATAGCAAAACTGGGGTATGCAGGGCTATACCTACTTTTCTTATTTTTGCTCCAAAACATAGATTGTGGGTACTCGTTAGAACCGTCTTGCTCGAGGTGGTTCTAACGAGTACCCACAATCTATGTTTTGAGCAAAAATAAGAAAAATATCAAAAATTTTCATTTTTTACAGCTGAAAAAAAATCTCTGTATATCGCATGGGCAAGTTTTCGTAATGGTCTGATAGGGTTAATGATTAACAATATAGACACCTTATCTCCTCCACTCTAATGAGCAAACACGGCAAGATCAGCTAAATGGAAAGCAAATATAAAGGACTTCAGGATTAATGATAAAAGGTGCCATACAAGTAGAACTGTAACATCTACAAATATCGTTATTAAACAGAATTATAACACTTTTAGGCCATGGGCCCTATCGCAGAAAAATTCTGTGTGCTGCATGAAAAAATAGCATGTACAGGTCAACCTCATTATAGGTAATTATAACGCTATCTTTGGGGTCCATGGAAACAGACTGTGTTATGGGTGAACCTTCACCTTGTTATAAGGAGGTTTTTACAATAGACATATAACAAAATAATTAATTTGGGAGCCATGACATGGCTGTGTTATATTGAAAACCACATTATAGTGAGGCATGTTATAATGAGGTTGGACTGTATATTCAAAATGTCTTGTAAACATTTTCTGATGCCAACAAGTAGGATTTTAACATAAAATTATGCAGAATTTGCACAAGGCCCCTAAAATAAACATCTTGTTTACGAGAACATTTTTGCGTTGGCACATGCAGGTAGAAGAAAGCTTTATTTTTTTTATTCATGTTCGCTTATTAAATTTTCTACAAAATGATTCAGTTCATAAAATTTTTAATGTATGAATAATTATCATGTTTTTGTTCACAATAATACTGTTTAATAAAAATTGTATTAGATTTCACGACTTAAAAGACAGAAAAAGGGGCTAGTTTTTTATACACTGACAGAGGCTTCATAGGTTTTCTAGAAAAGAAACATATCATTACGAAAACTTGCAAAGTGCAATAAACAGAGATTTTATTAACTGTAAAAATTGAAAATTTCATCAGAAAAATTTCAATATTTTTATTATTTTAGCTCAAAATATAGCAAAAGTGAGCAAAGCTCACATACCCCCGGCGGTAGCCATCAGAGGTCATACCACATTGAGACAACATGCAGATTACAGAAAAAGGTATACATCTAGTCTCATCAAATGAATATCCAGGTGCACTGTAAGCTACAAAGATAGAACATCAAGTTATCTTCTTCTGGTGTAGATTTGTCTAAAATTTAAGAAAATTATAAAAACAAAGTTCTGAGACCTGAGCTGTATTATAGGAAAACCTGCTGGTTGCATAATTATGTGAAAACAAAGATTTAGATCAGCTGCAAAATCAATCCCTCAATATTCTAAATCAGAAACTGCTTGTGTCTAACCATTTTGTGCTATATAGCCACATCTATCTCCAACCTCTTTGGAGATCCACAGTCTCCAAACAACAACAACAACAAAAAACTTTTGGAGATAAAATATATTCATAAATAATTATATTCACAATGAAAGGCTTTTTGGGTTGAGTGACAGATGGAAAAACATAAGCAGGAGATAGCTGATTATTTCTTACACAACACAACTTATCATTCCCAATGTTTGTACTAAATTTCATCATCCTATGTCAAGCAGTTCCTGAGAAATTTCCCTATTCATTGTACAGGAGTGACAGATGGAAAAACTACAAAATGGAAAAAAATGGAAAAAAATGGAAAAACAAATACTAGCCATCTGATTTTCTCTTACACAATACACTTGGACACTGTCTAAATATATACAAAATTTGGAGAAGCTGGCATAAATAGGAGCTGAGAAATTTGTGATGGAAATTTCAGAGACAAAAATGGACAGATAAAGTGACTGATAAGCAGGAGATGGCTGATTCTTTCTTACACAATACAACTTACCATACCCAATGTTTGTACCAAATTTCATCATCCTACTGAGAAATTCTTGACAAAAATTTCCATATTCATTATACAGGAGTGACAGATGGAAAAAACTACAAAGTGGAAAAAGAATGGAAAAACAAATACTGGCCATCTGATTTTCTCTTACACAATACACTTGGACACTGTCTACATGTATACAAAATTTGGAGAAGCTGGCATAAATAGGAGCTGAGAAATCTGTGATGGAAATTTCAATCAGAGAGAAAGTAAAATGGATAAATAAAGTGACCGATAAGCAGGAGATGGCTGATTCTTTCTTACACAATACAACTTACCATACCCAATGTTTGTACCAAATTTCAACATCCTATGTCAAGCAGTTCCTGAGAAATTTTTGACAAAAATTTCCATATTCATTATACAGGAGTGACAGATGGAAAAACTACAAAGTGGAAAAAGAATGGAAAAACAAATACTGGCCATCTGATTTTCTCTTACACAATACACTTGGACACTGTCTAGATGTAGATAAAATTTGAAGAAGCTGGCATAAATAGGAGCTGAGAAATCTGTGACAGAAATTTCAATCAGAGAGAAAGAAAAATGGACAAATAAAGGGACAGATAAGCAGGAGATGGCTGATTCTTTCTTACACAATACAACTTACCATACCCAATGTTTGTACCAAATTTCAACATCCTATGTCAAGCAGTTCCTGATAAATCTTTGACAGAAATTTCCATATACATTATACAGGAGTGACAGATGGAAAAACTACAAAGTGGAAAAAGGATGGAAAAACAAATACTGGCCATCTGATTTTCTCTTACACAGTACACTTGGACACTGTCTACATGTATACAAAATTTGAAGAAGCTGGCATAAATGGTAGCTGAGAAATCTATGACAGAAATTTCAATCAGAGAGAAAGAAAAATGGATAAATAAAGGGACTGATAAGCAGGAGATGGCTGATTCTTTCTTACACAATACAACTTACCATACCCAATGTTTGTACCAAATTTCATCATCCTATGTCAAGCAGTTCCAGAGAAATCTTTGACAGAAAAAAAGTTTACACACACACACACACGCACGCACACAAACATCTTCACAGAAAAGACAAAAACTATATACCCCCTATATACTTCGTATATGCCGGGGGTATAAACATAGATTGTGGGCATACATTAGAACCGCCTCGGGGAGGCCGTTCTAACGAGTACCCACAATCTATGTTTTGGACCAAAAATAAGAAAAATAGGTATACCCCTGCATACCCCAGTTTTACTATGCAAAAGTGGGGTATAAGGGGGTATTCAATATTCAATGCACAGACATTTTTTCCTGATGTTTAGGCGCTACTGTAGAAGTGCATCAACACCATTTGAATTGATTGAAATGGATTAAAATATGTATTGAAAGGTAATATTTGGCAATTCATCATTGAAATCAGAAACTCAATGCTTATCTGGCATAATATCGGTACATACAGTGTACATGTTAGTGTTCATAAATAGGCTATTAAAACACAGGTTTTCCCACTATGAAGCTAAGAGATTTAACACCTAGCCAGCTGAATGCAATACTGATTCATTAGCTTTGAAGCACCACTTCTGTATGAGCCACGACGCTTGAAAACCGGGCTTCGAGATTTTTGACCAGATCTGACATAAACCGGTCTGTACAGTCACAGAATAATGCTAGAATCTTGAAACTCTGTGTAAAACTAGAGGAGGAATTGTACTATCCTCGTAGCGAAAACAAAGGAGCTGATCTGCGCCGCTGTTTTCGCCTATGCAGATTGTTTTTTGTTTTTTTTAATAACGCGACTCGTATGTGAGAAGCACTACAATTTTCATCAAAACCTGTTTCCATGGCTTATGATCCAATCCAACACAAACCAAACTAGATAGTCATCATGGTTTAACTACCGTTAGAAGCTTTAAATTTAATAGAATATAGAAAGAAGAAGGATTGTATGATCTGCAATGAAATTGCGAAGCTGATCTTTTCATATGCAAAAATCAGAAATCTCATGATGAGACCCATACGAGTCACGTCATGAGAAAATCAGATTTTTGCTATGCGAAAACAAAGGCGCAGAACAGCTTCGCAGTAACTGAGAAGATGATCAGTGCCTTTGTTTTCCCTACATGGATAGTACAGTTCCTCTTCTTCCTAAATCCGAAATTTCAAGCTTCTAACGATCTTCTGTAGCTACACAGGCCGGTTTGTGCCAGACCTGGTCGTAAACCCCCAAGACCGATTTTCTCACAACACGGCTCATATCGCAATTATATATTCTTTTGAATTTTATCAATCACTTCCAGAAAACAGCATAGTCTGTCTGTTAACAAGTGAGCCGCCTCGTGGGAAAACCAACAATGTGGTTTCAGAACAAGTCTGACACAAACTGGTCTGTATCATCACACAAGCTGGCTAGAAGCTTGAAATTTTGGATTTAGAAAGTAGAGGAACTGTACTATCCGTATAGCGAAAAACAAAGGCGCTGATCAGCTTCGCGGTTACCTCGAAGCTAATATGCGTCTTTGTTTTTGCATATACAGATTGTTGGTTTTCTCATGAGGAGGCTCAAGTCAGTCAGATCAAATAAAAGGGTGTCTTTGGTGGTATGGAACCAACAAGGAAGAAGGTAATGACCAGATTTAAGAATGTACATGCATGTACATAAAGAAAGATGTGGGCTCTCTCGTCAACTTCCTGGGCCAGTACTTATTCATATTAAATTTAAATGTTCTTTCAGCTATTCTAAAATGTATTATGTTGGTTTTTGCATCCTTGGGCCTAATCGAACTATTGATGCAGCTTTGGAGCTGCACTTTGAAGTGTTTGCTAAATCTGCATTAATGGCATTTTAAGCAGGTTTTGTCCTTGAGGATGTGTCTATATTTTGTTACTTTTTGTATGCAAAAGAAATAAATGCAAGATATTTCATGAAAAAAAGCTTTTTGCATATGGGAAAGCAAAAGTGAGGTTCAGGTTCACGGTACATGTAGTTATCATTATCAGCAACACTCTTGTTTTTGCTACATAGACAATAGTCCATATTTCAGTCAGTCATCTTCCATAATCAATGAGCAAGCTTTCAGCAACCTTTTGTGCTCGTTCAGCCAGGTTTGTGCCTAACCTGGTAAGAAACCCCAAAGACAAGTTTTCTTGTGATGCAGCTCACCTATATTTGAGCCGCAGCATCAGAAAACCAAGAATCAGCATATGCAAAAACAAAGATGCAGATCAGCTGTGCAGTAACTGCACAGCTGATCAGCACCTTTGTTTTTGCTCCATAGATAGAATGATGCTTCTTCATTCTGAGTCTGAAATTTCAATTAGCTATTTTCTGTGGCTGTACAGCCTGGTTTGTACCAACCTGGTCTGAATATCCAGATTGTTTGTTTTCTCATGCGAAGACTCGTTTACTGTCAGGATATACAACAGACTGTTGGCTTTAGTTTATCGGAAAACAGATTTTACTCCATTCCTGAATAAATGGCTAAATAAAAGTAGAAAATCAAGCTTCAGCTCTGCAAACATCAGAAAAATAGATAGAATGGATAACACACTGGGCCAAATTATTTATTATCTATGAGAATGATTTTTAAACTTGATCACTAGTTCACTAGTATCTACATGACTGTATATGCTTTTCATAGTTCAAGCAAAGGAAACATTGCCCACAAATATTGGTACATGTACATGACTCACTGCATCCATGTTGATGCAATAGAGACCAAACCAAAATAAGAGCTGTCACAGGACAGCGTAGCTCGCCTGACTTGTGCTTTGCCACTAAACTTATCAAAATCTATGACCCATGACCTTGACCTCAAGGTCGTTCAGGTGGGTTGTGATGGTACAGCATAAAATTTCAGACCAATATCCACAAACATGCAAAGTTTCAACTTGATCCATCAACATAGAGATATATAGACTTCAAAAATCTTTAACCCAAAACTTTAACCAAAAATTTCTAAGGCAATGACCTTGACCTCAAGTTCACCCAGGGTGGGTCATAATGGCACAGCATAACACTTCAGACCAATATCTACCAACATGCAAAGCATCAACTTGATCCATCTACATGTTCAAGAGATATAGACTTCTAAAAACTTTAACCGAAAACAAAAAAATTCTAAGTCTGTGACTTTGACCTCAAGGTCACCCAGGGTGGGTAATGATTGTACTGCATAAAACTTCAGACCAATATCTACCAACATGCAAAGTATCAACTTGATCCATCAACATGTTCAAGAGATATAGACTTCTAAAAACTTTAATGAAAAAGTCACTAGAGCACGAAATATAGGTCAAGGTCACTAAATCAATGTGGGTGCAAAGTCGAGACATCGAGGAGAAGCCATATGCAAGGTTTGATGGTTGTAGGCTTTATAGTTGATGATGAGATATTAAGGGTTGGCTTAAAAAATGACAAAGTCACTGGAGCATGAAATATAGGTCAAGGTCAGTAGGTGAATGTGGGTGCTGAGTCCAAACATCGGGGAGAAGCCATATGCAAGGTTTGATGGTTGTAGGCTTTATAGTTGATGAGATATTAAGGGTTGGCTTCAAAAATGACAAAGTCACTAGAGCACAAAATATAGGTCAAGGTCACTAGGTGAATGTGGGTGCCGAGCCGGGACATCGAGGAGAAGTCATATGCAAGGTTTGATGGTTGTAGGCTTTATAGTTGATGAGATATTAAGAGTTGGCTTCAAAAATGACAAAGTCACTAGAGCACGAAATATAGGTCAAGGTCAGTAGGTCAATGTGAGTGCCAAGTCGGGACATCGAGGAGAAGCCTTATGTAAGGTTTGACAGTTCTAGGCTTTACAGTTGATGAGAAACTAACACAGCATCTGAGCATTGTACAAAGGTGTTCTAGATATTGACCTCTAGCCCCGCCCCCAGGCACGACCCCACGGGTCCCTTCACACTAAATCACAGAGGACCCTCATATGCAGCAATGTTCCAAATATGAATGATTTCTGGTCAGTGACTATCAAGATATAACAATTTTAAAAACTTTGACCGAAAGTGTGATGCGGACGCGGACGTACACGTAAACGCGGACGACCGAGGTGACAACAATAGCTCTGTGCACTTCGTGCAGGCGAGCTAATTAATCATATCAGGATCTATGAATTCTGATAAATTTGTATGTGCACATATACAGGTATATAATTATGTTTATAAGGTGTAAATATTTTCCCAATATTTTTCATTCTTTGTCAATCTAGTCTCTGTTTGACTTGAAATAAACCAGTTAGATGTTAATTGCTTTTCACAGGGAAGGTAATCTATTTTCCAGCCAAGGCTTCAACCTGAGGCACAGACCAGGAAAATGTGTTTGACTGCTTACTTTCAATCAGCATGTAAGCAAGATTCTACATTCAGAGCTATATTGGTACCTTTTGACAGCGTTATAGCATCAATTTGATCAGTTTCAAAGGTGAATTATTACATGGAATCACCTACACACATACTTAACTATTACATGCTATACAGCCAGAGTAGTGAGGGGTTCGGTTCAGCTTATTTGCAAAGTAGGTTTTCACCGTCAGGTGACCGAAAGGTTTCCCTGGAGGCACACTTTATCACTATATAAATACATCTCAGTAATTATCCTAACTTATTGAACACCATAAAATGAGTACATCTTCAAAGAGAGTCCCAAAGAAATGCCACATAAAATGCAGATTTAACTGCACATAGTGAGGACCCAATAGCACCATTAGTAATTTTGTAATAGTACAATTTGGATCTGCACCCGGATCCATATGTTTAGGACAATTAATGTATATCTAAAATTAGCTTTCTGACTTATAAATAAAAATAATATGACATTTTGAGTTATTTTAGAACGTTAATTCTAACATTTATACTTAATAATAAAGATAGATAAGATTTTTAAGTCAAAGGTTTCTGACCTGTTATCTGTAGTACTTAGTATAAGGAAATTTAGAGAAAATGACAATATGCATTTATATACTTGAAAAACAAAAACTCCCAAGTTCTTTATTTTAGTTTCAGAGATACCAGTAATTTCCAAATTTGTGAACAAAAAATTTATTTCCTAGCAAACCGGTACAAGCAGCCAAGCATTTGACATTGTTGTTCAAGTGTTACATCAATTTCACAAACAGATTAATTTACAGAAGTTATAGGTTGCAAACTTGATTTCAAATTCACAATTCATTTATGCATACTATACCTTCAACTTCTGGTCCACTTTCTACATCATAGTCGTCCTTCAAGAACTCGTAGGATGCATCTGAAATATGGACCCGTCCTGGCTCACCAGTGGATTCCATTGTGTTGGCCAGGGTTACATCATTGGACCACACATCAAACTTGAACCGTCGGGTACCAACAATACCGCAGAGTACAGTACCTGTATGGACACCAACCCTCATGTTGACAGTTTCATTTGTATCTTCATCAAATTTTACAATTGCATCAATCATGCCCAGTCCCATCTCCACACAGCATTTTGCATGGTCTGGACGAGCTTCCGGACAGCCTGATACACAATAATAGCAGTCTCCCAAGGTACTGATTTTCTCACAGCCTGACTTTTGGCATAGATCATCAAACCTGCCAAACAAATCATTTAGCTGCCCCACCAACACCTCTGCAGTTTTATTGGAACTCATCTTTGTAAATCCAACAATGTCTGCAAACAGAATACTGACATTTTCCATGCGGTTCATATTAAAAGGCCTAAATATAATTTCTCCTTTTCCAAGAGCTTTTGTTTTGGAATTCCTCTTTTTGTTTCTCATGTCACTATCAGCATCTTCCTGGTCCTTGTCGTCCCTGCCCTGTCTCATCACATCAGCAGCTACTGAAGGAGGCATGAGAGAGTGAATCATCTTCTCCTTGATTTGTTTCTCCAACTGAAGGTCTTTCCTGGCAATTACAGACTGTCCAACCTTCCAGAACGTACTCCTCTGCCGAACCTGCCTCATTGTAAATACCTGGATACCCATCACATGAATGCAAATATGGAGCAGTACTTTCCCAGCAATGAACATAGGTGTTTGCATATAATCACTTCTTACCCCTGTCAGTACCTCAAACAGAATTGAATATGTAACTCCAATTAAAACTGTCAGAAATAAAGGCATTGGTATGACGCTGTACATCATCAACAAAACTTCAACAGATGCGGTGAAGGCTCCAACAGATGATAAGTCTGATGTCTTGGGATCAGTAAGGTATGTGAGTAAGATAGCACAACATATCAAGCATGAAACCAATACTGAGGTAACTAAATAAACTTTCTTGTAATACTTTGAATATGTAAATCCTATAGTTAGTCCTATCAGAAATAAAAGTATAAGTGTGCCTACGAGGAAATATGGCCAATGTTCACTTTTACCCTTCAAACCAAAAAATAATGCCCACGCTACACAGGCGGCCAGAATGTAAAACAAGGCATCTTGGAATCTTCTACGAGTCTGAGGAAAGTAACTTTTCCACTGTTCTTTCTCCAGAATACTGGAATCAAATTTTGGATTAGGCCACCAGCTGCCTGCCCGCTCAAACATGATCGGGAGATCCAAGCACCCATTGCTAGTTCTTTGCCTCAGTGGAGAATTTGAAGACACTGATCCTACACGAACAGTATCCGCCTCTGAACCTTTCTTGAAGTGAACCCTAGGTTCAGAATCCGTGCCATTATTTGCTTTTGCCATGATTGTTGCAATTTCTACCCCGTAATTTTTGTGCAACTAAAAGTTTTCGAGGTGTCTCAAGTTACTCTGCAAAACTGAATGAACAAATTATACATTTCCGCCAATTTAATTTCACAAAGTTGAGCTGATTATTCCTCATTGTTTTTAGAAATAATTGTTGCAATTTTCATAACTCATTCTCAATTTGATAATGCCATTTGCAGATATATCTCTCGCATTTATATAGCGAGTACGAAACAGTGAGGGGGCGAAACACTTCTCCAATCAGGACTCCATATTTTGGTATATATTTCACATAAATGCAAAGTTAAGGATGCAATTGAACGAGGTATTATCAGTTCACCATACTGCTGCTTAAACCATTTTAAAAACACAGAATAAGTCCAATATTTATCAAATGAAATTCGTTTGTTTTCACACAGCATAAATTTGACGGAAAGTCATTTACTGCCGTAAAACAGTCTGTTGGTAAAAAACAGATAATCGAATGTCGTAACAAAACGTTTTTGGGGACCTGTCGCTCGACTGAGTATGAAAAATGAAATTACAAGAAAGTATTCAAATTTTGCAAAAAAAAAAAAAAAAAAAAAAAAAAAACACAACACACAGACAAACATTTATAGATATTTTTTGTTGGTGCATGTATCAGTATGATCACCTGAGGTGATGATCAGACATTGATTGACTCAGTATCTGAAGAAAGAAAAGAAAACGTGATGATCAGAAATTGAGTGGCTCAGTATCAGTAGGATAGATCTTTAAATATGCTCTTCCAGGGGTCAGTTTGACTCTGGCCTGTTGGGATGACATCATCATGTCAGAATAAGCTTTCCAACATATATCAAACCTTCATTAAGACATAGATTTTCCATTCCCTACTCAAGTATTAATGCCCATATGTCATCCTTCTTCCCAAGAACAGCAAGACTCTGGAATGACCTCCCTCCTGACTTAAGCAGCTGCCCCGACCTCAATGCATTTCGAGCTGGGCTAGCCCTCTATCTACACTGACCCATATCACAAATCATCTTTTCATCATCATTCACCCCATTATCCATTTCCCATCATTCAAAATCATCGATTCATA
Source organism: Rugalucina vietnamica (assembly GCA_964017185.1). Classification (NCBI taxonomy): domain Eukaryota; kingdom Metazoa; phylum Mollusca; class Bivalvia; order Lucinida; family Lucinidae; genus Rugalucina; species Rugalucina vietnamica. Next base: position 33,994,279 of record OZ024869.1, on the reverse strand, counting down.
ATTCATAATAAATCATCCACTCATGGTTATCATCCCTCACGAGCCATGATTCATCATTGTCATCATCCATCTCTATCATCCATCACTATCATCTAAGACCTTATCTTTAATTTTACTGTTTGAACTCTGAAAGAACAAAACACACCAATTAATTGTCCAAATTCAAAAGTCTACCCATCTTGAAATTCAAATCGCCACACACACCCAAATTTGGCTACTTTTTATTTATTATTTTCTTTCTCATCTAAATGCCATTTCCACCGCACTCCATGTAATACTCTGTTTATGAGGTGTTTGGAGTACTTGGCAGATTCAGATGATATCATCCAGGTGATTTTGCTAATTTGGTTCAGGTTCAATACTCAGTGTTTATCGTTATGACCTAGCTAAATTCAAAATGCAATATATAAAACTTAACATTGCATATTCTCCTAGATTTATTGATTTCCTTTAATCCAAATTATTATTAATATTATTATTATTTTGAATGTATTATCGTCCAACCACGGGGAGCACCTCGGTTATCACCGAGTAACGTCAAGATAGCCACACTGATAGAACTACACGGCCCGCCACCAACCATCACCTCAACATATTTACTGTATACCCATTATTGAAGTTGTCTTTTTTATCTTTTTGGGTGAAGAGAATTCAGTGCTTGCCTTATGAATGCTGAGCCCCAAGCAAGATAGCCAATGGTACCATCTTTAACGTCCCAAAGCGGACGCTCTAACCATTACACTATCAGGGTAATTTGGACATACATGTATTATGATTTCATGAGTGTCTGTAAATGTTATTAGTTCTGTTTTCTTTTATTATATATAATATATAGTAAAATTATAATATCAGAATAATGACCAAGGTAACTACATCCACTGAATGAGCAAAACAGCAAGAAAGTTGAATAACATTGATTTCTTTTCACAGAAGATTAACATGCCAACCTGTCCTATACTGGATTTTGAAAAAAAGCTTTTGTTACACACCCACATGAACTACCTAATTTTATAGAATGTAACATAATGTACCATAATGTGGCCATAGCATAGCATGACATTACACAACACAACATGACATGACAATCCACCATTTACACAGATCTTCTCTTTCAAATCTCTGTGGTCAATTGAATTTAAAAGAATACACTCACAAAGATTCCCATCCATTTCATGAGATAAAGGTCACAGAGACAAAGTCACAGAGACAAACATTTTGCTATCATTTTTATGAAAATCGACCCAGGGGTTTTGACAATGACTGACAATGGCAGCTGCTATTTTGTTTAGCTAGCCACGTGACCAAAAACGAAAAAACAACAATGTGGTCTCCAAACAGGTACGACACAAACCAAGCTGTACAAGCACAGAAGATGGCTCGAGATGGGAAATTTTGGATTTAAAAACTATTTATGGATATCCTACTCATTTATGGATATCCAATTTATTCATTTATAAATATCAATAATTCATTTATGCATAAGTCATTTATGGATATCCATAATTCATTTATGTCTACTCTTAAATAATTTAGGATATCCATAATTTAGGATATCCATAATTATTTTAGGATATCCTTAATATTTAGGATATCCATAAATGAATTATGGATATCGATAAATGAATTATGGATATCCATAAATAAGGAATAAATAGTAAAATGGCACCCCATACTTATTGTATCTAAGAAATCCTACTTTGAAATGTAATCTCATTCACTGAACTTATGCATGCCAGAGCAAAATATGGAGCTGCATTACAAACATGCCCAAGCAATATACAGAGAGAGGTGCAAAAATTGAATTTTTATTGGAAAAAAATTGAACTTTTTTAATATATGCTCAAAACATAGATCGTGGGTACATGTTAGAACCGCCTCACCCAGCAGTTCTAATGAGTACCCACAATCTATGTTTTAGATCAATAATAAGAAAAATAGGTGTACCCCTGTAAACCCCAGTTTTACTATATAAAAGTGGGGTTCATTTCATGGACATGTTTTCCTGATGGTATTGAAAGTCAAAGTGGGTGAGGAGGCTGACTAGTCAACTTTTGAGGAGAAAGCTGCTGCTAGCTTGGCTGGATGGGCATTATATTTGTCTTTCATTACGAAAACTTGCCCATGCAATATACAGAGAATTTTTTCAGCATATAAATTGAAAATTTCATTGGAAAAATTTGGTCAGTTTTAATGTTTGCTAAAAACATTGATTGTGGGCACACATTAGAGCCGCCTCGCCAAGGCGATTCTAATGAGTACCCACAATCTATGTTTTGGAACAAAAATAAGAAAAATAGGTATGCCCCTGCAAACTCTTGTTTTTCTATATAAAAGTGGGGTTTAAGGGGGGTATACATTTCACGGACATGTTTTCCTGATGTTTTCTTTTCTTGATTGCTAGCATGATTTTGGTTCTGAATTTATAAGGTCCTGATCCATGGAATCAAATCATAATAGATTGAGCTTTCTAAATTAATAAGACTAGCAAATCAAGTAAGTACTTTTGTGCTTTTTGGATGTTTCATCTTACAAATTGTTTGTACAGAGGTAAGCCATGAGAGGCAATAAAACGACACACTATAAAAGAAAGCCATTTATTCAAGCCATCATGTAATATTGAACCAATACATAATGTACATACAGCAATTATACAGGATATTTACACATACATGTACTAGACATACAAAGCTAATTCTGACTGTAAAATGTACTTATGCTACCATTTTAAGCTTTTTGGACACAAAATGTTACCAGCAATGACACTATACATTAAGAAAAGCATCAATAGCATGTAGATGGATTAGCAAAAAGTGCAGTGACTGTCACTAAGGTCGAAGCAGTAATATCATGGTATCACCCAGTTATTGTAGATCCGGAAATATTCGCGAGAACTTAATTTTCGCTAATATTTGCAAATTGGTTGCCTCGCGAATTCAAAGTTCTCGCTAATAAAGAGTCACTATAAACTTTATAGAATACATGGACACTGACACTCGCGAATTCAAGAACTCGCTAATAATTGGGAAATATTGCCATAGAAAATTCGCAAAATAAAAGTCACACAAACTTTTCGGAATTTTCAGTATATTTGACCATATTTGGCATAGATATCCAAAAGCTTAGGACACATACAGTTGGGTGGTTGACATAATCATATTACACCCTGTAATAGTCCCCTTCATATTTTAAAATCTGTTAGTAAAATACTGAATATCCCAGTAAATTATTAAAAATCTCATCATAGAGAAATACTTTGTCTTCATGTACCAAAAATGCTCTTCTCTTAAGACAAGTATATTACATGTAAATACATGTTATTTATGGTACAGAAACAAGCAAAATCTTGTACATGCGAATATTGCATGTACTTGTATGAGGTATTTCAACATTGAAACAAAAAGCATTAAAGGCACTATTGCTACTTCAGACATTTGTGATGGCTAATCTGCATCATTCATGTTAGCAAAAATGCTTTCATTTCACCCTTCATATACTCTTACTTCAGCAAAAGTGAAAGCCTTGGCAATGTTAAAAGTATCAACATTTTGGATACAACTCAATGCTTTTCAGAACAACCCAAACAAAAAAAGCTGAACACTCTATTTTGTGCCTAACAGGATTTTCTTATACTGTGTCTCAAATGATCTTCTTAAGATCTTTGCTTGGTGCAAAACATTTTGTATTTTCATTACATAATTACTTTGCAATATGTTTGTACTATTAGTTTATTACAATCAATCTGCACATCATGATATAAATAACTTCATAGATTCGCTAACAAATAATATACAAAACAGGCAAAATAAAATATAAAATGAAAACAATAAAGGGTGTGTACATGATTCTAAAATATATAATTACTGACTAGACAGAAAAAAGATAACAATAACTGAAGCTAAACTTGTGGCTCAGGTGAGCTGATGTACAGTGGATCAGATGCATAAGTGAAAGACAGGACTGGTCCTATTGCCGTTTTAGTAAACAGTATTTGCTTCTGGGAGCATTTATCCTGTTAATCATGATATTTTACTTGTTAATTTTAAGACTCTTAGTGAGCCCTCAACCTAACAATTGCATATTATTAATCAGAGGGTAAGCTGCTGAGTTTCGTTCCTTTGAAATTGCTACAAAAACTTGCCGATGCAATATACAGAGATTTTTTAGCTGTAAAAGTTGAAAACTTTAATGGAAAAATATGATATTTTTAAAATGTTTGTCCAAAACATTGATTGTGGGTACAAGTTAGAACCGCCTCAGCGCGTACCCACAATCAGTGTTTTGGACCTAAAAATAGGTATACCCCTGCATACCCCAGTTTTACTATATAAAAGTGGGGTTTAAGATGGTATTTATTGCACAGACATGTTTTCCTGATGATTCCTCCTGAAACTGACCTAACTCCCATTAAAAAAATAATGCCATTCTAGATTGAAACTGACCAAATCAAATTGAACTCCCACCTACATTTCATTCCAATCATGTGTTAATCTGGTATTTTAATTACTTCCTTTGTCTCCCATCTGTTTTTCAAATTATTGGCACAACTTGCTTTAAGCACTAAACAGTAGTTTGAAAAGTATGAAAAACACAAGTGCATTACAGTGAGAAGCACAGCATTTAAATGAGCTCCAGTAGAGTATAAGAGTAGATAGCGCTGAGTACAGAAACAGATGAGACTGCTCTTCTTTACCAAGATTTGCCCATGCAATAAACAGAGAGTCTTTTCAGGGGCAAAAATTGAAAATTTCATTGAAAAAAATTTTGACATTTTTGATACTGTTGCTCCAAACATTAATTGTGGGTACACGTTAGAACCCCCTCGCTGAGGCAGTTCTAACAAGTAACCACCATCTCTGTTTTGGATCAAAAATAAGAACCAGAGGACCATTGGTCCTGAGAACGCTCACCTGAAGCCTGATCTTGGAGTATTAAGTCATAATGAAATGACCTTGACCTTGAATACTCACACACCTTTATTGACTTCATAAGTTGTCTGCATCTGCAAAGTTTCAGGTCTCAGGCTGCAATAGTTTCCAAACCCAGTGATTTCTGAGAAAACCATAATTTTAATTTTGATATTTAAATGACCTTGGGCCAAGGTCAAGACATGACCTTGGCCTTCATTAATTACTTACCTTCACTGACTCCATTAGTTGTCTGCATCTAGCAACTTTCAGGTCTCAGGCTGCAACAGTTTGTTTTCGCCCTTTCCCATGTGAAAGCCTATGTTTCCAAAATTGACCTTGCCGTAAAATAGGTCAAGCTCATCATAGGGTCATCATTTCAACAAACTATGATGGGCTGGAGTCCCAAATGCTACATACCAAGTTTCATGAAAATTGGCCTGCCGGTTCTGGAGAAGATTTTTGAAAGGTTTTTACCATATATGGGCGTGGCGGCCATCTTGGTCATGTGACCTGGATTTCGTGATCAAACTTTCGTCTCCCCTACCCATGGATGCTCCACATAAAATTTCACTTTGATTGGCCAAGCAGTTTCAGAGAAGAAGATCTTTGAAAAGTGTGTATGGACAACAGACTGGCCAAGGTCAAGAGATGACCTTGACCTATATTAATCAATACCTTCATCTACTCCATTAGTTGTTTGCATCTACCACTTTTCAGGCCTCAGACTGCAATAGTTTTAAAAAAATCCATAGTTTTCACTTCTTCCTATGTAAAAGCCTATGTTTCCAAAATTGACCTTGCCGTAAAATAGGTCAAGGTCATCCAAGGGTCATCATTTTATCGAACTATGATGGGCTGAGGTCCTCGATACTACATACAAAGTTTCGTGGAAATTGGCCCACCGGTTCTGGAGAAGAAGATTTTTGAGTGGTTTTAACCATATATGGGCGTGGCGGCCATCTTGGTCATGTGACCTGGATTTCGCGATCAAACTTTCGTCTCCCCTACCCATGGATGCTCTACATAAAATTTCACTTTGATTGGCCAAGCAGTTTCAGAGAAAAAGATCTTTGAAAAGTGTGTATGGACAACAGACTGGCCAAGGTCAAGAGATGACTTTGACCTATATTAATCAATACCTTCATCTACTCCATTAGTTGTTTGCATCTACCACTTTTCAGGCCTCAGGCTGCAATAGTTTTCAAAAAATCCATAGTTTTCACTTCTTCCTATGTAAAAGCCTATGTTTCCAAATTTGACCTTGCCATAAAATAGGTCAAGGTCATCCAAGGGTCATCATTTTATCAAACTATGATGGGCTGAGGTCCTCGATGCTACATACAAAGTTTCGTGTAAATCGGCCCACCGGTTCTGAAGAAGAAGATTTTTGAGTGGTTTTAACCATATATGGGCTTGGCGGCCATCTTGGTCATGTGACCTGGATTTCGCGGTCAAACTTTCGTCTCCCCTACCCATGGATGCTCCACATAAAATTTCACTTTGATTGGCCAAGCAGTTTCAGAGAAGAAGATCTTTGAAAACTGTGTATGGACAACAGACTGGCCAAGGTCAAGAGATGACCTTAACCTATATTAATCACATACCTTCATCTACTCCATTAGTTGTTTGCATCTACCACTTTCCAGGCCTCAGGCTGCAATAGTTTTCAAAAAATTCAATAGTTTTCACTTTTTCCCATGTAAAAGCCTATGTTTCCAAAATTGACCTTGCCGTAAAATAGGTCAAGGTCATCCTATGGTCATCATTTGATCAAACTATGATGGGCTGGAGCCCCAAATGCTACATACCAAGTTTCTTGAAAATCTGCCAGCGGGTTCTGGAGAAGAAGATTTTTGAGTGGTTTTTACCATATATGGGCGTGGCGGCCATCTTGGTCATGTGACCTGGATTTCGCGATCACACTTTCGTCTCCCCTACCCATGGATGCTCCACATAAAATTTCACTTTGATTGGCCAAGCAGTTTCAGAGAAGAAGATCTTTGAAAAGTGTGTATGGACGACATACTGGCCAAGGTCAAGAGATGACCTTGACCTAAATTAATCATATACCTTAACCTACTCCATTAGTTGTTTGCATCTACCACTTTTCAGGCCTCAGGCTGCAATAGTTTTCAAAAAATCCATAGTTTTCACTTTTTCCCATGTAAAAGCCTATGTTTCCAAATTTGACCTTGCCGTAAAATAGGTCAAGGTCATCCAAGGGTCATCATTTTATCAAACTATGATGGGCTGAAGTCCCCAATGCTACATACCAAGTTTCATGGAAATCGGCCCACCAGTTCTGGAGAAGAAGATTTTTGAAGGGTTTTTACCATATATGGGCGTGGCGGCCATCTTGGTCATGTGACCTGGATTTCGCGATCAAACTTGAAATGCCACTATCCAAGGAGGCTCCACATTAAATTTCAACTAGATCGGCCAAGCGGTTTCAGAGAAGAAGATCTTTGAAATTGTGGACGACGGACGGACGGACGACGGACGGACGGACGGACGGACGGACGCCGGATCATGGCCATCCTATAAGCTCACCTTGTGAGCCTTCGGCTCAGGTGAGCTAAAAATAAATATGCCCCTATAAACCCTATTTTCAATATATAATAATGAGGTATAAGGGGATATACTTTTCATGGACATGTTTTCCTGATGTAAACAGACAGGGTGTCCTATTTTGTTAAACACTTTCCATGTCATTACTGTTATTGGAGGAGTTATGGTCATGACAGCAAACCTTTGGATGACAAAAATTCATTACGAAAACTTGCCCATGCAATATACAGAGATGTAAAAAATGAAAATTTTCAGTAGAAAAGTTTTGATATTTTTCTTATTTTTGCTCAAAACATAGATCATGTGTACACGTTAGAACCGCCTCGCTGAGGCGGTTCTAACGAGTACCCACGATCTATGTTTTGGAGCAAAAATAAGAACCAGAGGACCAATGGTCCTGTAAACGCTCACCTGAGTCTGCTGCATATACCAATAAACATGTTTGAATATTATGGTATTTAACCCCAGTGCAGGGGCAGATGAAGCCCTTGGGTTGTTTTCCTTTTTTCAGAATAATCAATGTTCTGTCCATTTGCCAATTTCTTGGCTCTTGCTGGCTTTTCCCTTCAAATGACATTTTAACAGTTTTTCCCATTCAAATGCATGGGCAACCCATGTTGACCTTGCCATAAACTTGGTCAAGGTCATCACAGGGTCATGATTTATATATAAATTGTAGTACTTTAACCATGGATGCTTCACACCAAGTTTCATTGAAATCAATCTATTGGTTACAGAGAAGAAGATATTTGAAGGGTTTTAACCATATATGGGCATGGTGGCCATCTTGGTCATGTGACCTAGATTATTAATATACACATTGGTTCCCCCATCCTATAGATGCTTCACATAAAATTTGGCTTCAATTGACCAAGTGGTTTCAGAGGAGAAGATGTTTGAATATTATGGTAATATACATGTATGTTGCCCCGGGGTGTGGGCATATGAGCCCTTAGGTCCATTTTTTTCAGAATCATTAATATTTAGTCCTACTACCCATTTCCTGCAACATTTTCATCTCAAATGACTTTTTAAAAGTTTTTCCCATTCCAATGCATAGGCGACCTATGTTGACCTTGTCGTAAAATAGGTCAAGGTCACCACAGGGTCATGATTTATATATACATTGTAGTACTTCAGCCATTGGTGCTTTATGCCAAGTTTCTTTGAAATCGGTCCACCAGATTCGGAGAAGATTTTTGACGGGTTTTTACCATACATGGGCATGGCAGCCATCTTGGTCATGTGCACTAGATAATTTATATATACATTAATTCCCCCATTCCATAGATGCTTCACATAAAATTTGGCTTTGATTCGCCAAATGGTTTCAGAGGAGAAGATGTTTGAATATAATGGAGATATACATGTATATTGTCCCGGGGTGGGGGCAGATGAGCCCCTGGGGTCCAATTTTTTTCAGAATCATTAATATTCAGACCTACTGCCCATTTCCTGCAAGACTTTCACTTTAAATGACATTTAAAAGTTTTCCCTATTCAAATGCATTGGCGACCTATGTTGACCTTGCCATAAAATAGGTCAAGGTCATCCTAAGGTCATTATTTATATACACATTGTGGACCTTGAGTCACTTATGCTACATGCCAAGTTTCAAGATTCTAGGCTTTTGGGTTCTGGAGAAGAAGATTTTTAAAGGTCTTTACCATATATGGGCATGGCGGCCATCTTGGTCATGTGACCTGTATTATTTATATACACATTGGTTCCCCCTTCCTATAGATGCTTCATATAAAATTTGGCTTTGATTGGCCAAGCGGTTTCAGAGGAGATGATGTTTGAATATTATGGAGATATACATGAATATTGCCCCGGGGTGGGGGCATATGAGCCCCTGGGGTCCAATTTGTTTCAGAATCATAAATATTCAGCCCTACTGCCCATTTCCTGCAAGACTTTCACTTTAAATGACATTTTAAAAGTTTTCCCCATTCAAATGCATTGGCGACCTATGTTGACCTTGCCGTAAAATAGGTCAAGGTCATCCTAAGGTCATTATTTATATATACATTGTGGACCTTGAGTCACTTATGCTACATGCCAAGTTTCAAGATCCTAGGCCTTTGGGTTCTGGAGAAGAAGATTTTTAAAGGTTTTTACCATATATGGGCATGGCGGCCATCTTGGTCATGTGACCTGGATTATTTATATATACATTGGTTCCCCCTTCCTATAGATGCTTCGTATAAAATTTGGCTTTGATTGGCCCAGTGGTTTCAGAGGAGAAGATCTTTGAAATTGTGGACGGACGGACGGCGGACGGACGGACGGACGGACGGACGCTGGATCATGGCCATCCTATAAGCTCACCTTGTGAGCCTAACGGCTCAGGTGAGCTAAAAATAGGTATACCCCTGCATACCCCAGTTTAAAAGTGGGGTTTAAGGGGGTATACATTACACGGACCTGTTTTCCTGATGATTTATATTCTAATGATTTTTCTACAATAACAACTGATATGCACTGATCTGGAGGTGCACAGATTGGCAAACCTGCCTTTATGTTAACAATCAGAATTCCATTGCAAAATTATACTATGTCTCGACACCATTGATTTTCTAACATCTTAAAACTGCAAGCTAATTGCAATGTACAAAAACAACAGTGACATTTAAGAAAACTTAAATAGTTGCTTCTTTAAGATCAATTGGGCTTTGTCACAAGAAAAGCAGTACTGTAGGGCTTCAGCTAGGCCAGACTTCAACTGATCTGCTTGGTTACAAAGGCTTTCTGCATGCAAGCTATTTCCAATGAAAGAACTCTAAGACATTCTAGGTGTTATTTTAATAGCCAAAGAAATATTGAGCACAGGGTGATCCCGGCCTTTAAAAACAATGAAGTTTTGTCAAAAAGTTGCCCATTAAAAAGGCTAACAAAATATTGCAGAAGGTCTTATCTATGGGATGAAAGAATTGATTTTTCCATTATCTAAAGCCTTATAACTTAGGCTTTTTATAACTTAGGCTAAGTGCACGAAACTTTATTACATGTGTACACATAAAATGAGTTTGCATTTTTATTTTCTGTTTTAAGATATGGGAATGTCACAAATATTCTAAGAGTAATTTTGCATTTTGTTCTGATAACATTAAGAAAACATGCCCATGCAATAAACAGAGATTTTTTTAGCTTTAAAAATTGAAAATTTTCAGCTGAAAAATTTTGATATTTTTCTTATTTTTGCTCAAAACATAGATTGTGGGTACACATTAGAACCGCCTCGCCGAGGCGGTTCTAACGAGTACCCACAATCTATGTTTTGGAGCAAAAATAAGAAAAATAGGTATACCCATGCAAACCCCAGTTTTACTATATAAAAGTGGGGTTCAAGGGGGTATACATTGCACGGACATGTTTTCCTGATAAAGTTGATAATTCTGAGCTAAATTGTTCCTTTTATTTCCTTTTTTACTCTTCTCTGACCTTTTTGAAAATCATAAAAGCAAAAAAAAAATCCATCTATTTTTCATCATGAAAACATGTCCGTGTAATGGATACCCCCTTGAACCCCACTTTTATACAGCAAAACTGGGGTATGCAGGGGTATACCTATTCTTCTTATTTTTGCTCCAAAACATAGATTGTGGGTACTCATGGGTGTATCCACAATCTATGTTTTGAGCAAAAATAAGAAAAATGTCCAAAATTTTCTGCTGAAAATTTACATTTTTACAACCTTAAAAATCTCTGTAATTGCAAGTTTTCGTAATGTTTATAAAAATTCAAATTCTTGTGCCTATTCTTATGCTCAAAGAACCAACATTGGCTTTAAAGCACTTCTAAATTCTGCAATGTCTTAATTCCATAGAAGATAGAAAGGAAGTAAGATTCTGTCTTTACAATGACCAAGTTGCACCAAACAGGAAATTGAACAAACAAACAGAACATTAGACACAAAGCCATTCCTTCCTTGGCGTCAAACAGAGAATAAAAAATGGTTAATGGAAAACAAGTTAGGCTGCGAGTTTATTTTACTGTTATGTCAAGGTTTAATGTTCAGTTTTCTATTGCTGTTGTTATGTAAAATCTCGTATTTCTTATAATAGATTTGTTTGTGTAACTTGCGAGCCACAAAAAGAGAAAGCATGCTTTTGACTAAAAATAAAAATAACAGAAAAAATATCCTCTCCTATGAACACTGTCTGTGAAGTTTGCTTCCTGAGAAATATAATAAACACCTTTCAATATTTGACACTTTTAGTTTCTCGGTAGCTACTGTGGCTCAAAAGGTTGTTGAAAAATGCAAGATTCGCCTTTCCTGGTCCGAAACCTGAAAGACAGCTTGGTTTGTGAGTTACACTTCCTTATTGAACTTTGTATGATTCAAGGAAATGTAAAAGGTAGGTGATGACACTGGCCCGAGTTTATTAAACTTTTTTCATGCTCAACTCAGCTGAGCATAAAATTCAAGCTGCTCATAAATACCAAAATAGCCCAAATATATTGAAATTGAAGGTTTAGAACTCCAAAGCTGTAATTTATCCTGCTGATAAATGTTAAAATGCCAACAATTGTTGGCATTTTAACACTTTATCAGCAGGATAAATTGTTGGTATTTTAACATTTATCAGCAGGATAAATTTTAGTCTGAGCTGAGCTAAATATGACTTCAGGGCCAGGAACTGGCACAGTCACAAAGGAAGTCCAACAAATTGAAAGCCTGATGGGGAAACAAACTTTATGTAACAATTAGAGTGGATGTAACATTAACATTTGTTTTTATTCATTTGTTTTGGCAGGTTAAAATATATCTGTTTCTTCCTTTCCCAGTTTGGACTTCACCAATCTCTGTATTTAAGTAAAATAGTTTCAAAATAATCATACATCCAGTTGTTCATTTCAATCTGTTCTATAACTGAGAAATGAAATAGTAAAAACCAAACGAAATGATAGCAAAGAATGATAGCTTCTTAATTTTGTTAGAGTCGGCAATTCATGCATATGTCTAAAAGAGAATAAGAAGTGCATTTGGTGCGTGACAAAAACTAAAGACTGATTGCTTTGATCACATATCTGCCAAGAATTACCATAGGAGCCACCGCATGAGAAAACCAACAATTTGCATAGGCGAAAACAAAGCCGCAGATCAGCTGTGCAGTAACTGCACAGCTGATCAGCGCCTTTGTTTTCGCTGCACAGATAGTACAATCTTTCTCTTCTTAAATCTGAAATTTCAAGCTTCTAGCCTGCTTCTGGTTTGCGTCAGACCTGATCAGAACCCAAATTGTTGGTTTTCTCACACACAGGCTCATAGACTATTGATTTATAAAAGCAGATGACTGGGCAGATTTTTATTCAGAATGTATTATGACTCTATTGTTGGATCATTCCCACTTCATCTAATTCTGGTTTCATCTCCCCCCACCCCCATTTTTGCTTACTCAGGCTATGATTATTTCTGCAAAGTTAAGGCTGCAAAGTACATGTATGTTTCTTCAGTGGCGGATTTAGTTGGGGTTCGGGTGGTTCGCTTGAACCCCCCCCCTCTGGAACCAAATTATTTCAATTTCATGGGGAAATTTACGAAAAACCTGGGACAATATTTGAAAACAAACCCCCTCTTGATGGATTTGAACCACCCTTCCAGAAATCCTGGATCCGCCCCTGTTCTTGGCAGTTTTCATCTAAATTTTTACCTTCTTAGAATTAGTTTTCAAATAGATGTTTTTGTGAAAAAAGCTTTGAATAGATCAAATGGAAGGATTTGAAATAAGAGAGGAAATGGTTAGTTTAATAAGTGTCAATCTATAAAAAAGGTAATGGCTACTTTACAAACATGATAAAACCCTGTGATATTTTCAGACCTAACACATGCATAAAAGGGGTGGCTACAAAACATCTGGACAAACGTATCACGCGAAAAATTCCCGTACACTCTAATAATTATTCATGTCATCATATATACATGTATATATTGTACATGATCTTCCATGCCATTGTACCCATCAAATGTTGCTATGTTCATGGTGTATACATACATATTAACACATTTTTATATCAGTTTATACAATTACATATTTATATACAACATAAATGCTGGTTGACTGAAAGACAGAAGCAAAATATACAGAAAGCAACCATACAATATAATAAAAGGTGTACATAGTTTGATACATATACAATTGCCATGGTCATTCCATACATCAGGAAAACATGCCCATGAAAAGTATACCCCCTTGAACCCCACTTTTGAATAGTAAAACTGAGGTTCACATGGGTATACCTATTTTTCTTATTTTTGATCCAACATGTACCCATAATCAATGTTTTGAGCATAAATATTAAAAATATCATTTTTTTTCCACCAAAAAAATTTAAATTTTACATCTCTAAAATTCTCTATACATTACATGGGCAAGTTTTCATGATGTTTGAAAGAAAAACCTTCATAGTCTTGAAATGTTTCCATATTTTAAGTTACAGATGGTGTAGAATACAGTAGACTCGCACTGGATTGCTCATAGAGCACACAAATCTAAGTCTACAATATGTGCTAAAGCCAAATGGTATAACACTTTAATAAGAAAGCGGTGGTAGGTCATTAACATATGATATGATTTTATATAAATAGTTGAATATAATACATTAACATAATTATGCCAGTATACTAATTACAAAAAATGTGTATCAGCCTCTTCATAAAAAACTGCTTTCAAGGTTTTTGAAAAGGTTCATGTCAAACAAGTCAGAGACTTAAACCACATTATATACAAATAAATAAATAGGCTGATATCAGGGCAAAGTACATGTAGTAGTTGTTTTTTTTATTTGTACTTTGATGGTTTAAGCTTTACAGTCATAAAGCATTAAAATTTTTTCATGATGCAGCTCAAAAAAGAAAAGCAGTGTTAAAACAATTTATTTTATTTCCATGAGCTAATTTCATAAATGTTTTATTTACTGCATTTTTATGAGAAAGCTGCTGCTATTTGTTAAAGCACTACCATTGTAAACATGTCTACTTCATAACACCTAATACATGTAACACCATTGTCTTAGTACAGCCCAGTTTGTGTAAAATCTGGTAATAAACCCCAACTGAAACTGGTTTTCACAAGATGAAACTCATTTGTCAAGTTGCATTACAGGCTGTCAGTTTGTCATATGCTTTGTCAAGTAATTTTTTCACCATAATTTGTTATTAAATTTAAAGTAAATACACCAAAAACTAAAGCTGACAGATAGGACAAAAACATACATAACTGGTAAACAAGAATATCAGGGATATAGAAAGTCTTTAAAAATACATACTTTGTTCAAAAATGTTAAAAATCTTTCAAATATCAAGATTAATATAGATATCAAAACCATCCCCAAAGAGTTATGTCTTTCCTTTCCAATTTAGAACAATACACTACCTAAAAAATTACTGCATTAGGAAAACATGCCCATGCAATATACAGAGATTTTTAAAGTTGTAAAAAATGAAAATTTCAGTACAAAAAAAATGATATTTTTCTTATTTTTGCTCCAAAACATAGATTGTGGGTATTTGGGTACCCACAATCTATGTTTTGGAGCAAAAATAAGAAAAAATAGGTATACCCCTGCATACCCCAGTTTTACTATATAAAAGTGGGGAATAAAGGGGTATACATTACATGGACATGTTTTCCTAATGAACATTTTTGCTCAAGGACACAACCTTCAAATGCCTGGCTTATTTAACCCGAGTTTGATTTTATAATCAATAGGCCACCACTATCCCCATGGTTACAGGAAATATCTTTGGTGAAAGCCCAACCCGCGACATTTTTGGGTCATGAAATTCGTACCAATCAGGAACATATTTAATCAACTAGAAGTGGACTTAAATTGTTCAACAAAGCAAAGCATTCATGATAGAAAATGAAAGCAAAGCACTGTTTTCTAACCCTTCTTGATTTTTGAATGGTTTTCAGTGGGCACCGAGTGGATTGCAGCATCACAGCAGTAAACTGACTAATTCCATGTGACGGTATCAATGTGCAATGCAGAATCAGTGTGCAATCCCACTTGGTCAATGCGGTAAGCTGACATGGTTAAAGTGGCAAGTTGTCAAGGTCAGTGTGGCAAGCTGACCTCCCAGACAATGAGATGACTTCTCTCCCCTTTACTCAGTGATGGCTTCTTGTCCTCGTCCTCCTCCTCCGGGACTTCCTGTACGATATCATCATCACCATCACCTGGGAAACAAACAGAATCATGTAAATATTTAAGAGCCTTTGTGTGAGAAAACTAACAATTTGGGTTTCTGACAGGTTTGACACAAACCGGGCTATACAGCCACAGAAAATAATTAGAAGCTTGAAATTTCCGATTTTGAAGGAAGAAGGATCATACTATCTATAGAGCGAAAGCAAAAGCATGATCAGCTATGTAGTTATTGCACAGCAATCTGTGCCTTTGCTTTAGCATATGCACTTCTTGTTTTTTTTTTGTTTTTGTTTTTGTTTTTCTTGTTTGTTTTGTTGGTTTTTTTGGATACAGCGGCTCATGTTATACCTGGTTTTTAGGTGGTTATATTTTGAAGCACATATTGCATGTCATGAGATCCCAAGTGGAGGCAACATCCCAACATGACCATAAATGTTGCTGAGACACTGAGCATTAAAATAAACAAAATCATACTAAAATATATTTGTAAGCTTCATAAAATTTAGCAACATATGTCATTTCTTGATTTTTCTACAAGGGTGCAACTGGTTTGGCATACATTATCTACTCTAGTACTAAATAGTATTATCAGGATTTGCACTTTTTTCAATGATATGATTGCTGGAATAACATATCCCTTCACAAAGCCTGCTTTAGACATGTATAAATCTAAAGACAGGTCCAGTTCATAGAGTACATCTGTATATATAGAGCCTCGTCACGATAAAACCAGATTTTTGCCTATGCTAAAACGAAGGCGTGATTAGCTGTACAGTAACGGCACAACTGCACAGCACCTTTGATTTAACTACAAACCTCTCCTTCTAGCATTTTTCCAAGAGTGTACATGTGGATTCACATAGGACCTGGTCGGAAACCCCAAAGATCTGTTTTCTCGTGGTGCGTATAATACATTGGTTTCCATGGGCAACATGACAATTTGCTACCTTGGTGTATTTTTAAATGGTCAAAAACCTTTTGTCTCATGAAATTATCCTCTGAATAACCTTGCTATATAATTATTTTTTGCTTCAAGCTGATGATCAGGGTTTATGCTCATCTTTTAAGTCCTTGACTATTAAATAATTACTGTATCTTTCTTCCAGCCTCAGTAATATCACTACTTGTAACATATCAATTGTCAAGATACATGTACTAACGGTAACGGGTCGTTTCGGCCGTGAGTCGTTTCGGCCTTGAGTCGTTTCGGCCGTGAGTCGTTTCGGCCTGGGTCGTATCGGCCTGAGTCGATTCGGCCCTGGGTCATTTCGGCCAATTTTAGTGAGTCGTTTCGGCCTGATTTTTATTCAATCCTATAATAAACTTTATATAAGATGTGTGTGTTATACGAGGCTAGTTTACCATGCAGTCGGTCTTGCAATGGTGCTTGGTCTATCACTGGGTAAACAATTTGCATCTTTATTCCATTTTGAAAAGCGATAGCCAAATTACTTTGGAAACAATGGTCATTTCCATGGCGTCAATTCTATGAAGACTATATAAAAAGGTACAAGTAGGCAAAGATCAGGAAAAGGCGCAATCAGAAAAAGATTCCCACTCCAAAAACCGAGGTGGGAAAAAACCAAACTAACAATCAGGTACTTATACCATGAAAACATTTCGTAAGCCAAATGAGCAGCTATTTTCCCAATAGGTGGCCTCTCAGTTACCTTAACTTAACTAAAAATATGAAAACATACATAAGGCGCCAACAGCACAAAAATATTTTAAACACCAAGACATAAAACAAAAAGAACCACCACAGAAGTATCGACTTAAAACCTGTAAACATAGTATCTAATTTAATTTGACTTCCAACACATAAATTCAGCTGTAACAGAATTGAGCTTTTTCATTATTTTATGGTATTTAAATTTTCGTTTGACTTTAAGCCGACTAATTAAATGGACAATCACACGTTTTCACACTTTAATTGAGTGCATTAAAAATTCCAATCACCATGCCTTAGCATGGCTGATTAGAGACACCAGTTTTCACACCTTGATAATCACCCTTATAAGTAGATCACCGGCAGCCGATGGCACCACTGAAAAGTTTTCGCTTGCAAATGCCCATGACTTCATAACTACACGTTTAACCTACCCGCCTACTTACCTACCTACCCACCTACCTATGCTAATCATTAAAGGCAAATGACAACTTTTTATCTAAGACACTGAGAATATGCGAGGCTGGAACTGTGACTACAATACTGTCAAAACATCTCATAGGCATATATTATGTATATGTATGTATATATTACGAAGATTCCTGTACTCAAAAATATAAATTTATCTTTGAGTAGATATATTCCTGATAAGTGTCCATATAATTTGGCCGAAACGACAGGGCCGAATCGACTGACCCAGAAAATTGGCCGAAACGACCCACCTACCAAGGCCGAAACGACCCACCCCCAAAATTGGCCGAAACGACCCAGGCCGAAACGACGGGCCGGAACGACCCTGGGCCGAAACGACCCGGATTCGTACTAATCATGACAAATCATCATTTCACTGATAGAGACATATGAGCTGCAACGCGTGAAAACCAGTCTTCAGAGTTTCCAAACAGGTCCGACACAAATCGGCCTGTGCAGCTACAGGAAGGAGATGGCTAGAAGCTTGAAATTTCTGCTTTAGGAAGAAGATAAATTGTACTTTCTGTATAGCGAAAACAAAGGCGCTGATCGGCTTCGCAGTTACCGATCTGCGCCTTTGTTTTCGCATAGGCAAAATTCTGGTTTTCTCATGACCTGACTCATATCATGATGGTGGCATATAGTTTTCCTGAAACATATTTGACTATTCCAGAAAATGCAAATTTTTTAAACCTTTGTGACATAAGCTTTCATTCGAGAGTCATTTGCAAGAATTGATAAGACTCGAAAATCCTGATAATTTGAATATCTAACTGAGTTTGAGGGATTTGGCTGTTTAAATTTCCATACTTTCAAATATGGAAATTTGCCTGGAAATGCTTAAAAACTATTGTTATTCCTAATGCATAATCTTGATGTATCACACTTTCAAATGAATCTTAACGTTTGAATCATTTGGTGTAACTAAATTTGAAAGTTAAATTTTTGCTGGCTAGAAATTTTACGTCCTTTCTTGTGAACTGTTGACTTTTTAATTAGCCCTTTCAGTGATGCAAGGCAGACTGTCAGGCCAGATCTGGCCCTGAGGTTATAAAACTATTTTCATGCTCAACTCAGATGAGACTAAAATTTATTCTGCTCATTAATGTTAAAATGCCAACATTATTGCTGGCATTTTAACATTTATAAGCAGGATAAGTTACTAGGTTTAAGTTTTGAACCTGAATTTTCCACTAATTTTGACTAGAGCTATTTCAACATGTAATACTATGAGCAGTTGAAATTTCATGCTCATCTAAGCTGAGTATGAAAATAGTTTTATAGCCTCAAGACCAGGTTCCACTGTTGGTAATTGACAGTAGCAATGACACTAGTAATGACACTAGTAATGACACTAGCAATGACACTAGTGATGACACTAGAAATGACACTAGCAATGACACTAGCAATGACTAGCAATGACACTAGCAATGACACTAGCAATGACACTAGCAATGACTAGCAATGACACTAGTAATAACAGCAATGATACTAGCAATGACACTAGTGATGACACTAGCAATGACTAGCAATGACACTAGCAATGACTAGCAATGACACTAGTAATAACAGCAATGACACTAGAAATGACACTAGCAATGACTAGCAATGCCACTAGCAATGACACTAGCAATGACTAGCAATGACACTAGTAATAACAGCAATGATACTAGCAATGACACTAGTGATGACACTAGCAATGACACTAGTGATGACACTAGCAATGACACTAGCAATGACACTAGCAATGACTAGCAATGACACTAGCAATGACACTAGCAATGACACTAGCAATGACACTAGCAATGACATTAGTAATGGCAGTAGCAACAATATGAGACTCATTGACTCACCTATTCTGAAGTCAACATATCCCTCACCCCCTGACAGTACTAGGCGTGTCTCTGAGGACTCTGGGGACTCATCTTTGTCCTGGGAGGCCGCACTTACACCAGCCCTCTTCTTTCCTGAAATAAAATAATATCATACACATTAAATCATGTATTTGAAAGCTGATTTTTGTAAGTTCAATTCTTCTGAAATGAACCACCATTTATGATCATGCAGTTTTTCGTGTTATCAATTTTTGACACAAGTATGCTTTGACATGTTGATCGTGGCCTTCACCTCCAAAACGGGGCAATCTGAAGCACCCAACAGACACAGAATCTTTCAGTTTAATAGAGGATACTTTAAGGCATTTTATAGGCCTATTTTTGGGCTCTAGACTTAAGGTGTATTTGAGAAAGAAAAAAAAAGAACAAGATTTTTTTTTTTGCATATTTTCATTGATTTTCATCTCTGCTTTGCAGCACCAGTGCTCAGCTTAGCACATTTCTCAGCAGTGCAGCACATCTCCTGCAGGGTGCTTTTCATATACTTGAATACATAAACATTCTTTTATGCACAGTTTTGGTGTTAATCTTGTGAGCTGATTTTCAAGACTCTTCACAATAACAGTTGCTATTACATCCAACATTCTCTTAGGGTCTTCGGTGCCTTTTTCTGGTTACCCTGTATAAAGTGCTTCTATTTTAGACTATATAATATATAGCGCTTCCTACATAAAATTTTTTAAGCATCTAGCTGCCTTTTATAGGTTCATAGAGATTCATAATTATTATGTTATTTCAATTATTCAACAAGCTCTTTAAGCAGCATTATTAACCCATCATGTTCTTGAAAAGTACTTTTTTCTATTCATATACCCTGTCACATTTAAAAATGTGTGACAATTATCAATATAGAAGTTCTCATTCCGATTTCGGAAGTATTCAATAGTGGAAAAGCCTGATTGGAACTACTATGGTAGTACTAGTGGAAGCAGATGCAAGAAGAGACAAAGACATACCGTTAATTTAGGTTGATTTAGGTCAGCCTGTTAATGAGCCTTTTATGAACTATGCACCATGAGTGGTCCAGCAATGTAACCTTGGACAATTCGGTCAATACTCAGAAAATGGCTTACTATAGCAACCATTTGGAAAAATATAAATCATTAGAGACTGTCTACCTCAAGTCAGACTGCATATATCTAGATAAGTTATTCATCACAAATGCCAAATAAGGAAATTCTGTTGCTATATTTAGAGGCCTGATAAAGACAAGCCATGCCGTTCATCAGGTTTTGCATGTGACAGATCTATTAATTAATATCCAATGTATCTTTCCCTAGAATCTCTAGGGCCCAGGCCTGGAAAAGTCCACACGTCCGCTCGTATTTACGAGTGAAAGTTCGATACGGGCGAGTGGAAATTTACCCTGGCTCGCCCGAAAGGACGAGTAGCATTTTCGGGACTGACTTGAGGCAGTAAATGTCCGTAAATGCAAAATCAGCTGAAGATTTCGTTTCCGATTGTCAACCGGATGTTTGCACAACGTCACTAGTCCGCAGTAAATGAAATTCAATAAAATCCGGTACATGGTCCAAATACCGGAAAGCATTGGTCATTTTATTCACGGCGCGCCGTACTATCGAGACTTAAAACGTTCCGGGTTTTATCTCCATGTGATAAAACGGCTTTAGTTAAGTTAAGGTAACTGAGTGGCCACCTATTGGGAAAATAGCTGCTCATTCGGCTTACGATATGTTTTATGGTATAAAGTGCCTGATTGTTGCTTTGGTTTTTTCCCACCTCGGTTTTTAGAGTGGGAATCTTTTTCTGATTGCGTCTTTTCCTGATCTTTGCCTACTTGTACCTTTTTACACCAAAAGTCAAATAATCGAGCATTTCCATTTTGATATCTAAAGTAGACAAAAAATGTCGAAGCAGGGCGGCATTAGTTTTTGATGATTTTTGTCTCTTTTGAAATCCAGATTTTAAGGACGAGTGCACCAGCAGTAAGGACGAGTAAAAATTGTTTACAACTCGCCCCACAGGACGAGTAGGTCCTCAGAAAAATATCTAGGCCTGGGGCCTCCTCAAAAGAAAACTTTTGCCAAAACAAATATGAATGACAGACTGTATGCATGTACTGTTTATTGACATATCTTCACAGAATTTGCATTGTCCTGTTTACCTGTTGCATTAATGAAAGACACACTTAGTCACAATTTGTTTATTATTGATTCACATCATTATGATTTCTAAGAAATTAATTTTTCAGGGAATGCATTGAACAAAGAAGTTTTCATTGACGTTTTTGTAGCATGTTTCTGGCAAAAATCTCAAAAATAAAACATTGCCGTTTAATATTGAAATTGGACATGTTGGTTGGAGTTCAACCCGAGATGACTCCCCACAAAATGAGGTTTCTAGATGTCATTACGAAAACTTGCCCATGCAATAAACAGAGATTTTTTCAGAAGAAAAAAATGAAAATTTCATTGCATTTTTTCTTTTTTTTTATGTTTTCGCTCAAAACATAGTACATGTGGGTACACCTTAGTACCTCCTGGTTCTAACCAGTACCCACAATGTATGTTTTGGATCAAAAATAAGAAAATTAGGTATATCCCTGCAAACCCCAGTTTTTTTTTCTATATAAAAGTGGGGTTTAATGGGGTATACAATTCACGGACATGTTTTCCTGATGTGTGAGGCTCATTTGTTTCAATAATTAAATTTATTCCAGACATATCCTGCATAATACTGTTAGTGCACAGGATATTCCCTCTGTGCACCCTATCTCTTATATGTAAAATATGAAAACAGTTTGGTGGCTCATTTAGAGCATTATGGCCAAATTCAGCCAGTTGCTTGCTCCATTGTAGGCATAGACTCTGTGGATCTAGTAAATTTCTTAAACCCAGCTAAAATCTACCACTTTAAATTCAGCGGATGAATTTTTTTCTTGCAATTCTTTATAAATTAAACATGGCAAGTAAGTGCCATGGTATTCACATATACCTATGGTTTATTTTTTTTAGCAAAGCGAAGGCTGACATGGGCACTCACCTAATGTTTCCCCCCCATCCCCATAAAAAAAAATAATAAAAAACAGCTTTGATAAATTCATTTAAAAACAAAATCTTGCAGATACAAGTAGAATTTCATAAACCCAAATGCTTCAAGAAAAATATGCAATGGCTCAGGTGAGCTATAGCTGAGCAATATGTCATTGAACTATGCTTTAAACTGATGAATTGCAAACCAAAATTCAATAAGTCTTTCAAACGCTCCTGGAACTGTTTAATTCTACTCTCAAAGTATGAACATTACCGGAATTTCATCAAATTATAATAAATGAGCCGCGTCATGAGAAAACCAACATACTGCATTTGCAAAAACAAAGTCGCAGATCAGCTTCGTGGTAACCGCGAAGCTGATCAGCGACTTTGTTTTTGCTACAGGGATATACAATTACTCTTCTTTCTAAATCCAAAATTTCTAGCCTCTAATCATCTTCTGTGCTTGTTCGTCTTGGATTTTGTCGGACCTGTTCGGAAACCATATTGTTGGTTTTCTCACCACGTGGCTCAAATTACAACAAATATTTAAAGCCTAAAAGGAACGCTGGAGCTTCTCACTCACAATGTTGATTAGATTAATCTGGATCTGAAGCTTTTCACGTTTTCTGTAATTTGAGCTACGTCACGAGAAAACTTGTCATTAGGGTTTCCGTCAAAGTCTGACACAAACCAATCTGTATAGTTACAGAAAGAGGCTAGAAGCTTGAAATTTCTGTTTTAAGAAGAAAGGGGGTGGTACTATCCGTGTAGCGACAATAAAGTTTCTGATCAGCCGTGCAGTTACTGTATAGTTGATATGTGATTTAGTTTTCTCATATGTAAAATGCAGGTTTTCTCATGATGCGGCTAATTTGATTAAATTGATCTTGCCTCCTAAGTCATAATTTCTTGAATATAAATGGAAGAATGTATGGTTACAGAATAGAACACAATATGCCATTTATCTGAATCATCAACCTCATTCATCAATCAAAAACTTATAAAAGTTCAAGAAGGCATAAGAGAGACAGCTATTGAAAATCCCCTGAATAATCAACAAATCCAAATTGAAAGCTGAAAAAGAAAGCATCTTCTTTCATCAAGGTCTTATATTGCAGTCAAAATGCTCTTTTCATGTCCTTTTGTTAAGCATTCATCAACAGCAAAAGCGTCTTTGATTGGTTAACCAACATAATGTTTCAGAGTGAAATGGACAGAAAAAAAAGGAAATATGATTTTTCTGTCCTGCTATGAGCTACTGCATACAAAACATCTCATAAAAGTTTCTGACCCGACCCAGTCTGGCACCAATCCCTATGCATGTAGTCCACATTAAATCCACAAACATTAAGGTTTTCCAAAATTGATGATAATTACCAATTAGTAATCTTTCATCCATTGATTTCTAGCCAACATGCTTTCAGTTTCCATCAGCTTACATGAGCTTACAATTCAATGGATCAAGAAATACAGGTAATGAATGCCACTAACTCCAGGTGGACTAGTCAACATAATTCATTCGAAATTTCTGGTCTTGAGGCTGTGAAATGAAAATCAGAACCCTTCATTAAACTCCAGGTCAAGTCCAAAATGCTTAAACTGACTGTCCTAAGGCATATCATGTCTGGGAGGCAAACTGTCACTTACTTTAACAGGTTTGTTTGACTGAAGTTTCATACAGATTTGCCAATACTCAATAGAATTGGTCCAGTAGAGCTAAAATCTATGAATGACAGCCAGTGCTTCCAGTGCTGTTTGTAGCAATCAGCTGTAGGTTTGAATGTCGGGGATTTCTAAATTTGTCCTCCGTTATCTCCTGTCTACAAATGCTTCCAAATAATCTGTAGAATCTATCCAATTAATCAATGAATATTCAATAAAGTGTATGTAAACTTAATTAAAGTCTGGTCCCAGATCCTTTGGTGAGATGAGCAAGCTTATTGGGTCAATTAATGATGCCGTTATATAGGTCAATTATAGACAGGGCTATATTTGGAACAGGCTATCACAAATATGGAAGTGCAATCTATACATTCTGAAATCAGTAATATGATGTTGCCACAAGTCATTCATTTCCTTCAGAAAAGTGCATTAAGTACAGCATGGTGATCTGCCTGAAGAAGGCTTAAGGTTGTAACTGTTAGGGAGTTAAAGCTGTAAATGTAATAAAACAAAACTGTCAGGGCAAACAACATTGCTTAAATGCTCAGTTTCCGCATTGCTGGATTATGCTTTAAACATGTACATGTATTCCCTATTTCTGATGATGATATTTTCTCTGTTTCCATTCTCTATCTTGTATGACAGTCAGTCTCCAGGCTTGCATAAAGATAAGTGAAAATCATAGTGAATTACTAACAGGACAATAACTAGGGTAATTTGCAAGCTCATCTGAATTTCAAATGTCTCTGTTAGACAGCCTGGCAAATTAATGGGTAATAAGTACATCAATAGTGAGGCCATTCTGATGCTACAAACTACAGGAATATTGAATGCTATTGTATTTCATGTACTCATATTCCAAACTGATGAAATATCGATGCCAAAGAAATTTTGCTACTTTTCATTTGAGTCAGGTATTTTATTCCAGAACATATAAACAGCATGTTAACTTATTAACAGCGCAACTGAAACTTTTATTTATTAACAATTTCAGAGAAGATCATTGATTATAGCTGGAACAAAGAACCTACAACAACAATCACGGGTCAGGTGCCAGATTCAGTTTATACTATATGCTCACCTGGTGAGCCTTTGGGCCAGGTGAGCTAAAAAGTGGGAAACCCCTGGCTGTACCAGCCTCAGCTCTCTTGGGGAAAAAATGCCACTGAAATATGGGAGTACTTTTGCAGTATTCCATGTGGAGCAACCATGTTCTGCGATTGAATTAAACTTCCAATGTTTGCATGTTATGCCAACTTGCCAAACCAGTTTATGTCAAAAGCAACATTATAAGAATTTATGACCTCATATAGAAGTCTTCTGAAGCAGATCCATCTTCCTTAACTCATATAAGCTTAGCATTCTTTTTGTGGGACGTAAGCAAACAATATAACCCTAGATGGGACACCACACAATGCAGCGTCCCATCTGGGGTTATTCTGTTTGCCTAGAGGATTTTCATCAAAAATTTATATGGAAATTCAAAATCATTCCTGATGCCCCTAAAACTAAAAAAGGACTCACCCAAAATGATAATGATGGGCAAGTTCATTCATCATATATGGGTTAACTGGAATCTGCAGGATCAATTTCAATATGCAGCGGAAATTGGCATACAACAAAACCATAGTTGGGACTATGATTGATTTCGGCAACAAAATTTCTCTACCTTCAAATGAAATAAGAGCTGTCGCAGGACAGCGTAGCTCGCCTGACTTGTGCTTTGCCACTACATCTGTTAAAATCTATGACCCATGACCTTGACCTCAAGGTCACTCAGGTGGGTCATGATGGTACAACATAAAACTTCAGACCAATGCAAAGTATCAACTTGATCAATCTACATGTTCAAGAGATATAGACTTATAAAAACATTAACCAAAACTTAAATACAAAACTTCCAAGTCCGTGACCCTGACCGCAAGGTCATCTAGGTGAGATGTGATGTACAGCATAAAACCTGAGACCAATATCTATCAACATGCAAGTATCAACTTTATCCATCAACATGTTCAAGAGATTTAGACTTTAACAAAAAAATTTAACACAAAATTTCTAAGTCTGTGACCCTGACCTCAAGGTCACCCAGGGTAGGTCATGATGGTACTGCATAAAACTTCAGACCAATATCTACCAACATGCAAAGTATCAATTCGATCAATCAACATGGTCAAGAGATATAGACTTACAAAAACTTTAACCAAAAACTTAAACACAAAATTTCTAAGTCCGTGGCCTTGACCTCAAGGTCACTCAGGTGGGTCATGATGGTACTGCGCAAAAACTTCAGACCAATATCTAGCAACATACAAAGTATCAACTCAATCCATCAATATGGTCTAGAGATATATAATAGACTAACAAAAACTTTAACCAAAAAGTTAAACACAAAATTAATAAGTCCGTGACCTTGACCTCAAGGTCACCCAGGGTGGGTCATGATGGTACTGCATAAAATTTCAGACCAATATCTAGCAACATGCAAAGTATCAACTCAATCCATCAATATGGTCATGAGATATAGACCTACAAAAACTTTAACCAAAAACTTAAACACAAAATTTCTAAGTCCATGACCTTGACCTCAAGGTCATCCAGGGTGGGTCATGATGGTACTGTGTAAAACTTCAGATCAATATCTAGCAACATGCAAAGTATCAACTCAATCCATCAATATGGTCAAGAGATATAGACTTACAAAAACTTTAACCAAAAACTTAAACACAAAATTTCTAAGTCTGTGACCTTGACCTCAAGGTCACCCAGGGTGGGTCATGATGGTACTGCGTAAAACTTCAGACCAATATCTAGCAACATGCAAAGTATCAACTTGATCCATCGACATGGTCAAGAGATATAGACTTACAAAAACTTTAACCAAAAACTTAAACACAAAATATGACCAGTGGGTCATGATGGCACTGCGTAAAACTTCAGACCAATATCTAGCAACATGCAAAGTATCAACTTGATCCATCTACATGGTCAAGAGATATAGACTTATAAAAAACTTTAACCGAAAGTGTGACGCGGACGTACACGTAAACGTAAACGTAAATGGGGACGACCAAGGTGACTACAATAGCTCTATGCACTTCGTGCAGGCGAGCTAATAAGGAATCAGGCATCATTCTGAATTTCAGACCCATTAAAGTATATAAAATTAGCATTTTTATCCCATTATAAATTTCATAGCAAGAAAACCTGTCATGATCGAAGTTATCCAGCCAGATCAGACAGCATGCAGAATATTAAAGGCTTGAAAATTTAGTACAGAATTTGACAGATTGTATACATGAGCAGTGCAGACTACCAGACTGATCAGCCTCACTGTGCATCAGATCTGATAGAAGTTTTGTTTAAAATGTGCCACGACGCGAGAAAACTGGTCTTCGGCATTTCTGACCAGGGCTGACACAAATCGGCCTGTGCAGCTAAAGAAGATGGCTGGAGGCTGGAAATTTTGGATTTAGAAAGTAGAGGAATTGTACTATCCCCGTAGTGAAAACAAAGGCACTGATCAGCTTCACAGTTACTGCGAAGCTGACCTGCGCCTTTGTTTTTGCCTTGGCAAAAATCCGGTTTTCTCATGGCGAGGCTCATATATAGGCAGAGCAGACCACAAGACTGATCAGCCTCTCTGTGCAACATATCTGAGAGAAGTTTTGTTTAAAATATTGAAGTCAGCAATTCTTACATGTAGGTGCACATAATTCATATGATCTGCAAAAGATGCAACTTGAAAGCTCTGATTTCTATATAATGTGTTCAATCTTGAAAGCTCTTTATTCTATACTATAATGTCTTAAGTTAAAATTATAGAATAAAAGATAGAAGAAGCTTACTAGCTATATGCTATTAGAGAAAGCAGCTTAGAAAAGTATACAGTAATAGCTTTGCATACTTTGCTTCGGGGCTTTTGTTGTAGATGCTGCAGAAAAGAAAAACATTGTATATCATTATTTTTGCAAGTTTTCAGAAGATCAAACAGACAGCAGAAAAAGAAAACATCACATACAATTTTGTGAGGGTACAATTTCTCCATACTACTGTTAAACCCAGTATCAAGATTCTAGGAATTAAAACATTACGATGGACCGTAAGTATAGAGATAGGCATACCGAATATGGAGTCTAAGCCAGTTCCAATCCATGTTATAGCAAGAGTTAAATGTATAGGTATATAGCAGTCGAATAAGCCTAAATCTACCATTTGGGTCCAGCCATGACCCGTGTTATAACCAAAACCCTGCTGTAATGAACCACGTAATAAAGAAGTTCAGGTGTATTTTAGTTTTGTTCTTAAGAAAAGCTACTTAGCTGTACTCTATTCGAGAAACCAGAAGTGAAATAGAAATAAGCTTCGAGAAGTTGCTATGCATACCTTGCTTCGGAACTTTCGGTGCAGATGCTGAAAAAACACAAACGTCTTTAGCTCACAAATAAATGATTATTATATTGATCCTACAAGATTAATTGAGCCGCCACATAAGAAAACCAAAAACATGCATAGGCGAAAACAAAGGCACAGATCAGCTGTGCAGTAACTGCACAGCTGATCAGCGCCTTTGTTTTCGCTACACAGATAGCACAATCTCTCTTCTACTTATATCCAAAATTTCAAGCTTCTAGTCATCTTCTGTGGCTGTTGGACCTGGTCAGAAACCCAAATTGTTGGTTTTCTCATATGAAGTCTCAATTGCTATAGCAGAACAGTTTACAGTAACATTGTTGCATACACGTACAATTGTGCACACAAGCATTTTAAGAATTTGCAGCACTATGCAGGATCTGACCAAGATTTTACATTTTGTTTCAGTAAACAGAACAGATCTTTTGAACTTTCAAATTAATTAGGTTATATGAATACAAACTATTGAACTTTAGAAATAAAGGTTACATATGATGATACTTTATAATTAACCAGCTTTTGAACTCAATTATAAATTTATTTGTAAACTAATATGTAATTTATGCAACATGTGTATGCGCATATGTCTAAATATAAAGCAGCCTTAGTAAATGCAGAAATGGTGGACTTTTATTGTTTCCAGTTTGAACTGCTCTTAAAGCAAATTACAACAAAGTCAGCCAAAATGGAAACAGTATTTCTAACAGCTCATAAATTCTTTTTTACTTCACCTTTTTTTGTTTATTGGCTAGGATCTAGTTTGACTGTGCCTATACATTGCTCGACCATTTATGTCGCCAGAACATCAGAAATAAAACCCTATTACTATTTTACGCTCCTAATCCTGGCGGCAAGCTTCTTTTACATCGATGGTAAACCAATTGAATTTGTCATTATAGGCTAGCGTATCTGGACATTAAGAAGTAATTGACCTGAGTCCCCCACATAGAATTCTACTATCTACAAAGGAATTATAGACATGACGCAGCAGCAAGTTACAAGATGACAGTGAAAGTTCTTCCAGAATCAAAATCTAGTTATGGGTACCGTCAAAGCCTTGACAGTCAAACAAGCACACCCAATGAAAAATGAAATCAACAGCAGATTGATCTGTTATTATGTATTACCAAATCTGTTGCTAGTCTGCTTTAATCAAAGTCTAAAAACTCTGGCGTCAGCCGTCATTTTGTGTCTCCGCTGCTGCTCAATTCTACGCTTATTCTGTTCTTGTCACGAGGAAATCTTTCTTCATGGTCTCCTGCTTGGTCCAACACAATCCATCCATTCAACTACAGGAGCCAACTGCAGGTTTCAAATTTTGAACCAATCATATCATATCTAAAGGGCAAAAACAAAGATGCTGATCTGCTGCACCGTCACCGTGCAGCTGATCTGCATCTTTGTTTTTGCACTCTCCAAAAATCGGGTTTTCACATTTTGTGGTTCATTCTATCTCAGTCTGTTGGAACAGTCTAATAGCTTTATTCAATAAATCCCATCAGCAAGTCTAATTTCACATTACCAAATTTGTCCTGTCAACAGATTTATTGTATGTATCATACAAGCTTATGCAATGAGGGCACTTGTTCTGACCTGATATGGCTCAAACAGGCCTGCTTAGCTCCTGAGCTGCTTGCCTGAGACCTCGTTCAAACATCTAACGACAAAATGTTCTTTTGTTCATAACCAAACATCATACTGATCAGAGACATCAGATCATCTTTGTTGTTGGCATATAAGTACAGATGGACCTGTATGATTGTGCAAATGAAAAGTTAGGAATGAGCAATTCACACCATTTGTTTCTATATGGACATTATGCAGATCAGATTGGACATCCTCACTTACTTAACAAGCTTCAGATAATAATAGTTGTTTCTATATCTAAAAAAATTATGAACCTCTACTAAATCTGGGGTCTTCCTTAAGTTACTCAACTCATTCATGTTAATGGTGACTGGTTAGGAACTGCAAAGGCATTCTAGAAAACTGCCTCTGGCAGGCTTTATAGAACAATCAAACATGCTGGTAATAAAGAAATATGACAGCAAAAACAGTTCTGTTGAGTACATGAGGGCCAAGGACTTTCATTAACAACTAGCACACACAGCTTCAGTCCACTCTATGCATGGTGCTTCAAACTGTAAATTATGTCCAGTAGAGCTAACATTTTTCATCAGCCAATCAAATGCTGATAGCTACAATGAAAGCAAAGCCAACAAGTGATTTGACAAATTAGCCAGGATAAAACAGCAATCTTGATTAATATCAAACCAGTGTTCTTCCAGTTTAGCAAGACAAGATGGCTGTCAATCAGTACAAGCTCTACAGGGAAGGACACTTGAAAGGTCAGGTTGTGATGGTGCCATGTTGGGAAAAAAACAGTTTCCACAATTTTAATGGGTTTGACATTTACAAGGTGGATAACCATCCATGCATAGGGCTTGTAGACAATAAAGACCCATATAAGCTCGAGCAGATGAGCAGCTGATCTGTACCTTTCATTACATTGCAAAGAGCAGCACATTCTCATAATAAGGCTTTATGCCAATGACAAGAATAAATGCAACACTATGAGACAGTTTTAGTTTTTGCAGCAGCTTAATTCTAAATGGGTGTGATCAATCTTGCACACAATTTTATTTTGGTTTTCATATCTCTTATGTGTTTCCCTAAAGGTTATAACTTTAACATTACAAGTTCAATTGTCAAAGAATGATGTGTGTAATCAAAGTGTATTGTTTAATGTACAACGCCAAGAGCATATGAGACTCATCAGCCAAAGAAAATCATTCAGAGCTTCTATTAGTTCTAATCTTCTTTGCTCTGGCTGATTTGTCCAATTCCAGACCTCAACATGCTGTCTTCTTTTACTGTATACTGGCTAGCAGTCAGAAGGTTGCAAGTTCGATACCTGGCTGGTATATGAGCCACTGCATGAGAAAACAAACCAAATGCTTGGGCAAAAACAAAGG
Source organism: Rugalucina vietnamica (assembly GCA_964017185.1). NCBI lineage: Eukaryota > Metazoa > Mollusca > Bivalvia > Lucinida > Lucinidae > Rugalucina > Rugalucina vietnamica. The sequence continues at coordinate 33,962,569 of OZ024869.1, read as the reverse complement.
CGCAGATCAGCAAAGCTGATCAGCGGCGTTGTTTTCGCTATACAGATAGTACAATATCTTTTCTACTTCAACCCTAAATTTCAAGCTTCTAGCCTGCATCTGTGACTGTGCAACCCGGTTTGTGTCAGACCTGGTCGGAACCCAAAGTGTTGGTTTTCTCATGCACAGGCTCATATGCCTGTCTAATGGTGGCAAGTAATAAAGGAAAACCGCCCATAGGATGTAACATTAACATTTTAAATACCCCATAGCAAAACTGTCTTGGCTGAGTTGGCTCTATGACCCTAGTGTACCAGATTGCATCAATGCTTCATAATCTTTCTTTCCTCTTTCTTTCCTATTAGGCAGTACAGCAGGTGCAGAGACATAGAGCTCTGATCCTTTAAATCATGTGTCTCAAAGTTTTCTATTACAGCCCCATCATGAGATTCCATGCTTTTAGCAAATGTGAAAACAATGGCACACATCAGCCATAGTAACCCAACAGGTGAACAGCACATCTGTTTTCACTTTCCTTTCATTCTTCATCAAGGTATTCAAGCTGCTAGCCATCTCGTCTGTCCATGCAGCCTGTATTTGTCAGACCTGATCTGAAACCCCATGAAATGCTACATTTTCTCCAGGTTTTCCAGCAGCACAATGCCGCCTCCTCTCCATGTAGTAAAGTCACAGCAATTTCCGTCCTCTGAATAAGTGAGCCGCCACATGGGAAAACCAACATTCTGCATAGGCGAAAACAAAGACGCAGATCAGCTTCGCGGTTTACCGCGAAGCTGATCAGCGCCTTTGTTTTCGCTACACGGATAGTACAATTTCTCTTCTTCTTAAATCCGAAATTTCAAGCTTCTAGCGTGCTTCTGTGACTGTACAGGCCAGTTTGTGTTAGACCTGTTCAAAAACCACATTGTTTGTTTTCTTATGAGGCGGCTCAAGTTGAGTTTCTATACAGAGCATCAGGACAGAATATATCATCCACAACATGAGAAAAGGTGCTAAAAGCCAAATAAGAAAAGACACCAAGGTTGGCATATAAAAGTAATTATTGTGCCCTAAATACAGATTAAGAAGTGGTTTCTGAAGATTTGAGCACCAAATTTACAAGGATGGCTAGAATAGAGACATTATTGGTACGTAAATAATGTCTTCCCAAGATATAAACCCAGAAGGCAATACAGCTTTTTGCGTGCCTGACGTTCACCAGGGTAATGCCATCTCTCATGAGAAGTTATGTACAGCGTCATGCCATAATAAATTCTTGCAAATCTATGACAAGACAGTGTACTTCTTTGCTATTTATAGATAATAAAGAGTTGTTAGTTCCAAAAAGGCACAAAAAGATAATGCTGACCAAACAGTGGTATATAAAAAGTGTAAGCCACAAAAGCATAATGCAGTGTCACAACCAGGGTATAGTTTTATCTTTTTATCTTCTTTACATCTTAACCTCCGAAGAGGACTTCAGAATGGTGTTCCCAGTATACCAAAATCTGAAGGGGGTTAGTCGAAATAAAAGCAAAGAAAAGTGGGTGACAATTAAGAATTTGTAGAGTGCAAACAAGGATGTTACACTTAGTATAGTTATGCTGATATTTAAGAAGTTTTGTGAACTATCTGGCAAACAGCTATACTAAACTGTGCCAGAGTAGGGAGAACGGGGACATGAGGAGGTTGGGCTTTCCAGTGTATGATTGTCCGTGGGAAGAATGTGAACTTGAAGTAGTCCCTCAGTGCTGTGATCTGCCGGTATGCAAGGGAATGATTTCTAGATGATGGGCCGGTGTTCTGGATCAGGCAGTCAGAGGCAGGGATGACTGCAAGGTCATAATTATGTGACCTTATATAGAAGGACCAACCATACGTCGTTGGTCAAGGGTGTGCCAGTTGAGATCCTGAAGCATTGTGGACACACTTGACGTTTGTCGGCAATCTCGCATTACCCATCTAGCAGCCCTTCGTTGTACAGATTCAAGTTTTTATATCATACTAAAAACATTCTCTGAAGATGTCGTAACATAGTCTGAATATAGGCTTCATCGTATTGTAGCACCATTTTGTAATGGTGAAATTGCAATGTTTCAAGCTCAATGTGACTCACATGACAAATGAGCCATATTCAGCTTTTTTAAAGCTCCATGGCTTCATAAAGTACAGTGTAACATCTGCGCTTGACATGTTTCTCATTGAACACTGTCACACAGTGAAATTCTCATCAACAGATACAGAAAATAGCCATGGAAATATTTTGTACATCTACCATAAATTCCATAATGATTATAAATGATAACAAAAATGTTGAAGCAAGCATGCCCATGAAAACTGGGGGCATTATATCCAAAGACTTCCACTGGCATCAGTGATCAATTTGAGACATCTTTTAATAATATTTCATATTTCAAACCATATACATGTAGTACTTAATGTTTAAATTTAAGGGCTTGGACAGCTAAATAACTCAATGTCAGATTCTTTTGGTCTTTTATGGAATGTACTTAGAAATTATTTCTGTGTCATAGCTGGGCATTGTGTCTCCTGAACAAATTAGTACATGAGAAATATAAATATGAGCTGCAACATGAGATAACAAGAATTCTGGGTTTCCGATCAGGTCTGATACAAATTGACTTGTACAGTCATAGAAGAAGGCTAGATTTAGCTTGAAATTTTACATTTAAATGGAAGAAGCATTGTACTATCCAAGTAGCAAAAACAAAGGTGCTGATCAGCTGTGCAGTTACTTTGTTTTCGCAAAGGCAAAAATCTATTTTTTCCTTAACATGGCTCATATATTGATTGGCCATAATAATGAGTCTCTAGGGGAATAAAATGTCTTGTAACACAACATTTATAGAGTTGCAATGTAGGTGAGTGATAAAAATTTTCCATTAAATGGACTCACCATAGATTTAAATATATATAAGCAAGTTAAATATTACCTGCCCACCAGTGGTACCACAGGAAATTTGGCCTTGCTGTATTTGGCAGACAAATGCAGATATTTATTATATGGCAAGTGATGAAATGATAATAGAGAAATATGTATTAAATATAACCAATATTTGAAAAAGTTATATTTTCACATGTGAAAATATAAAAAAGTTATATTTTCACATGTGAAAATATAAGATTTGGGAATACGCAAATTACAAATCCACCGTTTCATTTCTAATTTATACATAACTAAATTTTATAATCTATGCTATTGTTGACGCAATGAACCTTCACACACAATAGCGACGTAATGACGTGACGTAATGACGTCATTTAAGATTTTGACATCATATGCTTTAAGCCCCGTTTACACATTCACAATTTTCTCTACGATTCTCTACGATTCACCACGATTCACCCCGATTTCTCATTGTCAGAAAAATCGGGGAGAATCTTAAAGAATCGTGGCGAAAAGTTGAAATATTCAGTGTCACTACGATTCCAGTAAGAATGTCCAAGGTATTAGTACGGTGTCTGTAAGGTATCGCTACGAATCAATGACGATTCATGACGGCAACGCTACGGTCAATGAGGATTAACCACGGTGGCACAACGAATGCTCACGGAGCCTGTACGGTTCGATACGGTACTAGTACGATTAACGGCGGTAGCCGTCGTGGCCAATCATAGAGCTCAGTAGCGAAACCGTGGATGATTCGTAGGACAACCGTACACAATTCGTGGTGAATCGTGAGAGTTCGTGGTGTCAAAAATTCCACGGTTTAGCTACGGAGCTCCACGATTGGCTACAATCTCTCACGAATAGCCCCGAATATAGCTACGGTGTCTGTACGAATAAGCACGATTCCGCGATGGTTGCGCTACGAATTAGGCCACGCCCAATAACCACCACGATTCATCACGATATGCCATGAATGTTTTAAACAGTTTTAAACTTCCGTAGCGCTACCGTGGAGTTTCCCGAATCATCACGATTCATCAAGATTCACCACGATTCGCCACGGTTCTACTACGAATCACCACGGTACACGACGATTTTACAAATCGTGGCAAATCGTAGCGGCACCGTAGCCAAAAATCATGAATGTGTAAACGGGGCTTAAGCCCGCAACATTACAATGACTACATGCAATATAATAAAAAGAAAATTCAAGTTTTTGTCGTGAATATGACTTTTATTTCATCTCGTGAAGTGAAAAATTATATATTTCATTCGTGCCTTGGGCACTCATGAAATATAAAAAATTTTCACTTCACTCAATGAAATAAAACTCATATTCACTCCAAAAACTTGAATATCTTCTATATATTAGAAATAGAATACTCTATTCAAGGTTCTTGCTAATGAAAAATTTCTATAAGCCCTAAACACTACACGAACACTCATTCACAAATTCAAAACATGCAAACAATTAGGAATTAGACAATTTGCAAAACAAGAGTCAAACGAAACATTCCCAATTTACAGTGTCATTTGATGCCATTTCTCGATTCTCAACCTCATTTACATTTACCATTTACGACTGTTACTGTAATGTGAGAAAGTTATGTCCTGAATCAGCGACTGACCTAGCAGCAGTTTTCCATCTAACTGTCACATGGAAGTAATTAGGTATCATTATCAGCACACTGCAGGACGGTAATAGGAAGTTTTCTACCAATTTTCCTGTCTTCCCTAACAATGATGTGTTCATTAATTATACATCAACCTACATATTGCTTCTAAGTGTCCATCCAACTTTCTCCCTCGAGCATTCTGAGAAAATCACAAAATACAATATAAGCCTTGCAGTTATGTGGCGTTTACACTATGTTCCCTGTGGTCATGGCAGCCACGTTTCAGACAACTATGATCAAAACGGGATAAACGTGAGGCAACACAGGGGAACAGGATAGGCAAACGTAGCAGGCCGTGTTAACCGTGGACACCATGGCAATTTTTTTTGATAGTTTAAAAATCTGCTATGGCAGTCACGGTGGAAATGAGAAACGTAATGGGTCGTGATAAAACGGGCTGAACGTAGCACACCATGACAGTACGTAACAGTACATAGCAAAACTTGGAGGCGGTCCGTAGCACAACGGGAAGCTAGTGAATAGCCATGCAAGCTACAGATCTTCAACTGTGTTTGATCATGGTCGTCTCACATCTCGTCTCATTTGCTACGGACTACTCAACACGTTTTGTTGCGTTAAGTTACGGTGCGCTACGGTCTTTGACGGTGTTGACCCCGTTCTACTACGCATGTCACATTATGTTACGGTTATCACGGCACGTCAAGTTTAAAAATATAAAATGTCATATCATGGGGCCAAATTCCTTCATATTGGAGCAGTCACTATAGTGAACAATAGAGACCATACGCTGCACTATGCCATTGAAGAAGAAATAAAATCCTGATCTTTCTTAATGTTTTGTCTCTCCCAAAGTAAATTTGGGAGAAGTTTTTACTTGAATTTCAGGTTTGCCTATATATTATATATATTTTCCCTTCTCCCTTAGCTGGAAATAGGGAGAAGTTTGTTCATTTAGGGAGACTATTTCTCCCTAGTCGCCCTGTAGGGTATTCCCTGAGTTCAAGTATGAAAGCTAAACGTAGTTGCACAATAAGCTCAGAGTGGAGAGGTCGTCTAAGAAGGAGACTTGTCAAACAAGTCCAGCCCTCAGTAGAGGACAACAGACTATAAAACGGATATGATGATGATGCTGATGTAAGAGACTAATTACCATATGAAGTCTGCTACTTTTTCTGCCTAGAACTGTCCATTGTATCATCTTGGTATTGATCAGAGTTTTTATATTGTGTGGCTGTAATTACTCCTCAGTACTTGTGACCGTACATAGCAAGTAATTATACCTTTTGTTGACTCATATAAGCCTAGCGTCCTATTTAGCCCCAGATGTGACGCTGCTTCTGTGGCGTCCCATCTGTGGCTATTCTGTTTGCTTCAAGGAATTTAATCGAAAAATGATAAAACATTTAAAATCACTCCTGATACCCCTAAAAACGACAGTGGACTCACGCAACTGATAATGCTGGGCAAGTTGATTTGTAATAAATGGGTTATGCCAGCCCTAGAAGGCCAAGAAACTGTCACATACCGGAGACTGAACTTTGTCAAAGAGAAAACAATGATCCCCATGGCAATATTTCGACAGCACTTTTGTGTGCGTAGGAGTAGTAGGAGTTGTGACTTGCTCATAATGATTAGAGATACCAGAAAAAGTGAGTTAAGACCAGGAGGTGATACAATCAGGTAGTCATACAATCGAAATTAAAATTAGGAATTCCAACAGTGACTCTCTATATGAAAATGCTGATAGAGGCCAAGTAGCTTATGGGGGGTCATGACCTCTTGTACAGTAGAGGCATAATACCTTGAGACACCTAGGGTGTCTTACAACTTCATAACCTATAAGAATCTGAAGCGAAGCACAACCATAATGCATCAACATCAGTAAAACAAGCCTGTGTAATAAATACCCCCGTAAACCCCATTTTTATATAGTAAAAAAATATATATAAATATATATATATACAGGGGTATGCCTATTTCCAAAACATAGATTGTGGGTACTTGTTAAAATCGCCTCACCGAGGCCCACAATGTGTACCCACAATCTATGTTTTGGGCAAAAATAAGAAAAATATCAAATTTTTTCAACTGAAAATTTTCAATTTTTACAACTTAGGTAAAATCTATACATCACATGGGCATGTTTTCGTAATGAACTAGCAGATAAAAAAGCAGTAACAAATCAGTCTACTGGCAACGAACTGCATCTAGTCTAGTACAAAATGGAATACAAGCCAAAGACTATCAAACTTCCTATAACAGTCGGTCAAACTTTGTGTTTAGCACATAAAACCTGTAACGCCATGACACTATATTGGCAGCCTTCTTTATGTGATTACAACTTATAGTCTGGAACATGGTTTTGTATGTAAAAGCTGCTACAAGAGAAAATTCTTTTTCTTTGAAAATGTGAAAAACAAGGACCTGCCAACATAAGAGAACAAACACCAAACTTGACTGGTTAAGTCTTTTCATTGAGAAAAAAATAATAAAAGCATACTGTCTCAGCAAGATTTTGGAAGGCAAATTGGGGATAAAAAATCACAAGGTAGTCGTAGGTCCTTATGATGATCCTATGGCTACTGCATGCGTAACTTCTTATTTAGACACCATTGATATGATCACATAACACATAAGCAAATAAGTAACCTTAACATTTTTGCTGAATAAAACCGTTAAATGTGATTTCCTAGAAAATCAACCAATCTCTCTAAGGCCCAGCTGTGATTTATTGCTACAGTCATCCCATCAGCTCATAGCTAACTTTATAGCCTATCAAAATCTACTGCTAATTTCACTGCTAATCAACTGATATAAATCTCGGAGGATATATAAAATGGTATCAGTCTCATCGTAATGACACCTCACAGCCATTCAGTTAACTCGAGGCTAGAACATAGACCAGCAAAATATGAAACCAAACATACACAGATACAAACAATACGTCACAACCCACGTGGTCTATATTATCCAGGTAAGTCAGGTGACTTTCACGTGACTTCTTTCCACTTCCGGGTGGCAAAAAAGCGACCCCAGTTCAATGAATGTGTAATGAATTGTAATGTTTTGATGTATTACAAATGTAAAATAATGTCAAAATATTACTTGTTCATTACAAATTACATTTCCAATTTTTTTTTACCGCATTAATTGATGTGTGTTTCTAGTTTTAGTATTATAAGTATTTAGCGTTTACTTCCCGTGCGGGATTAAAAAGGTTTGCATCTCAGTCAATCAAAAGTTTGTTTTTTATACGGTAGAAACATGAGAAATCAGATATCAACATTGAATAATTTCCGTGTTTGAAGCAAGTTTAAGTTTTATGAAAAACGAGTTTTATGAAAAAAAAAGCCGTTAGAAATTGGGTGCTCTCTCTCTCTCTCTCTCTCTCTCTCTCTCTCTCTCTCTCTCTCTCTCTCTCTCAAGAGCACACGATTTAATTATGTCTTGCATGCGGTGAAATAATAAAAACACTAACACTTTTTTCAGTCCGTGGAATAAATATAATTTATCCACAAGTTATAATAACTTTTTGAAGTGTATCCATTTTTATTTACGACACTGGAATCATAATTATCTTTTTCTAGATCTAATCCATGCGATATCAACACCTGTTATGACATTTCAGTCGACCGACTGAACACACACGCCGGCTGCCCCGGGGACTCATTAATCCCTTTCATTCATCTAGTACCCCAAGAATGTGTCATTTCTTTGAAGAGGGTGTAATAAATAATAATTAAAGAAGCCGACTATCATGATTATGGGCATCGTAATTTGAGGTGTCATAAAACTGTCTTCAGTAGCTGAAACCGCGTTTCTTTCAAATTGATTATGATCATCAATATGTGTATAGCCTTTGAATACACTGAAACCAAGTTATAAAGAGGCCACTTTTCAAACTCATTTTTTGTTTCTAAGCCAAGTTCAAAATTGCACAATTTTTTGCCAAAAGACGTGTCTTTCAACTAAGTAAAGTTCCAAAGTGTTAAGAAATAATTTTCTTTTACTAAAGGCGTTTTTGGAGTAAAAATGCAAAAATCAATGTTTTTAAATAAAAAATTGGATACAGCACACCATTTATTGAAATTAGGAACGGGTGTCATCAAAGGGGTCGTTACGGCTCGGAAAAACATCAAACATTCGAATTTTCTCTACTGGTAGAATTTTTATGCATTTTTAAAAATCGCCAATTTTGAGATTTTTTGAAAAATTCATAAATGTGCCTCTTAAACATGTTGACCCCTGTTAAATTCACTTGATGAGGCCTGGAAATGAGAGATATAATTCGACTGAACTGTTTTTGACCATTTTCGAGGACCAACATGTCAAGGCTGCCGCACACTTCCGGTTTCAATGCCAATTTTTAACGAACAAAATAACAAAATTTGTGGACGATTTTTTTAATTTTCAAAGTTTATCAGAGTCTAGTATTTGACCTAAATAATCGCTGAAAATTTCAATGCCGTGCTGCTGATAATAACGCAACTGGAGAAGAACAAAGTTGGTATGCAAATTGCATACAAAAGCTGAATTCCTGTTATTCAGGTTGTTGTCTTCTTGCATGTGCAAAACAGAAACGAAGATTCTTATTGCAGCAACACTTTTGACTTAATTTTATCTTGCATCATGGCAGTCAGTAGCACTTTCAAATAAATTAAAATGTAAAAACACAACGTCATAATATGACATTTAATTTGATGTTAATAAAGTGTGACTTTTTGAAATAGGGTACCTTTACACATGCTTCGTCTGTGTGAGAAGTATCACGCATTTTGGAATGCAGAAACTCACAGAGCCACTGTTAGACATTGGTTTATTCATATGATCATGAATTTTAATTGATCGTATTTTACTTTCTGAACTAGAAGACAAAATATGAGGTGGCCTCTTATAACTTTTTTTCAGTGTAGTTATTATTTAAACTGGACTTAGTTATATTTCAATTTGATTATTCAAATATAATTAATTAATTAATTAATATAAGGAGCAAAAATTCTTCATAAAAAGCGCTAAGATAAATGCACTTTTATTGATGTAAGGCTCGGTACAAACAAGGTCGGAAAAAGGAACAAGAACTAATTATTTATTTAATTGTTTATTACCTATTTTTATTTATTTATTTTTTATTTATTTATTTTTCCATTATGAATGAATTTTTTAGTCTGATTGCAGACGTGGCCGCATAATGGCGCAAATTGATAAAAAATTATAAGTCATATCTAATTAATACATATTTTCGTTCGCGCGCGGATCCAACATCGTTTTCCCAAGGTGTGAGTTTAATTCTTTATAAAAGAGCCAAAGGCAAAAAATTATTTGTAATTTTGTATTTAAATGTCATCGTTGTTCCCTGATTGGGATGGCGGCTCACATTTTACTTTAATTTAAACTCAGTAATGTATGTAAACAACATTGAACCGGAAATGTTTTTGCCACCCGGAAGTGAAAGTTTTAACCACAAAGCAACGCGCACTACGTCATCGAGGTCAAGGTCAAATAATGTAAACAATAATATTGTACCTGTCTATACCTTGAGGATAATAAAAACAAATCATTTGATTGGTCAGCAAATGATGTGATTTACTTTCTACATGAAAAAGCTGGTTTCATGCCAGTAATTTTTTACTACTTTTCGTGTCAAGGCGATACTTCTGTTGTGGTTCTAATTGTTTTATGTTTTGGTTTGGAATTTTTGGGCTGTTTGCACATTATGTACGTTTTCATATTTTAGTTAAATTCTGGTAACTGAGTGGCCACCTATTGGGAAATAGCTGCTCATTGGGCTTACAATATGTTTTAATTTTCAATTTAGTTTTTTTCCACCTGGTTTTTGGAGCAGGAATTTCTTTTTGATTGTGCCAATTCCTGATTTTTGCCTACTCTTACCTTTTTCCTTATAATATTATCAAGAATATCAACAGTAATGTCTTCAGGACTAAAAGAATAATGCTTTTCCTTCATTTTCCCCAATTTTATGCTATAAAGTTCCTAAAAGACAGATAAAAGTCAAGACGTTTGTTCACGCAGTGCCAGTGGGGCATATAAAGAGCTTTATCCCAGTCTTAGTTAATATTTTCTGCAGCAATATATTTTTATTGATTTGGCATTTGCGCCACATCATGAGGAAAGCAGACTTTTGCTTATGTGACAACAAAGGTGCAGATTAGCTGTGCAGTAACTGCATCACCATCTTTGTTTTCACCAGACAGATAGCACTACCCATCTTCTTCTTAAATCCAAAATTTCAAACTATGACTGCACAGATCGATTTGTGTCAGACCTGGTCGGACTCCGAAGATGGATTTACTCGCATCAAAACTCATTTGTGAGCTAATAAATGATGTTAGTTCAGAACTTTGTGGGTCTCCAGGGGTAAGGAAAATTGATGCTTGCACTTCCCGTAAATGGGTTTGATACAATTACACACTATACTATAAAACCCCAAGTGCGTAGCTGTCACGGTATAGAGTTCTGCTTCACTTCACAGATTTTATTGCCAAAAAAAAAACATATATGACGTATATTTCGTAATATCTGAAAGATAATATTTAGTATGTTTTTCCATGAAAACTGTTGTAGTGGGTGCTCATTAGATTTTTGCCAAACTGTGGTAATTCTACCAAACTCCGGTAACATACATTTTTTGTAGAAAAATCAGCACATTATGCCATAGTCGACTTCAAATATACACCTTATCTGGTCCGCTATAATGATGAAGTATTGCCGTCGACCTGTCATTAATTTTCCTCTATCTCTCCGTTGACATTACGCTGACGGGCTGCAGCAGAACTATGGCAGCTAAATCATCACAAAATCACAAGAATTATGGCTTACTTGGAGCCATCACTGGAGAAGATATGAGCCACCTCGTGGGAAAACCAACAAATGTGGTTTCCAAACAGGTCCAACACAAACTGACCTGTTCAAGCACAGAAAAGAGCTAGAAGCTTGAAATTTCGGACTTAAGTAGAAGAGGAATTGTACTATCCGAGTAGCTAAAACAAAGGAGCTGATCAGCTTCGCGATTACCGCGAAGCTGATCTGCACCTTTGTTTTAGCATATGCAAATTATTGGTTTTCCCATGAGGCGGCTCATATTCTTGTCTCTCTGTAAAAACTTATGTAAAATGTATGATTTTGTCAACATCCATTTATGGTAAAATGTGCTATTAATGAAATGTGTAAAAGTAAAAATTTTCCCACCATATATAGTCACATGAAGTTTCGTGTACTGGAAATTTTGCACGTGTAGAATGCCTGGCAGTCTATGGCAGTAACTGAACAGCTGATCAGCACCTTTGTTTTTGCTACACAGATAGTACAATAATCCTCTTCTTCTTAAATCTGAATTTTCAAGCTTCTATATAACCCTATTCTTTGACTGTACAGTCCAGTTTATGTCAGACCTTCTGGCAAACCCCAAAGACCCGATTTCTCCCATCAGGGCTTATTTGTACCAATGGTACATTCTTTCAGTACCAATTGTTAATTCTATTGGTTGCCATTGGTACCAATTTGCAAAACCGAAACTATGCAAGATATTGTTGGAATGATGGCTAAGCTCCATTTCAGTTTATGGGACTATTGCCCAACAATGACCTATTTTAGGCACCAATCATTATACAGCTTATATATTCAAGAGTTTTAAGAGCTCCATGCAAATGGAAGATAAAAAAAGAAAGGCATTTAGGCCTTGTAGTTTATAGCCTATCAGCCAGAAATAGCATGTAGCTCTAAAACTGGAGACCCGGACTCGAATTTTCCAATTAAATTTCAAAATTGGTTGTCTGTCTTTTGATTAAAACTGTCAAACCAAGATTTGAATTTCAAGATTTAATATCGCCTGGAGGCCTATACTTAACCCATATTTGACAAATGGAATCACCCGCTGTTATCATTTGGGCGAGTCCACTTTCATTTTTAGGGGCGTTAGGAGTGATTTTTGATTTATATCTCATTTTTCGATGAAATTACTTTTAGCAAACAGAATAGCCCCAGATGGGACGCCACGTTCTGCGGTGTCACATCTGGGGCTATGCTGTTTGCCTATGTCCCATAAAAAGGACGCCAAGCTTAAATGATTTAATATCGCCTGGAGGCCTATACGTAATCAGCTGCTATTTTCAAGAAGCTATTCTTATAATGGTTAAAGACCAAGAAATAGATTTACAGATGCACAGTGGTGATTCTCAACCAAATCATTTTTGTTTATATGACCATAACGTTTAGCAGTTATATATAAACTTTGCATGATGGCTCAATTAGAAGTGTGTCTGATTCATAATGAAGTGGACCTGCAACTGATGTCCTGCACATTTCTTTCATGAAGATTTGATCTTCCCTCACAAAGATTTGGTAACGAATAATTATTTCTACCACCATTCGTCAGTTAGGTGAGCCAAGAAGAGCTTTTATCATTTGTGGTGAAAGAGCTACAGTACTTGTACTGTGAAGAGTACATGAACTTAATCCATTTCCTATAGAAACAAAATGGACTTAGTACCCTTGGCTAGGGGAGATGTCATTCCATTAGCAAATGGTGCTGTATTTCCTGGATATCAAATATAAAACTTTCATTAGCTATAATTAAAACTCCCAAGAATTATCACTAGTGACAGGCTATCAAGTGCATCTCACATGACAGCTAAAAGAACTTTTTGAAAAAACTCATGTTGTTGTTTGTGAGCACCACCGCCTTTTTATGACTACCGGTGCATCTTGCTCTATTATATACTGAATTCCACAGCATCGCAACTCGTCATTAAAATTTGTATAACTTTTTGTGGTTTCAGTCGATTCATCCTGAATTCCGAATATATGTAGCCCAGCCATTTTCAAAAAGGACCTTTAAAATTCAGCCGTCAGTCTTTTTTCGTTCGCCCACAATTGCGTAAAAACTGGCGAAGGGATCATTTTGAAAAATGAAGGAAATCAGCGATTTTGACGAATTGCTTGCTAAACTGTGCAAACCACCCGCATCTAAAGCAGCGAAACACAGTGAAAACAAATTTCCCATAGCTGCAATGCACTTAATTCAATAAGGCTAGGTTGCCAACACAAAACTAGAAAAAGTGCCTTGAGAGGCACGTATACCCCCGGCTGGTAGCCACAAAGCCCCCTCCATACCCCCTACCTATATAACCCTGCACACGCTCACCCCTGACATTGAACCTCAGATCCCCAATGAAAGACAGTACCCTTATCAAGTACACTTTAGATATAAGCACTGTGAAGCACATTGCATACAAACATGGGGGAGTGGTGTTTTAGAATGACAGATCTATTTTAGAGCAGTATACAGAGCTGACGTGTATACTCAATCTAGGACATAATCCACGGACATTGTGGGTCAGGTCCTCAGTCCTAGATTGGAATGAAAATAGAGTGTCATTCTTAAAAAAAAAAAAAAAAAAAAAAAAAAAATGCCCCAGACCTTAACCTTAAGTCCCACCCCCACCCCATGCATGGACCCTTGGGTCCATCCCACCCCCACCCCCACGCATGGACCCTTGGGTGTAACCCTTATGTGGTACCTATGTTGTAAGCATGAATGCTTTCTGGCAAATAGTTGTCAAGAAATAGACCTACAGAATATTAATCTTGGTAACTATTGTATTTTATAAATGTGTCCTAGATTTTGACCTCCAGCCCCACCCCTAGATTTTGGTGCCATGGAATTTAATTCCTAAAGGGTATCTATGATCCAAATAGGAATACATTCCATAAGTCTTTGTTAATATATGAACTGAGAGAAGAAAAAAACACTATGTAAACAGCACATTTTCAGGGTGACCTACATTTTGAACTCTAGCTCCACCTCCCTGAGCATGGACCCTCAGGTCTGAACTCACGGAAACAAAACAAACCTTATAGGGTACTTAAAGTCCAAATATGAATGATTTCTGAAAATTGGCTGATGAGATATACACCATTAGAGAAACTTTAACCAAAACTTTGACGCAAAGTAAAGGTGACCTAGATTTTGAACTCTAGCCCCACCCCCAGGCATGGACCCTGGGGTCTGAACTCTTGGAATCAAAGCTAACCCTATAGGGTACCTAAAGTCCAAATATGAATGATTTCTGATAAATGGTTCTTGAGATATACACCACTAGAGAAACTTTAACCAAAACTTTGTCGCAAATTAAAGGTGACCTAGATTTTGATCTCTAGCCCCACCCCCGGGCATGGACCCTGGGGTCCGAACTCATGGAAACAAGGCAAACCCTATAGGGTACCTATGGTCCAAATATGAATGATTTCTGACAATAATTGCATGAGATATACACCACTAGAGAAACTTTAACCAAAACTTTGACGCAAATTCTATTGAACTAACGAACGAACGAACGAACGAACTAACGAACATACGAACGGACAAACGGAAAAGCGAAAACAATATACCCGTCGGCATAAATGCCGGGGTATAATAAAGCATATGGTTGGCAGCTGCAGTGACGTCGATCACGTCACCAAGTGACGTTGAACGCCTAAAACAAGCAATTCTCGGGTACTGAAAATCAATGCCAATTTCTGGCGTTGAGCAGCAGGTTTAAACATTGCAATTGCCATACACTCATCGGACGACCTTCCGAGATTCGATTTGTGTGAATTGTTTTGAAAAATTTCGAGCTCTCACGCGCGGGGCACTGAAAATGCATTTTTGTACCCTGGGGCGTGTTCCCGCGCATGCGCACTAAAATCTCAGATTTGATAACACACAAAGATTTTCCAGTCATTTTGATGATGATTGGACACAAAAGTTTTCACATTATTGTCCAATAAAAAAGATGAGAGGAAAACATAGAATTGCATTGGCTGTGGAACTCAGTATACTTACCATTGTGTTGTCTGTTTCTTACCATCCTAGGGTATGTCCGGATTTTGGTTTTAATTGTGACAGTTCCTGCATTTTGGTTCTTACTTTTTGGACAGTAGATCACCTATTCAGATGAGATTGTATTTGCTGTATTTTCCTCTACCACAATGAACCTCCTTAACCAGGACATACATATTATGGCATTTCCAAATATAGTGGCTAAAATACGACTAATTTTGAATGAAACAACCTCAATGAACCTAAATGAAGTGCATTCAGTCAAAACAATCAAACCGTAATGATTGGTTTCCAGTTGTCTGTGAATCCAAAGAAATTTCTTATTCGGCTGAAACATACTGGCAATATACAATTTAAGTTATCATTACTATTGTTGGTCATTGGCTTCTCTTTCTACCCTTTAAGGTATATTTTGATTGTTTGTTTGTATTGAGGCTTAACGTCCCAGTCAACAATTTTTCAGTCATGTTGGGATGGAGCCAACTCTTCCTGGGTTTAACCAGTACTGTAGGGATTTAATGTGTCTTGCTCAAGGACACAACACGGTGACACCTGTGGGGATCGAACTCAGGACCTCTGGATTCGGAGTCCGACGCTCTACCACTATGCCACTGCCCTCACCTAAGGTATATTTTGAGACATATGAGAAGAGGGAAACCTAAACACAAGTCTTTCTATTGGGTGTGTACTTTCTTAACATCCCAGTCACCAGTTTTTCAGTCATGTATATGCGGGGCCAAGATAGCACCAGTACTATTGAAAGTGCATGTGTCTTGCTCAAGTACACAACCAGACAGAGGCAGGTATTGAAACCCAGGACCACTTGGTTCAGAGTCTTTCATTCTACCATTAGGCCACCACACACCCCAGAAGAGTCCTTCAATGTACAACGGCAACAATAGTAAGCTAATGGGTCAAGTCAAAGACTTGAATCAGTATAGGGCCTCATACCAAATCTGCTTCCTGGGTATGTGTAGTCTGACCAGTCTTCAATGTCAGCATAAAAAGGCTTTCACTAAAATAATAATATTCACATATTTAGAAAACCAGTTTTTTTTTTTTTTTCATATTTCAAAAACAAAGGCTCCTTTGTTTTCGCTACACCGGTAGTATAATTCTTCTTCTACTAAGATCCAAAATTTCTGGCTTCTCAGGCTTCTACTGTGACTGTACAGGTCCCTGAAAACTGGTTTCCTGATATGATGCAAACTGATGACAGGAAACATAAAGTTGCGGCAACATATAGGGAACGCAGATCAATGTGACATCACTTAGCTTGAGAAAACCTGATTTTTTCAAATGCAAAAACGAAGGTGTAGATCAGCTATGCAGTTATTGCACAGCTGATTTGCATCTTTGTTTTCACTTCTCCAATTGTATAATGCATCTTCTTCTTGAATCCGAATTTTCTAGCTTCTAGCCTTCTTCCGTGACTGAACAAGTCAGTTTGTGCCAGACCTTGTCGGAAACCCAAGCCTCAGATCAATGTGTCATGGTTTATCTTTCATCTGGTTACATTGCTCAAATAACAGTGATCAGAGTAGCTGTGAGTGAATAAAACCATAATCATAAGATCTAGGACTGTCTACAACCAATAATCAATCCAGCCTTGTCACGGGCAAGACCATCTTCAGATTGTACAAATAATCCCTATAGTGGGAGTAGAAGAAACCAAAGACTTGACAAAGGCAGGCAATCCAGGTCCCGTTCTTCATGCTCAGTTCAACTAAGACTAAAATTTATCCTGCTCATAAATGTTAAAATGACAACAGTTGTTGGCATTTTAACATTTATTAGCAGGATAAATTACAGGCTTTGGCAATCTGAACATGAAATTTCAACCAAATTTGGTTATTTAATTAATTATGAGCAGTTTAAATTTCATGCTCAGCTGAGTTGAGCTTGAAAAAAGTTTTATAACCTCGGGGCCAGGTGCAGCAAATCATGCAACAAAAGTTGGAAGCATAAAAGATGCAGATTAACTTTGTCATCATTTTGTATATGGCAATTTTTCTTTTCAGACTAAGTCTCATTTTGTATTGAGAAGATCAAGAGAAAGTACAATGTCATAATATGAACCACATCGTAAGAAAACCTGCTGTTGGATTGTCAACGAGGACTGTGCAACCAAAAATAGATGCTCTATCTTTGTAGCGAAAGATGGTGCCGATCAGTTGCACAATTACCCCATACCTGATCTTGGGCCTTTGCTTACTCATTAATGGAAACTGGAGCCATGGTTAGCATATAATACCATACAATACAAATTTTATACATTTAAAACTATCGATATGACAAGATCTAATTAATGTAATGAAGCAGACCAAGGTACTGTCTTTTGAAGCGTTTCCAAAATCTGTCAGCTATAAAAGAAACCTGCGGTGCCTCCATAAATGAGCCGCGCCATGAGAAAACCGGATTTTCGCCTATGCGAAAACAAAGGCGCAGATCAGCTTCGCAGTAACTGCGTCGCTGATCATTGCCTTTGTTTTCGCTACACGGATAGTACAATTTCTCTTCTTCCTAAATCCGAAATTTCAAGCTTCTAGCCTGCTTCTGTGACTGTACAGGCCGGTTTGTGTCGGACTTGGTCGGAAACCCCGAAGACCGGTTTTCTCGCGTGGCGGCTGAAATGAGACAAATCAATGCGTGTTTCAACGACCTATGAGATCTTTTCAAACATGCCAATGCACTTTCAAGACGGAAATGAATCCGCCAACCAAATGAAATACACAATATCAATACACATCCTGTCTCTCTCTCGCCAGTCAAGCATGCTGGCTATATAGAGAAACAGATGAGCTGCATCATTTGAAAACAGGATTTTTGCCTATGAGAAAACAAAGGCGCAGATCAGCTGTGCAGTAACTGCACAGCTGATCAGTGCCTTTGTTTTCACTACATGGATAGTACAATTCCTCTTCTAATCATATCCAAAATTTAAAGCTTCTAGCTTTATTCTGTGACTGTACAAGCTGGTTTGTGTCAGACCAAGTCCGAACCCCTGAAGAGCTGTCTTCTCATGTCACAGCTCAGATACAATCATCACCAAAATAAAAGAATACCCAAACTGCCAGAAACAATTAAAGAACTCCACCTAAAACTTCAAAATGACGTTTTCCGAACAAAACACTTCAAAACATCTTATAGCAGCAAACAGCAAATATCCCTATTGTACTTGTATTGTATTGGCAACGATACTGGCTGATCCAATAAACGGAACTTGCTTTTGTCTTAATGTTTCCCTGGGAAGGGCTCCAACGTATTTCATTATGAGCATATTCCATAAAAATAGGCAAGTCAATTAAATATTGTATCCATTAAGGGAAAATCGATACATTTAGACAGTCAGACTCTAAAATTACTATGTAAGGGATTCTAGGCAGGCTTATGTCACAATTCTAGAGCAGGAATCTGTCTTTATTAACTATTTTTAAGCTTTATTACCATATTAGGTATATTTATAGCAATCCTGCGACAGTTTATGGGGCCTACATGTGGTAAATCACATCAACTCTGTCTAATTGTTGGGTCTTCAGCTAGAATGGAAACAGTCTAGAGAAAACATATATAGTCTAGCATTTGTGTGTCTATAGGATTATTTTATCATCAGGAAAACATGTCCATGAAAAGTATACCCCCTTGAACCCCACTTTTATATAGAAAAACTGGGGTTTAAAGGGGTATACCTATTTTTCTTATTTTTGCTCCAATACATAGATTGTGGGTACACGTTAGAACCGCCTCGCCATAGAACAATCTATGTTTTGAGCAAAAATGTTAAAAATATCAAAAATTTTCATACGAAATTTTCAATCTTACTTCTGAAAAAAATGGTTGTATAACATATGGGCAAGTCAGAACATCTCCATCTTACATTACCAATTCTGGTATATGACTGAATATTTTCTACTTGATGTGACTTAATATTTCTACATAAAATCATGGATGATGAGGATCTAACACTGCTAGGAACATTTTTCAGTTGCCAATAATGGCAAAATTTGCATGCCTCGTCTGATTTCATAATAGAAGGATGACAGAAATGTTAGCTCACCCAGACTAATAAAAATATGGACAAGCACATCTAAAATCAGCAACAAGAAAAACCAGGTCCTCAAACATGATTATAACATTATGTGCAGACCAGCCTGCACATCTGCATATTTTTGTTGCTATTGTTGTTGCTTTTGATATGCACATTTTTTCATGCAGTCTAGAGAAGGACAGAAGGAAAAAAACAACAACAACCTTTGTTTCTGTGCCAAAAATTCCATTTGCTTTCTATGGCAATATGGCTTGGTTCAAATCTCCATGAATAAAATCTCACAAGTGAGACGCATGTTCTAGCAGCATGGAACGGCAACCAATTTTCCATACAAAAGAGTTCCAACACAAATCAGCAGGCTTCACTACATGTAATCAAGTGACAAATGAGCCACCTCATGGGAAAACCAACAATCTGCATATGCGAAAACAAAGGTGCAGATCAGCTTCGCAGTAACTGCGAAGCTGATCAGCGCCTTTGTTTTCGCTACACTGATAGTACAATTCCTCTACTTTCTAAATCCAAAGTTTCCAGCCTATGGACATCTTCTGTGCTTGTACAGCTCGGTTTGTGTCGGACCTGTTCGGAAACCACATAGTTGGTTTTCCCACGAGGCTGCTCAAATGAAGAAACCAAATAAAGAACTTGAGTATTCAGGCCTTTGCTGTTCTCATACAATGAAATGACCTGATTCTTATATTATTGGGAATACAAACAAGATACCTTAAATAGATATCTGACATCCTTGCATTACATTGACCGCAATAACAGCTTCATTCATGCTAGAGCAAGCACAGTGTAAAAGATGTGTCATAAAAGCAAAAGAAAATTCATTGTATGAAACAAGACTATATTATAGTATGCCATCCCTGCATTTTTTTTCTCTCACAAAATTATGAACTGCGCATGGTAGTTCTGTTGGAAGCTTATCTGGTTCAATTGAAGCAGACCAAAGATCCACCGTATTGTTCCGTATACATGTAAATCACTTGGCACTGAAAGGGCTTCAGTTACTGCAATTTGTGTCCCCTAAAATGATGTGATGTAATTATTAAATGATTTTTATTCAACGATGGTAGCTTAAGCATAGACATTCAGGCTGCCTGCCACCCATAGCAATCACATTTGCATCCTTTGATAATACTTGTACAGTAGCAATTGGATGTTGTCAGAATATCCGCAACCTTTACCATATGATTGGCATAGGGCCTGCTCTTGTGTCAAAGATGTCTACATTTTCACATCAAGATGACATATCTAGTTCATCAACGGTATTATTCTCTCCTAAAATACACCAGCATCAAACCAGCAGTTCTACAGCTCTTGGAAAGTAGGAAACTGTCCCATGTTCTAACACACAGAGATAAACAAATGAGCCGCCTCATGGGAAAACCAACAATCTGCATAGGCGAAAACAAAGACACAGATCAGCTTCGCGGTGACCGCGAAGCTGATCAGCGCCTTTGTTTTCGCTACTCGGATAGTACAGTTCCTCTTCTACTTAAATCCGAAATTTCATGCTTCTAGCTCTTTTCTGTGCTTGTACAGGCCGGTTTGTGTCGGACCTGTTCGGAAACCACATTGTTGGTTTTCCCATGAGGCGGCTCAAATGTGACCAAGAACAACCATGATGTAGGTGAAATTAACAAGCGACAATAGGGAGTAAATATGTGATGGGAACAACTTCTGATCTGTAATGTTCCAACATGTATAGATATTTGCATCCAACAGCCTTAAGACCTTTATATGACCTCTCTGCATTGGTTGTTCTCTGTCATTGTGATTGTCTGGATAACCAGTGAGGGTCTCAGAGTGACAAATAAGTCTTCAAATGAGAAAACCAACAATTTGGGTTTTTCGACCAGGTCCGACACAAACCGGCCTTTACAATACCAGAAGCAGGCAAGAAGCTTGAAATTTTGGATTTAGAAAGAGGAGACATCACACTATCTATGGAGCGAAAACAAAGGCACTGATCAGCTGTGCAGTTACTGCACAGCTGATCTGCGGCTTTGTTTTCGCATATGCAGAGTGTTGGCTTTCTGATGTGGCGGTTCAAATAAGCGTAGTCTATGATTCTTATTCCAGTTATAACTCTTACCAGACAGCTCATCTAAGCAGATGTTTACATTTTATACTAAAAATGATACTGAACAACTTTTCAGACATTTTATAATGATATTCTTTGCTTCTGTACTCAGTGCGTGCTGAAGAAGAGGAGCCCTGTCTATGTTAACAACTTAAAAGCTCCTAATGGTCCTTTTGGTCCTGAGGGTTCTACTAAAAATTTTGGCTTTGATTGGCCCTGGCAGTGGTTTAACAGGAGATGTTTGAACATTGTGAATGGCAACAATGATGGCTCAGGTGAGCTTACATAAATGAGCCGCCTCGTGGGAAACCAACAATGTGGTTTCCGAACAGGTCCGACACAAACAGGACTGTACAATCACAGGAGAGAGCTAGAAGCATGAAATTTCGTATTTAGGAGGTAGAGGGATTGTACTATCCGTGTAGCGAAAACAAAGGCGCTGTTCAGCTTCGCGGTTACTGTGAAGCTGATCTGCGTCTTTGTTTTCGCATATGTAGATTGTTAGTTTTCCCATGAAGCGGCTCAAATGGTGGCTAGTAAAATTTCAGTTTTGATTCAGACAAAATGTTCAGCCCTGAAAGCAGACCTTCTTTTAAATACCACTGGGACAAAAATGACTAAAATATAGAATCACATCTCTTGTTACCGAGTTGTTCTCTTTCGACCTAATTGTTAGAGGTTCTTAAACTTTTCCTTAAATATGGAAGCATGGAAAACAAAATCATCTTATTGATGACTACATTCAAAGAAGACTCAAACTAGCATTGGCATCATGTCTGGTCATTGTCTTTTCAGTAGCTTACAATATAGACCTTCTTCAAAGAGAGGGTAAATGGACAAAAAACTATTTCTATTCTTCAATGGGCACACATCTCCTATTGCTGCTTATTTTACGTTCCTCCAGTTTATATTGCATTCAGATCACAATTTTGCTGGAGACATACACCATTTGAAGCAATTGAGCCACATCATGAGAAAACCAACAATGTAGCTTTCGTACAGGTCTGACACAAACCAGCCTGTACAAGCGCAGTAGAAGGCTAGAAGCTTGAAATTTTGAATTTAAGAAGAAGAGGGATTGTTCTATCTGTGTAGTGAAAACAAAGGCGCTGATCAGCTTCATGGTTACCACGAAGCTGATCTGCGTCTTTGTTTTCTTATTATGCAGAATGTTGGTTTTCTCATGACTTGGCTCATTTAAAGCAATTATTTCTGTGCTTGGTGGATTTTAAGTGATTACTAGAAATGTAAGAGCCTGGTTACACTATTTCTGATTGGGTCCAAACATTGGAAAATGTGATTAAATACAAGAACTAACAATTCTTAATATAGAGATTAGAAAAGATCAGCCTGCACATTCACCCCATCTGATCAGCAATTTACAATAATTTGCCAAGCTGTATAAAACTGTTGATCTCTAAATTTCAGTGCTGTAACAGTTCTTTGTAAGCTGTAACAGTCACATTTTCTCCTATGATACTACTACAATTGTATTTTCAACATTATGAATATTCATGAGACATCTTGAAGCAGCTGTAATTGGATCTTTTAACCCATTCTGGCATGAGTATGACAACTTCCAGCAAAACAAGCAGTGTTCCAGACAAAAACTGAGCCCATCCCATCAAACCACATAATCTTATCAAATTCTTAACTGTGTAACCTTAATAGTAGTTTCACATCTATGTTTATATCATAAGACTTCTCTCACAACTGGACTTGGTCATTTCACACAAATTTAAGCTGACTGCAAGCCTAGATATAACCTCAACCTCTTAAATGACCAATAGGGGTCCAGAAATACTCCATGTTCTATCCAAAACCATTTTGTGTTGATCCATGTTATAAACTTTGTATGTAATTTGGAACTCTTAATCATCTGGCAGTGTGTTGTGAAATGTCAACCTCCATCGCCATTACAATATTTTGCACACTGACTAAACATTTCATTTCAAGTTCATCTCTGTTAAAACTAATTTAACTGATGCTTACATATGAGGGGATACCCTTAAATATAACAGTTTGGATTTTTAACAGTTCGACTCTACGAGCTGCCCAACAATGCATTGTTATATTCAGGCTGTCCTTAACAAGATGTATTCTCATTTTTTGTGTAATGGTCAATGCATCAGGACTACGGAGATAGTAATGTTCTATAAATGATTGAGCCACGACATGAGATCACCTGTTTTTGCTTAAATAAAAAATTAAAAGCTGTCTGTCATTATTATCATATGCTATATGCCTTTTTAGCTCATTTTCATTAATAGATAGGTTTTTATTTCTCTTTCAGAACAGGTTATTTTATGACATGACCCATTTAACTATGTGCATTTGAAAATTGTTTTATTGTCTAATAAAATGTTTTGTATGTTTTGAGGGCCTCGGGGAAGATTGGCATAGCCAATGCAACCGAGTTACCCTCGTTAAATTAAGTAATTACTTACTTACTTACTTACTTACTAACTATTCCTGGATCCCATATATGGTCATTTTATATTAATTTTGCTATACAATATATATGTAGAAAGCAAACAGGAAAAATGCCTTGAACCCAACAATAGTGTTATAAAGAGATTTTGGTGTTGAATGACAAAGACAGGTAACATCTTTACCCTGCACAAGCAGCCTTCAGTTCAGTTAAAACAGAGGAATTGTACTATCCGTGTAGCGAAAACAAAGGCGCTGATCAGCTTCGCAGTTACTGCGAAGCTGATCTGCATCTTTGTTTTCGCATATGCTGTGTGTGGCAGCTCGTAATATTTACCCTGCACAAGCAGCCTTCAGTTCAGTTACATTTCAGATCAATTTAAGTATGACCGATTTATTCAGTGAAAATGACATTAAGGAATCTGAAGGAAAGCTTCTTCTGACAAAGAATCTATGGGGTCATCTACAGGATACTGATTGTGATCTTAATAACTATGATTTCTATATCTTAATCTCAATCTAAACAATTTCTTAGACAAAACATTCCAAGTCAATACATGTTTTCTCGGACTCTTAAAAGGATTCTCAGTGAAATTAAAAAATGCAAGCTATAACAAGTATTTGTACTGACTAGCCTGTTGAAAGTTGCAAAATTACAGTTATTCTCTTTGGCTCCGTGTTGCTCAATCTATAGGGTCAATGAAGAGGCTTAAGTAGCCGAAACGGTGGTATGGCCCATCCCCTTTCTCATTAATATGTCCACTTCTCTTAAAGGATCTGTTTTATTTTTATTCTTTAAGATAATTCAAATATCTGCAAAGTAATTTCAAGAATGTGCAGCTAAGCAGTATGTTTGTATCTTTCCTAGAAGAAAGACGAGGTATGATATGAGCCGCGCCATGAGAAAACCGGATTTTTTGCCTAGGCTAAAACTACAAAGTAACTGCAAAGCTGATCAGTGCCTTTGTTTTCGCTACGCGGATAGTACAATCCCTCTTCTTCTTAAAACCGGAATTTCAATGTTCTAGCCTGCTTTTTTCCGTTGTGTCGAACCTGGTTGGAACACCCGTCGCGGCTCATATCTCCCGACAGATTTTTATGTGTCAAAAAGGGCACAACAATGTTGTCTTGCAACTCAAATGAGCGGCTGTCTAAGAAAACCAACGCTATGTATAGGCGAAAACAAAGCACCTTTGTTTTCGCTACTTGGACAGAACAATAATTATTCCACTCCTTCCTAAACTCGGAATTTGAAGCTTCTAGCTATTTTCTAGGGCTGTACAGCCTGGCTTGTGTCATATGTGGTCAGAAACCCAAATTGTTGGTTTTCTCATGTGAATACTCAAATAATCTTGACCAAAGAAAGAAAACTGATCTACAGAAATACATAATTTATCATTCTGAGTTTAACTCCCTTCATTGGCATAGTCGTACTACACAAAAGAGTAATAAATCAAATAGCCTAAAGGTAGCATTTTTTTCATTTTCAGATAAATTTTTATACATATTTTCTTTTCGTTGAAGTCATTTTTGCATTTAGTTTAAAATTTCCTGGTTATTATATGTTACATAACAGTCACAATATGACACAAGGGTATGCAACACCAATATTACTGCATCATACTTCACCACAGAACTATTTGCAGTGGGTTTCCAGATCCTTGCAGAGGCAAACTCATGTGTATACCTGCTTTTAACCTCTTATATACAAAAAAACAACAAAAAAAAAAACAACAACAACAAAAAAAACCTCTTGTGTATACCTGCTTTTAACCTCTAATGAAAACAGAGGAGTCAATCTGAGCCAGCAATGATTACTATACAACAGTTTCTTTGTATCAAACATAGATTCAACCCTGAACACAGGTCTTGTCATGACTTCTAATCTAACCCCAAAATTATAAACCATCTTCATGCTGAACTGAGCAGGATTTTAAAGGTCCATATATTCAATAGAAAAGTCATGCTTGTTTCATCAAATCTAGTCCTTCTTCCTTCTAAAAATGTACAAATGACAAAAATTTCTGGCCATCCTGAATTGTTGAGCAGAATAAATTGCATGCCCATTTGAGTTGAGCATGAAAAAGGTTAACATTTTTTGACACCATGTAAAACTCACCAGGAACTGCAACAAAGAACTTGACAGCATCTCTATGACCATGGAAGGACAGCTGGGCCTGAGCCATAGTACAGTAGGGGATAAAGCTTCCGGGGGTTACACTCTCTGTCTTGTTGTCCGCGTAGACACGGACAATACCGCCTGGTCGTCCTCCTGAGGCTCCCATAGAGACATGCTGCTTGTTGCCTGAAAAATGTAAATAAGTGCTGATCAGAATGCATTATGACATGCTGTAATGAAAACTTGTTTTTCAAGTATTAGGTGAAATTAGTCCAATAGAATTTTTGTTGCTGTGCTAGCATAAAACTACATGGGCTTTTTAAATTTAACGGACATATATAAGAAAAGATTCTTATCTTTGAAAGAATTTGCAATGCAGATTGAGTCAGTTATACTACATTTTTCAAAAAATTTCTAACCATCTCTAATCAGGATAATAATAAGAGCTGTCGCAGGACAGCGTAGCTCGCCTGACTTGTGCTTTGCCACTAAATCTATTAAAATCTATGACCCATGACATTGATCTCAAGGTCACTCAGGTGGGTCGTGATGGTACAGCATAAAACTTCAGACCAATATCTACCAACATGCAAAGTATCAACTTGATCCATCAATATGTTCAAAAGATATAGACTTCTAACAACTTTAACCAAAAACTTAAACACAAAATTTTTAAGTCCGTGACCTTGACCTCAAGGTCACCCAGGTGGGTCGTGATGGTACCGCATAAAACTTCAGACCAATATCTACCAACATGCAAAGTATCAACTTTATCCGTCAACATGTTCAAGAGATATAGACTTCTAAAAACTTTAACCAAAAACTTTAACACAAAATTTTAAAGTCTGTGACCTTGACCTCAAGGTCACCCAGGTGGGTCGTGATGGTACCGCAAAAACTTCAGACCAATATCTACCAACATGCAAATTATCAACTTGATCCATCAACATGTTCAAGAGATATAGACTTCTAAAAACTTTAACCAAAAACTTTAACACAAAATTTCTAAGTCTGTGACCTTGACCTCAAGGTCACCCAGGTGGGTTGTGATGGTACCGCATAAAACTTCAGACCAATATCTACCAACATGCAAAGTATCAACTTGATCCATAAACATGTTCAAGAGATATAGACTTCTAAAAACTTTAACCAAAAACTTTAACACAAAATTTCTAAGTCCGTGACCTTGACCTCAAGGTCACCCAGGTGGGTTGTGATGTTACAGCATAAAACTTTAGACCAATATCTACCAACATGCAAAGAATCAACTTGATCCATCTACAACTTCAAGAGATATAGACTTCTAAAAACTTTAACCAAAAACTTTAACATTTGAGCAACGCCGACGCCAACGCCAACGCCGACGCCGACACCGACGCCGACGCCGACGCAGGGGTGACTGCAATAGCTCTTCCTGTACTTTCGTACAGGCGAGCTAAAAACCGTGGAATAGCTCTTGTAACAAGAACAAATCTTGGCACATCATGCAGTCGAGCCAATAAATCATTTTGATTGCAACTCTCCAGAAACATTTCCTTTCATTTCAACCATAAGCAATTACTGGCTATGTAACACCTTAACTGAATATTCTGGCTATATTTACCTTCTGACAGGGGTACTGATATAATAACCCCATTGCCAGTCCCAATCCACAGTCTGTTACTGGAAATCAACATAGAGGTGATCCGCACAAATGAAAAACCTAGTTTACCGGTACCTGGGAAAAGAAATGTACATGTGTAGACTACTTACATGTAGGATTTGACCATTTGGATTTTGAGGATGGCTTAACATTTGAAACATACTGCTCTTGGAAGCCTTGCTCTAAATTATATGCATTACTGGTAGCATTCAAGTAAAGGTCTATTTTTCAATAATACTTCACAATGCTAAATGAGGGAACTTCGCCATTGAGAACAATGGATAATGATGAATCATATAAATATAAAAGCAGATAATTATTCATGTACTGTTAGAACAACAGACATTTTGTTCTAACACTTCAGTTTTTCAAGATTAATACATCAAAATGAAATCCTTACCTAACATTTTACTAACATAAGGTTCTATATCTACATCCTGTAGATGTTGGTGTGTGTAGGCATGGTATAATCTCAGCGTACTGTCTAACCGTATAGACACCCACACACCGTCCCCCAGCCACGCCAGCTGCCGAACCTGGCTCTCCTTACGGGGGTGGGCATCAAAACTTTTCTGAAAATGACATGAAATGTTTGGTTTGTTAATATATTGATACTATTCATCATCAATTTTAATCAGGAGAATTCAGTTGTTGTTTTTATCTTAGATCTGTTCCACAAATATACCATCATATCATTTTGGACAAGTATTTAAACAAAATTCAACTTTCAGGTCACAAAAGTGTCTATTACCATTTTGTAAGAACAAATAATACTCAAAAATACATGTGTATGGAAAGAAACCATATCATAAAAATATATGCATGCACTTTGGTTAAGACTTTCTTAAAATTTTCATTTTCTTTATTTTGCGTCATAAAAAAGATTTAACAACAATTTAAATGTATAGGAAGGTAAGTTTACAATATTACCTGTATTGACATGGATTTAGGGTCTACAACATGGATTTTATTTCTGTATCCACACCAGACATGTTTATTAGCTATGACTGTCATACATCGTATAGAGTGGTGGGGTTTACCCAGATCTAACAGATGATAGTTTTGTAGATCCCACTGACCAGCTGAAATATTGAAGAAAATACAGGTGTAAGCAAACCTTTTATAAATATCCTTGATTGAGACACCTTAGATAAACTGAGACAACCTTTTACTAACAAGAGAAAATGATTAAACTTCTGCAGACCATAATGCTTAACAACAGACCTGATTATATCTCGAATGAGTTTTTTGAAGCAATTAGTATAATTTCATCATGTTATATGCCTTGTATGCTTTTCTGTTGTTTGAGTACAATATCTGTAGACTCACCAGTGTCTCTATGAAATATTGCAACTGTCCCATCGGCCAAGGCTGCTAACACACGTCCTTTAACATGACTGAAAGCAAAAGAATATAAGTTAAAGATAAATCAAAACGAAAATCCAATAGCTTATCCTGCATCATTTTCAGTCATGTACATTTCTTTACCCCTTTTGAACTAAATAATTAATCACCTATTTACTTTTCAAATCTACAGTTTTTTTAGCACAGACTTGAACATCTAGCAACCAATTCAACTCCTCAAATGTCTTCAGTCAAGCATTTGCAAATACAACAACAAAGTCAGTCACCAAATACTTTTTCTAATTCTAAACATCAAAGTCTCTAAAACTACAAAGAGTCTCTCAGCAGGGAGATTTTGATTGAAAATTAAACAAAAAATACGGGCATACAATCAATTTGATATACTCACACAATATTAAGTACAGAATCTCTAAGTTTAACAGAGTGAAGGCAACGTCTCCACTGAGATACTGAGGAATGAACAAACAAACTGAAATATACAACAGAAAAAAATAATCAAACACAGACAAATCAGGAGTTGCAACATAGGCAATTTCCATAATTATTTTGTTTTGTTTTTCTTCATAATTTGTTTATTATTTCACATTCTTTTAACTGCTAAATCCATCAAGAAAACCTTTTCCGTGATACCCATGACAAAATAAGTGACCATTTGAGAAAACAAGCAGTCAGGCAAAGGCTAGAATTGCAATGCCTGGGTGACCCCAATCCCTGATTTAAGTCTTGATTTCCAGCATTTGCTTTCAATGTTGAAAAAAACTTACAGATGAAGCATACATTGTCTTCATAAGACTGCACAATATTACCTTCCACTCTGTGCCCCTATCCACATGGTTGGCAACACGCTGCTCATCTTTTCTACCTCCTCATCCTGAAGATCACTTCCTGTACCTGCCGAGCTGATCCCATCCTTCACCTGCTCTGACGGTTCCTTCATGACACGTCTCTCCGGGGTGTGACCTGGCTCCGGGGTGGCTCGGCCCGAGGTGGCAGGGGAACCTTTGGCTTTGAATACTGTAGGCTGGAGGGTATCACCTACGAAAGGATGTCAACTATGAACAATTATGAAATTAAATCTTCCTACTTTGCAATATATGAAAAACCTAAATACTATCATGACAGGTGTACATGTCTAATTTGTCTATCTTATCCTTAAAATAGGTATATCTGTAAACAAATTCTGATTTTTTTTTTATATATATATTTCTGTTCATTATATCACTTGTTCTTCTCGTTTTGATTTTGATCTTTAAATAGACTGTTAGAGCTGAGATTATTTCATTTTAGAATACTTATTCTGGTTGATATGAACATGACAGATCATTTCCAATGTTGGTAAACGACGCTCTATCAACAAAAACAATAGCAAACAGAAATGAGCCGCCTCGTGGGAAAACCAACAATGTGGTTTCTGAACAGGTCCGACACAAATCGGGATGTACAACAACAGAAGACAGCTAGAAGCTTGAAATTTTGGATTTAAGAAGGAGAGGGATTGTACTTTCTGAGTAGCGAAAACAAAGGCGCTGATCAGCTTCGCGGTTACCGCGAAGCTGATCTGCGTCTTTTGTTTTCCCCCCATGCAAATTGTTGGTTTTCTCATGAGGCGGCTCAAATGGAAAGCATGCTCTAAGGACCTCTGACGGTGGTAATGGGGGCCATAATGCATAGCTGCCTCAGATTTTAATAAAAATAAATGTTGGTCAAATGCTTCTGTTTTTGTATACATGTTTGCTGGTAGTCCATAGTTTATGATATTGGATTGAGGTTCTTGTTTCAAAAGAAGTACTGCTTTATTTTTGGGTTAAAATGGGCATATTTTGTATTAAACATATAGAAAAATAGAAAAGTATTTATTTAACATTGTTCCCCCCCGAGTCCCAAGAAATCCCATTGCATATGAATGAATTGTCATATTATACATAATATATGTGAATGGCGTTCTGGGACTCGGAGGGGAACAGTACCCTACAGCACAAAATGTTATCTCAGTACTAGAGCCCAAGTATGTGAAATTGTTTTTAACTTAAAATTAAAAAGAAAACAAAACAGCAGTTAAGATGTATGCCATATATAAAGTACAAAAAATGGATATATACATTTGTTTCCAAAATTAACCCAAATCTGCTTGATTTATAACCACTTTTTATGTTCCATTCCCCAGAAAATGAGGGTACTGTACATTCTGTGGAACAAACTTTTGTAATCATTCTATACTAATATTGTCCACTTGTTTACACGGCCAATAACCTCTTGCACCACAAACAGTAACATTGGTGGACTGTTTTCCTATTTTTTTTTTAAATGTATTAACTTCCAAATCAACAACTTTTCAGTCAGGTTGGTACGATGCCACCACTGTCTTGGTATTAGCCAGTACCATTGGAACTTAAAATGTCTTTGTCATTGGTACAATACAGTGACGTAAAGTTTCAAATAACCAACTTTAAGGGTGTTTACACAATTTTCCATTCATTCTCATAAAACTATTTGCTTATTATATCACGTTAGGCATCAAAACAAGAAGTTAGGCATTCAGTTCTTTAAGGAAAGTGATTCTAAATAGAGGCCCTGGGTTTGATTCAATCGTGGGGAGCCATGCTGTGCCGAGACACACTAACCCCCCCCCCCCCACCCACCTCCCAGAGTACTGGGTACAGTAAGTAATACGTGGCTCAATCCCAAAATGACTGAAAAACTGTTCCTATTAAAGGATGCTCGGCCATAATCTAATCGAATCAAAAATAACTTTTATGATTATAATCACTTCGACACAACGATTATACTGAAACGAGACACATGTAAGACAAGCCAAGTTCTGTTTGCGGGTGTGCCTGGAGTTTTTAGCTCACCTGAGCCGAAGGCTCACAGGTGAACTTATAGTTTACCCATGCTCTGTTGTCCGTCGTCCGTCCGTCCATAATTTCAAAGATCTTCTCCTCTGAAACCGCTAGGCCAATCAAAGCCAAACTTCATATGGAGCATCCTTAGGAAGGGGGAACGAAAGTTTGTATAAACGGTCCAGGTCACATGACCAAGATGGCCGCCATGGCTATAAATAGCAAAAACCTTTAAAAAATTTCTTCTCCAGAACCAGAAGGCCTATGATTTTTGCAACTTGGCATGAAGCATCAGGCAATGGAGCTCTACAAAGTGTGTATAAATCATGACCCTGGGATCACCTTGACCTTTTTACAGCAAGGTCAACTTAGGTTGCCCACGCATTTGAATGGGGAAAATTGTTAGGGCAAAACTTGCAGTAAATTGGCAAATGGACTGAATCTTTATGATTTAAAAAAGAAATTGCCTCCAGAGGTTGCTCTGGGGTTATATATACATGTATAATACCATTCTAGTGGTATAAATCTCAGGTCTCAGGTGAGCGTTTACAGGACCATTGGTCCTCTGGTTTTCTCTGGGTTCTCATGTTTTCGTCCACCTACTGATTGGTCAATCTCACATGAGCTGAAATAATCTCGAAAGGGACATTAAAGTGAATCAGAAAAATAAATACATTGAAGGCCGTGTTGTAACAGGTTTATACAGGTAAATAAATATTCATGCAAGGTTGCTTAGTGTGACCAAGTTTTGTCACAATGGGCCGTGTCTGGAGAAAATGTTTTTGGTTAAGAACTCTAATCAAGCTGTGCAAGACATAGAAGACGGATTGAAGTTTTGTTAATTAATGAGTAGTTGCAATTCTGAGTAGCTGGCTGGTCATCGCTGATCTGGGTAGGTTTTGCATATAACAGATAGCAGGTTTTATTATCAGTTAACAGTGCCTTGTATAATGTTTGGTAGTATTTAGACAATAATATTATACAGGTAACTGCTAAAGGTTTGTACCCAAAATGTTGACGTTGTAATATTTCAATTTTATTTCAGTGGCATTATGCATGTTAATCGCACTTTACACAGTGTTGCATGCACAAAATATGATACAATAGTGGAATTAAAGGACTACAAGCAAGGAAAAGCGAAAAATTCAAATTTTCTCACATATGAAATTTTGACCCCCACCCCCGCTAAAATCGCCTTTTTTACACTATATGGAGGAAATAGTCAAAACTTTTAATAATTATAGGTTTAGAATACATTGGGCTTTTGCCCTAATCATGAAATACCACCACCAGAACCCTTGATACATTGTTATGGTATTTTGAAAACGAGGCATAAAACCCCTAAGAATGTCACTGATTCTTGGTCATATTCATAGCTGGGCAGCTATTATCAGAAATTTGTCATTCTTAAAATTATCATGCAATGAGAAAAAGCAATTATAATCATAAAATGTATTCATGCTGTCTGCAATATTTTTATGCCATCCGCAATATTTTATGCTGTCTGCAATATTTTTATGTTAAAAGGGATATGCAAAGATCAAAGTAGCTTTGAAGTGGCCTGACAGAAGTTTCTCTCCTATCTTTACACAGTGGTCTTAAAATAGCATATCATGTACAGAATTGTTTGGGGACATTGTAGCACTATATGAGCCGCCTCGTGGGAAAACCAACAATGTGGTTTCCGAACAGGTGTAACACAAACCGGGCTGTACAAGCACAGAAGGTGGCTAGAGAATGGAAATTTTGGATTTAGGAAATAGAGGAATTGTACTATCTGAGTAGCGAAAACAAAGGCTCTGATCAGCTTCAAAGTTACTGCGAAGCTGATCTGCGCCTTTGTTTTCGCCTAGCTAGGCAGATTGTTTGTTTTCCCATGTGGCGGCTCATATGTTTGAAATCAGTACATTAGTTCCCATTGGAACTAATGGTTAATGTTTTAAAGGCAAGCATTTGAATCATAACAGCCAAAGCTGTTCATAAGCAAAGGAATTTGATTTTCACATTAAAGCAGCCATGCTCAAAAGATTAAAACTTGGTCTCGTTTTCTAGAGTTATCTGGATCATGCTGGAATGATAAAGATAGATTCATAAAGCATCAATAACGATGTTCTTGTGTCATGCAAGAACCTGTAGATCCTATGGAACTCTGGGATATTCTCTTCTCATATGACAGTATGGAACCCTGGGAAAACCGCTTAAATCTTCTTTCACTATCCCATGATTCATCTACAGCATGATCAAGGTCATATTCTAACTTTAAGTTCCAGAATTTTCTGACACCCTCTGGCTCTTGTGTATCCACTGTAAAATTCAATTATTCCCCTTTTGTGTGATACCTTCAAATGTACTGTTATTACTAATTTATAAACGGGTGTGGAGGAAACTTTAAATCAGAATGGAGCCTATCTTTGTCCCCTATTGAGTTTGCTCTGTTAAAGAAAACTCACTATTTCGTATTTCACACAATAAAACAAATGCATAAAAGTATGATCTCGAAATCATGAACATCTAAACACATGGATTACATCTAATGTTAAACTGCATGCAATGTAAATCATTTCAAATGCAAAGAAGAATAAAGGTGCTCCTGAAGCCAACGTTTAATACTGAAAAAAAAATCTAGTGCTAAAACATATTTCAACAACTTCACACATAGTTAAATTGAAAGAACCACAGCAAACACACGCACATACATTCACTTTTCAGATATTCAGTTAAAACAAAATGGCAAACATTACCTGACTGGTTCCCGAGAGCATCTTTAACAGCTGACGTAATGTTGTCTCTGTCTGGAGAACCATCTATAGAAATAAAGAAATCTCACTGATCACATGAGCCTGTGCGTGAGAAAACCAACAATTTGGATTCCGACCAGGTCCGACACAAACCGGGCTGTACAATCACAGAAGATGGTTAGAGGCTGGAAATTTTGGATTTAGAAGTAAAGAAATTGCACTATCCGTGCAGCGAAAACAAAGGCGCTGATCAGCTGTGCAGTTACTGCACAGCTGATCTGCGCCTTTGTTTTCCCATGGGCAATAATCCCGTTTTCTCATGACGTGACTCATATTTCAAAAACTAAATTTTGAAATGCTTTAAACTACTGATTATTAATACTTTTTGAACAATACCATACAAGCAGCTAAATGGGGACTCCACAAGTTTATGATACAAAGTTTGAATGAGTAAGTCTTATAAAAGCCTGGTTGCAAATCTTACCTGAGCTTACAAATGTTTTTTCTAATATGCATGTTTACTGTTTGCAGTATTTTCTGCATTTTCCCAGTCACATGTATTAATCTTTATTGTAGGATAACCTTGTTCAACTTCAGGAAAATAGGAAAACTACAGTAACTTATGGTGTAAAAAAATCTTAAACACAAATCTAATTACCTCTTGATAAAGGTGGAGTGTTAGGGTTAGAGACAGTCTCAGTACTGGATTTCACATGTTCCCCAGTGGCACACTGGACAAACGATATCCCTCCTATACCACTGTCCTCACTCGTAGACGATGCACTGGCTGTTACATCAGGCTCTGTAGGGTATTGTGGGTAGGACTCCGCATTCAGAATGTCTTCGTCAACTGGATAATCTGATTCTAGAGCACCTGGAAATGGGTAGCTCAAGTTAGAAATGATGACAAATTCCTGCAGACTGATATCCCCCATCTGCAGACTGTTATGCAGCTAATACTGGTGAGCTAAGGTTTCTATATACAAAACAATTTACGCCTACAGATAGCTTCTGCATCTCAGCAGGTTGATTAGCATCTCTCTCGGCTAATTTTTTAGGGTCATAAATATGCACTCTGCACAAACAATGCCTCAAAACTGCATCATAAAAAAGATTTTTCAAGAAACAATTGATATACCTTATTCGTTCTAATTAGCGCACAGGGCGCTTAACTTTTCAAAATAACTTAAAGTCAAGGTAACAAAATATCGTTCTAATAAGCGCACACTAGGAACGAAAACAGCTCACAAACTGCTGAAATTTCCATGTCAAAAATTCTGAAGATGATGTCATTTGAGTATTCCAATTGTTGCAAAATAGTGTTTGATCAGCTAATGTTAAGTTTTAATGCAGTTAATATGGAATTTGTGTGTAAAATTGTATAAAATACCAATATGTTATTCGAGCAGTGTGTACTTAACGTGCACATGATTTTCGGAAATGACCAGGGTGTGCGCTTATTAGAGCATGTGCACTAATTAGAACGAATACGGTAATTTTGAACAGTAAAATCAAGTATTCAAAGTTCCAGTGTAGTGAAACAAAGACCGTGTATGCTATCATTTGTGTATATGTCATACGTAAAGCGCACTTTCGTACTGCACATAATTTCAGATATCACACGTTGCTAATGTCATATTAAAGAAAAATGTTTTACACATATCCTATTATATGCGGCATATTATAAATACTAATTAGTAATATTTTGGTTTCCTTGAAACAATTGTCAACATTTAGAACACTTCGGAACTTTAAGGTTTCCTAAGTGTTCTCAGCGACCAGACGATGAATTGTGAAAGTTTTTACAGTTATACAACCAAAAATGTGTGCTGCATATGATAGGATATTTTAAAATATATTACAAATAACTGACACAAATGGTACCTGAAATTTTCCGAACTTAGGTTTAGTCAGAACTGTTAAAATTCTCTGTGACGTCACCGTTGTGTGTGCAAATGATAGCTTACACGGAGTTTGTTTCCCGACAAAGAGTTCAAGACTAAGTGTTCAAAGAAGGCTTACCTGGTACACTAGCTATACAGAGTACCGGTGACCTTGACACCCGGAATGTTTGCAGTATATCTCCAGGGTTGTTAGCGTCTATCACAGAGGCCCGACTCTCAGTCTGAGTGCTGGTACAAATCCACACAAAGGAACACAACTGCTCCTTGTCTGCATTCTTCACTGACTCTTGATGGTCCTACAACAAGAATATAATATCGGTAACATCACAGGAAGCTACGTGGATTATAACAG
Organism: Rugalucina vietnamica; assembly: GCA_964017185.1. Lineage (NCBI taxonomy): Eukaryota > Metazoa > Mollusca > Bivalvia > Lucinida > Lucinidae > Rugalucina > Rugalucina vietnamica. The sequence continues at coordinate 33,925,675 of OZ024869.1, read as the reverse complement.
ATTACATATCCCTGGGATTGCCGAGTCCAATTTGTGTGCACTTTCTACAGAGCTTCTGTACTAGATTTTACCTTTCTTATCTCCCCCTCCCCCACACACATCCCTTTCCAGCCCCTCCATTCCTCCTGTCTCTCCCCAACCTGCTCTCAACTTACTGTAATCTCCTTATCCAGCCTGTCAACATCATGTTGTGGTTTCTTCTGAGTTTCAGACTCTGGAGGGTTCTCATAGAACACACTAGCACCTACTATAGAGCCACCATCCTTGGTTTTACCTCCTGTCAGGTTGACACCAGCTGCACACCAGATCTGGAACAAAGCTTACCATTTTGAATATGCATCAGCAAGAAAGACTGGGGGAAAGATGGAACTTAGATTTGATAATGACTTGGGATGAAAATAGAAAGATAAAATGTTACAGGTATTCCAATTGATAATGTTCTGTGCATTTCAGAAATATAAGGATTAACACTGCAGTGCCGAGCCAAACCAGACTCTTCCGTGAGGATCCATAATTGTTTGCCCTTTAATTTGCTTTTTGTTTGATTTTAATATGTCTTCTCTTTGTACTTGAGGGCCATAATGTCAAAGGTTGTTGTGAAACTTTGACTCACCTTAAGCCCTTGTTCAGCCTCTAACAATGGCCTACAGTACACTGGTACTGGCACTGATACAGAACTCCTCGTAGCTGCTGCGTTGGGGATCTGGGGCTGGAACTTGGCTGGCAGGCTCCACCCATAGGCCTGCATACGCCCATCATCCTTCTTCACATGGGCTCGAACCTGTTTATACTGCTCTTTCCTCTCCTTCTCTCGCTCCTTCCTGGCCTTCTCTGATGTGCTGAATATATGGTAAAAGTTACATGTACAATGTAATATTCTTCAGATTTTGTACAAAATATGCTTTGAATATTTCAAAATATTCTAATTTCCAACTTGTATCAAAAAGAAAAAGATCACAAAACTTGCAAAAGGACATTTTGTAGAATCGATTAAAAACGTCAGTAAATTTCTGAAAGTCCAAAACTATGTTGTAGCATTAGAAAATCACTCTTGCAAAAAGAAAATTACATGCAACAGTATTCTTTACTGATGTTCTAAACACTTGTTTATAGCTGCTTTAAATACCAAACAGGTTTTTAAAATGGTATTTTGCTATTAAAGGCAGCCAAAGTTTATTTTTGTTGAAAACAACAACAACATGGGTTTAACCTTTTGAATTTAATTTTTAATATCTGAGCAGTAAGTTCTTTTGGAAGAATTGTGTAATATACATAAAACAAACATTATCCAACAAAAACTTGCATACAAGAAAGTAAAACTAAACATACTTAGGCTGTGCTACAATGGGTTCTCCAAGCGACCGCATTCTACAACAATGATAAAACAGATGACAACACAACAAACATGCAGAAGTATTAAGATCAAATAAAAGCAAAACATATAAAACAGAAAAAAATGCACACACGGAATATCAAATGAGCCGCCTCGTGGGAAAACCAACAATGTGGTTTCCGAACAGGTCCGACACAAACCGGGCTGTACAAGCACAGAAGCAGGCTAGAAGCTTGAAATTTCAGATTTAAGTAGAAGAGGAATTGTACTATCCGAGTAGCGAAAACAAAGGCGCTGATCAGCTTCGCGGTTACCGCGAAGCTGATCTGCGCCTTTGTTTTCGCCTATGCAGATTGTTGGTTTCCCCATGAGGCGGCTCAAATGGCTTTAATGGCATGCTGAAATGCTTAAATTGTCCGCTCAATTTTGGCTCAAAAATGAGTTAAAGGAGCTAAATGAGTTATCATGAGAATGACTTTAATCTCCACCATGTAGTATAAAAGTGACCTCAGCAACCAGGCATAATTATGAAGGCATGTCCATGAAAGGAAATGTGGTGCAGCTAGAAAGCAAAATGTGCAGAGCTTGCGAGATTTAGTTTGTTGTTATCATGCATAAATTTGCTGAAAATATGCAATAACAATAATAATAAATACAATGTAAATGGAAAATATGTTCAATCAGGCTGCCTATAACATCCAGACTTTTTGATCTGTTAAAAGAAAACTGCAAAACAGATGTCTAACTAAAAACAAACACACACACAAACTTCGAATTAAAAATGTTATTTAAAAAAGTTGCATGCAAGTAGAAAGTAACAATTTGAAAATCAGTAAAGCATTCAGGGACAACACAGTACTCACAAATCATCCTGTAGGAAGTCATAGGCCTTAGACTTGTCTCCAAGGTTGTATTTCCCCCTCTGTGTTTGGTTGGGGTCCCCTACAGGCTGTACATTGGTGGTGGGAGCGTTGTACTTCACTGTGGCCACTGGTAGAGGTTTCTTACTGGGTTTGTTAGGAGAGCTGCTAAACAGGTTACTGAAACTGAAATATAACATAACACATTTACATTCATTTGCTACTTATAAATGAGCCGCATCGTGAGAAAACCGCATTTTTTCTGCCGATCAGCACCTTTGTTTTCGCTACATGGATAGTACAATTTCTCTTCTTCTTAAATCCGAAATTTCAAGCTTCTAGCCTGCTTCTGTGACTGTACAGGTTGGTTTATGTCAGAGCAGGTCAGAACTCCCGAAGACCGGTTTCCACGCGCCGCGGCTTAAATTTTTCCATATCCAATTACATGTATGTTTTTTTTTCTGGTCAAAAGACAACAGCTGCTAAATTTTCATGCGATTCAAGCCAGTTTTATGTCTGCAAGGATGAATGTCTTTCAAGATCAGCCTTCATATTAGCCGCGATGCAAGAAAACCAGTCTTCGGGCATTCTGACCCGGTCCGACACAAACTCGCCTATACAGTCCCAGAAGAAGGTTAGGAGCTTCAAAGTTAAGTTATAAGTAGAGGAGCAATTGTAGTATCTGTACAGCGAAGACAAAGGTGCTGATCAGCTTCACATTTACTGCAAAGCTGATCTGTTTTCGCAATGGCAAAAATCCAGTTTTCTCACGACGCGGCTCATTATTTTGATCAGACTTCTCTAGGAGATATGCACAGCTTACAAGGATACTGCTTCCAAAAAGTGGTGGCTGATTCCCTTATAAAGGTTTGAGATGTTAAAATGAGTAGGAAGCTTTGTCAAAGTGTTGAAAATTAAATTCAAAACTCAGAACATTTTATATAACTGTTTCTATCTAGCCTAGACGATGTGAGTGCAGTGTGTGGATGGTGTCTTTAACATAAACTTGTTGGGTTTGTGTTGTAAGTGGATACAGGTTTAGACGAGAATACTACATGATTGGTGAACCTGCCTCCAAACAATGTTAATGTATGACATAATCATGTTATATTTGTTAGCAACCTTAACAATCAAATATCAGTACTGCTATACTTATGAAGAAATGATATTGATGCTTGTTTACATGATAAATCATTGTCGACAGTTTTAAACGCTTGTCAGTAGTAAAACTATACAAAGACATGAAAAAGATTCAGACATCATAACTAAGTTGCAAATATTTAAATATAATATCAGACTGTGCACTATGATTTAGAGTACTGTTGTTTGTTTGGATAAAGGTTTAATGTCCCAGTCAATAATTTTTCAGTCAAGTCGGGATGGAGCTGCTGTTTGTGGGTACAGTTCAACCTCATTATAATGCCCCTCATTATAATGCAGTATTCAGTAAAACACAGCCATGTTATGGGTCCTAAAATGATTATTTTACTATATGTGTACTGTAAGCAACCTCATAATAACATGGTTCACTTATAACAATGTCTGTGGACCCCAAAGATCGCATTATAATGAGGTTTACCTGTAGTACCAGTGTAACTATGGTGAGTAAAGTCTTGCTCAGGTAGCTAGCTTCTGATAAAGTTTAAAAAGAATATTGGAATGGTACTTATTGCTACAGTATAATTATCATGACTACCAAACCCCAATTAAACCACATGCATATTATTAGATCTAGCCTCCCTTTGGTTGGTAAACAAGTTCCCTATGTTATATAATAATGTGCAAAAAAAAAAAGACAAAAAAATTTGAAGAAAAATCTAGAATTACTTCTTTTTTCTTCTACTTTTTTCACTGTCAATTTATTCCAAAATAATAATAATAATAATAATAATAATAACGAAATGTAAGCAAACTTTTCACTGTTCTATCAACCGCTAGCTTGAACCATGGACCTTGTTTACCACCATTTGTTATTATAAAAGCAAAACAAAAACACTAAACATACCTAGATAATGAACTGAAAAGGGAGCAAAATGAAACTGGGTTAGATAATGAAGGATGCAAAAGCAAGCATAGAATAGCAACAGAATGTAAGTACAATTCAAACTAAAGTGGTGCCACTGCCCTTTGAATAAATAGGGTGGAAGACCCAAATGAAGGCATATTTCAGGAGTATATTTTGAAGTCTTTCTCACAAAAGCATATTTTTGATACCCAATAATATTAATTTATATATGTTTTCCAAAATACAGACCTTTTTATTTCTTTCTTCTGAAAGCCTAAGAACTTGCTCTAAATTGGTTGAAATGGTTTGTGACTTCACTGTTAGCCATGCTCTATTAATGCTTGCCACTGGGAAACATGATTGTACTTATTCAGTCATTCCAAATGCAGCATTTCTGATGTCTGTTTTTATTACACATTTGAAGCTATATAGTATGGCTGTAACAACTTGCAAATCCTTTTGTAAGCCAAGGATTTCTTGTGAAACATCAGTATACACTGAAGAGCTTTAAAAACGCAAAAAACAAAAATTCGTAATTTTTCACCAAGGACATTTTTAGTCTTTTTTTAACAGATGAAAGGGATCGGTAACTGTACTCTACTTCTATTTTTACATGAAACCGGCATTTGTAATGTCACGGACTACCAGCAGCAATAAAAAAACATTTTACACTTTTTGCCATGTGGCGTCTCGTCGAATTAATGAAGAAAAATATTTGACCATTTCACACGGAGCGTGTAGTAATCCATATATAAAAAACACATTAGTTTTAGTTTTGTCTCATTTTTGACCATTCTACGGGTCTTTGGAAATAAATTATCCGGCACAATTGAATTTTTACAAACTTGATGACGTATATATGACGTCACATGACGTCATATTTACCTTCTTCCATCTACAAGCCACTGCAGCTGTCCCTCCCAGGCTATTGGGACAGTGAAAGGTTGAAGCCGGTTTGATCAACCGAACTTTTTATGTCAAGGCACTAATTTCTCTAGAGATTTATCGTAAAGACGCTATATTACGTCAATAACGTCAACCATGACTATTCAGACAAGCTAGCATTATTGCCAGACAATCAATGCAACTGGCAAAACTTGTGCTTTTAATGAGATTACAATGCTCTTTATGCCAATGAGCAAATTGTAGTCGTGCTCAATATCATTTGCAGTTTTGCATTTTAGGGGTAGTGCTATATCAAGGACTGCTGCTCTCACATTACTCATTATTTTGGTACGAAATTCACAACATAGTTTGCAAACATATCAATGTTTATGTGTGTGAAATTTCATCAAAATCGAACTGCTATAAATATGAAAAGTTATTCGCATTTCAACTTTTGCGTTTTTAAAGCTTTTCAGTGTATCCTACTGTGTAATAGCTTTGGCTATGCTCATGATTCTGCATTAAAATCAACTTACAATCATGCAGCATGCAAAATGGCATTGTTCAAGAAAGTCAAAAATCAGTAATACAAGAGAGTGGTCTCGAAAACTTCTATACATGTAAATAGCATATGACAAGAGGGCTAGCCTGACAGCAAGCTGATCAGCACTAACATTTTCTAACTGGTCTAGTGCAACTTCAATTCTTTCAATATTTAGATCTAAAGAGGTAGAATAGAATTATGCATTTTCTAAGGACTATAAAGGGGTCATCACACATAAGCAAAAGTCTCTCGACATAGACTTTTGTTTTAATGCGAAAACAATCTCTTGTTTGTTTTATTTATTGTTTTACATCCATATCAACAGCTTATGTCCCTACATGTCCATAGCTGTTGATTAGGATGTAAAACAATAAATCAAACGAACAAAAACTTATTTCGCTATTTAACAAAAGTCTGTGTCAAGCCAATGTCGCTTATGAATGACAAGGCCTTTAATGGTTGGTTTCTTTGTTTCTACTTTAACAAGGATGCTGCTGATGCAAATGGTTATTGTCAACGTGTTGTGTTGCCTCTGAAGAATTGTAATCCAAATCTGAGCATAACTAGGTAGGTAGATAGAGGTTATGTTAAAAGATTAATGTTATAGAGGGAGGGAACAGTAAGGTTGGAATGCTATTTCCTATGGTGCCCTTCTTTGAATTATCAAACCTTCACATCTTTCATGTCAATCCTTCAAGGAATTATCTGGTTACTTCTTTTGCTTCAAATTTTGACTTCCGAGTCCTCTCCAGCTGTTATACTACATAATTAGATCTGTTTTCCTCTTTGTCAAGGAGGTTTCCATGATTCATTTATTTGACTGTGTTGATCCATTAGACACTAAGATAATCACTAGCAGGACTGAAAAACTACGTTTTGACCCACTGCAGAGGCTGACAAGTGAGGTTGGTTCAAGCCACTAGTATACTGACTGTTCCAATGCAGCACATCTGTTGTAGTTCTGTATTCTGGTTATGGCATCACTGTAAGCGGTTTCACCTTAATTTATATATACATTTATTCTGTGTACAGGTACTTTTGTGTTGAGGCTCAACGTCCCAGTCAACGTTTTTTCAGTCATGTCGGGACGGAGCCAATGCTTCCTTGGTTTAACCAGTACTGTAGGGAGTTACAATAATGTGTCTTGCTCAAGGACACAAACTGATTGGCCTCCTTTTGTAGACAAGCTGCTAGCTCAGTTGTAGAAAGTCCTCTTAGAATCAGTACTAAGTTTTGTTCATAATTTTCATCGTTGTTCAAGATATATTATTGGTTCTGATTGTTTGTTCCTGGTCATTGCTTACCTTTTAATCTTCAAAACTTCCAGAAGTAGGGAAATCCTCTCAACAGACTGATATGGAATGAAAATTGTATTAACAGCATGCAGGAAACAAACATGCAGGTATGGAGACAACTCTCATCAGGCTGACATTGTTCATTTCTCAGTATTGAGAAATACCATAAAATGCAAAAACAATGGAGTGAACTGCAAAGGTATTACTTAGACTGCCAATGTACTGGCTATTCTGTGTCCTGGGCATTTAATTTTTGTACTTTATGAGAGCTCATAAAGTTGAATTGTTTGCTGTGTGGTTAAACTTCCCAGTCAACAATTTCCATCAAGCCAGGATGGAGCCACCATAACATTCTGTCCCAGACAATTCTATGTTTATTTACATTTTCACCTATACTGTATATCAAAAAAGGAGATACCGTATAAATGTTAATAAACAATGAATTGTTTTGTGTCAGAAAGCCTGTGCTACCTGTACTTGGGTTTTTATCAGTACATGTACTATGGAGAGTTAATGTGTTTTGCTAAGGACACATCTGGGTACCCCAGTGAACCCAGGACCTCTGAATCAAGATTATGACGCTCTACCACTAGGTCACTGAACTTCCCTTCACAATTTTGGGGATTCATTTCATAATTTGTGTAGTGTGTATGTCTATATTTTATGCCAGATGCAGGTGAGAAAGTCTGTCTCTAGGGTTCCAGAACAGTTCTTTGTGTACTTCATGGTTTAACTTGCAGTCAACAACAATTTTTCAGTCATGCTGTGATGGGTAATAACCAGTGCTTTCTGGGTAATAATGACCAGTGCTTTCTGGGTGATGACCAGTGCTTTCTGGGTAATGACCAGTGCTTTCTGGGTAATGACCAGTGCTTTCTCCCAGTTTCCAGGTAATGACCAGTGCTTTCTGGGTAATGACCAGTGGGTAATGACCAGTGCTGTCTACCAGTTTCTGAGTAATGACCAGTGCTTTCTGGGTAATGACCAGTGCTTTCTCCCAGTTTCTGGGTAATGACCAGTGCTTTCTGGGTAATGACCAGTGCTTTCTCCCAGTTTCTGGGTAATGACCAGTGCTTTCTGGGTAATGGCCAGTGCTTTCTCCCAGTTTCTGGGTAATGACAAGTGCTTTCTGGGTAATGGCCAGTACTTTCTGAGTAATAACCAGTGCTATTGGGGGGTCTGCAATTAGCTCGAAAGCCTCTTGATCTGGAGTCGGACACATTAACCACTTATACCACCATTTTACCAAAATACTTCTCTTTGAATTAATATCACATGTAAAAGCAAATCAAGACTGTTCTGCAAAAAAGCCATTTAGAATTAAACATTGGTGTCGTTATTATAAACTTTATTGTTATAGATCATATAATAAATATATAAATTAAGATACAAAATGCCCTGTACAAACTAAAATAATAACAATTTAAATACACATGCTCATAAAAAAATAAATAAAATGCAATGGAACACATTTTTTTTTTTGTAAAATCAACTGCAGTAACAAATAGCATTATTATTTCTAATGCCGAAGTGTGACAGGCAGTGGATGGGAAAAGATTGTTTTATTTGCTTGAATGATGCTTCAGATCATAGTTAATGATTTTCCAGTCATGCCAGGGTGTTGGAACCAATTCCTGGAGTTTTAATTAGTGCTTTGGGTTTTTTTAAAGTGTCTTGCTCAGGTGCATATCATGGCAGATGTATGTTTTGAACTGACTATATCTTGCTAAATTGTACAATGTGCTACCACTGAGCAACCACACTCCCCCTTCACCATGTTTACAAGGAGAGCTAGCAAATGACCACTCTCAGAGAAAACCTATTTTGTGGAAATATGCCTAACTTTTGTTCACTTCCTTGACAGCTAATAATCATATCTTTACCGCTATGCTTTTAAGCTTAGTTATTTTTTTTAAATACAAGTCATAAAGCTGTATATTAAAACTAAAGACATTCGTTTTTTTTTTTTTTTTTTTTTTTTTTTTTTTGTCATTGTTGTTGTTGTTGTTGTTCCAATGTACATATCTAGGCTTGCCTGTTAGTGAAGGGTTTATCTGGGAATCTGGTTTCTGGATTGTCATCCATTATGTACTTACTGACGTGTGAATATTACATTCATGCCTTAACTTTTCTAGTCAATTTTTGTGAAATATTTGAAGTGCTGAAAAACTAGATATGTAAAGTGTTTTTTTTTTTTTGTTTGTTTGTTTGTTGTTGTTTTTTACATTGTTTTTCCTTGTTAGCATGATAAGTCTGATCCTATAATTAATTTAATTTAGGGGACAGGCTGTAATTAATGTTGTCAGAACTTGTAGCCCAACCCCTTTGTAAGTTTGACAATAAAATATGTTTAAATTTAAATTAATTTAAATTTAGAATTGTCTATTTGTTTAAAAACACTACTTTGATTTTCTTTGGTATGAATGCTTAATACTATTACAACAGTTCACTGCCACACTTCTGATTGTAGTGACACTAGAAATTGCTGTTATTAATCTTTGTAATGATCAGACTGCTTATCTAAGAGCTGAGCCTGACTTGAGTCTATAATATTAGCAAAACACCAACAATATAAAGTTGTGTGGCTGCTAATACAGTGGTGTTATGGCTAAAAACCCAAATTAGCCGTTTTAACGGCTAATTTGTTAACGGCTAATTGTAAAATTTCGCGGCGAAATTGTGTGTAAAATAAAAGTCAGCGCGGAATTTCGCCGCGAAATTCCGCCGCGAAATCTGGATTTTCGCGGCGGAATTTCGCGGCGGAACACGGCGAAAAAAGTATACCTGTCATTACGCATAAAATTCAATTGACCGGCGTTTCGCGGTGTTTCGCGGCGAAAAAGACGACAGTCACAATTTTCTTTTTATTGTTTAAATATAATTTTTAAATTGAATGTTTTTATTTCAGTTCTAGTTGTATCAATATTTTGTTTGCGTCACAATTTTGTATAATTATCGTTTTAGTCCCGACAGTCACAACATTTTTTTATTGTTTAAATTTCATTTTAATTTGTATGCATCTAGTATTACTTTTCAAGTCGTATAAATATTTTGTTTTCTTTTCAATTTTGTATAATTATCGTATTTTATTCGTGTCTTAACTAGTTTGAAGTTTCTGAGACCCTGATTATCAGCTTTGTGTTTTTTTCGTGCTTCTTTTTCAGATTAATCAGACTTACCCGATAATATTAGATCATGTTATCTAGCTTAATTAACAGAAAAAAAAAAAAACTCATAGCGACATAAGTAATTTTCAAGGTATGATTGCCCACAGATTTGTTTGTTTGTATTGAGGCTGAACGTCCCAGTCACCAATTTTTAGTCATGTCTGGACAGAGCTACCGTTTCCTGGGTATTAAGTAGTACTGTGGGTAGTCAATGTGCCTTGCTCAAGGACACAACACGGTGTCGCCAGTGCAGATCGAACTCAGGACCTCTCGATTCGGAGTCTGATGCACTACAACTATGCCACTGCGATCCCAACCCACATATTAATACAAGTCTTTGGATTCAACATGATGAAGCAATCGGCTTCAAATCTGTTTTGGACATTTAATCGCCTGTGGCTAATGACACTGCTCAAAGCATCAATGATTTTCGATTACGTCAAGTGGATTCCGTTTCGTTGAAATCAATTTAGTCTAAACGACATTTGGTCGCATACGACCTTCACCGGGTCCATACGATATTCGGTCGAATACGAGCAATACAGCAACATACATGTACAAAATTGTGTCGAAACAGTCGATTTTTGCTAACCGTTTTGAGTTAAACAGCGTGTTGTGTTCCTTCCAAAACCCACACGTACGGATGGCTTGGAACACGTACATGCATATCAAATGACAAAATCTCATTGTATACATGGCACAATACACTAGAAAAGGGAGGATACTGTTGTTTAAAACAAAGTACTGACGTCAGTATATAAAGTTTTCAGTTTATCTTGGAACACATATATACAGTAAGGGCCGTGTACGCACCGTGGCAATATGAGCGCATGCCGCATTAGATTAATTAGAATAAAGTTGAGCGCAGAAGCCTAGTGGTGGATTAAAGGAATTGACCTGAATCAAAATGTCCTGTGTTCGATTCCTATATTCGTTGGGTTTCGTACTTGAGCAAAACCGGTATACAAATATTACCCTGAAAGTGTTGTCACCATGGGACTGTTGACTGTTAGACTGATCTTCGCTAGTTGTACTTCTACAAGGCAAGTATAATGTATAAATCGATATGATTGCGATTAGTCTTGTGCTGGCATTCAAAGAGGGTGACCAGAGTGGTAACCAGCAAGCCCAAATGTCAATATGCCTCTTTTTGTTTTGTCGTTTTACATGGTTGAGCTCAAATTAAGTTATCGTAGTTCACATCTTAAACGCTATAAAGTGAAGCAATTGAGGAAAATTTACAAAAAAGAAAGCAAGGAATCTAACTATTAGCATTACCATTTAGACAATGTTTGTGCTACAATTCAAGGCACAAAGTTAGATGGCCCCTGCCCATTAGGACCTTAAGAAATATATAGGCTGCTTGTGCCTCCAGGCAAAACTTATACGCTATTGACAGATCATCTGATTACTGGTTTACCGCTCAGGTCTGTGCCTGCCTAGGAAAAATGGTTTCATGTAACCATCCATACATATAAACAGTATTGGCTTAGAGGGATCGTTATATTTCAAACACTTGTTAGATATCATGACGTCCCATAAAATGGAGGCAGCGTCCTGACATGACCATTGCTGTTGATTACGACGTAAAGCATCTATTCAAACCAAAAAAAAAAAAAAAAACAAACAAAGTTAGATTCAACGAGCTGGCGCATTACGTTATAAATATTTTCGTCTTTCCGTGATTTCGCTATCGTACCACCTACGTAATACCAATGGAAAAGTCGCGTTATACACGTTTTTCATTTCTATACATGCATAATCGTACATGTTATTATGTGCACGTAAATAACGATCTATACATGGAACAGATGAATCATAGTGTGGTCATTAAAATAAAAAATAAATAATTTTATGTTAACATTTACAGGTATTTCGCCGTGTTTCGCGGCGAAATAGGAAATTTTAACTTACCTGTTGTAAACGTTAAAAAACGAATTTCGCCGCGAAACACCGCGAAATTTCACCGCGAAAATCGGATTTTCGCGGCGAAAAAATTAACCGATTAAACGTTTAAATTTTCCCTTGGCCGGTGAAATTTCGCGGTGGTTTCGCCGCGAAAAATCACAAGTGATCAGCGCGAACTGTGCAAAAGTGGGTTTTTAGCCATAACACCACTGTATCTCCTTTTGATTTTCAAAGTTAATGTTATAATCCTGGCAGGTTTGAGCACCGCTGCTATCCACTGTCCTGTAGTCCACCATGTCATTGTTTCTTGAATCTGTTAGAATAGGGTAATATGGAAACTTTTAGCCCTTTAATTTCTTGTTCGTTTAAAACACTACTTGATATCTATCATGATGCTACAAATTCAGTGTGAATGTAGTGATTTGTTTTCTGAATGATGGGCATTGATGTAACTCAGAGCCAGATGAGCCGCACCGTGAGAAATCTGGTCTTCAGGGTTTCCAACCAGGTCCGACATAAGCCGGCTTGTGCGGTCTCAGAAAAAGAAGAGGAGAATTTTTACTATCTGTGTAGCGAAAACAAAGGCGCTGATCAGATTAGTTTTCTCATGATGCGGCTCAGATCAGAGAGCTTCACTTAAATGCAATGAGAACTAACAGCTTATTCGCAAGTATTTGTGGAAGAAAGTAATTGTCTTAGCAAGTCGTTTGATTTTCTCCATTCTCCATTTATTTGAACATTTTTCAACAGCCATCCATTTTTTTCTGTTATTCTGTACAAGTCCTAGAGGGCTCACATAAGGGGTAGTGGCTCTATATTGCTGGTTATGTAGTGCATGCTGTGCATGGAAGATCTCTGGTGTCATCACATGAAACTGTAAACAACAACAACTAGTCACCATCTCAGATTTCACCTTTCTCACTTAATATCATAAGATTAACCATATGTGTCTGTCTTTCTTAAATTTTTAACACAGAGGACTGGTACATTGTAATATGCAGGAGTAATTTATCATGTTTCAATTTTGGATTTAGTTTTAAGTACCCTACTGTAATTGTCAATTTAGTTTTTCCCACCTCGGTTTTTGGAGTGGGCTTTTCTTTCTGATTGCGCCATTTCCTGATCATTGCCTTCTTGTACCTTTTTCTAGGTATTGTTCTCAAGCTATAGGGAACAGCACTGTCTAAAATGTGACTCTGCATGGATCGTTTTCATATTCAAGATAGAGGTGTTTATGCATAAAAATAAGTTACAGCCAATCAGGGAAAGCAAAGATCTATGTCATACATCAAACAGAATGAACAGCCAACAGTCAGTCAATGCAGATTTTTAACCAATCAAAAAGAACAGATATTTTCAGTCATTATATAGTAGCCAATGAAGGAAAAGTTTTAAGACTTCAGCCAATCACGAAATCAAAAGTTAGAAAGAAGGTGTACATTTTATTTGTAAGAAACATCCACCATACTCACAAAATCATGATGTATATCATAAGTTTAGTCAACATATAACCAAGCCATTTGCATAGATATCTACCAAGACTGACTCTTTGTGAAATAACCAGGTTTTTTGGACTGCAAAACAGATGTCAATGCAAAATAATAATAAAATCTGAAGAACAGAGAGACACAAAAACTTTCCTACATTCATTTTACCACCATCTGATCCATCTATCTGTATGAATTCCTGGTTAATGTACTTATGTTGTCACATAAAAGAGATTTTGTGATAATATGGGAGTTAATAAATACAGTGATTGTTTTGATACAAGATACATTAGAGGGAAATTATACAGTGCAGAACTAGTCAGGCCACTGCGGACTGAGTCGTGAGAAATAGATGGGCTCCTTGTGCCTCCAGGAAAAAGCTTAGAAATCTCCTGACTAACCAACTGATTACTGGTTAATGGCTAGGAAGGTCTGTGCCTGCCCAGAGGAATTGTATAGTAAAATCATCCATACTAAGCCTTAGTTGTTCACTTGGGCAGTTATATCTGGAAGCGTATTTTGCATGTCATGTCATTCTAATGTTGGGTTAAAGTTCCAAATGATGGAGGCAACATCCTGATAAAACCTTAGCTGTTGACTGGGATGCAATGCATCAATTCAAACAAAGAAACAAGCATACTGTACTATTCATTTGTAACCATTGTTCCTTACATACAGGGATGGGTATCGATTATTATGTTATTTGATAGGGATAGTACAATGACCTGTTCATCGTCCTCACAGTCTGTTGGAAGTGCATTTACTTCAATGTTTCAGATATATTCATCCAAACAAAGTAGAGTTGACTGGAGCTAGTACTATGTACTAATCTCACTATTTTACAATAAACCGTCACTTAAGGCTGCTACACCATTTTTCTTGTTTGCTCAAAGCATGGATCTTAGCAGAACCCACATTCACAAGCAAAAACATTCATGTAATACGTCATGTTTTCCTGTAATATTGTCTAAAAATTATCATTTCTACAGGTCTATGTATAATTTCAAAGAAAGATAACTTTCAATAGCATTTATAGAGAAATATCTGCCATATTTGATCCAAAAGGAAAAGGAACACTTTCTAACAAAATAACAATCTTTATTATTTTACTTCAACATTTTTATCAACCCAGCATTTTAACAATATAACAAGAGACTTAACACAAAAACTAATATCCTACATTGTATTAATAAAAGCTTGACTAGAAATGGTGTGTGGAAATCATAAAATTCCACGAAGTTTTCATGTGCTGGCCACACAATGAGCACACTCTTTTAAACAAATGGTAAAATCCAAAAGCTATTTTGCTTTTGACTATACTGCAAATTCCATTAAGATTAATATTTTGATTTTTCCCCCCCCAACCCATAACTTGATTAATTTCTCTTCCAAAAATTCATCTAAGTATTTAGGTTTTTACAGAGCAAAAGCTTTTTTTCAAACTTATGATGTGTACCAAACAATGTCGTTTTTAAATATAAATATCTCTTTCTTTTTTTTTTTTCAAAATTGAACATCAAACATGAAGACATTTTATGTAAATGAAAATCTCGATACAAAATAAGCAAGCTTTTAAAACAAATTTCAAGTCTTTAAAACATTGTCCAGCTCCAAATAAAAAAACATTCCATTTATTTTGGGATCAATATGGATCAAATATGGCAGATTTTCATTTAAGAAAAGGTTATACAACAATCATGCAGAAAGCAATGAGATAAAGGAATCATGCTATAAAGGACAGCAACTCTAGGTCTCCGGTTCTCGTCTCAAACTGAAACTAAGATCTTTGATTAATAGTCAGAACCTGGACCAATAAGAAATTTTTATTTCCAAACTTCGTCATTCACTTTCTGAATTCCAAGAATGGTTTTTATTAACCTTTAAAAAAACAGCATTGAATATTGCATATATTTGATCTCTTATTGATCCCATTACAATATTACCAACAACAACCTCTTCATAAAGTATACTCTCAAATAAGCTTTTTCTTATAATGTGGTTCAACATCAATTTAAGACACATTCCTAAATAAAAATTGATGGAAGTATTTTAATATTTAGTGTCCAAAATTTATCCATATCCAAAACATTGTGGTGACAAATTGAATTTAGGTAGCTGCTGTAATTTATGAAGAGGTTCTAGTGTATGCTATTTACCTAACTTTGCAACAGATAGTCAGAACACAGTGACCTTGAACAGATTGTAGCTAGAAGTGTAAGCTAATCAGGATCTGCACAACATTTTGGAGGAGGCTTCTATTTGTTTTACAACAATTCTTTTGAAAGATTGACATGAAGTCAAATGACTATCTGTTGTCTATTGAGATTTGCCAATAACAAAAAAATAACAATATGTTTAATAAGATTATTTCCAATTTATTTCAGTGTTCCTGGCAACTACTGACTATGGCACATCTAGTTTTTTTCTTTACACCGCTAATAACCAATTTTATTTGTCTAAGTTCAAAACCCACATATCAGATATGTGTAGGCTTACTAGACTTCCAAGTAGGGTATGTTTTCTTTCACAATTAATATACTTTGCAAGAGACAATCATTTGAAAGCTGTTTCGTTTTGTGTGCTAGTCCATAAAATTTGGTTTAGTCCTACATACCAAGTAGCATTATGACTGGTGAAATGCAGGAATTCAATGATCAATGAAAATACAAAACTATGCAATATAGTAATCACAACAACTAAATGGCTCAAAAAAGCTAAAATATTAAAACAAGACAAAACATCTGAATCAAGACATATGGAATGACTGATGAGCAAAATTAAAAGCTAAATATGAAAACTAAATATGAAAAAGAAGAATGAATCATGAAAGATTTGAACAAAACATTAAATACAAAAACAAGTTAAAAGAAAGTGAGACATCACACAGATGTTACCCATTTGCTTTTAAATATAAAATGATGAAACTAAAAACTGAAGAACATCCATGTTCAGCTCTCATTTATACTGCTTATAATTAATCTTGAAACTTTCATTAACTTTGCAGAGCCATAATAGAAACAAAAGATGAATATGAGCACTTATAAATAGCACCAGCTTTATACCCATTGAGTATCTACAATATTGTTAGACTGATTTTTCTACAGCGCTACACTTATGATACAAACTCAAGAGATGGTCTACAAAATGAAAATCATAGAAAGTAAAATTTGATTTGTTCAGCTGTCTTGTGATTTTGAAATAAAATCAAGGAAAAATATTAAAATCTTGATATGAGCTCTGAGAAAATCACTCACATTTGAAAAGATGAAAAATGATAAAAATATTGTGGCCTTAAAAGTATTGTTTGCATCATTTGGTCCAATCATAAAGCTTAATTCTGGAAATTTTAGGAAAAAAAAAAAAAAAAAAAAGACTCCAAATATTGGCTAACAATGGCGATGAACAGATGAGATTCAAGGTTCATAAGATCTATCATTAATCTACAGCACATGGATGATAAAACATTGTGTATGCCAGCAAAAATATGTACATAATGCAAATGAAGAATTCTCATGAAATGCGAGGAGATATTATGCTATGTTATGAGACGGGCTCATGGACCTATACAGGTGTCTAAGATAATGCTAGCAGGTATCACAATTTATGATGCATTTGAAGGCACTGCTACTGATATGTGATACAGGAACACTGAAGATCTCAACATATGGCAGGAATGACTTTGAGCAATCTTACATGTGCCTTGGTCCAGCAAAACTTTACAAAGTAATGTAGTCCAGAAAATGTTCTGATTCCGACAGTCTAGCTAAATTTCAGCACATGTGCAACAATTCTAACAGTCTGGGAGTCACACCTCAGATTAGGAGAGTATGACCATCCACATCATCTTGCTGTCTGTATGAAGCCCTCAGCAATTCACTAGGCTCTATGCCAAAATTGCTGGATTTGTCATATTTTCTCAAAACAATGCAGAATCTATTGTTGGATTACCTCAAAACCAAGGGTGATTACTCTATTTTGTTTTACTTCACCATGGCACAAATATCTATTATGCTTTAGGATACTAAGATTTAATGAGGTCATAGTGTTCAACTGCTGGGGAGTTGGAATAATTAGCTTATTTTTAAGGTCCAACATAAAATTCTTATGCCAAAACTGAATGTCAATAAACGTAAGATGACCAAAATAAGAGGGGTCCTGAAATATAAGATAACTTGTGTCAAAATTTAAGGTGTACCAATACTTAAGCATCCCAAAACTAATATTGTCCTAAATTTGGGGCGTCCCAATACATGAGGTCTAAGGTGTCCACAAACTCAAGGAGCCTAAAACCACAATGTTATCTCAAACTTAAGATGTACCAAGCACTATGGTGTTGCTAAACATAAGGTGTCAAAAATGTTAAATGTCCAAAAACATCAGGTGCCTAAGAATAATTGGGGCATAAAAACACTTTACAGACATAGCAAGAACAAAAGGTATTGCAATAACTGGAATTTCCAAAAGCAATGGTTGTCAAAAAATGTTGGTCTTATATAGTATCTAGAGCCAGGCATGTACTGCATTGTTAACTCTGACAGCTAGTTGAACAGTATAAACTCAGTAAAGCCACACAAGCTCAACAATTTCTTTCTTCAATTTCAAACCTTTGTCATGACATTTCATGTTCATAAATCATAATTTCATGGAAATAGGTACATTATAAGTTAAGAAACAGATCAGTAATAGAATGGTCTTTTTGCAATAAACAGAAATAGTTGAGCTTGGTGACACCATAACTAAAACTAGATGTATTGCTGTTTGTATCTAGATGACCTCTGGTTGACCCTTCTTCTTGGCTGACTGGGGCTGGGGGTCAGGGGCCACTATATTGCTGAAACTGAAACAATCCAAACAGGTTAGTGCAGGAGAGCTTAGAGATACATGCTACAGATACTGGCAAACACACAGATGCTTGCAGCTGAGAAAGGTCTCAAAAAGAACATCCTGATATTACTCTACATTGACATTCAGAAAATTGTCTATATTATCTAATGAAATTTTGATTATAAAAAAAAACTTACAGTATTTTATTAAGTCTATGACAAACTGGCGTTAGATAAAAGCAAAAAGCAAGGAAAAGGGAATAAGCAGTTTAGAATTCATTATACCTTCCCCCATGCCAATCATTCTGTCACACAACTAACCAAAATCTAGTATCTTTGATTTAGTTATCACAGTGTATATCCGAGCGTGTGCAGAACAGACGGTTACGGAACGGACAGACGTTTACAGGACCACGCGCTTTTTCGCGCCAAAAATGTTTTTCCGTTCTTTTAAAGTGACTAATGCAAATATTGAGACCAAACTAGAGCAGATGTGTTGCATACATACCCGTCTAGTTGTCTGTGCTCAAGAACACAATGATTTTTCAGGGGGTTCGCCGTAACTGCCCAAGACGTGTGAAAAATGGCATATTTTGTATTTTTTTTGGCTGTGTGTCGAGATTGCTTGCAAAATAAGCCATTGTCAACCTTTTGGATTTAGTCCGTATGTAGTTAAATATGTCCTGAACCACCAGACATTAAATATTTTATATGTTTTCCAGTAAAAATAGCCAAGATTTGTTTTTTTTTTTAAAGCGTATGGTAATTTCATGGTTACGGGGTGGTACAGTCGTTTGTTACGGAGCGGAACAGACGAAATGACGCATTTCCATACGAAACGGAACAGACGTAGGCGAGCTTTAGAATACGGATAGAAACAGACGCTGTATAGTAGAAATGTAAGATACAAACATGTTTTAGCTCACTCGAGCTTTCCGATTCACTATAGTCAGCGGAATTTTTACAGACCCAGCGTCTGTCTGTCCATCTGTTCCTCACCATCCTGCTTAGCAAATATTTCACCACATTCATAGGGAGAAATACATATGAAATGCCATCCGGCATTCTAAATCCTTACTTTAATAAATGTTTATGGCGTACATCATAACAACATGGATTCATTCGATGCTTCATCATGTTCATATTCCGATGCTTCATCGTGTTAATATGCACAAACATGGCTAAATAGTAATAAACTGCGAGTAAATCAAATAAGTAAGATGCTTGACAGAATCATATATGCTTACAAATCACGCCAAAGATTTTATCTCCCGCCGCAAGCTCCCTTTTGCGGCGTCTTGGCTGATTCTCACGCATCATTCATATATGGAAAGACTTTGGAATATATGACCGATGCTTTGGAGAGTACTCCCGCCGGTGTGTACGGAGGTGGCTTTGCTTAAGGACTGAGTATGCAAACAGGGAACCTTTTCCTTTGACCGAAATTCTAGGGTCTCTATATTACTAACGTATTCAGCACGAATGCCAGCATTCCATATAGACCTCCGGTTAAAACAGACATGAGTCTTATTATCGGACCTTTTCAGACTTTTTTCAGTCATTTATTTTAGAATTTATTGTTAGATATGCACTATTAGTGATACTATATTTAAAGGAGAAGAAAAGCCGTGATTGCCTCGTGATGCTGAGCACCAAGGAAGCCATTGGTACCATTTTTGCTTGGCGCGACAGCGTCAAGCAATTGAAACGGAATGGGGATTTCTCCTCAATCTGTGGGGTTTTTCTTTCAATCTATGGGGTTTCCCTTTGACATCCAGGGGCCTGGTTCCAGTCGCAATGTTTTGCTACAATTCTGGCATAATAAAGAAATTGAAGACGGAAACCAGACTTGCTCTCCGCCGTTTTTATTAGGACTTGTGGGAAGAATGACGTTCTTGGATCTAACGTTAAACATTTAGATGGTGTTCTGGACGGATAATGCTAAAACCCGGAACTTTGTCCTAGGTCCGACCAAGTATGAAAGCTTGAAATCCACCGTAGCGAGGAGGTGTTCATGACCGATGCGATTCATCGAGTTACCGAAAAACACTCCACAATCTTACCGAAAATCACAACACACGGACAAATAATGGTATATACAGACTAGCCAAGCGTTCCTTATAAAAAGGAAAATTTATAACGCATTTGATATGGCGCGGCCTGGGCGAACCCACGACATCTCACCCCCGAAGCGGGCGCTTTTACCACTGAGCTATCAGGACCTCTCCTCCCCCCCTCTCTCTCTGATCTGCTGTTTGCCCCCAAACAACTTTTTGTTTTCACAACATAGTCGATGCTATTCTGATACATGTATATACCAGGTGTATTCCATCTGGTCACGTTCGAGTGCTACAATACAGAAGGTTGCCGCAAAGTGTTATATTTGACATCACAGTGTTGTTCATGTAGTATTCATGGCCGTCTGTGACCGCTCCGTATGCTGATTCGTCTGTTTTTTTCGTAGGCTACGTCTGTTCCGCCCCGTAACATAAACGAATCTGTAGACTGTTCCGCTCCGTAATGTTTTTGTTGCTAAGCAACAAAATTCTGCTTAAACTACAAGGCTTCCATGCCGGAAATTATGGTGTTTTGGAAGATAGTAGATGGACATGCAAGGCCGATATAACAATACATTCGAAGCGTGCAGTTTTGGATGAAAAACTGTACAAAACATTTTTGGCGCGAAAAAGCGCGTGCTCCTGTAAACGTCTGTCCGTTCCGTAACCGTCTGTTCTGCATACGCTCGGATATACACTGTGGTTATGTATGAGCATTTCCAGAGTATTACAGTATTATGATAAAGCATTTACTGTGTTTACTTAATCAGGGACAAGAAAAGATTTTTATTATTTTTTTGCATTCAGTTTTACGTCCCTTCTAAGATTATTTCAGCTCATTAAGACGGGCCAATCAGTAGGTGGGACGAAAACGGGAGAACCCCGAGAAAAAAAACACCTGACACACCTTCAAGCAGAACTTGGCTTGTCTCATGAACCCACACCAGACACAGCGGTGAGATGATCAAATGATTAAGTGTGCTGATGAAATATCAGCTCTTAACCACTTGGCCACGGGGCCTTCCCAAGAAAAGATGTTATTGTATCTATTTCCAAAACCGATCAAAGTATACAACTGTTACCACACAGACATAAATCAGCTGGCATGTATAGAAACAGCTTAAGCCATGTGAAAGCAGAATGTGAACAATAATTTTTGAAGCTATTTTCAGGTTCTCATGGTTAAAATTGATATCCTTACAAAAAAATTCAACCTCATTACAACACACCTCACTATAACAAGGCTATGTCATGGTTGTCAAATGAGCCACTGCATGGTAAAACCAGCAATCTGCATAGGCAAAATAAAGGCGCAGATCAGCTTCGCAGTTAGCAACGCCTTTGTTTTCACTACACATATAGTACTATTCCTCTACTTTCTAAATCCAAAATTTCCAACCTCTAGCCATCTTCTGTAATTGTCAGGCCTGACCTGGTCCCAAGGTTATAAAACTTTTTTCATGCTCAACTCAGCTGAGACTAAAATTTATCCTGCTCATAAATGTTAAAATGCGAACAATTGTTGGCATTTCAAAATTTATGAGCTGGATAAATTACTAGTTGTTGAGTACTGAACCTGAATTTTCCACTAATTTCAACATTTACGAGTAGCTGAAATTTCATGCTCAGCTGAGCTGAACGTGAAAAAAGTTTTATAACCTCAAGGCCTGGTCGGAAACCCAAATTGTTGGTTTTCTAATGCAAAGACTCAAATGGTTTTTTGCTATACCTTCTACAGCAAAGAACCTCATTTTAATGAGATTTTCTTGTACTGTATCTTGCTCAACTGATAATGTAAGGCTTACACTAACAAACCAGCTCCATTGTAAGGTTTAATTGAAGAACCTGATGTAATGCTAAGCAATAAGCCCTACAACAAAAGCCAAGGAATTCTGTACATGAAGAGCATCCTATACTTTGGACTTTGTGACATTTTTGTAATTCTGCTATTCTGTCATGGAAAGATGTGCCAAATGTATGAAAGAGAGGTTTCAACACACCCATATAGCATGGGCTATCAAACCGTTGTTTCCATTATAGAACGTGGACATATTATTTGCGGTATTTGAGGTTAAAACTTTTTCCCCCCAACAAATCCAATGTTGTGGATAGTCAATGAGAAGCCATCTTGTAGAAATCCATAAACAAATATTTGTTTGATTTGTTGCTTGACGTCCCAGTCAACAGCTATGGTCATGTCAGGATGCTGCCTCTATTTTAAAGGACTTCTACCCAACATTTGGATGTCATGTCATGTGAAATGCACAACAAAATACAACCACCCAAGTAAACTAAGGTTTAATTTAATGTTTTATTTTTTATTTGCAACAGCCCGAAGGCCACTAGTAGGTGTCCTTAACTAAGGCTTATACGTTGAGATTGTAAGACTGAAGCACTTTTCCTAGATAGGCTCATATCTAAGCAACTGAACAGTAATCAGAGGTCAACCAGTCAGTAATTAGCTTTGCCTGGAAGCATAAGCAACCCATCCCTCTCTCACAGCCCCAATGGGCAGGGGCCCCATAAACCATTAGACGGTCTTGTGCAAGCAACTCCAATAAATGCACACATATGCTGTGCAGAGTTGGCATAACTATCTCTTTATTTATCATCTACCATAAACATAGTCTAAGTGGTTGGGCCAAGTACATTTCAAGAAGCACTTAAAGCACATGCCACAGCTTTAGTGACAAGAGACAAACTTACAAGTTCCATATGGAAGACTTCTTCTTGGAGGGATTGATCTCCGGGTGTTCCCGTGAGGCTCGGATCATCTCGGTCCAGCGGACGGCTTCCTGCAGCTCCATTAGTCTCTCCTTGTACTGGTTCCTCTCCATCAGGACACGGGCCATCTCCACACGGGTGAACCGCTTACGCTGGGCCATAGGTACTTCATCCTGTAAACATAGGGACCAAATAACAGTTAGCTAATATATTCCCTTATGTTTTGGGACACCTTCCATTTGTTTTCGAAAATAATTATTTTACAGCCTTTTAAACATTTGGATACCTAAAAAAATGGAAGAAAAGGTGCCAAATCGTAGAGATTTGTTTGGCTTTGGGACACCTCAAATTTTAGAAATATTTTTATTTTATTTTCACTAAAATGGTTGCAAACTGCATAAAAGTAACTATCACCATGAGGCTTGACTTATTTTCAGTAATTTTTTTTCTGTTGAAAGTGTACATTTATAAAACACAGACTGTTTGACTCAATATTTTCTCTCCTTTTTTTCTTTCATAATTATTTTGTTTGTTTTAAGTATAGTTTAGCATCCCAGTCAATAAATATGGTCATGTCAGAATGTTGCCTCCATTTTATGGGACTTTTATGCAAAAGTAGGATGTCCTGACAATCAAAAAGTGCTTCAAATATAACCACATAACTAAGCCAATAAGGCTTATATGGATGGTTTGACTTGAACCACTTTTCCTGGGCAAGCTCGGACCAGAGCCGTAAACCAGTAATCAGATGGACAGAAAGTAGCATAGTAGCTTTGCCTGGAGGCATAAAACAGCCTATCTATATCTGTACCCTACAGATTTGGCAACATGGAGCCAAAGCCATATACTGTAATTTTGCAACATTCAACAGGGTAGTCAAATTTATACATAATAAAAAGTAGACATTGCAGACCCAATACTGGCCTCTAGTGCAGGCACATTTCATCAAAATTTGTTCTGAGTAAATTATTCCAATATTTGATATGAAATGAAAGGTATTTATACTTGTCTGTAATTTATTATTAATACATGTACTACATACATTTCCCTATATTTTCATGTGCATGATCTGAATCCCTGTAATACACTATAAAGCCTATCTGTGACAAACAAGAGGCAATCATTTAAATAATCAGCATGAATAAGGTTAATCACCTCATTTTCCTGTTCCTGTGCAGCCTGGTTCTTCTTCTCCAGGTCTTCTCTGGTCTTCTTCAGGTCTTCTTCTAGGTCCTTGATACGACCCTGGAGCTTGGTCTTCACTGCCTGTAGGGAGTTGATCTCCTCACGGAGGATCTCCTGCTCACTGTTACGAGAACATGAATTTATACACAATATAAAAAGTAACAAATGATCTTTTGGGTATTTTTGGGCATAACTGTTTTATCAATTAGCTAATGCTAGGTCTTTGACATGACACTGCAGCTTGGTCTTCACTGCCTGCAGGGAGTTGATCTCCTCACGCAGGATCTCCTGCTCACTGTTGGGAGACCAGATATTTAGACATGTTTGAGTATACCTCATTTGCCTAGAAATCTAACAGAACTATTGTGAACTTTCTTAGTTTTTAGTCAACTCAGCTGCAACTTAGTGCTCAAATATTTCATTTTGATGGTCCGCAGAGAGTTGATCTAATTTTGTTTTGTCTGTTTGCTGGGAGAAATTTTTTTTGTCTAACACTGAATTCTATTGCTTTAAACTTGTTGAAATTTTTGTTGCAGAACTCAGGATTTGTCATACAAAGATGCAATTCAAGTGTTGTTTTTTTCCAGTTTCTGTTTGTCTTTCATAATCTACTAACCTTGACAGTTCATCTACTTTGGCAATAAGATCATCCTTCACAATGTTCAAAGCATTCCTGAAACACAGGCATGCAAACATATACTTTCTTCTCCAATAGACTTGCATGCTAAGTAAACATATATGGCACAGTGATTGTTTCGTGGATACTGAACAAGAGCAGTAACTTTTTTAGTGTTCAAGTGTTCAAGTTTAAAACAAAGCTTTCGAGACATGTATAAATGTCAAGTTATTTCGTTGTTTGGAATTCTATGGAAAGTGAGACTTATCATTTTATTCTGTGTAGTAAAGTAGAAGGTATATGTATTGGTGATTATCCTTGCATTGTTAAATTTTACCACGATTGTAAACAAGATTTATATCATTCAGCATATCTAACTCATCTCTTATACGCAACAACATTCTGTTTTAATTAATCTAATCATGAGAATTGTGAAAATAGTGTACTTACTTAGTTGCTAATAGTTCAGTGTTTTCTAATATCAGATTTTCTAACTCTTTACCCATACCTGCAAGATATCCAGTTGAACAGTGTTATATTCATTTGTGTGTTTTGTTTTTGAAGCGCTGTTAACCTTGCAATTGTTCGTCAGAAAATCGTTCTCCTTTGTCAAAGCTAATAGCTGTACACTTGTTAAGATGAAAGGCTACTAAGATTCTGTCTAAAAATCGAGAAAGAAATACTACTAACTGTCAAATCATAATCTACATTGAATGTAAAGAATATATAATGGAAATTTATATGAAACTCCATCACCAACCATATCCCATACCCCTTCTCTTATTTCTATCAGGTTCACCAGTTATAGAATCATTCTTCTCGCTTACATTACCTTTTCTAAATCTGAACATGGAAAGATTCTGTTTTAAATTTCATGTTTATAGAGTAACTTGACTTTTCTCTTCAAGATACAGTGCAAGATTGGAATGAATTTTACTTCCGTTACATCCATACCACTCATAAAACTGCAGTTGTAACAAACATGGCTTTGTTTGTGTATGAGTGTAATTGGCAGTTACTCAACCTGTTTTTTAGACTATTTCCATTTACAGAGCAGTCAAGTACATGTATAGAGTGGCATGATGTAAATTTGGGTGTTATAAAACCCAAACATTTGCCAATCAAGCTACCATGCCCAACTTAATTGTGATAGGTTCAGACCATTCAAGAAACAAATTGTTGGCTTGAAATTGTCCTTACCGAAGAAGTTGTCACTGACTGTTCGTGGTACCACACGTGACAGGCAGGCAGGTAGGCAGAGGGAATAAAAGGAAAACAATGTTAGTACATCATCTACTGTATCACTACATGATGCAACATGACAATATCAACAGAATGACAATCTGTGCAACATTTGAAAGGATCATGTCATCCTGCACATCTGCTAAGTTTTATCGCCCCATCATTGAAAGACAAGAGGGTCATTAAGGGTCATTAAGGACAAATGAGCTGCATCATGAGAAAGTCGGGTTTTTGCCTATACCAAAACAAAGGCGCAGATCAGCTTCGCAGTAACTGCTAAGCTGATCAGCGCCTTTGTTTTCGCTACACAGATAGTACAATCACTCTGCTTCTCCAACCCGAAATTTCCTGCTTCTAGCCTTTTTCCGAGACTGCACAGGTCGATTTATGTCGGACTTGGTCGGAAACCCCAGAAGACCAGTTTTCTTGCATCAACGCTCGAGTGATCATCACAGTGATTTAACTGGACAAGATTTAAAAATCATTGATGGGAAGCACAGACTGTACTGTTGATTTTGCCAAGATTTTGCAATTATGTTGTCATGCTATGTGAAACAGTCAACATACCACAATATGTAAATTTTCAGCAAATTTAGAACTTGAGCGTAGGCTCTATTTACAAACACTCATGAAATTTATTCTTTGGGTTAATGAGGAAAATGTTAATTGGATCATTCACATGGCATGATGACAAATTTCAACCACTAGCTTCATGCAGTAATGCTACCCAATGTACATTCCAAAACTAGCATACAATGTGTGCAAAATTTATCATTTCATTTTGTACTCGTCAAACCTGTTTCTTTTTTTGATGTGTGAAAAGTAAACACAAACTTTATAAACAACTCTTAGTTGGTGGTACATTTGACTGCAATGCCTGAAATATTTATTTTTGGTTAACATACTGCTTTAATTAATACTAATATTCTAATATTCAAGTTTTTGTTACCAATGTGACATTAACATATCGACAGTCGAACACTACCTACTACATTCTACTAAAGATTTTACTACATACATCTGGAGAAAAGAATCTACTAATGTTAACAGGTGAATGTTAAAGCAAAAGCTTCCGACAATAAGAATTAGTCCTAAAAATATTCAACATAAATCATGTAAATCAGTCAACTATTTTTTCAAGGCTATAATAAGAACTTAATTAATCATTTCAAAAAGACTGCAGAAGGCCAGTCAGAACTTCTTTTGACCTGGTTAACAAGGCAGGTCGATTGATCACTACAGCATAGGAGCATCTTTTTATGTTTTCAGGCAGACTTAATTAGCAGTATTTTCTAGATTGTATAATTTTTCCACTGTCACCTTGTGATTTCAAAAGTAAGTGATGATTATATGATCCCAACACTAAAATTACTGTAAGATCGGAAATATTCGCAAGAACTTAATTTTCGCTACTTGCAAATACCTTGCCTCAAGAATTATTCAAAGCTCTTGTTCATGAAGGTATTTCAATTTCATGAACATGCTAATAATTCAGGTGAAGAAAAAATTAACTAAATACCAGTCGCGTAAATATTTCCAGTCTTACGGTATACTGTGTAAACAGAGGAAAACAAGTATAAAAGTTCCTACCAGTAGATCGATGATCCTGCTCATCTTCACTGTCTGTACGGCACATAAACAAAGGAAAATATAACACAACTAAACAACATGCACAACTAGGCATTCAAATAACAAGTTCTATACAGACTTTGCACAGAATTCTGAGGAAAATTAATCATTTTTTTCTAAGATGGTACTGTACATACCTGTATGTAGAAGTTTGCAAAACATTTCTTGCTCAAAGTATGCTACCTGCAATTTATTTGTCTTTCAGGGTTGAATTCCCTATATAACAATTTTAATTTACTGTATCCATATGTATATATCTCTACCTGTCCAAAGTCTGCATAAAATTTCAAAAATGCAACTAAATATCACAACATTCTGTAATATTATGACTGTCAGTGAGATGAATTTGGTTTTGGTTGTTTTCATAAAGTTAGTCAATTCAAAATATACTTATTTCAAACTGCTTTAAAAAGTTTATGAAAAAGAACAAGAAAAAAGAAAAAAAAAACAACATATTATCAAAATACATCTAAATTGTAAAAGGTAAAGAATAAAAAAGAACATTTCACTATTAACAACAAAGCAACTTACAATAAAGTGCACACATAAAAAAAACTACTGTCACCCTGACCATGTGACATGAAAAATGTGCACTTTTCATCCTGTGTCATTTAAACAGAATGTTGCAAACAACAACACTGAACTAACATGTGCAATCATAACCAGAGGTTACAAACAAAAGTTTTCTTAAAGAAGATGGGGACTGATGGATACAAGTCAAAATTATTCAATTAAATATTAATGTTTCATAAATTTTGAAACAATTCAGGTTCACCAAATACTTGAGGCAGGCAAATATATGTATTTCATTCATCAAAATATGGTACATGTACTATAATATAATTTTCTCCAATAAATACTGGTTACAATGTTAGTTTGGCTACATGATAGGTACAATAGTAAATACTTTGCAGCAGATAGCATGCATATAACTGCTGTATATATGAACACCTATCCTTTTGTTTCTACAGAGTTAATGTTGCATTAGCTAGAAGGCTACAAATAGACTCTAGGATATATTTTTATAAACTGAAGTTTGTACATGTGCTTAGAAAGTCAAGAAAGAACATGTAACCATATATAGTAGAAGAGCAGAAGATAAAAAGTCGTTAAAGTAAGCTGACATTATAAAGAATTGATAGAAAAATCCTGCATGTTCAAATGGAACAAGATAGGCCAAGATCAGCATTCTCCTACCGTTCACTGGATCTTAAATTCCAACAGAAGCAAAAGAATGAAAACTGCCCAGATAAAATGTCTAGCCTGATTAGTACAACTGGTAAGGGATAATATTCCCATTATAATACTTGATGTCTCGGTCCATTACTCAGAATCAGAATAGTTTGCTGATGAAACGTTAAATTGACAATATTACACCATGGGGATGGGGCTTGACCGGAGGGGATTAGTCCTGAGCTCTCACAAGAGAATTTGGACACACAATCATCTGACATTTCAGCAGAGAAGATCAGAGAATCAGGGAGGTCATTCAAATCTTTAACAGGCTCGAGGGAAAAAACTATGTAAATAGGCATTTGTATTTGCTGGAGGTATCTAAAATGCCAAGTAGAGTTGCAACTCAGATGAGGCTTACATTGTCAATCTACGCTGCTAGATGTAACAAGTGAGAATTTTGACTTATCTAAAGACATGAAATTCATATGGATTTACAGTACGGGCATCACTAAATCAAAGTTCAAGGACTCAGGTGACTGTGGCTTCCAGCCAGATACAAGAACTGAATGCTGGACAGCCAGATCATTGTAAAAGAAATCTATAAACCTCAGAGAATTTCACATTTGAGCCGCTGCATGGGAAAACCAACAATCTGCATAGGCAAAAACAAAGGCGCAGATCAGCTTCGCAGTAACTGCGAAGCTGATCAGCGCCTTTGTTCTCGCTACACAGATAATACTATTCTTCTTCTTTCTAAATCCAAAATTCCGAGCCTCTAACCATCTTCTGTGACTGTACAGCCTGGTTTGTGTCGGACCTGGTCGGAACCCAAATTGTTGGTTTTCTCATGCACAGGCTCAATTTTAAGACAGACAGTACAACAACAAGCAGATAGTACAGAATTTTTCATGCACTAGTAGGATCAGACTAGTGTGCATCTGATCAAAAATGAAGATAAGTTTTGTTATAAAATTCTAGATTGTATGTTGAAAAGTTGAAGGAGTTCATAAGAATAGCACCCAATACATCTATAGGCTACAGATAAGTAAACAAAGACAAACTCTCCCATTATTGTAATCAAATACACACTAGATGCATAAGAGATCATTTCAGAACAAGCAGACAGAAATACAACGTGTTAACAAACTGTATAATATAATGCTGTTAGAACAGAACTACAATATCTGCTATGCTACAGTAGCACAGAATAGACAACTCTCACCTGATGAAGCATAATCTGCAGGGTTAACTGCCCTTCCTTAGAATACAAACATTAAGGTATTAGGCAAGAGTCCATATATAAAATTTGAAAAATTGAAGGTTCGCATGCTGCAGCACATCATAAGCTAATAGCTACGATCAGCCATAGCATGAAACAGTCACTTTCACTTAATATGTAACCTTGGTTAGTTAACAACTCTGAACATATAAACTGTAGATGTAACTGTAAGTAAATAATTGCTTTGTCATCCAAAAACAAGTGTCAGATTCAGTAGAATTTAAATATTCGTTAATAATGCATTCTCCCCTGAAAATGAAATGCATCAAACTGTTTTGATTTCTGCGGTGTAGTTCTGAGCCACCGCATGGGAAAACCAACAATCTGCATAGGCGAAAACAAAGGTAACTGCGAAGCTGATCAGCGCCTTTGTTTTTGCTACACGGATAGTACAATTCCTTTACTTTCTAAATTCAAAATTTCAAGCCTCTAACCATCTTCTTTGACCGTACAGCCCAGTTTGTGTCAGACCTGGTCAGAACCCAAATTGTTGGTTTTCTCAAGCACAGGCTTAATTGTGTCTTACCTGTGATATCAGCACCAATGTCTACATCTCCTATCAGATCTGCGTCCTGGCTCGTCAACTCGTCAAATATAGAGGAGGTATTGTTGAAAGACATTCTGTAAACATATAATTATAGACTACATTAACACCATACGAGCCGCGACGTCAGAAAACCCGCTTTCAGAGTTTCCAACCAGTCCTGACACAAACCGGCCTGTACAGTCACAGAAGATGGCTAGAAGCTTGAAATTTTGGACATAAGTAGAAAAGGAATTGTACTATCCGAGTAACGAAAACAAAGGCGCTGATCAGCTGTGCAGTTACTGCACAGCTGATCTGTGCCTTTGTTTTTGCATAGGTAATATCCCGTTTTCTCACGACACGGCTCACATTATGTGGCTGTTGGGTATCTACTGATTTAAAGAAGCTAGCAATGCTATAAGGTCAGTCACAGCATCTATATGTAAAACAAATACTTATCGATCTTATAGTCTTATAGTCGATCTAACAGGAAGATTGACTGGATCTCATTTTTCAGTAACATCATAAGAAGCTTATCATGCCCTTATAAAAACATTTTTTTAGAGATAAGGAAAATTATAATTAAGGAAAAACTTCCAACAACAACATCTTTAGATCTGGATAAATCAAAACCATGAGTTTCTTTATCATTACCATTCCTTAGACTACCTCCATACCTTTGTTTAGTATTATTATTGGCACTAGCTGTACTGGTTCCTGACTGTTCCATCTCTTCAATCTCCGGTGTAGTAGCCACTATTTGAGCAATGGCAACATCAAGAGCTGCAACAGTAAACATAAACATTCAGCACAAAGTCAGATAAAATTTCAGGAAGAGCATACAAAACTAACGAATAGACAAGAATGTTGGTAATACAAGAAACGAGTAAATGCATCATGAATATGATCATAAAATATTTTGAATCCTTTGCAACTATAGTTAATAGCACAGAAGGAGAGACATTTAAAGCCAGATGTACGTAATTGACCTCACGGTAGAAAATTTTTATTTTTGGCATGTGGGTTTATTTTGATGTCCTGCATACGAAATTGAAAAGAAATTGATACCGTTCCGTGCTTGTTTTCGAGATATCGGCCTTCAAAATCGTCAAATTTGAGAGCGAAAATACATTGACGTCAACGTAAAATGCGATTTTTAGACCCCCTTTTTGTTAATTTTCTTGACATATTTAAAAAAATCCACGGTAGGATTTTTTAAAAACCTGATATATATTAGAGAAATTCCTGAACTACAGGTAGATAACGAGAAAGTCCTTAGTTACCGGGTTCATTTTCCTGGTATAAGCGTGCGAAGAGAGGTAGTCGTTGCTGAATTCAGTACGTTTTATGCGCGACGTCGATTTTGCGCCAAAATCTCCGACGCTATTTAGTATTCAATATTGCTAACTGTCGCTCAAATGATGTTTTCCTCGGAATAACATGTCCACAATCTATAATTTAAGCAAAAATAATAAATAATATCAACATTTTTACATTTCTGAAGTCATCTGCATAATTGAATGTACATTGTTTCGTATTCCGAAAGTAAACTGACGCTAGAAATGACGTTTTGAGCGAAAACTGACGTTACGAATGCGGCGAAAAAATGACGTTTCGACCCTTAGATACGCACGTTCCTTTGAGCGCCTTCAATTACGTACATCTGGCTTTAAGATGAGTATAATAATGTGGATGACGGACAAGCAAAATATAGCAAGGATGCAGTATGATGTTATGTTTATGATTGAAATGATTTCTAGATGAAATACATGTAATGAGATATCTAACTTTCACTATAAACACAAATTGTAGGTGCTCATTAGAGTTGAAATTACATGTATACGCCCATGCTAGGATGATGAAAACTTACCATCAGAGAAATCCATAGATGAGAGGAGGGCAGAAAGAGAAAAAGAAGCAAAACATGAGAGAAAATGATGACTTTATATTATTTGAGTTCAAATGTTTCTTTTCTGAATTAAATTTTCACACAACATTCACAACATGGCTTTTGAAGAGACAGTTCATAAAATTTACTCACAAAAGGAGTAATGATTTTACTGTAAATACATGTAATTGGTAAACAATATATGCAAAATGCATAAAACTTAGATCTACATTTTAAGACAAAAGCCTAAAATAGAAGAAATGTTCAAAACGATCTCAGAAATAGAAACATCTGCCTCTTTTTTTCTGCTATAACTAAAATGGTATATTCACGAATGCAGAATATGCAAAGCACATAAAAGCAAGGTACACAGTTACAAGTTCAGTGATTACAATATCTTGTCAAAACATCACATTAATTCAATTCGTATTACTGTACAAATTTCTACTGTAAATTTATTTTTATTTGGATAGAATATTAGTAAATGGTACAGACCAAATAAAACTTGCCTGTAAAGATCTTCACTGTTTTAGGCCATCCTTAAAAAATTGTTTGTTTGCAATTGCCTACCCAGGGTTTGAAGGTGTGGGTAGGTAGGTCGGATTTTTTTTTTTTTTTTTTTTTTTTTTTTTTTTTTTTTTTTTTGGTCATTTGGAAATATGCAGTATATGTTTTGTTTAATATTCATGTAATAATGTAATTAAACAACTCAGTGCTCAAGTCCAACAGGAATCTTAATCAATTTAAACAGAGCCTATAAAAGTTGACTTAAATTATTATATATATAACTAAATTGCCCTTAGCCGCGCTGCAAAGCGCAGTCATTAAAAAAAAAAAAAAAAAAAAAACTCCAGAAAACCCAATAAAATTTTTTGGGTAGGAGGAAAAGTAGTGGGTAGGTAGGCAATTGCAAACAAACAAAATTTTATTTTAGGCCTTATTAGTCATCTGAATATTTAAGAGTTATGTTTGGTAAAAACCTCTGTTCTCTTTGAAATTAAGAGTGATATCAACAAATTATCACAATATCTATAAATTTGGAAATCCATGGACATAATATTAATAACTTACCACCAGGAATATAATCCTCTTCATAGGAACATTCAAACTGAGGGGAATGCGGGCTTATCGGTGAAACAGGGCTAACTAAGTGATCTTCAAAAAATTCATCTTTTGTTTTGTGTGCTATAGAATCAATTGTTTTAGTAGTTTGTTCACTAGTTCTTTCATGAGTCACAATGGTTTTAGGTAAAATTTGAACGTTTTCAGACCTATCTACTGCAGAGACACTCAAGTCTGTCACTGAAACAGTCTCTTTTGTAGTATCACTTTGAGCATCAATACCAATACCAGAATCTTTTGTAATATCACCTTGAGTGTCAACACTAACACCCGAGTCTGATTCAGTTGCAGACTTTTCATCAGTTTTATCACAAGTACTCTGGGTTTCAGTGTCTGCAGTACTTTTAAGTTTATTTGAGCTGTCAATATTTGTAGGTTCATTTTCTGATTTGACTAGGGGTGAGCCAGGGGTCTCCACTTTCTCCACTGTTGTTTCTATTAAAAGTAAACAAAATGCAACAAAAGGTAAAATAAACACATCAAATAATATGCAATGAACAGTAAACAACAACATTTAACACTAACACCAAAAACTGAAACTGTCACATTAAATATAGAAAACAAACCTTACACTGAAAGCTGCAATGATATTGGACCTGTGTGTAAAAAGGTCTGTATCTTTAAGATCTTGACCTTTACATTTAAATTGCGTTATTTTTGTAATGTGAAGAAAAGTAATTTTAGACATTACTTTCTTCCTGAAGCTGCAGCTCTGAGCATAAAGTGGCAATGCAAAAACAAAATACATATCATACACCATGGGTTTTAATTATAGTGTATAAATATAGCCAGGCCCATACACCTGACACAGTGTTAATGCATTATCTTACAAAGTCATTCAGTTTCTTAGCATGCTAGCATTGGAACATCTCCTGCAAAACTGTACTGAGTAATGAAATACAGCGGGGCTAAGCTGTGGTGTTCAAAATCATGATCCAGGATAAAAGCTTTGCTGGTATAAATATCAAATAAGTCCACAACATCATCAACTAAAATAAACAACATTGAAGCAGCTGCAATAGCAATTGTGGAAGCATTTCACATTGACACAAAATTCTTCTTTAAAATGCAGTATCATGCAATATTTATATGCTGAATAACTTTAATTAAGTTATTCATTTTCAAATACTTGTGGATATTAAGCTTTTGCAGCAGCCAAAACCAATCATGTAATTGTTTTCTGAACATAAAGTTTTAACCATGAAGCTGAAACACAACAATAAAACAAACTTTCTAATAACTCACTTGCAGTACCAGTCCCTGATTCCTTAACATCAATTCTATC
Organism: Rugalucina vietnamica; assembly: GCA_964017185.1. Classification (NCBI taxonomy): domain Eukaryota; kingdom Metazoa; phylum Mollusca; class Bivalvia; order Lucinida; family Lucinidae; genus Rugalucina; species Rugalucina vietnamica. The sequence continues at coordinate 33,890,639 of OZ024869.1, read as the reverse complement.
TGTATTCTGTTCTTTATCACTGGTTTTCATTTCTACCATAACTTTACGGCCACGATTTGAGTTTATATCAGGAGACTCAACAGAGTCACTCATTTCACTACGTATGCTAACATTAGAGTCTTTGCCACTCCTCGGAGACATCATATCAAAGCTGTTGGCATCTGGGGGACTACCCGAGGATTTAAAATGTCCACTTCCACTCATAAGATTCACCATATTCACCGGTTTAAGATTTGGCAAATTAAATCCTCTGAAAAAGCAACAGATTATGAGGTATCAATAATTTGTAGCAAAGTTCGGTTAAGCTTTAAATTTAATAGAATATCTTCTGAAACTAATTTTAGAATGTTAAAATATAGCTTACATAAAAATTTCACGGAAATGTTTCACTGTCAAACCAAAAGGTAGAGCAAATCTGTGTGTTTGAATTATAATTTGTAAGATATGATATGAGGTTATCAGAATTTTTCATCCCTTTGTAATTAAATCAAAAGTAGGCATGTGTAGCCAATGAGTTTCCTGTTTTCTTTACACAACATTTTTTTTACATAACATCTTTTTCTTTGTTTTAAATAGTGAACTAGTGAAGGCATCTGCAGAGGCATGCAGTCTCATCTGAACCTAATACATGTATGATCAGTTCTATAATATGCAATAATCTATTGAGACAGTTCATTTATGAATATCTTAAATGCCAACATTAAGATAAAATCAACTGAAATGCAATGGAATATGATACATAAAGGCCATGCAATATTAGCCCACAGCTCATTGTCTTTCTACAAAAAGAGGTGTTCAATAATAGATTCGTCATACAAATGAAAAAACTTTTAGATAACCTCTTTAAGGTTTGAATTCCTATATTAATGTAAGAACCTCTTTTTATAAGGTTTGCATTCCTATAATAATGTAAGAACCTCTAGTTTGCATTCCTATAATAATGTCAGAGCCTCTTTAACGTTTGCATTCCTATAATAATGTCAGAACCTCTTTAAGGTTTGCATTCCTATAATAATGTAAGAACCTCTTTTTATAAGGTTTACATTCCTATAATAATGTCAGAACCTCTTTAAGGTTTGCATTCCTATATGAATGTCAGAAACTCTTTAAGGTTTGCATTCCTATAATAATGTCAGATAGAAATAACTATACATAAGACATAGAGTGTTATGCTAGCACACTGTATTGTTCTTACAGTTCTACTGGAGAGGTTTGAACAGATCTCTGGACTAAGTTTATACTGCCCTTCCTGCCTTTATCTATGCTAAAGATGGAAAAAAACAACATGCTGTTTCTATAACATCTCGCATCTCATCACTCATAAAAATACGGATGGCTAATTCAACTGGCAGTGTTAGCAACTAAGCCAGGCTAGCTGCAACATGGGTAAATCAAGGGCAAATCAGTCAAGACTTGTCAGGTCTATTCAGAGCTTAATGTATGCACAAATGAAAGGTATGAACCAAACTCATACCATGATTTTGTAATCAAGGTGTTTCAAAATATAGCTTTAGATCTCTGGATATTAGCAGGCCAAATAAACAAGGCATGGAGTTTTGGAGTACATTACAGGACTTTAAAATTTCCTTTTATTGAAATTAGGCAAAAAACCTTTTTGTACTGGTATTCACCCACTAATTAGCATGAGTAGTCTCAGCTAGACGATGTAAGCTAGAGATAGAACTGACACTGTCATCTCCAGTTGGTCTGTGATCCAAGAAAACCAGTCTTCCGGGTCTCCGATACAAATCAGCTTGAAATTTCGGATAGAGGTAGATGAGACATTGTACTGTCCGTGTAGTGAAAACGAAGGTGCTGATCAGCTTTGCAGTTACTCCACAGCTGATCTGCACCTGTTTTCTCATAAATAAAATCTGGTTTTCTCATGACACAGCTCAATTTTCTCGTGACAGGGCCCTCACACTAACCTGGATCTAGGGCTGTTGGCCATGTCAGCTATTCTGTCTGTTCCTATCAAGATTTTGGCTCTCTCCATATAGTCCATATGAGATCTCATCAACTAATAACATTAAAATAGGAATGTATGAGAATAGGTAAGGACAGCATTCATTGATAACTGACTGAAAGACAATTCTTGCCAAATTTTCATTAAACTTACTGTGTGGGTGCTCATTATAAAAGTATTGTGTGATCGGTGTAAAGCAACATCTTATTAAAAATCAGATTTAATATTCTTCTATCATCCATCAAATCAATTTGTTTCAAATAGCTACATTTCTAGAGTTTATTAAGCATCTACTTTTTAAGAACAAGAATTTTGAATTTTACAGCATACCTCTGTATATCTTTCATGTAATTTGTTGTATTCCTTCTTTAATTCACTTTCTTTGTCTTCCAATCTGCTTACTGAAATTAACAAATATTGTAAAAGTAGAAAGGTGGGTGATACTCGCATTAAAATGAAAAAATATTTAAATTTGTATGATATGCTTTTTTGAAATAATATCAAAATATACCATGCATGAATTTGTTCTGATATTGAATTTCTGTTGTTGCTGAACTGCTTTATATAATCTTTTTAATGTAACACCCTATAGGTGGTTTGCCTTTATTACGTCAGGATGAACATTTGTCACCAACATAACAGGCATATGTACCAGCCGGGTTTCGAACCCGCAACCTCTTGATTGCTAAGCGAATACGCTATCCATTACACTACCGCGGCTGTACAATAATCAAGACATTTTAATTTCTTGCAACCAAGGTAAATGAGTATGTCAGCCATCTTGATTTTTATGAAGCATAATTATCCTTTATCATAATAACTATTAAAAAATTCTACAGGTCAAAGTACCCTGAGGTACATGTACATACTGTGATCAGAAGAGTTTTTTGTCTTGAGTTCTAACATCCTGACAATAGATTCTAGACTCTCAATCTTCTCGTCTGTAACCTTTCGATCCTCCTCCAACGCATCTTCCATCTCCAGGTATTTCTGCAAATAGCCAAATACACAAGAAAATATTGAAATAAAATGACTTCTAAGAATCCTGCAGCTATGAAATTTGATGCCAATTTCACTTGATTAGATATTCTGAAAGTAAAGGGAACATTCATGCTTTCTTTTCTTTCTTAACTGAAACATAGCCACTTCAATCACATTTTTCTTAACTGAAAATTATGCTATTAAATATGTTCATGTCTAGACACTCTGAACAAAAAGAAATATGTTCTGGTCCTAGATTAATCCTGACCAATTCACTATCTTTGGCAAATAAATATATTACATGTACATATAAAACATACATGTATTGTTATCATACAATCATGCATGAGTACTGCATTTTATGTAACAAATATTATATACTCAAAAGTAAAATACAGTGTATCAATTAATAGCTTGATGATCCTCTAAATATCATGCATTTTTATAATACATACAGACTAAATGTTAGTCTCCCTTTTCCAAAGCTTTAAAAGATGGTGTTAACAGAATGTGACAAATAGAAATACCTTATACTCACTATATTATATTATGTACAGAGGCATGACACAGGGTGGGGACAAATTAACCCTTGGGTATGAGAGCCAACTTTGCTATGAAAGGAGACTCTGACTCCACAAGAAACTTGGCTTTTGATTGTCCAAGCAATTTGGGAGAACATGTTTGAAAATGTTTGATGGACAGGTGGATATAATAAGAATGGCAGTGGTACATCATTTTATAGATCTTTATCATAATTATGTAAATTGGGGCCTAGAAAAATGGAACCCATGTTAAATATATTTTTTATCTAAAACCCATAAACCATATATAAGAATATGCATTTATGGTATCTCACACAGTGAACCTACGTGAAGTCTCTCACACACCTGCAAAAATACCACCATTTCTGAACCATATGAAAATTAATCAATCTAATGCTCAAAAATATGTACACGTTAAATTGTGCACATATAAAATATGTACATGTATCTTTAATTTGGTCAGAGACCTATTTTCATATAAAAATTCAATCGCTTTACCCAAGTAGCCTTTTATTTAGGAGTGTCATAAGCACTTGAGAGTTTCCTGCTATCCTACTTAACAAAATCAGTACTAACATGTACATTCTTTAATATTACTACAGAAGCTATCAAATGCTTCTTGATACATTTCTAGTCACTAATTAGGGTCAGACAGCCAAAGCCCTTTCCAAAACATTGGAGTGGAAAGCATGGTATAGCCAGTATAATTTTAATACCTTTGAAAACAAGAAGTTCTTTATCAAAACATTTGGTTTGTTTGTCGCTTTTCATCCATGGTAAACAACAGTTATTGATCATGTCATGTGCTTGCAATTCTATTGACACCTAATTCCTAAAGTGTAGGCATATATGAAACCATGTGCAGTAAATCAGAACAAATTAAAAAAAGCTTATTTCGTTGTAATTATTTCATTACCTATATGCTGTAATAAAAAAAAAAATAAATAATAATTTCAAAATTATTATTCTCATTATATTTTTAAATGTTTGGTAAAATATTCTTAGACGATCAGCCTCTATGTTAGCATTAAAAAAATAGATCATTAAATGTTGAAATGGAGTCACAAATTCAGTATTTCTTCTTGAAGAGATACCAAATGATACAATTTTTCAGTAACCTGTCACAGGATATTCAACATTGTGATTAAATAGATGGTTTTCTGGAGAAAGTAAATATCTAAGCAAAGAGCACAGTAGTTGCATTGGTTCATAACACATGTTTGATCTTGATAAACAGAATAGATCTACTCAAAGATGAAAAAACGAAAAAAAAAAAAAAAAAAACCACTAAAATTAGCCATTTACTCAGTGTGTTGCGAGCTTGTTTACTGTACGTAAAACTTGTTGCCCATTCATGAAAACAGACCAGTGTGATAATGTTCAAGAGGGAGTGGTCTCTGAAATCAGATACAGGTTTGTGGAGATTATGATTCTATTTACATTTGAAAATCATGACCAGGATAAGTCACAGCCATAATGACTGATTGAGTTTTCATTTCGACTGAATGACTGAAATAAATAGAGTATGGACCTGCTCAGATGACTTTCTCAGTTGCTTTTCTCTCTCATATTGCGTCAATAACTGCTCATTGTCGTCTCGTAGCAACTCCTGGTCAACCTCTGCCTCTTGTTTTTCCGTGTACGCCTGATCAAGATTTTCAAGGATCCCAACCACTAGCGGCATGAGTTCTTTGACCACATCTTCATCATACTTCTTGATCATTTTTTCAAATTCAGAATAAACTGAGGCTGCCAGCTGAGAAACCTTCTCAGACATGACATGACCTTCCTCTTTTGTCCCATAGACAACTTCATTCATCACTGTGGCCATGATTAAAGTTTTCTAGGTTTCACCAATTTTGGACGCAACTTTCTGCAAAAAGATTGGGCAGAAATGATAAAATATGTCAGTTTCTGAAAATTTTGACAGCTTTTCTGTCTATCCGTCCTCCATTTTGTTGTGATAATGATCTGAGGTCATGTGATTGCCACGCACATGCGTAGCGTATTTGTTTACATTTTAGAGAAAATGCCCCACCGCTTGATCAGCCTTGGTAAAGCTGCATTTTATCGGACAAAGCAGCTTTGTCAAGTGCCTTCTTGCTCATATTTAGTTAGCAAACATCGTTATGCAACAGTTTCTAAACCATTAGATGGCGAAACAATTCGTATCGGCTGTGCATCTGGATTTTGGGGAGATACTGCAGTTTCAGGTATGACAAGGGAAGTAACCCTCAGAAAAAAAATCAATGGACGTTTCGCACCCTGTGCATTTTGTACCCTGGTATTATTTTCCTTCCATGCCACCAGAGATAACTAGACTTTATGCCCTTGCCATATATTTATGCTTTGGATATTGTACACCTGATGAAGGTGAAATTTTTTGGCGATCTGTGTCGCAGGGGCTACTAAAGAATGAATTCAAACTTTAAACGTCATCAAGAATCTAGGTCAACTCAGGCTTGGGTCAACTCGGCCCGGGTCAGCATGGCCAGGTCAACTCGGCTTGGTCAGCTTGGCCTTATATACAAGTATACATATAATTATGGTATATTCTAGTTGTTAACTGATAAAAAGGTAGGAGAATCTTTACTTGTATATGATTCTCATTTTCTTAATATTTAGAGAAAAATTTGGTAATCATTAAATACCACTGGCACTGCAATCAAGTGTAACCAAAAAGCAAACAAACTAATTCATTAATTGCGGTACTGGTTTAGATGTGAAAACTTTGCTTTAATAGACAGACCTATAAGTCAATGCCTTTAATTTAAAATCGATTAACTTACATGCCTGTCTTATTATTCAATGAGACTGTTTAAAACAAGGCTTGAGACTCGAATCCTTGTTTAGCATTATACAATAAATTATAGTTTCTAAAAATCATTTCATCTTATATATTCTGTGAACGAGTTCGGAATATTTCCTCACAAAACCATTAGGTCTGTTTCATATCAATATTTTAAAACATAATGTACTTATAAAATGCCCCTTTAATAAGAAAACTAAAAGGCGGAGTTGACCCGGCCAAGTTGACTCACGAGCCTAGTTGGTATCAGGCAGAGTTGACCCGCTTCCATCATCGATAGACACGTCAGAGAAATACTTGGGGTCGGGACTTGGGATTTTTATGACTCGGTCTTTTTAACCCTTAGTTTGCGCTCAGAGGTGTGGCTGCAGGTATACCAGGTATCAGGTAGCTTAAGATATGAAGGTGTATATGTAATAAAAGTATCTTTTGTTACTACAGCTAGAAACAATGTTAAATACATGTATTAATAAATACCGAGTCTAAATGGGAACAACAACATTTACAAAACCCATTGGAGCAATACCTCAGCTGGTCCATGGTGGGAATCTTGACTATCCTGATAATGTATAAAAATATTTTGTTACTGCAGTACAGAACAACCTCATTATAACATGCCTCACATTAATGAGGGTTTCATCATAACATGGCCATGTCATGGCTCCCAAATTAATTATTTTGCTATCTATGTCTATTGTAAATAACCTCATTATAACATGGTTCACTTATAACACGGTATGTTTCCATGGACCCCAGAGATAGTGTTATAATAAGGTTGAAATTCTGTCAGGGAATTGTAAAATGTCAGGGAATTTTGTTTCTACCTGAACGTGGCAACCCGGGATTCTGTATATATAATACAGGTGAACCTCATTATAAGGCTATATTTTGCGTCCATGGAACCAGATCGTGTTATAAGTGAAACTATGTTATAATGAGGTTATTTACAATAGACATATAGCAAAATAATCAATTTGAGAGTCATGAAATGGCTGTGTTATATTGAAAACCACACTGTAATGAGGCATGTTGTAATGAGGTTGAACTGCAATATAATACCTTTTGTAACTGCAGTACTGCAGCTGGTTCATGATGGGATGCTTGACTATCCAGATTTCTTTTGTTACTGTAGTACCTCAGCTGGTCCATGGCGGGAAGCTTGACTATCTGGTGTTTGATTATCTCTCTGAGATCACCATGTCACTACTCACTGCTGTGAAGAAAAAAAACGAGGTATGTGAAAGTACAGCGAAATAGCTGAATAGAAATTGCATTTCTTATTTTTACTTTCTTCATTAAATTACCTTGATAGCCTAATATGTTAAGCTAACCTGAGCCAAAGGCTTACAAGTGATAGTCAATGTCGAATGGGCAAAAAAAATCGTCCCGTGGGAATTTCATGACGATTTGTGACGACCTACCTCAAATCAAACTTTGGGGCATATGCAACAATTTAAACCAGTTCGTCGCCCTGAGACCCGCGTATGGGCTGAACTATGACGTCATCAAAATGGCGACCAGCGCATTCATAATAAGCGTTTTGAACAACCATTTTCATTCTATGCTTGATAGATAAAATTTAATTTTTCAGCTTCTCGCTGATTTTAAATGGATGGATTTTACCATTTGTATTTATAAAAGCTATTTTAACACAAAAATATCTCTCACAAGGAGCAAAGCACTGAAAATATGAGCCACGTCATGACAAAATCTCCATACAAAGCGCTAAACTAGGCATAGTACACCAGTAGCTAATTTTACCTACCTTGCATCCCCCAAGACTATTTTTCCTGGGTGTCATATCATTAATTGGGACCCTAGAAATGCAAATATTTTGTTCCAAAGATAAACTCAGTTACACTATGAGAATATGGCACGGTTTCCATGGCAACCGTTAATTTGATTCTTGAGGATCGGAGGTGTACATACAAAATTGACCATATCTCCACTATTACTTATCCTAGACTATTGAAAATGGTCTCATTTCAAAGCTTAGACATAGCCCTTTTTCCTATGGTAAGTAATGCTAATTATATAATTAGCATATTCATTAATTTTCATGTAAACATGAAAAATGGCAGAAAAATCTTTAAAAATCCATAAATGAACTAATTTCAGGCCCAAGCTGTCGTTGTGACACTTTGTTATTGAGCCAGTAATATCATATGACGAATTTGTTGATGACCTGGTCCTATATGAAAATGATCTCATTGCATATTCATGAATATTAATAAAACTGTCAAAGAGTGAGGACAAAAGAGGGAAAAACTATATCCATTGTAAGGTATTGGATAGGTTATAAGAGCTAATCTATCTTGCATCCCAGGGACAAATTCTAAAGACTGTCAGTGTTGTCAGAGAGACCACCTTTATGCCATAAAATATTTTCCTTAGCAATGAAAAAAACCATTTACATGATGTAAAATTGCATTGTTTCCACACCGCCCCTCATGCGATTCTAAAGAATATAGGATGTACTTACAAAAATACTTATATCTCACCAATAAAACGCTCTAGAATAGTATAATTGGTCTGATAATGATGCATGAATCTAACGATTCAACCTTGATACTAAATATCAAAATGTTAAATATTAAATCACTGACTTTACATATTCATGAAAATTAATAAAACAAACATAGAAATTGGAAAAAATGTAGAAAAAATAGAAGGTATATGTACAAAATCGCTTGTACAAAAGCTGTTAATCAACCCAGGATGCTGAAAGAGGTATCAAATGAATACTATGTCATTGTACTATGACCCTGAAGTATTGTATAAGTATAATCTGATTTTCCATTTCATGAATTTTAATGAAAACTTAAGAAATTTGAGAGAGAAAAAAATGAAAATAAATGAATAAATGAGTAAACCTATAAAATGACTTGTATCTCGGCAATCAAAAGTCATATGGTGCTGAAAATGGTGTCTAGGACATTATTATACCATCCTGTACTACAACGGTTGGGTCATTTGTTTCAAAGGTTTAAGAATATTAACACAACGTTTTGAATTTAGACTCTTGAGGAAACAATACGGACAAATAAGTGACATACGTAGCAAAAACGCACCTATCTTGGCTACTAAAAGACCTAAGGAGCTGTAATTCTTAATGAGTGATTGCTAGGACAATGTTCTGTAATCATATAATCAGACATATAAAGTAAAAATAGTAAAACTGAGATCCTTTGAGAGCAGTGAACATATGGATGAGAAAGTATTTGGGTCATGCCCCGGTTTCGGCTACTCAGGTTTGTTGTACGGATATTATTGAGATCTTTTAAAATGGATGAGCACAATCAATGAAAAATGACGGGGTCCACCAACAAAATCGCTTATATCTCAGAGGCCAATAGCCGAAGAGAACTCAAAATAGCATTAATTTATTGCTAGGACAATGTTTTATTGCCATGTGCTCAGATATATAAATCATGCTTTCTGGCAAGCAAGATTTAATAAATTTTGGTGAAGCACATCCTTCCAGTTTCTGTTATTTTCACATTTTTTCGAAATTTTATGTAACGTTCAGAAAATTTAATAACATGTGGTTATGCTATCAGACAGCATGGCAGCAGTGCATTCTCCTATCATTCTGTTGGTACCATTATCAGCACTCTAAGGTTTTTGGCAGCTGAGATCTGAACGATTTTGTTTGGTGTACCCGTTCATTTTTCTTTGAGTATTCTCTCATTAATGAAGATCTCAGTAATGTCAATAAAAAAGCTGATTATATGATTATAGAACATTGTTCTTATAATCATTTGATGCAAGTTATAGCTCTCTAGGTCTTTCAGTAAGCAAGATACATGCATTTTTCTACGTATACACCCTTCATTGTTCCGTATTTTTCTCTAAATTCAAAAGGTTTTGTTAATATTCTTAAAACTAAAAACCAAATGACTCATAAATTGTAGTACAGGACGATATAATATTGCCCTGGACACCATTTGATGCTTTTATGAGCCCTATAGGACTTTTGATTGCCGACATACAAGTCATTTTGTAGGGTTTACTCAATTATTTTTTTACATTTTCTTTTCTCTAAAATTTCTTTGGTTTTCATTTAAATTTATGAAATTGAAAATCAGATTTTTCTTATATCATACTTCGGAACCATACTACATTGCCATAGCATACATTTGATACCTCTTCCAGCATCCTGGATTGATTAATAGCTATGATACAAGCGATTTTGTTCGTTTACCCCCTATTTTTCTACAATTCTTCTCCATTTATTATGGTTTTTTTTTATATTAATTTTCATGAATAAGTAAATTCAATGATTTAAATATTAGGCATCAAGGTTTAATTGTTAAGTATCAATTATAGTTTTCTAGAGTAATCTATTGGTGGGATAGTATTTTTGTAAGTACATCCTGTTCTTTAGAATCGCATGAGGGACGGTGTGGAAACTATATAATTTCACATCATGCAAATGTTTTTTAATTGCTGATGACAATTTTTAGCTCGACTGCACGAAGTGCATAGAGCTATTGCAGTCACCCCGGTCGTCCACGTTCCCGTTCCCGTTCCCGTGCGCGTTCCCGTGCGCGTGCGCGTCACACTTGCGTTAAAGTTTTCTAGAAGTCCATATCTTGACAACCACTCATTAGAAAGCATTCATACTTGGACCATAGATACCCTGTAGGGTTAGCTTTCATTCCATGGCATCAGGCCCCTGGGTCCAGGCCAGGGGGTGGGGCTGGAGGTTAAAATCTAGAACATGGCAATTCTTATGTTAAAGTTTTCTAGAAGTCCATATCTTGACAACCACTCATCAGAAAGCATTGATACTTGGGCCATTGACACCCTGTAGGGTCGGCTTTCATTCCATGGCATCAGATCCCTGGGTCCATGCCAGGGGGTGGGGCTAGAGGTTAAAATCTAGAACACCATTAATAATAATGGCTTTTCTGTGATATAGTATTCTAGAAGTCTATATCTTGAAAACTTTTTATCAGAGGGCTTTCATACTCGGACCATAGGTACCCTGTAGGGTTGAGTTTCATTCCATGGCATCGGGCCCCTGGGTCCATGCCTGTGGGGTGGGGCTGGAGGTTAAAAACTAGAACACTAAAAAATAGATGTACTGCTGTGTAACTTTTACAAGGAGGCATATCTTGACAACAACTTATCATAAAGCATTCATACTTCATACACTTTAGGTTCCATGACATCGGACCTCTGGGTCGGAGTCAGGGGGCGGGGCTAGAGGTCAAAATCTAGAACTCCTCGATTTTTTTTCTTTTTATTTCTTAATAGAAACAACATAGGAGGATGGTTGGTCATTCATCTTTTGACTTTGTGACACTGACTTGTGTGTCATGACGGTAAGGGTCGGTTGACCTACTTTCCATGGTTCAGTGATTTTGCCTTATATCTTGACACTCAATTAGTATATTTTCTTACTTCTTTCAGATTATGAGTTAGTACGACCAGGCCTTTGACCCCAATATAATTATAGGTCACTGTGACCTAATTTCACGGTTCAGTGATTTTGCCTTATATCTTGACACTCAATTAGTATATTTTCATACTTTTTCCAGATTATGAGTGAGTATGACCAGACCTTTGACCCCAATATACTTATAGGTCACTGTGACCTAATTTCACGGTTCAGTGATTTTGCCTTATATCTCGGTACTCAAATGGTTTATGAACAAACTTCTTTCAAAGTATGTTTGCGTATGACAAGACCTTTGACCCTGAAGTAGTCCTAGGTCACTGTGACCTAATTTCACGGTTCAGTGATTTTGCCTTATATCTTGACACTCAATTAGTATATTTTCATACTTTTTTCAGATTATGAGTGAGTATGACCAGACCTTTGACCCCAATATACTTATAGGTCACTGTGACCTAATTTCACGGTTCAGTGACTTTGCCTTATATCTCGGCACTCAAGTGGTTTATGAACAAACTTCTTTCACACTATGTTTGCGTATGACAAGACCTTTGACCCTAAAGTAGTCCTAGGTCAATATGACCTAATTTCACGGTTCAGTGATTTTCCTTTATATCTCGGCACTCAATTGGTATATGAACATACTTCTTTCACGATATGTATGAGTATGACAAGACCTTTGACCATAAAGTAGTCCTGGGTCACTGTGACCTAATTTCATGGTTCAGTGATTTTGCCTTATATCTCAAGACTCAGTTGGTATTTTTTCATACTTCTTTCTGATTATGAATGAGTATGACCACACCTTTAACCCAAACATACTTATAGGTCAATATGACCTAATTTCATGGTTCAGTGATTTTGCTTTATATCTCAACACTGAATGGGTATATGATCATTTTTCTTTCACATTATGAGTAAGTATCACTAGACCTTTGACCCTGCAATACTTATAGGTCAGTGTGACCTTTTTTCACGGTTCAGTGATTTTGCCTTGTGTCTTGGCACTCAGTTGGTATATGAACACACTTCTTTCACAATATGAGTGAGACCTTTAAATCTTAGGTAGTTATAGTTAACTTTCATGGTTGTGATTTTGCCTTAATGCATCAAGGCAAAAATATGTGAGCATAATGCTTTGGGTTACTGGTCGGTTTTGGCCTTATGCTTGACAAAGGTCAGAAGCAGTCGAGCACGCTGTCCTGCGACAGCTCTTATTATGGATTACAAAGGTCTCTCTGACAACACTTACAGCCTTGAGACTTTGTCCCGGAAATGCAAGATAGGTCTTATAACATATGCAATACCTTGCAGTGGATATAGTTTTTCCTCATTTTTCCTCACTTTTTGACACTTTTATTAATTTTCATGAATATGCAAATGAGATATTTTTCATATAGAACAAGGTCATCAATAGATTTATCATATAATATTACTGGTACAATAACAAAGTGTCACAATGACAGTTTGGGCCTGAAATTAGTTCATTTATGGAATTTTAAAGATTTTTTTGCCATTTTTATGAAAATTAATGAATATGCAAATAAGATAATTTGCATTACTTACCATCAAAAGAAAAATCTATATCTATGCTTTAAAATGAGACCATGTTCAGTAGAATACGATAAGTAACAGTGAAGATATGATCAATTTTGTATGTACACCCCAATGCTTAAGAATCACGTTAACGGTTGCCATGGAAACCATGCAATTTTTCATAGTGTAATTGAGTATATCTTTGAGGACAAAAATTCTTCGCATTTCTGTGGCTCCAATAAATGATTTGGCACCCACGAAATTGTCCACGGGGGTGCAAGGTAGGTCAAATTAGCTCCCGGTGTACCTAGGTTTTAGAAGGAAAAACGTATATCCAACGTATGCACGACCGGATAAAGCAATATCCGTTGACCCATCGACTTAATTCGTCTATCATAGGTATAATCAGATGCACTTCATACATTTTCTTTGCAAAATAAGTAATAATGCGATGTTTTCAATTGATTTTGATGGAAATACGAATAATACATATATAGGCAGATAGCCGCCATTTTGATGACGTCATAAATCGACTCTCACACTGATGTAAGTGCGACGAACAGGTTTAATGTTATACATATACCCCATAGGTAAGTTTTATATAGGTCGTCATAAATCGTCAAAAAAATCACACGAGATTCCCATTCGACATAGACTATGAGCTTAATTATAGGATAGACAGGTACCTGTTGTCCCTCGTCCACTATCTTCAAAGATCTTCTCTAAAGCTGCTGGGCTACCAAAGCCAAATTATGTATACACATAAAGCATCTATAAGACGGGGGAACCAATGTGTTTATAAATAATCCAGGTCACATGACCAAGATTGCCATCATGCCCATATATGGTAGAAACCCTTAAAAAATATTCTGCTCTTTAATTGGGGGACTGATTTTGAAGAAACTTGGCATGTAGCATCAGTGACTAGAGTACCACTATATGTTTATAAATTCTGACCCTGTGATGACCTTGACCTATTTTACACAAGGACACCATAGGTTCCGTTCACAGTTTCGTACTTTTGAGGTGGTCCAAAAATTTCAATATTTAGGGGTAGGGCATGAAATTGGGCTGTAAATTATCCTCTTCCAATAATTTGCCGACATCTTTGCCCAAATCGGATCAATTATGCCTCAAACATGTGAAAAATACTTATTTTCTATTTTTAGACTGGTAAAAACCGGGATTATATAAGGATCCCGGATCGTTCGCCAGTCAAAGCCGGTGACGCTCTCCACTGTCAACTTTGCAAGGGTTATCTTTGATCACAAATAGCGAAAAAAGTAGATGGATGGCACACATTTGTGCACTGCTCATTATGATCCTGGGTTGATTCTCTACGTATTTGCATGAGGTTTATGGGGCGTGCTTTTGCATAGAATACGCATGGGGACCCTGGCTTTGGGCATATTTTACGAAAATTCACTGGTCTGACAGAGGGGGTAGGGGAAAAATATCCCCAATACAGGTAGGGTGATAGTCAGTGCTAGGCGATTTAAATGATGTTATTTTGTTAGACATTTGATTTACTGATTTTATGGGAGAAATCGGATTATTCACAAGATTGGCCAGAGCTTTTATCAATTTTGGCGGATCTAGCTAAATTAAGTGAAAAATGCTCTAAAAACTGTGGACTGCAACCATAGGTCGCCTTTGCACTTGAATGGGGGAAAAAGTTTTAAATGTTACTTGAAGGGGAAAACTTGCAAGAAATAGGCAAATGGACTACAGATACATTATTTTGAAAAAATTTGGACCCCTGGGGTTAGTCTGCCCCCGCCCCGTGGCAATATACTATTAATAAGGCTATACATAATATTCAAGCATGATTTTTTGTATATATAGCAGGTCTCAGGTGAGCATTTTCCAGACCAATGGTCCTCTGGTTTCAAAAGCACATTCATAATTTTTGAGGTATGTCAGGGGCCTAGTTGTAGATTGTCTGATTCCAAATGTTATAGGTCCTAGGTTTGATTCCCACTGGTGCTGGGTTAATACCCAGTAAATGATGACTCTGTCCCATCATGCCAGAAAATTGTTAATTAGGTAGATAGTGGTAATGTTTCATATTGCTAAAGCAGTTTATAATATTATATATAAGCATGGTGAGAGTCACTCAAGGGAACTTTGGCCTTAACTAACATTGTTTAGTGCTAGGGATTCAGAATTGAGAGTACAAAGCATTACATATTTTTAAGCCATGAGAGACACCAAGCAATTTTCTTTGTTTGCTCACATTTTCCTTTTTCATTTCAGAATCTAGGATATGCCCCAGATTTTGTACAGCTAGCTATGGCTCCCCATATCAAACATATCAAAAATAAAGGTAGGTTCAACCAAACAGTTCTATGATAGATCAGTATTGCTAACAGCAGTAATATACTGAGACAACCAGTCCGCCAGAGAACATTCAACACAGATGAAATCAATATTAGACTGTAGGAATGGATGCAAATACCTGTGTGGGAACAACTTGCCACATGGATTAAAATGATCTGTGCTAAGTTGTTCCCAGACAGGTATTATCTCCCTTTTGTTGTTCAATCACCATGGCTTTCTCTGGATAACCATTGTGTTGGTGTCAAAAGTTTTCTCACAAGTCAGACAATAATGTTCTTCTTTGCTGCTCTTGCGTTATGTTCATTGATCTAACTGATGGATTGATGCACCTATTTAAATTTTTCCTACAGATCTATGATCATCTATGTGAGATGGACTACCATAAGAGCCACGTCATGACAAAACCAGATTTTTTCATAATGTGAAAACAAAGCCGCAGATCAGCTGCGCATTTGTTTTCGCTACATGGGTAGTACAATTCTTCTTCTTCTTAAATCCAGAATAAACACCTTCTAGCCATCTTCTGTGGCTGCACAGACCGGTTTATGTCAGAATGGTCAGAAATCCCAAAGACCTGTTTTCTTACAGGTGTGAAAGTGATCAGTAATGCTGGAGGTGTGAATCCACTGTCTTGTGCTGCGGCTTTACGTGAAGTTTGTCAGAAAGCTGAAGTGACTCTAAATATAGCTGTTGTAACTGGGGACGACCTTATGCCACAAGTAAATACAGGTTATTTCTTCCTTTCTTATCAATTCTATGAAAAAATGATATGCCAGATATAAAAATGTGAATATATAGGCATCGATACCATAAAACTTAAAATTGCAATACACACCGAGCATGATCATTGATCAAACTGTCAAAGATTAAGCATCATGTATCATGCCTTTTTCTTTATGCCCTTACTTCAAATAATGACATTGTATAGATACAAGGCTAAGTTGTAGAATAGTATACAAAATGTTTTTTTTTAAAAAGGTTAGATCCTGTATTAGAATTAATTACCTTACAGGTAAAAGAATTACAAGACTCCGGAGTTAAAGAGATGTTTACAGGTGCTGCATTGCCCAGCACAACAAACAGTATGACAGCATATCTAGGGTAAGAGAAAGTCCCCCCACCCCCCAGGTAAGGTATTGTTAATAAGTGGAATTTCGATTAAACCAATTTGCCTGTGTTTGCAGACAAATAAGACCACCAAAACAAATGTTAATTAATGACTACATCATGTTTGATTGCTGAATTATATGATTAAACAAGATGCCTGAGAACCATAATTTTATACTTTCAAATCATTTTCTTATAGATCTACTGGTTCAATTTGTTAATAAGCTTGATTCAAGCCCGACTCACATGACTTGGACCCGAGGTTATAAAACTTTGTTCATGCTCAACTCAGGTGAGAATGAAATTTAAAAGGCTCATAATTACTGAAATAACCAAAATTGGTTGAAATTTCAGGTTCCAAAGCCTGAAATTTATCCTGCTAATAAATGTTAAAATGCCAACATTTGTATAGTCTCAGCTGAGCTGAGCATGAAAAAAGTTTTATAACCTCGGGGCTTGGTCACCTGGATTTGGTCTCAGTTTCAGACTTTATTCTTAAATGTACACACATTTTGCAATATTTTCTAGGGCTGGTGCTATAAGAAGAGCTTTAGATCTTGGTGCAGACATCGTGGTTACAGGGCGATGTGCTGACAGTGCTCTGGTACTGGCTCCATTACTACATACTGTGAGTTGACAAGCTATCTCCCAGTGCTCTGGTACTGGCTTCATTACTACATACCGTGAGTTGACAAGTTATCTTCCAGTGCTCTGGTACTGGCTCCATTACTACATACCGTGAGTTGACAAGTTATCTCCCAGTGCTCTGGTACTGGCTCCATTACTACATACCGTGAGTTGACAAGTTATCTCCCAGTGCTCTGGTACTGGCTCCATTACTACATACCGTGAGTTGACAAGTTATCTCCCAGTGCTCTGGTACTGGCTTCATTACTACATACCGTGAGTTGACAAGTTATCTCCCAGTGCTCTGGTACTGGCTCCATTACTACATACCGTGAGTTGACAAGTTATCTCCCAGTGCTCTGGTACTGGCTGCATTACTACATACCGTGAGTTGACAAGTTATCTTCCAGTGCTCTGGTACTGGCTCCATTACTACATACCGTGAGTTGACAAGCTATCTCCCAGTGCTCTGGTACTGGCTTCATTACTACATACCGTGAGTTGACAAGTTATCTTCCAGTGCTCTGGTACTGGCTCCATTACTACATACCGTGAGTTGACAAGTTATCTCCCAGTGCTCTGGTACTGGCTCCATTACTACATACCGTGAGTTGACAAGTTATCTCCCAGTGCTCTGGTACTGGCTCCATTACTACATACCGTGAGTTGACAAGTTATCTCCCAGTGCTCTGGTACTGGCTTCATTACTACATACCGTGAGTTGACAAGTTATCTTCCAGTGCTCTGGTACTGGCTCCATTACTACATACCGTGAGTTGACAAGTTATCTCCCAGTGCTCTGGTACTGGCTGCATTACTACATACCGTGAGTTGACAAGTTATCTTCCAGTGCTCTGGTACTGGCTCCATTACTACATACCGTGAGTTGACAAGTTATCTTCCAGTGCTCTGGTACTGGCTCCATTACTACATACCGTGAGTTGACAAGTTATCTTCCAGTGCTCTGGTACTGGCTCCATTACTACGTACCGTGAGTTGACAAGTTATCTCCCAGTGCTCTGGTACTGGCTCCATTACTACATACCGTGAGTTGACAAGTTATCTTCCAGTGCTCTGGTACTGGCTCCATTACTACATACCATGAGTTGACAAGTTATCTCCCAGTGCTCTGGTACTGGCTCCATTACTACATACTGTGAGTTGACAAGCTATCTCCCAGTGCTCTGGTACTGGCTTCATTACTACATACCGTGAGTTGACAAGTTATCTTCCAGTGCTCTGGTACTGGCTCCATTACTACATACTGTGAGTTGACAAGTTATCTCCCAGTGCTCTGGTACTGGCTCCATTACTACATACCGTGAGTTGACAAGTTATCTCCCAGTGCTCTGGTACTGGCTCCATTACTACATACCGTGAGTTGACAAGTTATCTCCCAGTGCTCTGGTACTGGCTCCATTACTACATACTGTGAGTTGACAAGCTATCTCCCAGTGCTCTGGTACTGGCTTCATTACTACATACCGTGAGTTGACAAGTTATCTTCCAGTGCTCTGGTACTGGCTCCATTACTACATACCGTGAGTTGACAAGTTATCTTCCAGTGCTCTGGTACTGGCTCCATTACTACATACCGTGAGTTGACAAGTTATCTTCCAGTGCTCTGGTACTGGCTCCATTACTACATACTGTGAGTTGACAAGTTATCTTCCAGTGCTCTGGTACTGGCTCCATTTATACATACCGTGAGTTGACAAGTTATCTCTTGCAATGCTGGTATTTCTGCTATTAAACAGAAAACCATTTGAGCCTGTGCGTGAGAAAACCAACAATTTGGGTTCCGACCAGGTCTGACACAAACCGGGCTGTACAGTCACAGAAGCAGGCTAGAAGCTTGAAATTTCGGATTTAAGAAGAAGAGCATGTGTACTATCTGTGTAGTGAAAACAAAGGTGCTGATCAGCTTCACGGTTACCGTGAAGCATTTCTGCGTCTTTCTTTTCGCATATGCAGATTGTTGGTGTTCTCATGCAGCAGCTCATTTATCCGCATATGAGAAACCAGTAACTGCACAACTGAGCAGTGCCTTTGTTTGTGCTACACAGTATCAAAAGATAATGAGCCTTTTTCATATCAAATGTTAATACCAAAATCTTTCTTTTTCCAGTTCAAGACCTGGCAGCCTGATGATTATGATAAACTTGCAGCTGGAAGGTAGGTAAATAATTCAAGAGGTTCCAGTCAGATCATTCTCAGTCCTTATCACTACATATGTTCACAAATTTAATTTCCATTCATGATTATTTTGGGACTTCAAGTTTCATGCGTCTCAAAACTTGATGCAAAGTAATTGTCTGTAATGAATTACATTAGGCTAAGTAATTGTAGGTAATGAATTACTTTCCTGAAATGCCTAGTAATTGTAATTGTAATTTAATTGAACAAATGTCAATGTTATTGTAATGAGTCAATATATATATTTGCAACCATTTCAAGGGGTTAGTTGTTAAAAATTCAAACATCTCAAATAGGAAAGTGACATTAATAAACAAGTTTATGGATCTCTCCCCCGTTTAGAACACTATTCGGTGACCCTTAAAAGATATCTAATTTGCATATTCATGAATTTTAATGAAAACAGTAAAAATGACAGAAAGTCGTTAAAATCAATAAATAAACTAAATTTGAGGTCGAAACTATCATTGTGACGCTTTGTTATTGAACCAATAATACCATATGACAAATCTATTGATGTCATGGGCCAAAATGACAATTATCTTATTTGCATATTCATGAATATTAATAGAAAATGTCGAAAATCGAGGAAAAACGAGGGATAAACTCTAGCAATTTCAAGGTTTTGGATGGGTGACAAGATCTACCTTGCATCCCTGACACCAATGTTCATGGCTGCCAGTGTGTTCAGAAGGACCATCTAAATGCCATAAAATATTGTCCTCAACGATGGACACATTTGCATGATGTAAAATTATATAGTTTCCGCATCCACCCCTACTGTGATTCTAAAGAATAGGGTGTACTCACAAAAATATTCATATACGAACAAAAGCGTGCTCTAAAATACTATAATGGGTTTGGTTGTGATGCATGGACTGATCAATTTAACCGTAATACCTATTTTTCAAATCATTGATATTGCTTATTCATGAAAATGAATGAAACACACAAGAAATCAGAGAAAAATGGGGGTATACATACAAAGTCACTTAAACCATAGCTGTTCACAAACCTAGGATGCTGAAAGAAGTATAAAATGAATGCTATGGCAGTGTTCTATGACCCTAAAGTCTCATATAAGAATGATCTTATTTTTTCAGTTTCATGAATTTTCATGAAAACTTCATAAATTTGAATGAAAAAATGGAAAAAGTTTAACCGGCAAAGTGTGTATCTCGGCAACCAAAAGCCCTTACACGTTGAAAATGGCATGAATTGGTTGCCAGGACATTAGCATACCATCCTGTACTACAATATATATAGACTGGCTCCAGTCGTTACTGTTTTTTTTTTTTTTTTTTTTTTTTTTTTTTTTTTTTTTTTTTTTTTTTTTTTTTCATACCTACATGAAAAGCAAAAAATAAATATGAAAAGAAAAAAAAATACTGAGTGGCAAAAAATTTCTGACTGGCCCAACAGTAACGACTGGTAAACATTGAAATAGGCTCTGAGAGATGTACTGTTAGCTGATTAGCCAGGGCTCATTTGTAGAGCTATCAAATCACTTTATACTAACAAGATCTTTATCAGCTGCTGGGGGGATTAGTTATGGTTTATTTTGTTAGCCCAGGTTATCTCGGGAGAATATTTCTATGGAAACCTGAACAAAAGATTACACACAAGAAATTGAAAATTTACACTGGTCAGCAGGAAAGCTAGTCTCTCACTTTCAAAGATTTACTATTGATGCATATTAGATAATGAATGTGTCGTTTTACTGTGCATCTTGGCTAATACTGTAACGTGTATTTGGAAAGCAAAACTTGTAATATACATTTTTGTCTTAATTATGAGTTTTGTGAAATATCAATGAATTAAAATCAATTATTCTCTGATTGAAAAATCAAAGATGAAAATCAGAAATGCCACTATACTGCCCGACTATAATGAAAATATTGAATTATGAAAATTAGTGCTTACAATCTAAATACAATATTAATTCTATGTAGCTCAGATGTATCGGGTGCCGTTTTACTATTTATTGGTGGATAGTCAAAGCTATGCCATGAGGTGCCGTTGGCAGCTCAATGAATAATTTCCCAAGGCTGTTAGGCCAAGGACAATCAAAGACGAGGGGAATAGCTTTTACTATTCTGCCAAATAGCATTGAAATAACTGCTTTATAACACAACTAAACCAGGAACATAAGCGATTTCGTTGCAAAAGTGACAATTTATTGGCGCGCGCCGTTGTATTCGGTCGAGACATTTCACGTCATTCTAGTAACGTTGACATCATTGGTCATGGTATAGTCAAAACAATTCCACCCCGTTTTCAATTAAGTTTGCATGGGCGACATCACTAGCATGGTATGGTAAAAACTATTGACCGGTTGATGACGTCATATTTGTCGCATTACGTACATCTTGCAAATTGTGTGCCAATTACGCACTGCTTTGTGCAGATAGTCAAAACTATTCAATCTTTTTAATATATAGGCGGTTATGTATTAATTATGGATATCCTAAATTTGTTGTAGGATATCCATAAATCGTTTTTTGGACATCCATAAATGAATTTAGGATAGCCATAATTCATTTAAGGATATCCTTAAATCGATTTATGAACATCCTTAATTCGGCTGAATTATGGATATCCGTCAATCGATGTTGGGATATCCTTAAATGAATTATGAATATCCTAAAATACACCCCTATTTTAGGATATCCATAATTTGATTAAAGAATATCCTTAACTATGATGAATATTGGTTATCCATAAATCGATTTATGGATATCTTTAGAATAATTTATGGATATCGTAAACTAGGGTTGTATTTTGGGATATCCATAATTCATGTAAGGATATTCTTAAATCACGAGAAAATTACATAAAAGAAATTGGAAATATTTCAAAAATGAATTAACGATATCCTAAAATCGACAAAATTGAATTATGGATATCCTTAATTCAGCATGATTTTTGATATCCAAAAATGTATTTGAGAATATCCTTGAATGTATTTATGGATATTCTAAATTCACTTATGGATATCCTATATTCATTTAAGGTTATTCATAAATGAATTATGGATATCCTTAAATAATTAAGAATATCCATAATTGTTTTAACATATCCTTAATTCAATTAAGGATATCCATAAATGAGCTATGGATATCCAAAAATGAATACAGGATATCCAAAAACAAGGAATGAATAGTAAAACGGCACCCCATACAGATTCACCAAAGTCATTTTCAAAATATACGCATACAGCACATTCGTGTTATCCAATTTGCATATTGATAATCTTTAAATACTTGAAAACAAACGGAGCTATTTCAAATGTTAAAATTTGCCACTCTCAGTGGGTGAGCAAAACATTCAAATAGCTTTAAATCACTTTTCTTTGATTTGGTCGCATATTCTCATATCCTAAATATTCTAAACTTTTCTTTTTTGCTTTATCCACTCTTGTAAACCTGTATAAAAATTCCAAAAGTTTGCTACTGTGTAAACCTGATGCTAAGTCTACACTCCGACCATTTAGCAATTTGATACAGATGATTAGCATCCTTGGTGGTGATCGTTATCATTATCTGATAGCCATTAACTTCTAGTAACTAAATGGTTAAGCTGTCAATCAAACCAATCTTCCCAGGAATTTTGTAGATTTTCAAAACAGACTTGACCAGGCTTTGAGTTTCTGACTAGTAGGGGAGATTATATTATCAGAAAAAGGGTCAAGTAAGAGTCAAGTAAGAATAATTCACCTTTGCTAAAACTCAAAGCCTGGGGCCAGGCTACAATATATAAGTCAATTGATTTTTTGTATTATGAATATTAACAAAACCTTTCGAATTTAGATGAAAATTACGGAAAAAATAAGGTGGTATACATAGAAAATCACATGTATCTTGGCTACTGACTGACCTAGAGAGCTATACTTGGTATCAAATAATTGCTAGGACAATGTTCTATAACTATATAATCCGATATTTAAATCACCAGCTTCTTCTATAAGAATGATATTAATGAGATTTATATAAATAAGGGAAACATCAACGAAAAATGAAGGGGTACACCAACGAAATTGAATATATTTCTACTACCAATGGCTGTAGAGATCTCAAAATGACATCAATAATAGCTAGGACAATATTGTATTATCATGTATTCAGATAAACAAGGGTACACTTGCAGGCAACCAAGATTCGATTAAATTTATTAGAGCACAAGCTTCAATTTTCTGTTAATATTACACTTTTCATACATTTTATTCAGTACTCTCAAAAATTAAAAAAAAAAGTGTGATCAGACTGCATGACATAATTGCATCATCCTAGCATTCTATTGGTACCATTGCAGCACATATGGCAATTGGCAGCTGAGATATATGCAATTGTGTTGGTATATCACTTCATTTTTCGTTATTTTTTCTCTTATTCTTAGTGATCTCATTAATACCCATACAACAAAAGTCACTATTTATTTATATAACAGGTAATATGGTTATAGAATATTTTCCTATAGCACTCTAGGTCTATCAGTAGCCAAAATTCATGTGATTTTCTATGTAAACTGCCTTAATATTTCCGTAACTTTCCTCTAAATTCAAAAGGTTTTGTTAATATTTATGAAATAAAAAATTGAATGACTAACATATTGTAGTACAGGATGGTATAATATTGCCCTAGCAATCATTTAATGCCATTTTTAGCATGTTAGGGCTTTTGCTTGCTGAGAAAAGCATCATTTTTATGTTTTTCATTCCTATTTATGAAGTTTCCATTAAAATTCATGAAATTGAAAATAACATCATGCCTATATATGAGACATAAGAGTCAGAGTACATAGCCATAGCATTTATTTGATAGTTCTTTTAGCATCCTGGGTTTGTAACAGCTCTGCTTTTAGTGATTGATTTTGTACGTATACCCCTATTTCATCTAAGATTTTTCTCCGATTTCTTGTGTGTTTTATTTTTTTCATGAATAAGCGAAATTAATGATTTGAATAATAGGTATTAAGGTTAAATTGCTAAGTCCATGCATCATTATCAGACCAATTATAATATTCTAGAGCATGCTATTGTTTGTATAGAATACTTTTACGAGTACACCCTGTTCTTTAGGATCACACAAGGGGTAGATGTGGAAACTATTTAATTTTTTTACATCATGCAAATGTGTTCATTGTTGAGGACAATATTTTATGGCATTAAGATGGTCCCTCTGACCACACTGGCATCCATGAAAATTGGTTTCAGGGATACAAGATAGATCTTATAACCCATCCAAAACTTGCAATGGCTTTAGTTAATCTCCGTTTCTTTAATTTTCTATATTTTATTAATATTCATGAATATGCAAATGAGATAATTTTAATTTAGGCACATGAAATCAATACATTTGTCCTATGCTATTACTCTTTAAATTACAAAGTGCCACAATTATAGTTTCGACCTCAAATTAGTTTATTTATTGACTTTTCATGATTTTTCTGTCATTTTTTTTTTTAATATTTTCATTAAAATTCATGAGTATGCAAATTAAATATCTTGTATTTCTTACCATATGATGAAATGGCAATGTCTAAGCTTTAAAATGTGACCAAGTTCAGTGGTAATGAATTTTGTATGCACACATCCATGCTGCATTTTTTTAAATGAGCTAAATTATTTTTCAAATGTTCAAATGCGAAAAAATACCGCTGATTTTGAGAATCTTCCGAAACCCAAATAAAACTGAATCATTCCATATTTTGGACAAAGGAAGTGCGGTTTGTTGGATACAAAGACAATGTTGAAATTTGCAGACAGTTTGAACCGAAAAGACAAAGGCATAAATGTACAGGTTATTATGCTGAAAGTTTCTTTTTACTGGCTTAACGTATACTTTGTTCTCTTTTTTTTTACTAGAAAAATCAGCTTTTTTATGAATGTTCAATTATTTCCTTAATGTAATAACAGGGTAATTTGGGGTAATATGGACAATTGGGGAATATGGGCCACCCTGTGTTTTCTTCAAATATTTTACTCAAGACTCATGTTTGACAAAAAGTAGTAACATTTTGTTATTCCCTGGCTATCCATCCTAAATTATCGAAATCATTTTTACATTCATACCCAAGCTGGTGTTTTCGGACAGGTTAAATTAATGAACCCCAATTAAACAGCCTGTGAAAATCGTGCCCTTAAAATGTTTTAGTTTACACTTAAGAACCAATAAAAAGATTAATGATATTTATATAGAACCAAGTTTCACGTAAAATTAACATAATACACCATTTTTAGAAGATGATGCAAATGGTCATTTGCATGGGCTATTTTTCAGTTTTAGAAAATTTCTCCATAGACATAACCGTCGTGTCTGGGGTAATAATTGGACCATCAATTTCCCAATGTAAATTTTCCTTTTGGGGTAATATGGACCATCTAAGAATTTTGTCTCAAACTCTTTCTGAAAGTGATACACTGAACATTTGATACCACATGTCTTTAGAATTTTAACTTTTGCACTTGCGTGATATGTTTTAAGCTATCTTTGAAAATAGATTGTTTTACAAGTGAAGTTTATAAGCAAAGTGTACATATTTTGAAATCTGTGACATTTTTGCGAATGTCCGTTTTGTAAGTTTGTCAAGGTGTTTTGATTTTTGATGCGAAATATTTTTCCAGTGAATTTGTTTCGTGAACATCTATATTTATTTTATGCTAAATAGACTTTTAAATAGAAGTTTACATTTTGTTTTCCGAATTTATATGTTGACATCGTCAGCATTTTAAAGTTGTGGTCCGTATTACCCCAGTAGAGTGGTCCATATTACCTCAAATGTTTGGGGGTAATTTGGACCACCCAGTGGGTGTGTTTATCGTAATACGCAACTAAAAACTAGCATACAAACTGATGTAAAATTTATATTAAAATGGTTTACATATGCCTGCCTAAAATAGACACGATATACAATAATAACGTTAATAGCCTGTGGTTGAACTGATTCGTTTTGTGCTTAAGCGGTCCATATTCCCCCAAATTATCCTATATATTGCTTGATGTAATGTGTGTTTGATAAACAGACATATCTGACATCTATTTGTTGAAATTGTATAAACTATAAAAGTTTGATATTTGGAAGTAGCAAAAACGTTCAAATGCAGGTAGTATTGGCCGTATTGCACAATTTTGGGTACTGAATCCTCATCAGTGACCCTTTATAAAGTCTGCAGACTCTCTGGCTGTATTGGTATTGCTGTGTTGCTCTGTGTATACAATGAAACTCATAAAATCAAAGCATATAAGAAATAAATATCCTTTCCTCGAAATATTGTCCCTGATGTAACGATTTCTGTCCCTGATGTAACACTTTTCACCGTTACATCACGGACCGTTACATCAGGGACATATTTTAGATAAATCACCTGTAAATTGCTTCCAATATACTTGTGTGTTCATTGTTATGGTGAAATGTTCACACAACCACTAAACACGTTTTATGAATAGTACCTACATATTGTCGCTTGAAACAAATAACCAGTAGAGGCTGTTACATCAGGGAACTATTACAAATATACTCACTCACCTGAAAATTGTAATTATTATTTTTTCAGATCTACTCTATAGATGTGTCATCATGGCAGTCAGCCATATTTAATTTCAATGTAGCTCTTCAAAATGCAGATAGATGTTCCACCTTTACCAAGGGGAGTCACCTTGTACTTGGTATTTTTAGATAAATTGTTACACCAGGGACAAAATGCTAGGTACAAAGTTTGAACACGTAAATCTAGTATTAAAACCATGGATACTTGCTATCAAAATGTATTATGTCGTGCATGAATGATTGAATAAAGATGGAGTAGTATTTAGAACAACCACCTTAGCAAAAATATCATTGAATCGGAGACAGATATAAAAAAAATCATTTTGCAGACAGCAAAAATATGCCATTTTAGACACTTTGAGTGACATTTTTTTATATTTGCTAGCACTTTAACGATTTCGTTTTGGATGACCCATACTCACCTCGATTCACACCACATTCCAAGCATAAAACATTTACCAGAAGTAAACGGTTTTCAGAAAAAACGTACCCGGACAGGATTTGGTTACGAAAAAATATATTGACTCTAATACAATTAATTACTTTTCAAAAAGTAATTGACCCCAAGCCTGGTAAATACATATACACTTCAACCTCATTATAACGCGCCTCACTACAATGCGGTTTTCAATATAAGACGGCCATGTCATGGCTCCCAAATTGATTATTTTACTATATGTCTATAGAAAGTAACCTCATTATAACACGGTTCATTTATAACACGGTCTGTTTCTATGGACCCCAAAGATAGCGTTATAATGAGGTTGGCCTGTACATGTACTTGTAAAGAACTCTAGTGAAATCTTTTTGAGCACTCTGACTTAAATTGGTCTTATTTTTAGCTGACCTGAGCCGAAGGCTCACAGGTGAGCTTATAGTATACCCATGCTCCGGCGTCCGTCATCCGTCCGTCGTCCGTCCACAATTTCAAAGATGTTCTTCTCTGAAACCGCTAGGCCAATCAAAGCCAAACTTCACATGGAGCATCCTTAGGAAGGGGGAACGAAAGTTTGTATAAATGGTCAAGGTCACATGACCAAGATGGCTGCCATGGCTATAAATAGCAAAAACCTTCTTCTCCAGAACCAGAAGGCCTATGATTTTGAAACTTGGCATGAAGCATCAGGCAATGAAGCTCTACAAAGTTTGTATAAATCATGACCCTGGGATGACCTTGACCTTTTTAACGGCAATGTCAACTTAGGCTGCCCATGCATTTGAATGGGAAAAAATAGGAAAATGTCATTTAATGGCAAAAAACTTGCTAGGAATGAGCAAATGGACAGAATATTCATGTTTATGAAAATATTTTGGGCCCAGAGGGTTGTCTGCCCCTGCCCCGGGGCTATATACATGTGTATGACCATAATATTCAAATATCTTCTTCTCTGAAACCGGTTGGCCAATCAAAGCCAAACTTTATGTGGAGCATTTTTAGGGAGAGTGAATGAAAGTTTGTATAAATGGTCAAGGTCACATTACCAAGATGGCTGCCATGGCTATAAATAGCAAAAACCTTTAAAAAATCTTCTTCTCCAGAACCAGAAGGCAGTAAATTGGCAAATGGACTGAATCTTTATGATTTAAAAAAGAAATTGACTCCAGAGATTGCTCTGAGCCTGCCCTAGGGTTATATAATGTATAGTACCATTCTGGTCAAACAAGTTTATTGGTATATATCTCATGTTTCAGGTGAGCGTTTACAGGACCATTGGTCCTCTGGTTGACATTTGTAAAAAGTTAAAGTGAATCAAGACCATATGGTGCATAATATTTATGGTCTTTGTGATTAAAAAGTGAAAATGTGATTCTTTAAACATCTAATTGTCTAGTTGTCAAGATCAACATGCTTCATGTACATATAATTATTGTAAAATTTCAGTTTGGCTGGTCACCTGGTTGAGTGTGGGGCTCAAGTCACTGGAGGTATCTTTACAGACTGGCACAGGGTACCAGACTGGTAAGCTATTTATAGCTTCTTGTATTAAGAATTGTTATTGACAAAACCCAGTTAAAATTGTACTGACACAAGTAATGGTTTGTTTTAATATGGGCCACAACGTGAGAAAATGTACCTTTGGACAATTTTTTGAGTATAAGGAAAACGAAGTTACTTTAAATGTTTGATGTTTCTAGAGTGTGTTAGTCTTTATTTGGCCAGATTATATCAGTTATTTTGTGAGTTATGACCAATTTACTATATAAACCCTACAAACGTCATTGTCCTGAAAATGACGTCAAAATTGTATAATGCATTTCTGCATATTAGTAGAACTTACAAAACTCGATGCATTTGCTTAAAACTGTTTAAAAACTGGTCAGAACCTATTGTTAAGATGGAAGCATACCATTCTTACAGGCAATCTGTCATAATTATTTTGTGTATTCTTATGATAATGCGGTTGCTATGGTTACCGTTTAATGATAGATATAAGAAAACTTTGTGTATTATGGGCTAAAACAAGGGCAGATAACTCCAAATATTGAAAAATAATATGTGTTAAAACTCATTCATTCGGTCGCCCAGTGTTCAAAGATTACAAATACAGTGTTATTTCTAAAACGTATATCACATCATTTTTCCGCTTTTTGCTGCTTTCAGAATGTAATGTCAGAATGTCCGAAGGTACATTTTGTCGCATTGAGGTTCATATGTCATATTTACATTTTTATTGCAATCGCCCTAGATGAAAGTTTCTTTCTTGATGTTCTTCATTTCCCAATGAAAAACATTAAGTCACGTGATCTAGAGGACACGCCTTTGGGCGGGGTGACGTCAAAACCAGCCAGTGACATTGTCTGTTAGCTCACCTTTGGCTCACAGGTGAGCTTATAGTATACCCATGCTCTGGCGTCCGTCCGTCGTCGTCCGTCGTCCGTCTGTCGTCCACAATTTCAAAGATCTTCTCCTCTGAAACCGCTTGGCCAATCAAAGCCAAACTTCATGTGGAGCATCCTTAGGAAGCATTAGGTGTACATCTCTTAGGTCCAAAAAATGGTCTTTGGTCATTAGTCTCTTCATGCTGTGAGCTGCTATAAACCAATTAGCACCAATTAACACTACCTGGATTTTCCTGATAATATTGTGATGCTCAGTGGTCGGAACTTCTTTTCTACCTTATCTGTTGATAAGCCACCAGTAGCCTGAATTAATTATTTTCAGGTTTACAATATTCAAGTTTCTGTTTGCTGAACTGTTGTTGTTTTTCTAGCTTTTATGTTTACCAAGCTTACTAGGAAGTAATTTTAATCGAGTTTCCAAGTTTATTTACTCATCTCGTGTTTCATTACATGTAAGAGACAGCATATTATACCAGTATAGTTTTAAAACTTATCAAGAAACACTTGATTGGGACAGTTCCCTGCTTTCACAAAGACAAACTATGGCAAATTAACATGGTTTGAATCGGGGCCTCTCGATTCGGAATCAAGTATTCTGCCACAAGGCCACCCCGCTCTAGCCTAAAGGCTTACTCTTGAGAAGCTGGCAGTCAAATTTAAATAGCAGTTAAAAATAAGCATAAACAGCTGTAAGTGAAAAGCGCACCGGGCGTGTTAAAAAAAAATGCAAAATTCCACATACGCCAGACGCACGTCGGAAACACGTTCAAAACGCGTAATGTTTGAGTTTGGTAAGTTTGGTGTACGTCTGTTGCACGTCGCTGTACGTCGCTCAAAGTCGGTGCGCATTTCGTGCGCGTATGGGTTCAAAATGTTTTAAACATGCTTAAATATTTTCTAGAAGCTTGGCGTGTCTTGGTTTGAATAAGTTCCACGTGCGTTACATACGCTTTGAATACGCTTTGAATGCGTTTGGCACATATTTTAAGCATGCCAGTGTACGCTACGTGTATAATTTTACTAGATATTGCTTTAGTGACATACCCAAAGCGTTTATGAGATGTGCAAATAACGTTGATGTGCTCCTGTAGCGCGTGCGTAGCAAGTCTGGGACAGAGCATAAACATGGTCCAAAATTTTCCGTGTTTTAATTTTTTATAAATTCGGCCTCGGATCCGAGGTTCGGCAATGCTAATGTGTGACTGCTAAAATGAATTATTTTTATACATCCAACATCAACAGTGTGTTGAGATTTTTCATACGCCCGGCGCGCGTTTCGGTTATACGCTAATGTATGCTGCTGTTTTACTAATATAAGTATCTAGTAATAAAATCACAACTTCAAATTTTTTCTGAAACCAGTTCTTATTTAATATGACGCGATCTTCTGTGACCTGTCAGTCAGTCGTTGAGATATTAATACGCCAACTGGGAGTTCAAATTACAGAAAAAGAACTTATAAATGTGTTTGAAAGCTTCAAATATAAACTATTCTATGTTTCAAATTAACTTATGCAATAAATATGTCGTCATTCCGTTTTATTTTTGTAACAATCGTTTGAAATATTGGAACTATTTTTATGCAATGCAGTTAGGGGTGAGGCACTTTCGTTGATCGACTGGTAGAATACGCCAGCAAATTAAATGATAAAATACTTATTCCTTAACGCAGAAAAACGGTTGAAAAAACGCTTCCTATTAATTTTTTGTGAGGATCCCATTTCTTTCTTCAAAAGAAAAGATTATGACAAAATTCATCTTTTTCTAAAAAAAAAAATCAATTCCCATACCTGGATGTTACGTTATCAGGTTACAGTTTTGAGCATCTCTTGCAGCAAGACCGGTCGATATTAATGAAAAGCATATGTTCGCACAGCGCGATTTTAACGGGTAAAGTCGGGTCCAAAACCTAAGACGATGTACACGATATGGGGGGAATGAAAGTTTATATAAATGGTCCAGGTCACATGACCAAGATGGCCGCCATGGCTATAAATAGCAAAAACCTTTAAAATTCTTCTTCTCCAGAACCAGTGGGCCGATTTCCACGAAACTTGGTATGTAGCATTGGGGGCGTGGGCCCATCATAATTTATATAAATCATGACCCTAGGATGACCTTGACCTATTTTACGGCAAGGTCAACTTAGGTCGCCAATGCATTTGAATGGGAAAAATGGTAAAATGCTATTTAATGGGTAAAACTTACTGGAAATAGGCAAATGGACAGAAGATTAATGTTAATGGAAAATTTTAGCCCCTGGGGGGTTGTCTGCCCCTGCCTTGGGGCTATATACATGTATATGACCATAATATTCAAACATCCTCTTCTCTGAAATTGCTAGGCCAATCAAAGCCAAACTTTTTGTGAAGCATCCTTGGGAAGGGGGAATGAAAGTTTATATAAATGGTCAAGGTCACATGACCAAGATGGCCGCCATGGCTATAAATAGCAAAAACATTTAAAAATCTTCTTGTTCAGAACCAGAAGGCGTATGATTTTGAAACTTGGTGTGAAGCATCTGGGAATGGAGCTCTACAAAGTTTATATAAATCATGACCCTGGGATGACCTTGACCTATTTTACGGCAAGGTCAACATAGGCCGCTCATGCATTTGAATGGGGGAAAAGTGTTAAAATGTCATTTGTAGGGAAAAACTTGCAGGAAATGGGCTAATGGACTTAAGATTGATGATTCTGAAAAAAATTGGACCCCAGGGGTCTGTCTGCCCCCACCTCGGGGCAATATATATGTATATTTCAGTGATATTCAAAGATCTTCTTCTCTGAAACCACTCGGCCAATCAAAGCCAAACTTTATGTGGAGCATTCTTAGGAAGAGTGAATGAAAGTTTGTATAACTGGTCAAGGTCACATGACCAAGATGGCTGCCATGGCTATAAATAGCAAAAACCTTTAAAAGTCTTTTTCCCCAGAACCAGAAGGCCTATGATTTTGAAACTTGGCATGAAGCATCAGGCAATGGAGCTCTACAAAGTTTGTATAAATCATGACCCTAGGATGACCTTGACTTTTTTTACGGCATGGTCAACTTAGGTTGTCCACACATTTGAATGGGGAAAATTGTTACAATGTCATTTGAAGGGCAAAACTTGCAGTAAATTGGAAAATTGACTGAATCTTTATGATTTAAAAAAGAAATTGACTCCAGAGTTTGCCCTGACCCTGCCCTTGGGTTATATACATGTATATTACCATTCCAGTCAAACAAGTTTATTGGTATATATCTCAGGTCTCAGGTGAGCGTTTACATGACAATTGGTCCTCTGGTTTACTCTTGTTGTCGTGATGTTGGTCGCATATCGCCATGGCGTTAGGCGCAAAAATTTGACGTTTTGGCTGCTCCAATATTACGTCAAGTCAGATTTAATGTCAAATAACTTGAAAATAAGCAGTGATGTTTGCATTTGAAAATATGATACTTGATTGATAATATAAAATGTAAATATAAGTATTGAAATTCAGATTTTAGCTTTCACTGGATGATGAAAAACATTGGCTGTTTTAATGTCTCCGAGAAGCCCTTCGGGCAGACATTAAAACAGCCTAATGTTTTTCATCATCCAATGAAAGCTAAAATCTGAATTTCAATCCTTAATTAATATAAGACATCCTGATATTACATAAATTTTGGTTTTGTCTCATTGTTAGCTCACCTGAGCCGAAGGCTCACAGGTGAGCTTATAGTACAGGTCAACCTCATTATAACGCTATCTTTGGGGTCCATAGAAACAGACCATGCTATAAGTGAGCCATGTTATAATGAGGTTATTTACTATAGACATATAGCAAAATAATCAACTTGGGAGCCATGACATGGCTGTGTTATATTAAAAACCGCATTATAATGAGGCGCGTTTTAATGAGGTTGAAGTGTATACCCATGCTTCGGCATCCGTCCGTCCGTCCGTCGTCCGTCCGTCGTTCACAATTTCAAAGATCTTCTCCTCTGAAACCGCTGGGCCAAGCAAAGCCAAACTTCACGTGGAGCATCCTTAGGAAGGGGAAACGAAAGTTTATATAAATGGTCCAGGTCACATGACCAAGATGGCCGCCATGGCTATAAATAGCAAAAAACTTTAAAAATCTTCTTCTCCAGAACCAGTGTGCTGATTTCCACGAAACTTGGTATGTAGCATCTGGGATGCAGGCCCATCATAGTTTATATAAATCATGACCCTAGGATGACCTTGACCTATTTTACGGCAAGGTCAACTTAGGTCGCCAATGCATTTGAATGGGAAAAAATGGTAAAATGCTATTTAATGGGTAAAACTTACATGGAATAGGCAAATGGACAGAAGATTAATGTTAATGGAAAATTTTAGCCCCTGGGGGGTTGTCTGCCCCTGCCCCGGGGCTATATACATGTATATGACCATAATATTCAAACATCTTCTTCTCTGAAACCGCTAGGCCAATCGAAACCAAACTTCATGTGGAGCATTCTTGGGAAGGGGGAATGAAAGTTTATATAAATGGTCAAGGTCACATGACCAAGATGGCCACCATGGCTATAAATAGCAAAAACGTTTGCAAATCTTCTTGTTCAGAACCAGAAGGCCTATGATTTTGAAACTTGGTGTGAAGCATCTGGGAATGGAGCTCTACAAAGTTGGTATAAATCATGACCCTGGGATGACCTTGACCTATTTTACGGCAAGGTCAACTTAGGTCTCCCATGCATTGGAATGGGAAC
The DNA here is from genome assembly GCA_964017185.1 of Rugalucina vietnamica. Taxonomy (NCBI): domain Eukaryota; kingdom Metazoa; phylum Mollusca; class Bivalvia; order Lucinida; family Lucinidae; genus Rugalucina; species Rugalucina vietnamica. Next base: position 33,856,025 of record OZ024869.1, on the reverse strand, counting down.
AAATAAGAAAATGTAATTAAATGGCAGAAAACTTGCTAGAAATGAGCAAATGGACAGAAGATTTATGTTTAAGAAAATATTTTGGGCCCAGGGGGTTGTCTGCCTCTGCCCCAGGGCTATATACATGTATATGACCATAATATTCAAACATCTTCTCTGAAACGCTAGGCCAATCAAAGCCAAACATTTTGTGGAGCATCCTTAGGAAGAGGGAATGAAAGTTTGTATAAATGGTCAAGGTCACATGACCAAGATGGCCACCATGGCTATAAATAGTAAAAACCTTTAAAAGTCTTCTTCTTCAGAACCAGAAGGCCTATGATTTTGAAACTTCTTATGAAGCATCTGGGAATGGAGCTCTACAAAGTTTATATAAATCATGACCCTGGGATGACCTTGACCTATTTTACGGCAAGGTCAACTTAGGTCTCCCATGCATTTGAATGGGAAATTATAGGAAAATGTCATGTAATGGCAGAAAACTTGCTAGAAATGAGCAAATGGACAGAAGATTTATGCTTATGAAATATTTTAGGCCCAGGGGTTGTCTGCCCCTGCCCCGGAGCTATATACATGTAGATGACCATAATATTCAAACAGCTTTTTCTCAGAAACTGCATAGCCAATCAAAGCCAAACTGTATGTGGAGCATCCTTAGGAAGAGGAAATGAAAGTTTATATAAATGGTCAAGGTCACATGACCAAAATGGCCACCATGGCTATAAATAGCAAAATTTTTTAAAAATCTTCTTCTTCAGAACCAGAAGGCCTATGATTTTGAAACTTGGCATGAAGCATTAAGGAACGTAGGTCTACAAAATTTATATAAATCATGACACTGGGATGACCTTGACCTATTTCACGGCAAGGTCAACTTAGATCGCCCTTGCATTTGAATGGAGAAAATTGTTAAAATGTCATTTGAAGGACAAAACTTGCAGTTAATTGGCAAATGGACTGAATTTTTATGGTTTGAAAAAGACATTGACTCCAGGAGGTTTTCTGGCACTGCCCTAGGGTTATATGTACATGCATTTTACCATTCTAGTCTAACAAGTTTATTGGTACATGTATATATCTCAGGTCTCAGGTGGGCGTTTACAGGACCATTGGTCCTCTGGTTCTTCCTTTTTCTACTGATTGAATAAGAGCATTTTGTCAGTTCTTGGTGAAAGAACTGTGCACTAAGTACTGATAACCTGCCTCTGGGAGGCTGTCCTAGCCCCGAGGTTATAAAACTTTTTCATGTTCAACTCAGCTGATACTAAAATTTATCCTGCTCATAAATGTTAAAATGCCAGCAGTTGTTGGCAGTTTAACATTCATGAACAGGATAAATTACAAATTTTTGAGTTTTGAACCTGAAGTTTCCACTGTTTTAACATTTATGCGCAGCTGAAATTTCATGCTCAGCTGAGCTGAGCTTGAAAAAAGTTATATAACCTCGGGCCTAGAAACAGTGTGGTAAGGGTAAATGACCATCCTTGTAAGACCCTAAATGTTGACTGGATGTTAAGCACCAATGCAAACATTTGAGCTGCCTCATGAGAAAACCAACAATGTGCATATGCAAAAACAAAGACGCAGATCAGCTTTGCGGTAACCGCGAAGCTGATCAGCGCCTTTGCTACACGGATAGTGCACTTCCTCTTCTTCTTAAATCCAAAATTTCAAGCTGTGCTTGTACAGCTGGGTTTGTGTCTGACCTGTTCGGAAATCACATTGTTGGTTTTCTCACGCACAGGCTCATTTCCCATTTCATTGATTTAGTGGATGTTCGCTTGTTTCAGGTCTAACATAGGCTTCCCCATTGTAGAGTGTAGTTCTAGTGGTGACTTCATTGTCACTAAACCGCCAGCCACTGGTGGTCTGGTGTCCCCGGCAACTGTCAGTGAGCAGCTACTGTACGAGATAGGAGATCCTACACAGTATATACTGCCTGATGTGGTCTGTGATTTCACTACTGTGGCTGTGTCTCAAGTTGATGGTAAGATAACATTACGAAACTTGCCCATGCAATAAACAGAGATTTTTTGAGCTTTAAAAATTGAAAATTTTCAGCTGAAAATTTTTGATATTTTTCTTAATTTTGCTCAAATCATAGATTGTGGGCACACGTCAGAACTGCCGCAGCGAGTACCCACAATCTATGTTTTTGAGCAAAAATAAGAAAAATAGGTATACCCCTGCATACCCCAGTTTTACTATATAAAAGTGGGGTTTAAGGGGGTATTCATTGCACAGACATGTTTTCCTGATGAACCTTGATGCAGGCCATGACAAATGAGCCTGTTTCTTTAGCCTGTCCTACTCAAACACTGTCACTAACAACTGGTAATCTGCTTCAGCAAGGCTTGCCCAGAATAGTGTGGTTAGATTACCCAACCATGCTCCATATGAACTGTTCCACCTTCATGGGCTGAAGGGCCGCCAATATGCGATATGTCAATAGTGATGTGCTTTTGTTGTGTATATTCTGAAATCAAGCTGCATAACAGATGCCTGTTAAGACAGTGGTTTAACGTCCCACTCAAAATTTAAAATGTGGGGATAGAAGCAACCCTTCATGGATATTAACCAGAGGAGTCAAACGCATCTTGCTCAGGGACCCAAATCTACACCAGTAGGGTTCAAACCCTGCTGAACATTTGTGTTTAAGTTTTTGGTTAAAGTTTTTGTAAGTCTATATCTCTTGACCATATTGATGGATTGAGTTGATACTTTGCATGATGCTAGATATTGCTCTGAAGTTTTACGCAGTACCATCATGACCCACCCTGGGTGACCTTGAGGTCAAGGTCACGGACTTAGAAATTTTGTGTTTAAGTTTTTGGTTAAAGTTTTTGTAAGTCTATATCTCTTGACCATATTGATGGATTGAGTTGATACTTTGCATGTTGCTAGATATTGCTCTGAAGTTTTACGCAGTACCATCATGACCCATCCTGGGTGCCTGGGTGACCTTGAGGTGAAGGTCATGGACTTAGAAATTTTGTGTTTAAGTTTTTGGTTAAAGTTTTTGTAAGTCTATATCTCTTGACCATATTGATGGATTGAGTTGATACTTTGCATGTTGCTAGATATTGGTCTGAAGTCTTATGCAGTACCATCATGACCCACTCGCGGTGACCTTGAGGTCAAGGTCACAGACTTAGAAATTTTGTGTTTAAGTTTTTTATGTAAGTTTTTGTAAGTCTATATATCTTGAACATGTTGATTGATCGAGTTAACTTTGCATGTTGGTAGATATTGGTCTGAAGTTTTATGCAGTACCATCATGACCTACCCTGGGGTGACCTTGAGGTCAAGTTCACAGACTTAGATATTTTGTGTTAAATTTTTTGGTTAAAGTCTAAATCTCTTGAACATGTTGATGGATAAATTTGATACTTGCATGTTGATAGATATTGGTCTCAGGTTTTATGCTGTACATCACAATTCACCTGGATGACCTTGAGGTCAGGGTCACGGACTTGGAAGTTTTGTGTTTAAGTTTTGGTTAATGTTTTTATAAGTATGTATCTCTTGAACATGTAGATTGATCAAGTTGATACTTTGCATTGGTCTGAAGTTTTATGTTGTACCATCATGACCCACCTGAGTGACCTTGAGGTCAAGGTCACGGGTCATAGATTATAACAGATGTAGTGACAAAGCACAAGTCAGGCGAGCTAGGCTGTCCTGCGACAGCTGTTATTTCAAGCTACAGGCCTCTGATTTAGACCTAAACAACATGTTTAAAAAATAGAAAAAATTATTTAATTTTCAATTCTTTCATAACAAACAATACATCACGAATGCTTTCGAATGTCATTTTGTTTAAGTAACGCTGACTATTTTGGACTTAAAACAAACATAAGTTTTCATTTTGAAGTGGACGACAAATTTTTCGACTCATTTAACAACCCTACCCCCTAACTTGAAAAGTCGAAAGAATTATTATTTATAAAAGTGTCAGATCCATATTTGTAGATTCAAACTTTTTCTTGTATTTTCACACAAGATAGAACTTGTTCGTATTTTTGAATGAAAGAATAAAAATATAGGGTAGTGTGCATATAAGAGAGAACCAACAACTTGAAAATTGCCATTTCAAGCCTTTTTTCTGCTGTTTTATTTCTTACACCCCATTTCATAAAACCACCCACAATTTTAAAACTAGCACACCAAAGAAAGAAATACTGATAAAGAAGACCTTTTATACATCTATATTTGCAAAAACAAAGTTGTGTAATATTCAAGTTTAATCTTCCATACCCCCTTAATTTTGCTAACACTTAAAATTTTCTAAAACGTTCCGGAAAATGGGGTGAAAAAATGAAGTTCCTCAGATTGACAATTTTCATGACTCGTTCAATGCATATCATCAATATGTATTCAAATATAAAATATTAGGAAAATATCTGCAACTGTTTATATTAAAGATATTCAATGAAATAAAAACCGGATGTTCCGAAATGTCAAATATTAGCAGCGAACATCCTTAATTTAAACTTGAAAGAGATAGGAGTGTGGTTGCCTAGTCGTAGAGTGTCAGACTCTGTATTGAGAAGGGTTTAAATCCCACTAGCACTGTGTTGTGTCCTTGAGCAAGACACAATAACATCCTTTAATATCAGTTAACACCCAGGAAACATTGGCTCTATCCCGACATGACTGTTGACTTGGACGTTAAGCTTCAGTTCAATTTAAAACCTGTATTTCAGATCAGGATGGTGAAGCTGTGTTGGTAACTGGTGCCAAAGGAAAACCACCGACTCCTAACTACAAAGTAAGACAATTCAACTTCTATAACAGATACACCCCCTTTCACTCAAGTGTGCCGTTTGAGCATTTAGGTCAATCAAGTTTTTGTGTAAATCAGGTAACTTTTTGTTCTATTTTAAAAATGAAACAGTGTCCCAGGTGCCAGGTGTCGTAAAATCTATTCAGCATTTATCTTTAGGTAATGATGTTACCTCTTCTGATATAAACATTGTAATTGTTTGGTTAAAGCATGTTTTGTTTTTTTTTCAAAATTCTTTGCACAACATATACAATGCATATTAAGAACACACATTTGAAATAGGATAGGGACAAAAGCAGAATTTTATCTACATGGCCAAAATTCCACATACTCATAGTAGTATGATAAAAATTTCACTTGAGTTTGCCATTTCAAAGGTCATTTAGTATGCAAATCAGCAGATCAATCAATCCAGATGTCTTTGTGGACAACATGAACAGAAACTCAGATGGTCTTCTTGCGTAATGCAAATGCTCAAACGGCAAACTCGAGTGAAAGGGGGTGTATCTGAATTTAGGAATATTTAATATTTTTCCAGTCAAACATGCTGCTAGGTAACAGTTCCAAAACAACTGATAAGCATATTTGTTGTTTGCATTGTACATGCATAAAGATAATGATGGGGTGATGATTGTAACATAGAGTAATGCCATAAAAAGATACAGACCAAATGCAAATATAAAAGACCTTGGTCAGTCTGATCAGGTACAGTCTGATAATCAGTGAAACACTTGTTTGACTTGTTTGGTAACACAACTTATATAAGATCATTACAATTGTTTTGCTAGCAACTTGTGTTGATCAGTAATAAGAATTATCAAGGGATGATTACAGTGAAACACGAAATTAAGATGAAAATCAAGAGGAACTGTACTACAATATGAGCCTGTGCATGAGAAAACCAACAATTTGGGTTTCCGACCAGGACCTACACAAACCAGGCTGTACAGTGTCAGCATAAAGCTAGAAGCTTGAAACTTTGGATATAAGTAGAAGAGGAACAGTACTATCCGTGTGGCGAAAACAAAGGCACTGATCAGCTGTGCAGTTACTGCATAGCTGATCTGCGTCTTTATTTTCGCATATGCAAATAGTTGGTTTTCTCATGTGAAGGCTCATATGTATCTACAGAAACAAAACCAGACCAAGATCAGCTGCATATTTGTTTTCAAATGTATGCAAAAATTAGGTTTTTATCACATGGCTAATTTATAGGTAAGCGCCACATATGCTGATGGCTACAGACTGACTGCTGTGGCGTGTGTAGGGGGTCCTAGGTCTAAAGACAAAGCTCTTAGAACAGCTGATGAAATTGTGAAAAGGTAAAACAAAGAAATTCAAGAGGAGCTACATCATGAGAAAACCAGATTTTTGCCTGTGCAAAAACTGCGCACCTGATCAGCGCTATTTTTCTTCACGGAAAGTATAATCCCACTTCTTGTTAAATCCCAAATTTCAAACATCTAACCTCATTCGGTGACAGTACAGGCTGATTTGTGTCGGACCATGTCTAAAGCCTGATGTCTAGTTTTCTCGCATTGCGGCTTTAACATTTCTTAAAAGAAAGAAATGAAAAAGAAGTATGAGCTCTGAAAAAATTAAGTGAAAATTTGAATTTACCTGTGATTTACGTGTGATCTTCTAGCATAAGGTGAAATTTATTTCAAGTGTTTGTTTTATGTTGAGATTCATTTGATGTTTACATCTGTATGGCACTTTCTTGTGTAGCAATATCTTGTCTTATGTTTATTTTCAAGCAACAATTTGAGCTGCCGCATGGGAAAACCAACAATTATCTGCATAGGCAAAAACAAAGGCGCAGATCAGCTTCGCAGTAACTGCGAAGCTGATCAGCGCCTTTGTTTTCACTCAATAGATAGTGCAATACCTCTTCTTCTTAAATCTGAAATTTCAAGGTTCTAGAATGCTCCTGAGATTGTACAGGCCAGTTTGTGTCAGACCTGGTCAAAAACCCAAATTGTTGGTTTTCTCACGCACTGGCTCATATTCTGTCTCATGTTTATTTTCAAGCAACAATTTACTAGTACTAGTTTCTTTTTTCTACTGTTAGATGTAGGCGGATTTTCAAGATGCTCAAGATGGAAGACTTCAGCAACATCAATATAGAAGTGTTGGGTTCAGAGCACAACTATGGTCCGATGACCAAACTACCTCAGGTATGATTGTGAGACTTCAGTAACATCAATATAGAAATGTTGGGTTCAGAACACAACTATGGCCCTATGACTAAACTACCTCAGGTATGGTTGTTAGAGTGTGCATTGTCTGTCCAAAATTGATTTCAATCAAAGTATTGACAAAAGAAACAAAGAATTGATTTCATCAAATATTACAAAGTACCAACCAAGACTGAAGAGTAAGATTATAAATAATTTGATCACCTAAGAAATGAAGATGCATTTGTATTTGTCATTCATTCATATCCTACCTGTTCAAGTGAGGTGTAGCTTAAGCCATGGTCCTATTCTTTTGATATAAGAATGTAGAAGCAAACACTTTTTTTCTATTTTTCAAGCATTGAATGTACATACAAACATGCACATTGTTTTCATTAATCAGACTGATTACGAGGTAGGGGAAGGATATTGATTTATCTATAAATTTATAGAGTTTCTATAAATTTATAGATCAGACTGGTAATCTGTTTGCAAAATGTTACTGAATGAAAACCGCATCCCGAACCATGTCCACATTTGTGTTTAGGGTCTACACCACGGAATGTCGCAAACAAAACAGCGCATCTTTTCTAATTCAGATTTAACTACGCATATGATTGATGTATGATAAGAAAGTATTACTAGCAGGCAAACAAAAAAAGATCTTTGATAAAACATTATTCAACAAAATCATAATAATTCAAATTACTATCCAAAGAATTGGCTTTTGATGCAGCCTTAAAGCAACATCTGCAGCAAAACTAAAGAAACTAGTCTGACCAATTCATTCCAGGTGGCATCAAACAATTCTGGCCATAAATACAGCTCTGGAAACATACATGGTCAAATACATGGTGCATTGTTTTCATTGCAGCTTCTGTAGCAAACTACACATCCCATGCAAAAACAAAGTGACATTCCATAGCGCAGGTCCTAGAAACAAAATTGATGTGGACAAGGTTTCGGGATGCGGTTTTCATTCAGTGACGTTTCGAAGACAGATTACTTGTTTGATCTATAAATTTATAGAACAGTTGTTCTATAAATTTATAGAACCTCTATAAGTTTATAGATACTCTATAAATCAATATCTTTCCCCCACCTGATTATGTAATCTCAAAAATACTTTAAGGGCAGCAGAGAAGCAGTGTTATGGTTGGCAGCACATCATAAGGATAAGAATGCTCTTGGAGTCTTGTCACGGGAAATAGCTCCTGCTGGAACTGGCATGGGTAGGTCGAATTTGAGCCTTAGGGTGAGAAAACCAACAATTTTTGTTTCTGACCAGGACCTGCACAATTTGGCCTGTACATTCACAGAAGCAGGCTAGAGGCTTGCAATTTTGGATTAAAGTAGAACAGGAATTGTACTATCTGTGCAGCAGAAACAAAGGTGCTGTTTAGCTGTGCGGTTACTGTACAGCGGATCTGTGCCTTTGTTTTCGCCGTTTTCTCATGTTGCTGCTAATTTAAGAATTATCAGAAGATCACAAAATTTCTGGTCACACATATGATATCCATGTTGTGACATCTATGTTTTTCAAGTTATAATGTATCATCCATGGCATTTATTCAACATGTGCTATAAATATGTATTTGGCATAACTATTTTTGTATTTGTAGACATTAAGACTAGAATTCTATCCATACTTCTTGTGATTTTATGTGTTTATGACTTGTTTGATGAAGTTCATAATTGACACAGCCATATCGTTTATGTTTGTATACTTTCAGCTCCTGGCTTGACAGGTATTGTAGGTGGCCGGCCTAAAGTGTAAGTTTATTATTATTACATGGTTATGATAGATGTCAAACGAAATAATGTTCAGTTAAGAATATCCTATAATTAAGATATTTTAAATGAACCTTAAACTATAACTTGCACACCAGTCAAATGAGCTGCATCAGGAGAAAGACAGATTTTTGCCTCTGTGTCAGACCTGGTTGGAAACCCCAAGGACCTGTCTTCTCTCATGTCGCAGCTCAAATATTGTAAAACTTTATTGCATATGAATGGAGTTCTTATAATAAAATAGTGAGGCCAACTGACAAAGGTTTTGAACACTAACAAACAACTGCTCAGGGCTATTCCAGTAAAACATAAGTACGGGGGGAAGAAGGCACTTTGAATTTTGACCCTCCACCTATAGAAGTGAATTTCATCTCGAATGAGCCACCTACAGAACCGTTCATTTCAATAAAACACCCTCCTACAGAAGCAAAATTTAATACGGATAGAAGTAAATTAAGAGGGAATTTGTTAGGAACAGAAGTAAATTTTTGTATTGCTGTTTTACGGAACTGTATTGTGTGATTTTTGTCAAAAGTCATTAAAATAATGTTCTCACTATAATAACAAAGATTGAATACCTATTTTTTTAAAATAGCGTAAGGCGACCAGTGATCGATCAGGGACCAGTGATCGATCAACTAGTGGTTATCGGCTATTAATTCTCAAAGGATACCTGAAGTAAATCTTATGCTAGTCTCAACTTCAAGCGCATTATATCACCTTACAAACACTTATCTAAATTTATTTGGAAAGCTTTTCTATCTTGAATTTTCTGACACTTTACAAAGAGGGGGTCTTAGTTGTGCTGCTTAAAAGTAGTGGTGATTGTTCAATAAATTCTTCAAGATGAAACAACCTGCATTCGTTCCGACTGGCTAATTTTTTTAACTTTACTGCATACTAAACAAATCTGATCCACATTCCAAATTGTATTGGATAACGCTGCGATTAATGGACGATTTCTGTGATTTTCGAGCTATTTTTTCAACAGTTTTCCATTGTTTCTATGGGCCTTTATGCTTTTTGACCACCTTATTTCGCTGCTTTATTTCTTTTAGCTCACTGAAAATTTTCAAACTGTGTTTGGTGGCTAGAGGTAAACAATAATGATTCTTTCTAAAAATGTATACATGCTTGCTTTGGGAGAGCCATACAATTACGTAAATCGCTATGTTTTGTGTCCAAACATCATTAAATTCATCATTGTGCCGCCATTTTAGCTTTCAACAGGTCTGTAATTGTGATTTCTGACCAAAATCCCGGTTCAAATGCCTTTTCTAGGCTTAAAATGCCAAAAAACAACCTAGATCGCTGACAATTTCCTGATTCAGTTTTTTTTGCACACGTCAACAGCGCGAACGTGATCGAGAGCACTCTCACCATTCTCGCGAGATCAGACGATACCTCATCTTGATCTCTCGCATTTGACGCTTTGAATTGTGGGATATAGCCGATTTTGGCTACAGTCGACACTCGAAGAAAGCTGGGGCATCCCGCATGAATTTCCCAGATCCCATTGGCCAACTGCGACAGGTCAGTGCGTGAAGCGCTACCTGTCAGCGACACAGGAAAAAATCGAAGTCGGATCGGGCGAACGAAAGGTTTTTAGTCTGTTTAATTTGCTTCTATGCATTGCATTGAACTTTACACCTTAGAACCGATTTTCAACACGAAAAAATACCCCACCTCCTATAGAATCAATTTTTCTCCAACTCCCACCACGTACAGAAGTATTTTAACCAACGAAGGACCCTACGATAGAAGTTTATTAAAGTGCCGTCTTCCCGGGGTACCTATGTTCAACTGGAATAGCCCTCATCCACATTTATAAATATTGACATTTAAATTTCATTTTTTTTTTTCCAGGTCCCCTGTATTGAAGTTGTTTTCATTTTTACATCCCAAGAATAATATGAAGGCGAGTTATGCTTTTGGTGTAAAAGTTCCTTTTTAGCTCACCTGAGCCGAAGGCTCACAGGTGAGCTTATAGTATACCCATGCTCCGCGTCCATCGTCATCCGTCTGTCCGTCGTCCACAATTTCAAAGATCTTCTCCTCTGAAACCGTTAGGTCAATCAGAGCTAAACTTCATGTGGAGCATCCTTAGGAAGGGGGAACGAAAGTTTGTATAAATGGTCCAGGTCACATGACCAAGATGGCCGCCATGGCTATAAATAGCAAATACCTTAAAAAATTTTCTTCTCCAGAACCAGAAGGCCTATGATTTTGAAACTTGACATGAAGTTTGCATAAATCATGACCCTGGGATGACCTTGACATATTTTACGGCAAGGTCAACATAGATTGCCCATGCATTTGATAAAATGTGATTTGAAGGGCAAAACTTGCGGGAAATGGGCAAATGGACAGAATATTTATGTTTATGAAAACATTTCATTGCCAGGGGTTGTCTGCCCCTGCCCTATATACATGTATATGACCATAACATTCAAAAATCTTCTTCTCTGAAACAGCTTGGCCAATCAAAGCCAAAATTTATGTGGAGCATTGTTAGGAAGGGGGAACCAAAGTTTGTATAAATGTTCAAGGCCACATGACCATGATGGCCACCATGGCTATAAATAGCAAAAACCTTTAAAAAATCTTCTTCTCCAGATCCAGAAGGCCTATGATTTTGAAACTTGGCATAAAGCATCAGGCAGTGGAGCTCTACAAAGTTTGTATAAATCATGACCCTGGGATGACCTTGACCTATTTTATGGCAAGGTCAACATAGGTCACCTTTGCTATTGAATGGGGAAAATTGTTAAAATGAGATTTGAAGGGCAAAACTTGCAGGAAATGGGTGAATGAACTGGAGATTTAAGATTCTGAAAAGACTTTGGACCCCATGGGTGGGTCTGCCCCTGCCCCGGGGCATTATACATGTATATAACCATAATATTCAAAGATCTTCTCTGAAACCACTTGGCCAATCAAAGTAATATTTTATAGGAAGCATCTATATGAAGGGAGAACCAATGTGATTATAAATAAACAGGTCACATGACCAAGATGGCTGCCATGCCGATATAAGGTAAAAATCCTTCAAAAATCTTCTTCGCATGAACTGCTGAACCTATTGCAATGAAAATTGATATGTAGCAATTACTACAATGTATGTGTAAATCATGATCCTGTGATGACCTTGACAAATTTTACGGCAAGGTCAACATAGGTCACATATGCAGAAAATTGTTAATATGACACTGAAGAGAAAAATGTCAGGGAAACAGGCAAGTGGACAGAATATTTATGAATTTGATAAAGAAATTTATCACAGCGGGTATTCTGACTCTGTCCTTAGGCCATATACATGTATATGACCTAGTATCTATCTCAGATCTCAGGTGAGCGTTTACAGGACCATTGGTCCTCTGGTTTTAAGTATAGACAAATACTTTTCAAAACTGAGTACATGTACCTACATGTAGTTCAGGGGTCCAGTTACTGGGCTCTACGGCGAAAAATATCGCCGAAAGTTGTGAGATTTCGCCTTATGTAACCTTGAAAGAGAAGTCGACTTCGCCCTATTTTTTTCAGATTTCAAAAGTTTACTTTCGATTTTGATCACAGTGATTCACTTGTTTGATTGTTTACAGCTCTCGAATAACGCCAGTTTTCGCCCACAGCGACACAGCTGATTGTCAAGTGACATTAAACAGATTAATCCCTATGCAATTATCGGATAATTGCCTCAATAAACAACACGTGCACCATTGATCATTATTTCACGCCGACATGTATAGGCAAGTGTCAGCCGATTCGTCACCAATTCTGATTGGCTAATTAGTGTCACGTGTCGAAAGCAACTTTGACAAGAGGCAGTTCAGAGGGCGGAGTCATAAATTATTGACTAGAAGACACGCTACTGTGATTTAATAACTGCAAATTATCTACTGTACGTTGGCCTTTGGCTTTGAACTAGATTTTGGGAGAAACGGTCGCCGTGAAACTGTTTAGTTTTTATGAGCAAAATATGTTACAACTATCTATTAGCCGCATTTTTAACATTCAATAGGCCTGTAATTGTGTTTCCTTGCAAAAATCCTGATTCAAATGCATTTTCCAGGCTTAAATTGCCAAAGAAACGCTGTATTTTTACGTTGAATTTTTGGCTGCCGTAAACGCTATTGTTGTATTATATTATCCTCCTTAAGTGGCACACCTCAAACTGGAGTCTTCTCCATAGAGACTTACTTACAGGGACTAGTATGAATAATGCCTCACCCATCACTGTATTTTCACTCAACTCATAGATATTGACCCCCCTCTGTCCTCTCCCCACCACCCACCCCCCTCGACAAAAAAAAAAAAAAAAAAAAAAAAAAAAAAATTAAAGATTTAATGGGTTACAAGAAAAAACACAACTGATAAAAATTTTACTTGGGCCACTGGAACTTAATTAAATCTTAGGAAATGAGTGTCCAGCACTGAAAGGGGCCATCGATCTTTATCAATGAGTAGTCAAAGTCACTTCTCTCTGATGTCTCAAACTTCTCCCTGTTTGGGCTGGAAGGAGAAGTCACTTCTCCCTGCTGTCATGGGCTAGCAGGACCCCTGGTAGTTTCTTGCAAAATGAGCAACAAACATCTGCCTAGCAGCACACGTTGATCTAAGTGCCATTGAGACGGAGATAAAAGCTTTCGTTGTTTTCAGCATAAGGCTGCAAGAAATCAAGCTTATGTTGTGAAAGTTTCTAATGAATAGACATTAAATCAGTTACCCCTAATTACCCTTATTTTCTGTATCAGATAGATATACATATGAATGGTGAGTGGGTAGAGACCTACACTCCACCCCCTGTAGCTACAGCAGAGCCCAGTCAGTCTTCCAGTAGTTCTACAGACACTGTTACTGAACTGGCAGGAGGGTCTAAGACCTACAGATTAGAGGACTTGGCTTATACCAGGAGTGGAGATAAAGGGAACAATGCAAATATTGGTAGGTCATGCTAGAAACTACTGTTGAACCTCATAATGCGCCTTATTATAATGCCCTTTTCAATATAACATGGCCATGTTATGGCTCCCAAAATGATCCTTTAATCATGTTTGTTGTAAGCAACTTCATTATAACACAGTACACTTATAACACTGTCCGATTCTGTGGACCCCAAAGGTAATGTTATAATGAGGTTTACCTGTAGAACGTATTTGTGGAGCAGAAAAAAATAAGGAAGTATTCAGTGTAATAGCTTACACTGTAACACATTGATGACAGATTTGCGAAAAATGAGTTACTGTTTACTCAGACAGAAAATAATGACAAAAGTGACAAATGCATGATTTAGAGATGTAAAAAATGCAATACATACTTGATTTCTGCCGAGTTCTAAGACATGGTTATTTTTAAAATATATTGAATTGTCATTTAATACAATGCTTGTTACTTAAATTGTTAGCCATTTTGAGTACCATTAAAAGATTTTCTTCTGATTTACGTCAGACCTAGTTAGACTCAAAGCCTTAAATATTAACTAAGCTCTTCTTTTTGAGGTGAATAGTTTGAATGTCACACATATTTCTGTCTTCTCTTACAGGTGTGATAGCTCGTCATCCTGCCATACTCCCCTACCTGAGACAGTATTTGACTGAGAGTGCCGTACAAACATATTTCTCACATTTCTTCACTGGTGAACTTGGACCTCAGGGTAAACTTGTTGAAAGGTGAGTGTTTCTGAGATAAAATGACCGCCACACAAGAAAGCCAACAATCTGCATATGCAAAAACAAAGACACAGGTCCGCTGTGCTGTTACTGCACAGCTGATCAGCACCTTTGTTTTTGCTGCTTCAAGATAGTACAATCTCTCTTCTCCTTAATACAAAACTTCAAGCTTCTAGCCATCTTCTATGGCTGTATAGGCCAATTTGTGTCAGACCCGGTAGAAAACCTAAACTGTTGGTCTTCTCAAGCAAAGGTTATTAATCCTCATATCCTCAGGTCCAGCATCTGTATGGGCAGCTCTGTTGATAGTTTTGGACTATTGTTTGAAAATTGCAGGTTAAGTTCCAGTAGTTGGTACATTCTTTCTCTAGTCAATTGCTGGTTAAACGATACAAAACTGACGACCAGGGGCCAGTTGTTCAAAATTAATGATGTTGTTAGATAAACATTCGTTAAAATTTCAAATGGCAATACATGTATTACAAATATTATTACGTTATTTTTTTTGTTGAAAAAATGTGCAAAGGATTCTCACATTTTATCTACAAAAAATAACAGTGTATTTGCTAATGTAGTTTTGAACAACTGGCCCCAGCTTACTACCAGGAAAAATTGTGGTCAGGGTACCTGGATATTCTGACATGACCTATATTTTTACTGTTGTACAATACCATTACATGTAAAAGCCATGGAACATGAATTTTTATGAATGACTGTGTTTCTGCTCTATTTTCTCCTTCTTTGTTACAGGTATGATGTACCAGGAATCAATGCAATGAACTTTGTTCTCTACAACTCACTAGGAGGTGGGGGAATAGCCTCCCTTCGTAGTGATCCACAGGTAACCAGAATACTGATAAATATACACATGGAAATAAGTTAGGGAACACCTACAATAATGTGACTACCAACTTTAGACTGTATATATCCTTCTTTGTAAGAATAATGAAGAATGTTTTGACAACTTGACATAATCTGTAGTATCAAAAATTGTTTCTATGTGAAAATGGTAAGCATCAAAGATAAACTGCGACGGACAGCGGCCATCTTTGATAAGAAATTTTTCGCTAGATTTGCGAAACGCGCTGATATTCTTTGCGATACCTTCATTCTGTGAACTCCTATTGTCATCAGTTTTCTTAAGTATCAAGCTGAGAAATTGCTTGTGGATTGGTTATCATTAATTCTTTATTTTCTGACCGACTTCCGGCGGTAGATCCATACTTTTCCGGGGGAAGTTTTGTTCTTTGGTTATACATTTTGCAGGTTGTAAACGTTGGGCCAGATATTCGATATGACCCTTTAGTAATTTAAACATGTGCATTCTGGTCACAGTGCCATAGGGGAATTATTCTTTTACTGCTTTATTTGCAAAACTTCCAAAAATTTTGCTTTCCATAGAAATCAATGCAAACTGCAGATTTTGTATGCTTAGTTGGTTTGGAGATGAAACGTGACTTTTTAGATCCTAAGTCGTTTATTCATTGAGAACGATCAGATGCAACATTCTATTCCTGTTTCACATTAAAACTTGAGTTTTGCGGAGTGCAGAAACAAAAAGGCATACTCGTTTTCAGTAAATGTGGAGTTATTCATACATGGCACATTGTGTCCTCCGTAGTACAAGGACAAAATGTTGTGAATGTCCCTAAATTGGCCTGTTGCTAGGCCAAGGTATGAAATACGTGATAAAAATTTCAGTTTCGCCAAAAATAGGAAAATGGATTGTTTCAAACTTTTCCCAGGAGCTAAAACTGTTCCCTAACTTATTTCCATGTGTATATTTCAAACTACTGACTTATTAAATGCAATTAAAAAAGCTGTTTTAAAAGTTTTGCATTTGTGTAATCTGGTCTTATAATTTTTGATGAATAAATAAATATGGTTAAACAAAGTCAAGCAAAGTCAAATTGTATGCATACAAACATACATTGTTCATTTGGCTCGTGCTTGCACATCATGCCTGTACAGCACTCCATAATCTATGTCTGCTGAGTTTGACTTCTAAGGAATAATACTAGTAAGAATGTGTATCAACAATTTGTGTCAATACATGTATGTAGATATTTCAAAATGAACTCTGCAAGTGTTTTGGTTCCATATGAATGGACCAGAAACTTGTGACAAAAAGGCCCAGAATTTGCATACTTGTGCATGTGTGCTCATTAAGCTACAATTTACTGTAATGTGTCATCAAGATCACATGTCCGTTTAATATATACCCCATTATACCTCACTTGAATACAGCAAACCTGGGGGTATGTAGGAGTATACCAATTTTTTCTTATTTTTGTTCCAAAACATAGATTGTGGGTACTTGTGATTGTGGGGCCTCGTTGAGGCGGTTCTAACATGTACTCACAATGTATGTTTTGAGCAAAAATAAGAAAAATATCTAAATATGTCTAATGAAATTTTTCAATTTTTAACAGCTGAAAAAAAATCTCTGTATATTGTATAGGCAAGTTTTTGTAATGTTTATCACTACAGGGTAAAGCCTATGGACAGATGTTGCTGGATTTTGAGATCAAGAACATGCCAGACATAACTGACTTGCTAAAGGGAAGCTGAGATGCGTCAGAGGAAGCCTGATTTGAAGCAATGTGAAAAAAGTAGTTACTGTGCAATGCAAAGCTGACCAGACTGATTCAGGCTTGTTCCATTTTGAGCAGGCGAACGATTCATGATGTAATACGGAAGTTGATACATACATGTAGCAGTGGAAGACCCAGTATGAGTAACTAAACTATACCTCATTAATCTGTGATATTCATGACAATCTTAATAAATGTAAGATTGACTTCTTTAGTTGATTGTATGATTTTCCATATAAATTGGACCGACTTACGATACACAGATGGGCTGGTGTTGCACGATCGTTATCATTTTCTTCATGTTTATATTTTCATTGCAATCACCTAAGATGAAAGTGACAGTTTAAATATTTTTCATTTCCCAATGAAAAACATTTCCAAGCCATGATCTAGGCCACACGTGCAGAGTGACATCAACGCAAATAGAAAATTAATGACCATCACATCATTCCCTTGACAGTCTGGTCATTGCCTTAGTACCTGCAAGAACAAATCAGGCCACATATGTTATGATTGAGCTGGAAGAATCTCAACATGATGATATCATTATTATTTTTTTTCAATAGGAGCCATGGAAGTTTTAACCAAATCCACCATGAATATTTATTGTCTTTGCACAGCCAAAACAAATGGAAATAGAGAAATAACAAAAGGCATTTTTTTTTTCTTTTTCAACATTTTCTGTAAAAGCCAAGCTTGCTTTGGTTTTGGAAAAAGATGTTTCCTTTTATTAAGTCTTTTCTACTTTTCCAAGGAGAACTGTATGTAGTTGGCACCTCATTGTCAAGTCTTCAGTTCTCTGTTTGTGGTTAAGTAGATTGTAAACGGCCACACTACGATTCTCTTTGTTACTGTAGATCTAATCAAACTGCTCCAGAATCTTGGGAACTGAAATTAGACAAAGACACTTATCTGTATGGACAATACCTTCAATTTTGATTTACTCTACTCAAAACTGACAATTTATTACTAGAAAACTGAACCAATGCAGTAGTAGTTAATACTTAATGAATAACGATAGCAAAACCCTCTGCTACTGGGTGTACAAGTATCATAAAAGTCTAGTAAAAAACCCAGGTAACATCAGTCACATCAATAATTTCATACGAGTGCTGCTACAGTTCCACATCTACATGCATACAAAATCAGTTCTTCTTCCAATCATGATCAAGCAGTTCAGGTTCCAAAATGGGCCGAGGCATTGTGTCAGGGTATAGGTTTGCTCATCAAAGGTTGGTAGTTTTCCCCAGTTCCCTCCATGCATGACGATATAACATCAAGAAAATAATAGATAAGGTATATGAGCCTTCTTTCTCATTGAAGTACATGTATAACAAATAAGGATCCTTCCCTGTATGATAACAGAGCCACCTCGTGGAAAAACCAACAATGTGGTTTCTCAACATGTCTGACACAAACCGGCCTGTACAGCTACAGAAGCAGGCTAGAAGCTTGAAATTTTAAAGTTGAGGAGGAATTGTATTATCCGAATAGTGAAAACAAAGGCGCTGATCAGCTTCCCGGTTACCGCGAAGCTGGTCTGCGCCTTTGTTTTCGCCTATACAGATTGTTTGTTTTCCCATGAGGCGGCTCAACATAACAATAATTAACATCAACATCATGTAAGTAATGTAGCCTACATGAGCTTTCTTTCTACTTGAAGTATAACAAATAAGATTAGGCCGCCCTCGTGGCCAAGTGGTTAAGAGCGCTGATATTTCATTACCACGCTTAACCATTCTATCATCTCACCGCTATGTCTGGTGTTGGTTTGAGACCCACACAGGGCACGTCAGAATCAGAATAGTTTACTGGTGAAACATCAAACTGACAATACCACACCAGGGGGATGGGGCTTGACCGGAGGGGATTAGTCCCGAGCTCTCACAAGAGAAGTAAATTTAGACACACAATCATCTGACAATTCAGCAGAGGAGATCAGAGAATCAGGGAGTTCATTCCAATCTCTTATGGTCTGGGGGAAGAAACTGTGTAAATAGGCATTTGTACTTGCTGAAGGTATCTGAAATGCCACGGAGTGTTGATTCCTACAACGTCTATTTTGGGGGATAAGGTCATCTGTGGGTATTTTTGCTCTCCATTTTAGACCTTTGTAAAGCAATATAATTCTATTATCCTTCCTTCTTTTCTGCAGGGATTCCCATTTTAGTTTTTTAAGGATGTCAGTCATACTACCTTTTTCATATGTATAGTTCCTAGTTACAAACCTAGCCGCACGCTTTTGCACTTTCTCCAAATCATCTATCAGACCATAATG
This sequence comes from Rugalucina vietnamica, assembly GCA_964017185.1. Taxonomy (NCBI): domain Eukaryota; kingdom Metazoa; phylum Mollusca; class Bivalvia; order Lucinida; family Lucinidae; genus Rugalucina; species Rugalucina vietnamica. Next base: position 33,836,730 of record OZ024869.1, on the reverse strand, counting down.
AGGGTCCCAAACTGAGCTACCATATTAAAGAATAGGTCTCACCAGACCTTTATAGGCAGCTTCTCTCACATCGTGGGGGCAAGAAAACAGATTTCGTCTCAAAAAACCAAGGGTCCTATTGGCTTTGGTGCACACATTGCTGATGTGAGTATTCCATTTTAAATCCTTAGTTATTGTTACACCAAGATATTTGATACTCTCAATATTTTCCAACACAGTACCCTCAAGCTTGTAAGAAGCCTGAATTTTACTAGTACGTTTATTCGTCAGCTGCATCATGTTGCACTTCACAGGTTGGAATCTCATACCACATTTCCTGGCCCAACTACCTAATCGATCAATATCCTTCTGAAGTTTCACTGTATCCTCCACGTTCTTAATTTCATGATAACAAACACAATCATCAGCAAAGAGTCTGATTTCCGATTCAATATCTGAGGTGATATCATTTATATGCAACGAAAACAACAAGGGGCCAAGAACGGTGCCCTGTGGGACACCAGATACAACAGGATCCCAGTCTGATTTAACACCATTAACCACAACTCTTTGTTGTCTATAACAAAGGAAGGCATCAATCCATTTAATTGTCTTCCCACCAATTCCATAACTGAACAATTTGCTTTTAAGGAGTTCATGCGGAGGAGTGTCAAAAGCTTTTTCAAAATCCAAGATAAATGTATCAACCTGACCTTGAATGTCTAAGATTTTTGCCTAGTCATCAATCACTGTAGCTAACTGGGTTTCACAACTATGAGATTTCCTGAATGCATGTTGCCTGTCTGACAAAAGCTTATGATGATCCAAATGAGACATGATATTAGAACACACTAGTATATGTTCCAGAAGTTTGCAGGGTACACATGTCAAGGAAACTGGACGATAGTTGCAAGCACGAGACCTGTCAGCCTTTTTGAACAGGGGACAAATGTTTGCTAAAGACCATTCTTTGGGGATTTCACCCGAGTCTATTGACTGTTGAAAAAGATGTGCAAAAACAGGACCTAGCTCAGATGCCAATTCCTTAAGGACGTGACTTGTGAGACAAGCCAAGTTCTGTTTGCGGGTGTACCAGGTGTTTTTTCTCGGGTGTTTTCCCCTTTTCGCCCCACATACAGATTGGCCTGCCTCATGTGAGCTGAAATACATGTAATCTTGAAATGGACGTTAAACTGAAAAAAAAAAAAAGATTAATTACAGGACAGCGCAGACTGGCGCAGTATTGAAGTCCTAAGACTGTTTTTAGCTTGGTTATGGTTTAAATGGCTCGGTCAAAATTTTTCAGTGCCACTTCTTACCACTAATAGTGGGAGTTAATGCGTCTTGCTCAAGGACATACCAAAGGGGTCTGAATTCAGGACCAATCGATTCAGGGTCTCACACTCAACCTGGCCACTGCACTCCCTCAAGGACTCTTCAGGCAAATATGAATATACATGTATCTTGATGTCTTTTACAACTATCCTAGTCTTAATAATATATTTTAAAAGAGCATCCACAAATCAGTTAACTTGTTTGTGTGTGTGCATGTTTTTTTACTGTGTACAGAGTCAATCGATTTCTGACCAAGCTGTTATCGGAATCAAGTTCAAAGATATATAGGGAAAGCAAAGGCAGATTATTTCTCAAATAAAATTGAAGAAAATAAAAATAATTCTAAAAACTTATGGCAACAGTTAAAATCCCTTGGATATAAAAATAAAAAAGATGATAACTCAAATATTGTTCTGACCATAAATGAGGACACTTGCCATGATCATAAGACAATTGCAGATTATTTTAACCATTTTTTTACCACTGTAGCATCTTGTACAAAAACTACCTGCTTGCTCAAAGGTATATGATTATAAATGTATATGATTATAAATCTGAAGCATTTAGGAATTTTTATAAGTCAAAAAATTCTGAGGGTAAGAAATTTGTCTTGAAACATGTAACAGAAGATTTTGTTTTTAAAGAATTAATGCACCTAAATACCTGTAAAAGTACAGGCTTAGATGGCATTCCAGCTAGGTTTTTAAAGGATGGGGCAGATTTTTTAAAATTACCTATTACTTGGATAATAAATTCATCAATTTCTGAAAATACTGTTCCAAGTGAGATGAAACTTGCCAGAGTTAAGCCACTTTATAAGAAGAATAGCAACTTGGAGGTTGGAAACTATAGACCAGTTAGTATTTTGAGCATAATTGTTTCTAAAATCTTGGAGAGAGCAGTTTATGTCCAATTGGAAAATTTTTTAGTTGATAATAATATTTTATATGATTATCAATCTGGTTTTAGAAGATCATACTCAACGGATACTTGTCTTATACATCTTTTGGACCACATAAAGGTCAATAATTCTTTAGGTTTGTATACTGGAATGATTTTGTTTGATTTGCAAAAAGCATTTGATACAGTGGACCATGTGATATTATACAATTAATGACTTTTGAGGCATTGAATATGATGCGATATCGACCCGAGAATACCAATATTGACCGAGGCGAAGCCAAGGTCAATATTGGTATTCTCGGGTCGATATCACATCATATCCAATGCCTCAAAAGTCATTAACTGTTTTATTATATAATTTTTGACAAAATGTCAAGCAATGAAAAGAAATCAACTGACACAGATATAGAATAAACATTTAACATTTAATTCAATACTAATGATATTGAATTTGCCTTAATTCTACAAATGGTACACAATATGTTGTCAACAAAGAAAACGTTAAAGTACCCCTTCCATCACAAGAAAATTGGACACACGATTATGCGCAGCGCTATGCGAAAGCGGAACCAGAACGTCAGCTCTAAATTTAGTAACTAATATAGACCTGCCAGCACGCACTAGCCAGTTAATATGACAATTTGAAGACTTGCCACGTGGGCACTTTGGGCCAATGAAAAGCGAGATTTTCAGTAGCTTATATATAATAATGTGCAATAAGTTAAAAACTATGGGTGTTGACTGCACAGATTGGTTCATATCATACCTTCAGAATAGGCATCAGATTGTCACAGTTGGTAAAGTTCAGTCTGACACAGCTTCTGTTGTCTGTGGGGTTCCCCAGGGAAGTATTCTGGGACCTCTTTTATTTTCATGTTATGTAAATGATATGATTATTAGTATAGACCCAGATTGTAAACTTTTGCTTTATGCAGATGACAGTACAATCCTGTTTTCCCATAAAGACGCTGCAGTTATTTCCAGTAAACTCGGTAAAGTTTTAGAGTCTTGTTCAGCTTGGCTTGTTGACAACAAGTTATCATTACATCTTGGAAAAACTGAATCAATCTTATTTGGCTCTAAAAGGAAACTTAAGAAGGTTGAAGAATACAAAGTTGTTTGTAATGGACATACTATTGAATCTACAAATCAAGTAAAATATCTTGGTCTTAATATTGATAATAGCTTGTCTGGAGAGACTATTGTTAACAATATTATTGGTAAAGTAAATTCAAGGCTCAAATTCCTCTATAGGCATAATGATTGCCTTAGCATGTCATCATGGAAAACATTGTCCTAAGCTCTAATGCTGTGTCATTTTGGTTATTCCTGTTCAGCCTGGTATTCTGGTTTGAGTAAACTTCTTAAAAGAAAGCTTCAAGTTGCCCAAAACAAAGTCATTAGATTTATAAAACAATTAGGACCCAGAGAAAGGATTACAAATGCAATATTGTCAGAGTTAAATTTAGTCAATGTTGACACAAGAGTGAAACAGCTCAAATTAAATCATGTACATAAAATAGTAAACAATAAATGTCCCTCATATATGAAAGACAACTTTGTCAGTATTAAGGATACTCACAGGTATCATACAAGAGCTAGTGAGCATAATTTTATTATTCCAAATTGTCAGGGCTCTATTTCTAATACATTCTATTACAGTGCTATAAAGGACTGGAATGGTTTACGTGATAGTATCAAAAGTATAAAAGACAACATAAAATTTAAGTTTGAAGTTAAAAAGTTCTTACAATCACAAAATGTATCTGAGGATCAAAATATATACATGTACTTTTAAATGTATCATTAGTGTCAGTTGACATAAAATATCTCAAGTCTGTTCATTACTTGCGCCTAGTCCATCCATTATCTAGTCTTTTCAATGCTGATATTGAATACAATTCATAATCTGTGATATATTTGTAATGTGATTTATGTTATGTGACGTGTTGTGATATGTCTAAAGCACTCTTTGAAATTCATTTTTTTAATTATCTGATATATTAATTTAATTTTTGAATATTTTTAACATGGATTTTCCAAATACCAAAGTCTTGACCGTTCCCAATCCCAAAGTGGACCCCATTGGAAATAAGCTCTCGAGCTTTTATGGGATATCCATGGGTTAAAGAACAAATCATAAATACAAAGTAAAAGTTCTAAATTGTTAGTTCATATATAAAATTTTAAATGTGATGATTTATAGATGATTATGTGATTTTCTAAAGTAGTGCTATGTCTCTTAAATAAAACTCATCATATTTTATTCATGATTATAGTCTTTGTATATGGGTGATCTTATAACCCGGATAAATCTTATCTTATGTGGAATTGTAATTTGCTCAAGACTACAACTGCGACTCGGCTGTGGGTCGAACCGGAGACAGGAGTCCTTAACTGAACCCCTTGTTCCCTGTGCCAGTAGGCTCCACGTTTACTTTGGCCATGGATAGATCAATGACAAGGAATTTATCAAGTCAATAAACAGTAAACTATGATAATAATAAAGGCAGTGGCTAGGGATACGGTACCGTATTTTTAACCTGTGGGCTAGGGATACGGTACCATATCCCTAACCTGGCGGCTAGAGATACGGTACCGTATCTGTAGCCTATATATCGGAAATGGCTAAAGGTACGGTATAGATTAAAAATCGATAATATAATATTTTCAGGTTAGTTCCTAAAAGGCTATAGGTACGGAAGACTAGAGACACAGACTTAAGAAAACAATGTTAATGTATAAAGTTGAGATTTCAATTTTATTTCTAACCCCGTGGAACGAAATATTTAATTGTTATATTTGAATGTGTGTTTGTGCAATATCACCATTATCTACAATTATTTGACCGACATCGAAGGATATATAGAGGATATTCAAGTTTTTGGAGTGAATATGAGTTTTATTTCTTTGAGTGAAGTGAAAATTTTTTATATTTCATGAGTGCCGAAGGCACGAATGAAATATATAATTTTTCACTTCACGAGATGAAATAAAAGTCATATTCACGACAAAAACTTGAATTTTCTTTTTATTATATGGCATGTAGTCATTGTAACGTTGCGCGCTAAAGCATATGACGTCAAAATCTTAAATTATGTCATTACGTCACGTCATTACGTCGCTATTGTGTGTGAACGTTCATTGCGTCAACAATAGCATAGATTATAAAATTTAGTTATGTATAAATTAGAAATGAAACGGTGGAATCGTAATTTGCGTATTCCCAAATCTTATATTTTCACATGTGAAAATATAACTTTTTTATATTTTCACATGTGAAAATATAACTTTTTCAAATATTGGTTATATTTAATACATATTTATCTATATTTCATCACTTGCCATATAATAAAAAAAGTTTCTAACGATGTGTGAAGATAATAACAAGATAATATTAGCCTCAATTAGATGCTTAACCATCAATACGATATCCGCACTTCAATGTGCGAACAACAAACAAAACAGTAATGAAGTGTTGATTTATTTTGTCCTACCGCTTAACCCCTGAAGTAAGACATTGGCATTGTTTAATTTGCCAATTATTATTCGGCGAATGCTTTTAACTTTTGTTATGGTTAAGTAAGAAACTGGAATCTAAAACAATTAAGCTTTTAATCAATTCTATCGCCGTACAATTTTAAAACATGCAGGCAAATCTTGATTCATACCGTCAGAATGGCTCGTATACTTCACATCGGACAAAAAGTTGAAAGCATTTGAAAGTGCTATTGAGCGCTATCAGAAGGCCTAAAGCGTTCAGTTCTGTAAGAGAGATAGAAGTGTAGAAAAGGCGCAAGTGCGTATTTCGTATAAGTTGAACGAAAGACTAAAATACTATGAGGTTACATTCAGGTGTATTCACGGCGTCACGGCGGCAAGAACTTCAAGTGTCCCCGTCTATCTATCAAGACACGGCGTAAATTTGAATTGCGGCTCTCCACGTCAGTGCATTTACTTGAAAATTTAAAACAAAGTAATTTGACATTTTCTAAGCCTTGCGCTTTCTAAATTAGAATTTGCAGTTGAAAAAATTGTCTATCAAACTCTTTCCATGATTTATGATATAATTTTACGCTTGGTTTACCCGTTTTCTTGTTCTCGTGATTGTTTTCGATTTTTTTTTTCTTTTTGCGTCAAAATGATTGAGATACATGTATGCTCCTTTATCTAAGGAGTTTTTCATTTAAAAAATTTACAAGCGATTTTCCATTAAAATCAAGTAATAAATTGCCTAGAATGCAATCGAAATATAACATTTTTATACCAGATCTAATGACCAAGACTAGCCAAACTGATACTCCAAAAATATGTTTGAAAAACATGCAAACCGCCTTTGTCTTGTACGTTTTTTAGTTGTTATATATATGCATAATTTCCCAAGTAATTAAAAACAACACCACTACTGTTAAGATTATTGTGCATGTGTAGAGCCTGCCCAACCATGAAACTGTGAAAAAAATAAGACACCCGTAAATGTTTATTTTTATGATTCATTAGGAAACTTGCAATGCTTCAACCTAAAACTCACCAGAAAATATTACATTATCGATTTTTGATCTATACCATACCTTTAGCCATTTCCGATATGAGCCGCATCGTGAGAAAACCGGATTTTTGCCTAGGCGAAAACAAAGGCACAGATCAGCTTCGCGGTAACCGCGAAGCTGATCAGCGCCTTTGTTTTCGCTACACGGATAGTACAATTCCTCTTCTACTTAAATCCGAAATTTCAAGCTTCTAGCTCTTTTCTGTGCTTGTACAGGCCGGTTTGTGTCAGACCTTGTCGGAAACCCCGAAGACCGGTTTTCTTGCGTCGCGGCTCATATATAGGCTACAGATACGGTACCGTATCTCTAGCCGCCAGGCTAGGGATACGGTACCGTATCCCTAGCCCACAGGCTAAAGATACAGTACCGTATCCCTAGCCACTGCCAATAATAAATTTGTCCACCGTGTCCGTAACCACAGGTGTTCGTCTGGTGTATCTGAACCTGAATAGTTTATGTGTCCATAAACATAATATTTCACTAAACGGCCGAATCTCTAATAGGCGAACTGAACATTTGCAAACATTCTTTTCACATATTAGAGATTAGAGAATTGTTTTAATGCATACAACTACGAACACCTGTGGTCCCACACATGATAACAAGCAGTTGTGACCGAAAACGTACGAGCTCTTAAGAAAGCACATGTCGCAACAAAGACTATAAAAGTTTGTCTGGCAAGTCGGCGTGCTTGTTTTTTCTCTTCCTCACTATTGGCACCAGGTTCTGGGGGCAAACGAAGCATTTTTATTCGATTTTCTAAAAGTCACAAATTATTAAGTTGATCAGTGTCGACAGAGAACTTAACCATGCGTGCTCCAAGCGCTGGAAAAGAACCCAATGTTCCGAAAACTGTTCAACAGGATTCGGGTCGTTTCTCTCCATTTATGGGTACCCGCCGTCGGCGCAGTAGGAAGAGGAGAGCTGCTACTTTCGTACGGGTTCGTGGTCCACTAGTGGCAAATAATTTTTCATAATTAAAGTTTTTTTTTTCGTTTGTTTTTTTTTTTTCAATTGAGGTTAAACTTCCCAGTAGACAATTTTCACCGTGTCCATTCGAAACGCACGAAAAGAGGTCGTAACGCATGATCGGCGGCATTTTCACGTATGATTGCGGTAGTTTCCTTCGGATTCGCCGCCATTTTTGGAGGAAACTTTAGCGGTAAGTTTTTACAAACTTTTATTTGAATTATTTAAATAGACCTTTCCAACGAACGATCTAACCTATCCGGATCTACATACATGCCTCTAATTGCCGAGTGTTCTACTGATGCATAGGCTTCGATAGGACTCGCAAACATTCGAGGAGATTATTGTTTTGCAAGTTCGGCCATACACGAAAATAACATTCGCCCAAAAACGTTTCGTACTTTTCTCATTTTCTTCAAAGTTTTGACTAACTGTTGGATGATTTTGCTTTTTGACATCACACTTTAACTTAAGAAGCCAATTCCTCATGATTTTTTCCCGAACAACCACGGGTTAAAACAAAATACGTCAAAATTAAAGTAACGCACGATAATACGGCAACCTGGTCTTTCGAACTTTGCAAGTATTTACAATGAATAACAAATTTTAAGGGGTAAAAGCAAGCCAAATGATCATTTGTTGTCAAGTCCCGTTGTAGTTTGAAGTAAGGTCCAGGTTACTTCATTTCCAGGTGTAATATTTTACTGAAGTTGCATTCCATCCCTTGTCCATAAACAGCATATAAAAGGGCTTCAACAATTTATGAATGTTGACTCTGTGCGACGTCTTATTTATTTTAACATTAATTAACATTCCATAGTTTAATCTTGAATAAAATACCGTATCATGTGCTTCTGGACTATGAGGGCAGCAAGGTCTGAGGTCGGTAGCCAATAGAACAAAAGCCAATCTTTGTAAGAGGCATGCGCGTAAATTTTGTTTGTCCTCTTTTTCGTCAATCTCTGTGTCAATCTTGATGAGATAAACATAGGTCATATTAACATAGTGTGTTCATGTGCCAGGTGCATGTGCGAGTTGGTTATGGACCCCTGGTCTAGAGCGCATTGCATAAATAGTCACGCCGCATATACGCTCAATCATCTTTGCATTATGTATATTCAACAAAAGTTAAGCTTTTCCAAGAGATGCTCGCAATCTCACATCGCTATCTTAAGTGTATGATCATGTGTCAACCATCATCAATAGCAGAATAGTCAAAGATCAGGAAAGGCTCGGGCAGATCTCTCGGCATGCGCGTATGGCCTACTGCAATTGCATGGTCCAATCAAGATGACCAGAAGTCGGTGGTCGTTTAACCACAAGTTGTAAATACTGTATTCTATTTATGCCCAAATAATAAAACAGTTTCAGATTTGTTTCAACGTTTCTTTCACGCAGCCAGGATGGTGTATTATAAGGGGGGGGGGGGGGGTACCACCTATACATACATGCTACAGCCTTATCTAGAAGTGTTATGCGGCGAGTCAACAGCGGCAATCGATTAAAAGAATTCACAATCGATAGTCAGTAAGTCAGTATATATAGTAAGAAAGAAAGAAAAGAGAAAAAAGACGATTTTCATGAAAACGAAAGTAGCACACTTCTGTGTAAATACTGATATATTGAGCAATGATTAAATCCCTCCCAAGTACAATTGATTGACTGATGGTTTAATTTGAGTTGAGTTTTTACAGGTTTTACTATTCGGATACCATTTGATTTATATCAGTCTTTTGATTGACTGCATTGCTGAAGCTTGAAATTACTGTACATATTTTATCTGTTCATTGCCAGTTTATTCAGGGTCACTGAGGAGAATTTATTACTCGAAACAGATCTGTCTGGCCCAACCTCTTCTTTTGAATTTTTGCATAGCTAAAGGGAACTCAATTTTAGATCATTATTGGTATTCATCATGGTATTTCCGTATCTACGGCACCGTAGAACATAACTATTTTTAGAGCTATTTATAGCAGTGCCGAGCCGAGCTGCAAGAGTCCTTTTGGTCACGGTATACGTGGTCATACACTGAAAAAAGTGCTGAGAGATCGCAAGCTTTTTTGAAAAGCTTATACTTGGCATATATTAGAGTCATGCTGTTTAGGTAGCAGGGGATAGTTTCGTACTGTGACCCCCTTCGATTTTTTTTTAACTATTTTACTACCTACTATTTTACTACTTGGCTTGGAAATGGCATTGCTGACTCTAGAAAAAGAAGTCTTATAATTGTTTATTGTCTTTTCCTGTTTGTAGAGTGTTATAATATAGTACCTCAACACGCGGATTTGTGCTCAAGAGCAGGTCCACACATTGTTGGACGGTTCAAGGTCATGTCGGCACCTCTAAATTTCTCTGTTACCGCCGTACTTGAAAAGGTGGTATAATTTCAAGACTGAATGCTGGAAAAGTATACTAGTCGTGACACCATTTACTTTCTACTTTTGAAATTGCCTTCTGTTGCTGTATAAATGTAAGGCGGTGTGAATGTCCAGGTGTTTGCAAGTAGCTCTCCACATTAGGGGCAACCTGTGTAGGGTCGGTCTGATTTTCGTACGGAAAATTGGAGAAAAAAACAATGAAAAACAACTTAGATTTGACATTAAACAACCCCCCCCCCCCAAAAAAAAAAAAAAAAAAAAAAAAAAAAAAAAAAAAAAAACAATGGACAACAAAGTATCCATTTAAATCTCCCTACCCCCAAGATAGCCATTTTTTCTGAAAACCCCAAAAATACCGAAATTCGAAATGTTGACTCAAAAAAAAAAAAAAAAAAAAAAAAAAAAAATAGGCCATGCCTATGTATAGAGATGGCGAAAATGTCAGAGTACCCACTCGGGGTCATTCCAGTAATTTATATGACTCGGTCAACATCAGAATATAGATAAATTGTAGAAAGGGAGGAGGTTTGTCCATATATTTGATTTAATCTCTCTGTAATTTATTACTGACAGTCTCAAAGTAATGGACTAACTATATGCTCAAACGGTAAGAGAGAGACCCTTGGTTCGTGCCCTGGTCGGGCCACATTCTTCTTCTGCTTCTTTGATAGCTATGCCAACAGAGCTACCGAGCAACATGGTCAGCAAATTACTGTTTTACAGCAAGGATTCAGCTTTGTACAATTGACGAGCACCAAACGTGTAAACTGGAGACAAATGAGCGTTTGGCTTGCTTTTCCCCCTTAAAATATGTTATTCATTGTAAATACTTGCAAAGTTCGAAAGACCAAGTTGCCGTATTATCGTGCGTTACTTTAATTTTGACGTATTTTGTTTTAATCCGTGGTTGTTCGGGAAAAAAATCATGAGAAATTGGCTTCTTAAGTTAAAGTGTGATGTCAAAAAGCAAAATCATCCAACAGTTAGTCAAAACTTTGAAGAAAATGAGAAAAGTACGAAACGTTTTTGGGCGAATGTTATTTTCGTGTATGGCCGAACTTGCAAAACAATAATCTCCTCGAATGTTTGCGAGTCCTATCGAAGCCTATGCATCAGTAGAACACTCGGCAATTAGAGGCATGTATGTAGATCCGGATAGGCTAGATCGTTCGTTGGAAAGGTCTATTTAAATAATTCAAATAAAAGTTTGTAAAAACTTACCGCTAAAGTTTCCTCCAAAAATGGCGGCGAATCCGAAGGAAACTACCGCAATCATACGTGAAAATGCCGCCGATCATGCGTTACGACCTCTTTTCATGCGTTTCGAATGGACACGGTGATTTTTCAGTCATATCAGGACAGAGCCCCGCTCCTTTCGTATTAACCATGCAGTACTTTAGCACCCCATGTGTAAGTCGAACCCAGGACCTCTCGATCGAGTCACAGGCTTTTCTCTAAAAGAATCTATAATGGGTTTATCATCTGAGGCTCTCTAAATGAGCCCGAGATTTCCATGTTGAGGCTTAAACTTCATATCTGATTATTTTTCTCTCCCATCTCTTAAACATTTTGACTCTAAGCTTTAAATGCTGTTCAGGCAACCGTTTTGTTTGGGCATGAAACTATGCAAATTGACCAGTGAAAAAATAAAACATGATTTTGTATTTGCACTCACCTCACAAAAATGTTAAATCAGTAATCTGTTTTGAGCATAAGATTCTCAGCAAAATTAAGTTTGCAGACTACAATTACTCTTGATAACTTCCTGAAATTAACACCTGCAAGGATATTTTTGGCTCTGACAGTAACACCCAGCCTATCACTCACTTCCTTATAAGGAATCAATCATAAGATCTACATTTCTTTTAGTCAAATATAGAAATAATTAGCATTTTGAGACAGCTGAAATCTACTAGTACAGGGATAGAAAAATCTCTGATATGCACACAAAGGGATATGCTTGTGTGATGGTTGCAAATACATTCTCAATCTCTTATGGCTTAAAGAGGGGTTGTTTGAAATTGTTATGGCTGCCTATGCCTTCATGTGCATGTATATAATAAACAACTAAAGAAGGGATATGAAAGTTAACAACCATATAACAAAACACCAAAACTTTCAAACTATATTTATTTTGTCTCTTTCATTTTCAGTTGTAAGAGTGGAGTGAATTTCAGGTGATTCATGCCATGAGAAAGCCTGTCCAAGGATTCTTACAACTTCTGGCTCAAATCGTGCTGTCCACTGATGTTTATAAGCTTCAATTTCAAATTCTGAAAGCCAGTTTTCCAATGACATGTAAACAAACACAGTCAGAATATCACATATAAAACTATAAAGATAACTGGAATATCTTTAGAAAGATAGACAACGCTACTGGCCAATAGACAAGCTCTTCAAACCTTGAGAAAATGATTTTTTATTACGATGATGAAAACTCAAAAGACCTACTTATGACTAACCTAACTTCTTTAATACAAAATATGATTTGAGGCTTAGAAGTTTGCCAAAAAGCTGTAGATGGTAATGCAATGAAAACAAAGATGCTGAAAACCTATGTGGTTATGTCTCAGGACACTTCCCTTATAGGAGGCATATTATGTGAAAACCTGCATTCAAGGTTTCAGACAGATGCTCAGTCTTGCACCTTAGTACAATCCCTCTTTTCCCTAATCCAAAATTTCAAACTTCTAGCCTTATTCTTTGACTGTACTGGTCAGGTTCTTTCAGACCTTGTCAGAAAACATGAAGGCTTGTTTTCTCAGGACGCGACCCATATGTTGATTAATAAATAGCTGAAGCATGTTGACTGTCAGACATTTGAATTCTGAAACTGTGTTCATCAAACAAAAATATTATACTGATCAGCATGTAAATAAAGGTAACTCTAAAGGCAAAGCAATTAAAATACAGAAAATATTTTAAATAGAAAATCATTGAATGTATTAATACTTTAAAACATACATGTAATTTGAAAAAAAAATGGAACAAAATTAACACAACATATTCTCAAACTACTTGCTAGAATGTATAAATCAAAATATTAGAATGAAACATGATCTGCAAGAACTTCATACATCTAGAATTATTTACAATTCGAAACAAATATTTCAAAATACAATTTCATTCCAAATGCCAGTATCAAGCATTTATATGCATGCTAACAGCTGCCAGGAAATTTGTTGTGATAGGATAAACTTTCACGCCAAATGCAAGCACTAATATGTGGTATACATATCCTTGTTTTACAAGTCAGTGTCTTGGAAATGAAATAATGCCTGCCACTGGTCAAAAAATTCTTTAATTGTTGGCAGACTGCCAAAAAAAATGTTGTGTTTCAAAACTACACAAATTACATCATTCTCATACAAGTATTTTATACAAATACATGTATATATTTGTTAAAGTATGGATTTTTTTAAACACTCCAAACACTTTCATCAAAATAGTGGTCTAACAAAATACTATTTGTTTACAACATTTGTAACAAAACTGTAACTGTGACAAGCAAATTACAGTCCATGAAATATGGTTTGAAGACAATAATTTTATGGAAACAAATACATAACGAAAACTTGCCCATGCAATAAACAGAGATTTTTAAGCTTAAAAAATTGAAAATTTTCATATTTTTCTTTTATTTTGCTCAAAACATAGATTGTGGGTTCTAACGAGTACCCACAATCTATGTTTTGAAGCAAAAATAAGAAAAATAGGTAAACCCCTGCAAACCCCAGTTTGACTATATAAAAGTTGGGTATGAGGGGGTTTATATTTCATGGACATGTTTTCCTGATGCTACAACCATAAAATGAAGGATTTCTATATCTGAATTAGCACTTGTTATAGTCTATACCCGTTCTACAACTTGAAATAACCAGCCAGAGATCCAACAGTGCCAAAGTCTTCTATTGCAATGTTTATGTAGTTAATGATGAATTATGAGATACTATACTATTGTGATGTCTACTCTTTGAATCGCTATCAAAAGGCCATTTTAAATCTTTATATCATCTTTGCCCAAACCAAGTCTTTGCCAAAATCAACTTGACGTCCACAACAATTGACAACCATGGTATTGTACAAAATTCAACCAATGATATTTGATGTACCAGTCATTTGTAACCACAGCCCCCCACCCCCAAAGGAGGACAGGGGATAGCCGTAGAAATGAGCAGGGTTTTGACCAAAGCTTTGACATGGCAGTGTGGGGGAAATAACCAGGGTTTGCTTTTATAGGCAAAAAGGACTGTGAAATGAAAAGATAGCAGACTGCGGGGGGAAAACAACAGTGGTTTTACCAAAGAGCAGTCCCCGCAGGGTGGGGCTTTTAGCGGGGATTTGCTGGACCAAGTCAAAAGTCCCCGTTATTCCCCGGGGGATGGGGGGGGGGGGAGTTACAAATGACTGGTGCACGACAGATACATACTCCTGATACTTGGGTAAACATGAGGTAGTCTTTAGCATGCAGATCTTCTGAAGAATAATGAATAGATATTACATTTCAAAATATAGCCTAAAATGAAGTAAGCCAAGTATGTACGAGATTCTAGGATGGTACAAGAGCATTCATTAGCTTTACCCTGTATAATGAGTTTCCATTGAGTACCCATATAATGTATTAAACAGAAAAATAGATGTGGCCTAGCAATGTGTAAGATCTTTTCATAGAAAAATAAGCAAAATAACTTTAACTCATTTAAGCCTGGCGTCCCTTTTATGGGACATAAACAGCATAGCCCCAGATGTGACGCCACAGAACGTGGCGATCCTTCTGGGGCTATTCTGTTTGCTTAGAGAAATTTCATTGAAAAATGGAATGAAATTTCAAAATCACTCCTGATGTCCCAAATAACTAGAAATGCGTGTTCGTAAAACACTATGCCCCCAACGGTATGCTTGCCCCTAAACTGGCAGTTTGTATGCACCATTTATTTCACAAAAGTTTCAAATTTTACAGAAAAGTGGAAAAATCAATCAAAATTTCAAAATTCCATATTTTTGTCAAAATTTTACAGAAAGTTCTCAAAAGTTGATCAGGTCATCTACTCCTCAGCCCCAACCAGTATGCCAAATATGAAAAAAACTAATAATAATTTCCTGAAGAAGCTGTCCGATTGCCTCTGTTTTGACCTTGATCCTGAAACAGAATGTAAGCTTTTTGCAGACAAGTTAGAAATGGAGTAAAAATAATAAAAAAAAAAGTAATTTTATCAACATTTGACGAAAAGTCCTCAAAAGTTTATCAGGTGATCTTCCTCTCAGCCCCAAACAGTATACCAAATATGAAGGCTCTCGCTCAAATACTTTTTGAGATATCTTCTACACATGATTTTCAAATTTTGATTTCAAAGGGACATAACTCCAAAAAGCGGCATAACTGAGACATGAAAAAAAAATACGGGTCTACTATTATTTCACCGTTCAAAAGTTTCAAATTTCGCCGAAAAGTGGAAAAATCAATCAAAATTTCAAAATTCCATATTTTTGTCAAAATTTGACAGAAAGTTCTCAAAAGTTGATCAGTTCATCTACTACTCAGCCCCAACAAGTATGCCAAATATGAAGGCTCTAGCTCAAATACTTTTTGAGATATCTTGCACACAAGATTTTCAAATTTGGTTTTCAAAGGGACATAATTCCAAAAAGGGGCATAATTAGGACATGAAAAAAAAAAATACGGATCAACTATTTTTTTCATGAGAAATCTGTACATGAAATTTCAAAACCCTAGCATTCACTGTTCAAAAGTTTCAAATTTCACAGAAAAGTGGAAAATTCCGATCAAAATTCCATATTTTTGTCAAAATTTGACAAAGTTCTCAAAAGTTGATCAGGTCATCTACTCCTCAGCCCCAACCAGTATGCCAAATATGAAGGCTCTAGCTCAAATACATTTTTAGATATCTTGCACACAAGATTTTCAAATTTGGTTTTCAAAGGGACATAATTCCAAAAAGGGGCATAATTCGGACATGAAAAAAAATACGGGTCAACAATTTTTTCATGAGAAATCTGTATATGAAATTTCAAAACCCTAGCATTCACCGTTCAAAAGTTTCAAATTTCACTGAAAAGTGGAAAAATCAATGAAAATTTCAAAATTCCATATTTTTGTCAAAATTTGACAGAAAGTTCTCAAAAGTTAATCAGGTCATCTACTCCTCAGCCCCAACCAGTATGCAAAATATGAAGGCTCTAGCTCAAATACTTTTTGAGATATCTTGCACACAAGATTTTCAAATTTTGTTTTCAAAGGGACATAACTCAGAAAAGGGGCATAACTCGGACATGAAAAAAAATACGGATCAACTATTTTTTCATGAGGAATACATATATGAAATTTCAAATCCCTAGCATGCACCATTCAGAAGTTAACAGATGCACACACACACACACACACACAGACAGACAGACAGACAGACAAGCCGAAAGCAATATGCCCTTCCAACTTTTTCAAAGTTGGGGGCATAATGAAAGTGGACTGACCCAGATGATAATGATGGGAAAATCCATTCGTCAAATATGGGTAAATGAAAACAAGCCCTCCTTGTTCTTGCTTTCCCTGTCTAATTGTCATGCAACCTAATGCCTTAATGTGCAGCTTGAGTATATCATCATTATTTGAGCCTTCGCATGAGAATACCAACAATTTGGGTCTCCCACCAGGTCCATCGCAAACGGGCCTGTACAGTCACAGAAGAAGACTAAAAGTATGAAAATTGGGATTTAAGGAGAGGACAAATTTTAATGTCTCTATAGCGAAAACAAAGGCGCTGATCAGCAGTGCAGTTACTGCACAGCTGATCTGCGTCCTTGTTTTTGCATATGCAGACTGTTGGTTTTCTGATGCGTTTTAGAAGCAGTCAATGTGTGGCTGGGTAAATTTATAGACTTTGGTCCTGTTGTGATCTTGCGCTGGTTTTGAGTCTCCAATCACATAGGAACGTGACTGAAGAGATATGAGACAGATTCTCCGTTGTGCGTTCTTCTTATTGCCTCGGCCATTATCATAGATATGTCCATACACTGAAAATAGAACAATCAATAATTCATGAGAAGCATGATTTTGCCAAGAGACCATTCACGGCATGTTTATTTTAGTTTCTTTTTACTGGCTTAACAGTAGAATTTCTCTCTGTTTGCTACATATGAAAAGTTGTATGTCGTTTGTCCAGCTGCATGATTGGTGTGTGTTAGATTAGTCTTTGAGTTTTTGGCATATCTGTAAAGGAAATTTACCAAATTATTAGAGAATTCTTGAATTTGTGAGTGTGTACTCATGCAGTCTATAAAACTATAGTAAGTCTATATTAGCAAGAACTTTAAACTTGCATGCAACCAATTTGTGACTAGTAGCAAAGAAATTACTATACCACCAATCCACCTTCCACCCCGACATGTCTGAAAAATTGTTGACTGGGACGTTAAGCCTCAATACAAACAAACCAATTCACCATTACCTGTATTTTAGGTGCTGATTTCATTCTCTCCTGCTGTGGTATGGTGTTGGTGACAACAACAGCCTCAAACATAGAGTTGTTGATACGAGATATAGCGGGACCTGACAGGATACCATGAGTACAGATAGAGTAAACCTTCAGCGCTCCTGCTTCCAGCAACCTGAATGAAAATGTTGAGGTCTTTAGCTTGGCAATTTCTCATAAAAGCAACAATTAAAGGCTTACACAAATAGCTCCATACAAGCCTTGCTCAACAGGAAGCTTTCAGACACTGTGAAAAAGTCATCAGTGTTTGCACAGATAATGCAAGAAAGTTATTAATAATAATGAAAGTGGGAGCTCAGATGGAAAGATCCAAGCTTCCCTGTGGTCTCCCCTTCTTTCACAAAAACTCTAGATCAATCTAGATATTAAATTCCAAATGATGGAGATAGTGCTTCAACTTATAAGAAGTTCGAGCTATGCAAATTGTGATTAAAATTTCACTTATCCTATAAACCCCTTGGTATGCTTAAGCTGAATGACTGTATTGTTCCTAACACCTACTTCTCTGCAGCATGACAGACAGTTCCACAAGTATCTGCCATGTCATCGACTAGAACAGCTATCTTATCCTTCACGTCCCCGACCAGAACCATGGAAGCCACCTCATTAGCCTTCTTTCTCTCCTTGTGGATTAGAGCAAAGTCAATATTCAGCCTGTCTGCTATAGAGGTCACTCTGGAAATACATTTATTAACTGGTGGAACAGTTTATCTTAAATGTGAGGTACATGTTCATATTTCACCCTCTACTTGATGCATAAAGTCAAACATTCTGATTTGAGAATGAGATTTTTGTTCACTTATGACTATAATGTATTTTGTTTGGAAGTCTTAGCTGATGCTTTATGTTCAAAGTGACTAGCTGAGCTCATGTCAGGACAATCAACTATTCCAGCCATGCTGTGCTTGGGAAAGCCTCCCAGACACAGATTACCAATTCTCAGTTCAATTTCTGTGACCATTAACTGACAAATGCACTTCCGGAAATAGCAAAAGGAAAGGAATGTCTAGTATAGAAGTATTCTTTACAAAAGAAATGCACAAATCAGAGTTCTATCTCGGATCTGCTACAATACCAAATAGACATCTTACAACCAAGTGATCTCAGTGATTTGTGCACAAAAAAGTTATATGAGCCGCATGAGAAAACCAGATTTTGCATAATATATGCAAAAACAAAGACAATGAGCCGTGCAGTAACTGCTTTTGTCAGCACTTTTGTTTTCACTATACAGAAAGGTTCTTAAATCCAAAATTTCAAAATCTTTCGAGACTGTAGAGCCCAGTTTGAGTGGGACCTAGGTCGGAATCCCCTAAGACTGATTTTCTCATGACGCCACTAATATATCCTCCATGACAAATCCTCCAAGAAATACACATGGATAGACCAAAAACAGGGTATCCCGGGATCAAATGTCCACTAAGTGTGCAGCTGATATGCATCTATCAATCCTAGATCTGAATTGTCATGCCACCAGCCACAATCTTTGAAGATACAGCCCGGTTTGTGTTGAACCAACCTGGAATCATAATGACAGGTCTAATGACACCTGTAGTGCAAATAACCTTTTAGCCCCACCAGCATCAGGAGACACTATACAGGCATTCCTCCATTCTTGTATATTGTCTTTAATCCACTTCAAGACAGCTGGTTCAGCGTACAAATTATCCACAGGAATGTCGAAGAAACCCTGAAACACTGCAGAAATAAGTTCTGCTGCAAAATAATGAACAGGTGAATGCATTGATGTAAATACTCTGATAATGCCATGTCTTGCCCTTAACAACTTGCTTTCCAAAGCATACTGTATCAGATCAATTTTTAACCCTGTGAAATATCCAAACCAGCACATAACCCAATATAGTGATACAGTGTAGTACATGTACAATGAATTTTCATTTATTATAATGGATGACCTTCCAATAAATTATGAAATGGCTATTTAAGTTGAGTAATAATTGTAACAACTCTCTGAAATATTTTCTTTGGTTCAATACTTGATATTTTAGATGTCATGTTGTTTTACCTGAATCTGTGAGGCATGGAGGTCCATGGTTATGATATGATCTGCACCTGCTGTAGACAACATATTGGCAACAAGCTTCGCTGAGATGGGGGCACGGCTCTGAAATATACATTACATAGTGATGATATGATCTGCCCCTGCTGAAGCATGTGGGCAAATAGCTCTACTGAGATGGGGGCACAACTCTGAAATATACATTACATAGAGATGATGTGATTTGCCCCTGCTGTAGACAACAGACTGGCAATAAGCTTGGCTGAGATTGGGGCATGACTCTGAAATATACATTACATAGAGATGATTTGATCTACCCCTGCTGTAGCATGTGGGCAAATAGCTCTACTGAGATGGGGGCTCGACTCTGAAATATACATTACAATTGTAGCTCTTTTAGTTCCTTTTAAGAGTAGAGCAATTCTAATATTAATAATTTTGTATTGAGGTTTAACATCCCAGTCAACAATATTTCGGTCATGTGGGGACCGAGCCACCACATCCTGGGTATGAACCAGTACTCTGGGGAGTTAGTGTCTACAGTCTTGTTCAAGGACACATGGTGCCATCAGTCGGGATCGAACCCAGGACCTCTTGATTTCTAGTCCGATGCTCTACAACTATGTCACAGCACTTGGGAAACTGGCTATTAAAGCCTCATCAGTGTACTGGTAGGAAAATAGTGTCATAGAATTATTCCATCGCATTGTATAAGTATTGGACATTTAAATAACATCAGAGATTTAGGAAAAGCATTTAATTCATTTCTACTCTTAAAAGAAGAGTAACTGTGTGAAAAGGGTCTACATTTTCTGTCATTCTGTACACATCAAACAAAGAAGTCAAATTATTACAACATATTGATAAAATCTGTGTCTCATTATATTTTGAACTTTAAAAATGTAAAATTGCCTTGTCACCTTATCCTTTTTATCTTGTCTAGCATAGGGGAAGCATGGAATAACAGCTGTAACTCGGCAAGCAGAGGCAATTTTACAGGCATTGATCATGATCAGTAACTCCATTAGCATATCATTCACCTCAGCACTACCAGTCTGAACAATGTATACATCCTCACCTCGAACTGACTCACCAATCTCAACACTACAACAAAGGAAAAGCATTAAGTATGAAATAAAAATAGAAAATATTCTGACAAGGCTTATTTTAGATGACTGTGACAGTAGTACTCTAACAAACAGCTTAGAATAGATTTCCAAACAAGATGTAACCTTTCAGATTCAGACATGTATGTTCACTCTTGTCAGGTCTATTTATCTCTCAAAGCTTGAAATGATTTAAATGAACTGAGTTTGCTTGTTCAATGTAGCGATAGCCACAGCTGCTGTTCCATTTAATATTTGGTATTCTCCTAACATAACATCAACCAATCAGCAAAGTTGTATCAACACTAGGGTAATCTGGAGAAGCCCTCAAAGTATTTATTCTTTGCTTCTAGACTCTAGAGGTCCCATGTTCGATCCTCAGCCAGGGCAGTGTTCATTGTGGCCTTGAGCAAGTCACATTTCCACAGCTCCTGTGGTAATGGTCAGACTAGGCACACAGTCACAAAAATATGGCACCGTTTTGAGTATGAAGATTCATTAAATAATTCATATTTTTCTGTGGAATGCAGGAAATATCAAACGTGTCTATAAATTGATAAGGTGAGACTACTGTAGAATAAGCCACGCAAAGTAGAAAACTGAAAATTGTTTTTCCAAATGAATTAGAACTGCGGGAGATGCACAAATTGAAGAGAACTTTACCAACACTGGTAAAATCTCTGCTGTTTTCTCCCCGCAGACTGCTACCTTTTCATTTCACGGCCTTTCACGATTATTTCAGCTCATAGTCACTTGAGATGGGCCAATCAGTAGGTGGGGCAAAAACGGGAGAATCCCTAGAAAAACACCTGACACACCCGCAAGCAGAACTTGGCTTGTCTCACATGTGACCAGAGTGGGGCTGGAACCCACACCAGACACAGCGGTGAGATGATAGAGTGATAAAGAAACAGCGCTTACCACCACGACCTTTTTTTGCCTATTTAAAGCTAACCCTGGATATTTCCCCCACACTGCCGTGGCAAAACTTTGGTCAAAGCCCGGCTCATTTCCACGGCTATTCCCCGCCATTCCCATGAGTTGGGGGCCGCGGTTACAAATGACTAGTGCATTAGAACCTGTCGACTATTAGTGCACAAATTGAAGAGAACTTTACCAACATTCTCCATTGCTAAACTTTTTTGTCAGCACTTTCCCAGGCTCTATCCCGAGGCGATCACAAATTTTCTGTGTGAGATCAGTGTGAGAACTGCCACTGAACACTTTGATATTTGGCATTTTGTCCTGAGTTTTCTCTGACGAAGTAATTTCTTCTCGTGCGACGTCCATACACTGGTTAAACGAGTTACCGAAAATGGAGTCCGTGGAAACACCCCGGTCTCACTAAAAAGCGTGGACGCGGTCAACTCCATACTCCCCAACCGTTGCTCTCCGGGCCTGGTCTTGAGTAAACAGGGCATCGGGTCACCTTGGTCTGTTTACTTACTGTCGTTGAGGCCTTGTATAGTCTCTCAACTCTTGGGTTTATTTTTTGTAGAATGTAATAAAATTGCATTAATTATGTTAACCTCTTTATTTGAATTGTAAACATACGAGATCCAGATCCAGTTCTATCTGGTGTCCTGCAAGCCGGATCGGTCTCAGGACCCGTCCTATTTCTGAGGCCCTCCCAGGGGTTTTGGGGATTCAGGGAGAAGGGCTATTTATTTTCAGGGATTTGGGGAGAAGGGTCATTTATTTTCAGGGATTTGGGGAGAAAGCATAACTTTTATGAGTTTTAGGGAGCGGGGGGCTGAGGAAAAACATTTAGGGAGCTGGGGAGAAAGGTCATTTTTCTTTCAGGGAGCAGGGAGCAAAGACCCCCCCCCCTGGGGGCTCATTTCTTATTTTCATTAGCCAACTTCCGAATAATATCAGGTCATCGAAGTTGAATAGTCTAATGAAAAAAGCTGTGGAACTTGAACACTCGCATATTTTAATCTGCGGTGATTTTAACTACAAAGAGATAAACTGGCATAACCTAGACACTACAGTCAACATTGAACACGATACTTCCATTTTTCTTGAAAATATTCGAGATACATACTTAACTAAGCATGTAACCAAAGCAACAAGGTATAGGGAGAATCAGCAGGACAGTTGCTTAGATCTAATATTCACAAACTAGGACTTAATAATTGACAATTTGCAAGGGGTGCCAGTGATCACCTTGTGTTAGTTTTTGACTTTATTTGTTACATTCCTCCGGATATTCAGGGTCCTCCGAGGCGAAATTTTTTAAGGGCGACTATGAAGCTATGAGGGAGGTTCTTCTTGAGTCGACGTGGGATTTTGACATTATGGAGTCAATTGATGACATTTGGAACATGATAAGTGATAGATTATGTCAGATTATAACAGACTTTGTACCTGAGTCATTGCGTATTCATTCGTATAAGCAATCTTGGGTGAACAAAGACACAGCTGAAGCAATTGATAGAAAGAGAAGAGCTTGGACAAAGTTGAGAAACTGTAATAGCACTGAAAACTGTGATAACTACCAAAGTAAACGTAATATGTGCACTAATGTTATTAGAACGGCGAAGCAGCAGTATGAAAAAAGCATTTGTTTAAATATCAAAGACAAGCCAAAAGTATTCTGGAGTTATATAAAGTCAAAAAGTAAAACCAGGGATAAGGCAGGAGGATGGTTCATTGACAGTTAATAACAAAGAAAAAGCTGGTGTACTGAACAAATTCTTTTCGAGCGTTTTTACTCGCGAGAACAAAAGTAATGTACCTTTTCTGCCAGTTAGACAGTTTGATCATGCTTTGGACTATATTATCGTGACGCCTGAAGAAGTGTTTAAAAAACTGAGCAACCTGAACCCCTCAAAAGCAGCTGGCCCTGACGGTATCCACTGTAAATTTCTTTAGGAGCTTCGTGACATTCTCTGTGAACCATTGGCTAGTTTCTTCAATAGGTCATTGCAAGCCGGGGAAGTACCAACTCAGTGGCGTCAAGCTCATGTGTCACCCATATTTAAAAAAGGAGATAAGAAACAAGCGGAGAATTATCGTCCTGTTAGTCTCACGTGTGTAGTCTGCAAAGTCTTGGAATCTATTGTCAGAAACAAGCTTATGTTTCATATGGAATCCAACAACCTGTTTTCAAAGGACCAGTTTGGTTTTAGAAGTGGTTACTCATGTGTCACTCAATTATTACATGTCCTTGAAGAATGGTCGCAAGCTCTTGATTCGCAACAAAGTATTGACGTTATTTACCTCGATTTTCGTAAAGCTTTTGACACTGTGGCCCATGCGCGTTTAGCAAATAAACTTTATGCACACGGAATAATAGGTAACTTACTGAACTGGATGAAAAGTTTCTTGAAAGACAGAAAGCAGAAAGTAATTATAAATGGTGAAGAATCGGCGTGGGCGGATGTACTCTCCGGAATTCCTCAGGGTAGCGTACTGGGACCTGCCTTGTTTTTTATATTTATAAACGATCTTCCAGATTCAATTGCTAACTTCGTGAAAATCTTTGCGGACGACACAAAAGTTTACTCCACAATAAGCACCATAAGTGACAGTGACTGTAATAAACTTCATGCGCGGATCCAGAAATTTTCATGAGAGGGGGTCCAACGAAAATGGTAATTTTTTGTCACAGACGAGGGGGGTCCAACCCCCCAAAAATCCCGAAATTACCTTTTTTTAGGTACAATTTTCAAATTCCAGGGGGGGTCCGGACCCCCGGTCCCCCCCCCCTCTGGATCCGCGCATGAACTTCAAGGGGACTTGATTCAGTCTTCAAATTGGTCAGATATCTGGGAATTACGGTTCAATGCAAAGAAGTGTAAAGTAAATCTTTACATATCGGTAAAGACAATCCACGACACTTGTATTTCATGTATGAATCTGGTGAACAAATACCCATTGAACAAGTTGACAGTGAAAAGGACTTAGGAGTAACTTTCGAGAATACACTAAGATTTGACAATCATATCCCTGAGATAAAGATACATCTTTATCTCAGCATATCCTAAACTGTGTCAACAAGGCCAACAGAATGCTCGGATTGATTAAACGTACATTCACATGTATGGATAAGGAGATGTTTCTTCCTCTTTTCAAGTCGCTAATCCGACCGCACTTAGAATACGCTACAGTTGTGTGGTCGCCATTTCTGAAAAAGGACATATTCCTTATCGAGAATGTGAAACATAGAGCAACGAAAATAGTAAAATCAATATGTAGGATGAGTTATGAGGACAGGTTGAAATATCTAGGATTACCCACACTGAAATACAGACGTGATCGTTATGATGTAATTCAAGTTAAGATCATGCATGGTATCAATAAATTGGATGTGAACACCTTTTTCAAGATGTCAACGGATACGCGGACCAGAGGACATAACTTCAAGATCGCTAAACAACACAACAGAACTAGGCAAAGGGCTAATGTGTTTTCACAACCTGTAATCAATCCTTGGAATTCTCTACCTAAGGAATGTGTCAACAGTGAAACTCTCAACAAGTTAAAGTCATCTCTTAACGACGCCTGGAAGGATCACACAGAGAAATTCAGCTTTGTGTAATTTTGATATTTGCGCACCCCGGCAAACAAGTTTTAATGATTTTAACCAAGAAGATTGATCGGCTGCTGTGATGGACCTCTACAAGCAGTATTGCTTAAAATAAGGTCTCGGGAACCGTAAGAACCGTAAGTTATCTATTCGCCTATTTGCCGATGATTGTGTACGGAATATCATGTCACCATTGGGTTGACAGATTTTGCAAGAAGACCTGAATAGTTTGGCCCAATGGGAAATGGATTGGCAAATGAATTTTTAACTTTAGCAAATGTCATTCAGTGAGGAAGACCTCGTTACGCCCAAGCAATCAAATATAGTTCAATACACACTGCATCAGCAAATATTAAGACATGTTCAGTCCGATAAATTCCCAGGGTTAACTATCACTGGCAATCTAGATTTGGGTCAACATATTTTTGAAATGACTTGCAATGCAACTAACTAAGCATTTGGGTTTTCTTCGGCGCAGTTTGGCAATGGCACCTAGGCATACTAGGGAGTCGCATACAAAACGTTGGTTCGACCTCAGCTTGAGTTTGAAGCTCATATTTGGAATCCATATAATGACACTCACATTTGCATGGTAGGGAAGGTGCAGAGGACTGCAGGCGACGGATACACACCAGTAACGTCGGTGATATGCAAGACGAATTTGAGTGACCATTTCTGGAGACCAGAAGAGAGCGGCCCTCCTTAGTAACCTTCTTTCATAAAATACAGTCCGGCACAGTGTCTCTTGATGAAGACAAATAGCTGACCCCCGCATCACTAGGACCAAGCCCATTTCCAGATGTCCCAGCTTTCAAGATTGGCACAGAGGGGGTAAAAAAACTACTTCAGGGACTGAAACCCCATAAAGCCTCGGGTCCGGACAACATACCAACCAGGTTCCTCAAAGAAGCTGCAAGTGAATTAGCTCCTGCACTAGGATTGGTCTGTACAGCCTCTCTGACCCAGTTTTGTGTCCCTGACGACTGGAAAACGGCTGATGTAACCCCAATGTTCAAGAAGGGCGACCGCAGCACACCATCCAATTACAGGCCAATTTCGCTTACAGCTGTTTGTTGCAAGGTGATGGAGCACATCCTACATAGCCAAGTAATGCAGCACCTTGACCTCCACAACATACTCTCAGATCAACAGCACGGTTTCCGCAAAAAAAAAAAAAAAAAAAAAAAAAAAAAAAAAAACGCTCATGTGAAAGTCAGCTCATCTTGACTATCCAGGATCTAGCAGTGCTGCTGGACTTCAGCAAGGCATTTGACAAAGTGCCTCACCAGCGCCTTTTGCTGAAGCTCCAGCACTATGGGCTAAGAGGGCAACTTCATTCATGGATAGAGAGCTTCTTAACCGGCAGAAGTCAGAAGGTCCTCGTGGAAGGAAAGTCCTCGTCATCTGTTCCTGTAGTATCCGGAGTCCCCCAAGGCAGTGTCCTCGGTCCTATGCTATTGCTCCTATACATCAATGACCTTCCGGAGAAAGTTCTATCTACCACCAGGCTTTTCGCAGACGACAGCCTCCTCTATAGAAGGATTAAGACTGAAAAAAAATCGCCGCATACTGCAGGAAGACCTCTTACGTCTGGAAGCCCGGGAAAGAGACTGACAGATGTCCTTTAATCCTATAAAATGTGAGGTCATCAGAATCAGCAATGGAAGGAAACTGATAACTGGCTCCTATACTATTCATGGACACCAGCTTGCCCAAGTCAAGTCCTGGAAGTACCTTGGCGTCACCCTCACAGAGAATCTCTCGTGGAATGCCCATGTAGATCAAGTCACAAAGAAAGCCAATAATAGTCTAGCTTTCCTGAGAAGAAATCCGTCAAGCTGCCCAAGACACATCAAAGCGAAGAGCTACCAGACAATGGTTCGACCGGTCGTTTAGTACGCTTCCTCAGCTTGGGATCCCCACACGGACCGAAACACCAAAATGTTGGAAGCAGTACAGCGACGAGCTGCCAGATTTGTGACTGGGGATTATCGCACTACAAGCAGTGTCTCTGACATGATCTCCAACTTGGGATGGGAAACTCTGCAGCATAGACGCACAGAGGCAAAACTGGTGATGATGTACAGGATGATTCAGATCTATATCTTGTAAATAGTTTTAATGGTCCACCCCAAATGTTTTCTTTTCCCTTGACTAAATTCTAAATTTAGCCACCCACCCCACACCTGAGGTGATGATCAGAAATTGATCGACTCAGTATCAGAAGATAGATAGGCCGATTATGGTGTAGACCATTCCATATCTTCAATAAAATAGTCTTATGACTAGCTAAGATTATGGTGTGGAAAAAAAATATTGTCGCCAGAAACAGTGGGATGCGATTCCTTTGATTTTAGCGCATGATCAACTTGACTTCCGGAAATGAGTCTGTGGTCAAGATTTTTCTGTTTTGAGACATAAACAACGTAATTTATCACTATTTAACAATGGCCAATATAGCTGAACAAAGAATAAGGAGAGAATTTAAAGAAGTGGTGAAAAGTGAAGAGGTAGGCCTGATATAATTGTGGGAACAGAAACATGGTTAACCCCAGATATCTTTGATGCTGAGCTCTTCCCACCTGAACTAGGATATACCATCTATAGGCGTGACCGTGTCAATCAGAGGGGGGGGTGGGGTGATAATTCTTGTCAACTCAGCCCTCCTTTCTGAAAGCAGACCAGATTTCCAAACCAACTGTGAAAACCTCTGGGTACAGCTGAATCTTGCTGGCTCAAGATCATTGCTTATTGGAGCCTACTACAAACCACATACAGCGTGTACAGAAAGGATAGAACCTTACATGGTGGTGGTGTTATGCTTCTTGTACACAAGGACATCCCACACATGCCCCTCACAGAATTGGACAATGACTCAGAGTCAGTTTGGGTCAAACTTTTTGTAAATAAGAAAACTCACTTGTGGCTAGCTGGTATCGACCACCTGTCGATGGTCATTTACCAGTATCGGACAATGGAAATGACTTATTGAATTCACTGGAAAAGTTTGACAATTTATTTAGAGAACAGCTTGACAAAATCAAAAATATTAATAAAGGCAACAAACCCCCCTTAATTCATGTTTTAGGTGATTTTAACTTTAGAGATATTGTATGGCCGGACAGACTCAGCAAATCTGGGTCATCATTGAGTCAGACGGAGGGTCAGATTTTGATAGATATCATGAATGACCATGGTTTGGAACAATTAGTCAATTTCCCCACCAGAGAAAGAAATACTTTGGACTTAATTTTGACCTCTCTTCCTGGTCAGTTTGTAGACATTCATTCCCCGGATAAGCTCAGTGATCATGACATTGTTTCTGGCACATTGAAAATTGCTATCCCCCCTATAAAGAAACCTAGGAGAAAAGTGTATCGTTATCAGAAAGGTGATTATGAATCTATGAGAGCAGAAACACTTAAATTTGCAAAGGAAAGATACTTCAACGGTTACTCAGATACTCGGTCGGTCCAGGAAAATTTCAGTCTCATTACATCGTTTATTCAGGAATCGGCAGATAAACATATCCCCTCAAAAACTAGTCGCTCAGTTTCCTCTGTCCCTTGGATAACACCTGAAATAAGAAGGAAGATTCGCAGAAAAAATGCAACTCATGCAAAAGCTAAAAAGACTGGTAGTGCAAAATTTAGATCTAAATTTGAATCTTTACGGAAAGAGATCAAAGCTGATATCAGGAAGCAGCATGATCTTTATGTGAACAACTTGGTAGGAGATGTTAAGGCTAATCCTAGAGATTTTTACAGGTACATAAACAGTCAGAAAAAAGATACCCAAGGTATTCCCCCGTTGAAAAAGAGAAATGGAAGTGGAATAGCTCAATCTGAATTTGAGAAGGCGGAAGAATTTAATGGTCAGTTCTCGGATGTTTTCACTAAACGTGAATACAAACAGGTCCCTCTTATGGATAGATCTGCCCCATTCATGCATGATATTGTGGTCACAAAGGAAGGGGTGACCAAACTTCTCAAAGGTCTAAACCCGTCTAAAGCCTTAGGGCCTGATGAGCTTCATCCCAGAGTCCTAAAGGAACTGGCTATGGAATTAGGACCGGTATTCGCCCATCTCTTCCAGCAGTCAATTGATACAGGTGAAATTCCTAAAGAATGGCCTCTTGCTAATATTTGCCCCCCTGTTTAAGAAGGGTGACAGGTCACTTGCCCGCAATTACCGCCCTGTTTCTTTGACATGCATTCCTTGTAAGCTTCTTGAACATATTGTATGCTCAAATATTATGGCCCATCTTGATGAACATGAACTCCTGTCGGACAGGCAACACGCATTTAGGAAATGGCATAGCTGTGAAACTCAGTTGACTACAGTGATAAATGACTGGGCCAAAATCTTAGACAAAAAAGGCCAGGTCGACACTTTTATACTCGATTTTGAAAAGGCTTTCGATACTCCTCCCCATGAACTCCTTAAAAGCAAATTGTTCAGCTATGGAATAGGTGGAACAACATTGAATTGGATAAATGCTTTCCTTTGTTTCAGACAACAAAGGGTAGTGGTTAATGGTATTAAATCGGATTGGGCTCCAGTTGTGTCGGGTGTCCCTCAGGGCACCGTTCTCGGCCCCTTGCTGTTTTCCTTGTATATAAATGACATCTCAGCAGACATCGAGTCTGAAATAAGACTCTTTGCTGATGATTGTGTTTGCTATCGTGAAATCAAGAATGAAGAGGATACATTGAAACTTCAAAGAGACATTGATCGCCTAGGCAGTTGGGCTAGAAAATGGGGAATGAGATTTCAACCCGTCAAATGCAACATGATGCAGCTGACAAATAAACGGTCTAGTAAGATACAGGCTAACTACACCCTTGAGGGCACTTTACTGGAAAACGTTGAAAGCATAAAATACCTGGGTGTAACTATCACAAATGATTTGAAATGGAATACTCATATTTCCAATGTTTGTACAAAGGCTAACAGAACTCTCGGATTCTTGAGGAGAAATTTGTATTCTTGTCCCCCAGATGTGAAAGAAGCAGCTTATAAAGGACTGGTGCGGCCGGTCTTGGAATATGGAAGCTCAGTTTGGGACCCTCACACTCATGGCCTCCAGGAAGAACTGGAAAAGGTCCAAAATCGTGCGGCAAGGTTTGTGACGGGAAATTATGTTTTTGAAACTGGGAGCATGACTGGCATTTTAGGTCAACTGAAATGGGAATCTCTTAAGAAAAGGAGGAAGGATAGTAGACTTATATTGCTATACAAAGGTCTAAAGGGTAAAGCCAGAATACCCACAGATGACCTTATCCCAAAGAATAGGCGTTGTAGAAATCAACACTCTTTGGCTTTTCAGATACCTTCAGCTAGCAAAGAAGCGTACAAAAGTAGTTTCTTTCCACAGACTATCAGGGACTGGAATGACCTCCCTGATTCACTTGTCTCCTCTGCTGAAATGTCTGATGACTGTGTGTCCAAGTTCGCTTCACTCGTGCGTTCAAGGGACTAATTTCCCCCCCATCCGAACCCCCTGGTGAAATAATGTCATTTGGCGTGTCACCAGTAAACTATTCAGATTCAGACATGAGCTTGATCAGAAAAGTTTTGAGGAATTTAACAAGTCCCTAGACTTAGTTAAAAAGTCCAACTCAACATTATGCATCCTAGGGGATTTCAATCTTCCCAAGATTGACTGGGTGACAAAGACTCTCAAACCAGACTGCCCCAACATTGACTTCTATAGTAAATGTCTCGAGGCCTTTGATGATTGCCTACTGGAGCAAATGGTGACCTCGCCAACCCGAGGTCAAAACATTCTGGACCTTTTCTTTACTACAAATCCAACCCTCATAGACAAAACGTCAGTCCTCCCTGGTCTCTCTGACCATGATATAATAACTGCGGAAGTAAATGTCAAGCCCAAAATGATTAAGCAGGTCCCCCGTAATATCTTCCTATACAAAAAGGCCAACTGGGACCAGCTAAAAGAGTCTATGAGGGAATTCCACTCAGTACTTCAGTCGGACCTTGCTACCGCAGACATCCAGACTCTGTGGGATGAGTTTGTCACCAAACTCCAGCATGGTATCGACACCTACATTCCAATACGCAAGGCAAGATCAAGAGATGGTCTCCCATGGATCAATCAAGAGATCCGCCGCCTGATGCGTAAACGAGACAGACACTATAAGAGATGGACCAGGTCAAACAGACCTGTTGATCACAAGAAATTTCTTGACTATAAACACCTGGTACGCCGGGTATCTGAAACGGCCTATGAAAAATACATCGGTGACATTCTTGGCCTACAGCAAGAAGCCGATGACCCTGACCTTGACACCCCTACCAAGGTCAATACCAAGAAATTATACTCCCTGCTGAAACACTCCAGGCAAGACAATAGTGGCATAACATCCTTAAAGGCCAATGGACAGACTTTCACCTCTGACACAGACAAGGCCAATACTCTAAACCTTCAGTTTCAATCTGTTTTTAGCCCAAAATCACCCACATCACTGAAAGCCATGGCACAAAAGACCTTACAGGACCTACATGACCTAGGTCCAAACCTTCCCTTCCAAGCCAGCCCATACACTAAAATGCCGGACATAGAAATTTCATCAAAGGGTATTGAATGCCTTTTGAAAAAGCTCAATCCCCATAAAGCATCTGGTCCCGACCAACTCAAACCCATTGTACTACAAACTCTTCATAAGGAATTAGCCCCCATTCTCGAAATAATCTTCCAGAGGTCCTTAGACCAAGGTAAACTCCCTACCATCTGGAAGGAAGCAAATGTGTCCCCTATATTCAAAAAAGGGGACAAGACGGACCCAGCCAATTACCGCCCCATATCGCTCACATGTGTTCTTTGCAAAGTACTGGAACACATCGTGGCATCCAACATATCAAAACATTTCACGGACCAGAATATCCTCTATGACTTACAGCATGGGTTCCGAGAGCGGCGGTCCTGCGAGACCCAGTTGATCATGCTTATTGATGAACTCTCCAAAAACATGGAGTCCAAAAAACAGACAGACTTAATACTTTTAGATTTTAGTAAAGCTTTTGATAAAGTCGCCCATGAAAAATTGCTCCAAAAACTTCATGCCTATGGCATTCGGGGTGACACTCTAAAATGGATAAAAGACTTTTTGGACAATAGGAAACAATCTGTAGTAACCAACGGTATCAGCTCCAGCCCCATCCCTGTCTCCTCTGGTGTCCCGCAGGGCTCTGTTCTCGGACCAATCCTATTCTTAGCCTACATTAATGACCTTCCAGAACAGGTAAGGTCAAGAGTCAGACTTTTCGCAGACGACACAGCAATGTATCTATGCATCAGCTCACTCTCAGAAGCAAACATCCTTCAAGAAGACCTCCTGAAACTCGAGAAATGGGAAGAAGATTGGGATATGAACTTTAACCCAGCAAAATGTCAGGTCCTACATGTGACCAGATTCAAGACTCCCATTCCATCCAAATACTTTCTACACAACACTGAACTTGAAAGTGTACCCACTGCCAAGTACCTTGGGGTCACAATATCAGAAGACCTCAGCTGGGGAAATCACATAAATAACATCACTAAAAAAGCAAATCAAACGCTGGGCTTTCTCAAACGCAATATCAAAGTTCGTAACCAAGACCTCAAATCCACAGCCTACAAAACACTTGTCAGACCACAGCTGGAATACGCCTCCTCTGTATGGTCTCCCCACACCGACACTGACATAAAAAAGATAGAATCTGTTCAACGGAGATCGGCCAGGTGGGCTACCCATGACTACAGGTCCACCTCCAGTGTTACTGAAATGCTTAATAAACTTTCCTGGCGTCCATTAGACCAAAGGCGAATAGATACCCGACTGATCATGCTGTACAAGATCACATATGATCTTGTAGCAATCCCCCTAACTGACTATCTCACACCAAATCGCAGGCAGTCCAAATTCATCCACCCGCTGGCATACAGACAAATCAGCACTACTACCAATTACTGCAAGTATAGCTTTTTTCCAAGAACTGCAGTACATTGGAACGCTTTACCCATCAGTATTGTCATGCTCCCCACCGTGGCACAGTTCAGTCATGCTGTTTGCCAGGTGGTGCATGTGTCTCCCTAATCACCAGATTCTGTTTTTTATCTTTTAAACTATACTAACACTCTTCTTTCACTGTACAAACTCATTTCACCCACTTCACTTTTCTTTTATTTCAGCTAACCCCCTTTAGCACTTGGTATACCGGAATTCCTTCTGAAGTCCTCTGATGAGGTTAAGAAGTAGTGGAAGATAGATAGATAGATAGAATGAAAACGAAGCGATAAGTGTTGTTATTGTTGTCTCTGTTGTGGAATTGTCATTTTTTTATTTATTTTTTTTTGTTCTTGCTGCTTTGTTGTTTTTTCTGTGTACTGAGAGTGTCAATCCAGGCCCGTCGCTGCGTTCTAAAATGTGGTCAGGCAATAAACAAGATCGAGTGCCGCTGGAGAGGGGGAGAGCACGAGAGGGGGTGACCCCTTCTCGTAAGGGGGTTTGACACTTCTAAGTATGGGCGTTGGGCACTTTTGCACTACTTATCAAAGCACTTTTATCTATCTCTATCTATCTCTATATACTGCCATATGCCCTCGCGGACATTCTAGGCAGGTTATCTTCTTTGTTGGGTAATAAACAAGGTAAAGATAGGCATTTTGGGATGTCTCATGGCAAAAAAAACCTTGCGTTCTGGGAATCATCTCTTAGCAAAATTATCCCAAGTTTTCTTGTTCCTTGGACGCCTAATCTGGCATCCGCTAGATCTCTAATCCAAGTTGGGTCAAGTCACCTGAGGTGATGATCAGAAATTGATCGACTCAGTATCAGAAGATAGATAAGTAAAAAATTTTAAAGTGGCTTCGTTCATAACATGATCTAACAAGCTCCTGGGCCTTTTCCTACCAAGTCAACTAACAGGTATATTACAGATTATAAAATCTATTCCCTACATTGTTTGGCTGGTAGCACAGTTGCTGAATAAGATTACTGAGTTGCAGGACAATTTTATTATTTTAGAATGTTACAAGGTACTTGTTT
Organism: Rugalucina vietnamica; assembly: GCA_964017185.1. Taxonomy (NCBI): domain Eukaryota; kingdom Metazoa; phylum Mollusca; class Bivalvia; order Lucinida; family Lucinidae; genus Rugalucina; species Rugalucina vietnamica. Next base: position 33,802,395 of record OZ024869.1, on the reverse strand, counting down.
ATTAATCTTGTATATTTTATGTATTTACTTCAGTTTAAATAGTGTGATAAAGCTAGATTTGTATATTTGTTCCAAGGCACACACCGTGCCATTCATGTGTATGTGATGAGAGTGGCAACAATCCAAGTGTCAAACATATATAAATGACTTTGAATATCAGTAGACTAAAACATGTACATGTATTTAAGAAACAACATAGTAGTCATAAATTGATCATGGTATGATGTATGGTTTATGGGATTATTTCAGGTCGCAAAATGTCACATCAAGGTGGAGCTGATGGACGACTGTTATACAGAGTTGAAAGGAGAGATAGCAGGACCTCCAGATACAGCCTATGAGGGAGGAAAGTTTCATTTGGAAATAAAAATACCAGACACATACCCATTTAATCCACCAAAGGTAAATGAAATCAGCTGCTGCTCTCAATCATAAACGTTGTTGCAACATTTAAAATGACTAGCTGTTTCCCAGCGAGGCTGCCATTTGGCTAGTTTAAACCAAAAACATTGATGATGAGCACAACAGACAGACAGAATAAACAGGTACACGTAATTTAAAGATAAATCATGGCAGAACCCTCTTGGAGTGGTAAGTAAAAAAATATTATTAGAGGCTTAAATTGATTCTACGTTGCCTAACCCTTGCCCTTAATCTGCTGTAATTTAAAAACATAAATTTGTTTTGTATTAATAGAAGCTTTATACCTTGCTACGGACGCAACTCAAAAGATATGTATTAAAGATTTTTCTATTCTGATGATTTGAACCACTTCATGAGGAAACCCGCTTTTTGCATATATGCAAAAACAAAGGCACAGGTCATCAGCACATTAATTTATAGTTTTCACTATGCGCTTAGAACAATCTCTCGTCTTGTTAAATCTGAAATTTCAGCCTTCTAGCTCCAGGGATTTTTTTTCGGGTGTCTCAGGGGCAGAAATAAGGCCCCATTCCCAATGAGATTTAGGAGAATTTTTTCCCAATTTGTAGAAAAAAATTCCCAATCACAGCTGAAGATTATTTTCAATAGTTCAATTCCTTGTGAAATATAAGTTCTGCTGTTTGAAATGTGATTTAGCTTGGTATTTTATGTTATTATTAAATGATTCTAAATGCATAAGCTTGTTAAACTAAGTCAACTTGGTAATATTATCTATTTTGAATATTCTGAAATTTTCCCAAATTCAGGGTTTACGTCATTAATTTTCCCAATCAGAAAGGCCCTAGGGCCCCTTCCCGAAATTGCCAAAAAAATCCCTGAGCTCCCCCTATGACGGCAGAGACTGGTTTGTGTTGGACTGGTCGAAAATCCCAAAGACCGTGTTTTTTTTAACCACAGCTCAAATTAAATATTCTCCATTGTTGTTTCAGGTGAAATTTATAACCAAGATCTGGCATCCCAACATCAGTTCTGTAACTGGTGCTATATGTCTGGATATTCTCAAAGATCAGTGGTAAGCCTTGTGATACAAGTTTTTCTGTGATATTGTCACATTTATATATGTATTGTGATTTGTGAACCACAAAGCCCAGAGCTTTCATATTTTGTTTGTAGCAATGTATAGTGGTCCTCTTTATAAATCCTGCCAACCGTGCCCCTGGGGTCCATACGGGGGCGTCATGGGAAAAACTTAAAAAAAAACTTTTCTCCGAAACCACAAGGCCCAAAGCTTTCATATTTTGTGTGTAACATTGTAAAGTGGTCCTCTTTATAAATCCTCCTACAAATCCTGCCAACCGTGCCCCTGGGGTCCATGCAGGCCCCATCCCGGGGGCGTCATGGGAAAAACATAAAAAAATCTTCTTCTCTGAAACCATATGGCCCAGAGCTTTCATATGTTGTGTGGACCAATGTATAATACTCTCCTTTATAAATGCCGCCAACGGTGCTCCTGGGGTCCATACAGGCCATGCCCCAGGCATGTCATTATCTACCATAGACTTATAATGGAAATATATGAAAAAATCTTCTCTGCAACAGCATGACACAAAACTTGTATATTTGATATACAACATTGTCATGTGGAGCTCTACATAAATCCTGCCAATCTTGCCCCTGGGGTCAAATATGGCCCCACCCCGGGGGTCATTATAGGACCTTGATCTTGTTAGATGATTTTTTCAAGTGAACCAAAATGGCAGAAAAGAGGATACACAATCCAGACAAGAGCTCTTCTGCTGATTAAGTAGGGTTTCAAGGTCACATGACCAAGATGGCCACCATACCCATATATGGTAAAAAACCCAATTTCTTTGTCCAGTGACTGTACTTGTTGACTCACATGTGAGCGATCGTTGCCCTTGGGCTACTTGTTTTTTTTTTTTTCAACTGAAAATTACCATTTTTCATAGCTGAAAAATGACTATTATTGCATGGGTTTGTTTTCGTAATGTGTAAATCTGATATTCCAGGGCAGCTGCTATGACGTTACGAACTGTGTTACTATCATTACAAGCCTTATTAGCTGCCGCAGAACCAGATGATCCCCAGGATGCAGTTGTAGCTAAACAGTTCAAAGAAAACCCAAAGATATTTTTCCAGACAGCCAGACATTGGACAAATATATATGCAGGAGGTAATTTAAGGGTATGAGGTACAGCTATGAGGGCCTCAGTGTTTTTTTAATGCATTTAATGGCTGTAAAAAGCCCGGTGGCTAAGGGGTTGAGCGAGAAACTGTAGAGATAAATCTAGAACTTACAGCTAGAATCTCAAGAACTTACTACTGAACTGTGTAATTTTTAGCTTGCCTGCACGAAGTGCACAGAGCTATTGTTGTCACCTCAGTCATCCGCGTTTACGTTTACATTTACGTGTTTGTCCCTCCGTGTCACACTTTCGGTTAAAGTTTTTAGTATATCTCTTGAACATGTAGATGTATCAAGTTGATACATTGCATATGTATCAAGTTGATACATTGCATATTGGTAGATATTGGTCTGAAGTTTTATGCAGTACTATCATGACCCATCCTGGGTGACCTTGAGGTCAAGGTCACAGACTTAGAAATTTTAGGTTAAAGTTTTTCATTAAAGTTTTTAGAAGTCTATATCTCTTGAACATGTTGATGGATCAAGTTGATACTTTGCATGTTGGTAGATATTGGTCTGAAGTTTTATGCAGTACCATCGTGGTCCACCCTGGGTAACCTTGAGGTCAAAGTCACGGACTTAGAAATTTTGTGTTTAAGTTTTTGGTTAAAGTTTTGTAAGTCTATATCTCTTGACCTTATTGATGGATTGAGTTGATACTTTGCATGTTGCTAGATATTGGTCAGAAGTTTTATGCAGTACCATCAAGTTTTTCGTTAAAGTTGTTAGAAGTCTATATCTCTTGAACATGTTGATGGATCAAGTTGATACTTTGCATGTTTGTAGATATTGATCTAAAATTTTATGCTTTTACGACCCACCTGAGCGACCTTGAGGTCAAGGTCATGGGTCATAGATTTTGATGAATTTAGTGGCAAAGCACAAGTCAGGCGAGCTACACTGTCCTGCGACAGCTCTTATCTTGCGTACTTCTTCCTAAAGTCATCATCATCATCATCATATCCGTTTTATAGTCCGTTGTCCTCTGCTGAGGGTTGGACTTGTTTGACAAGTCTCCTTCTTAGACGACCTCTCCACTCTGAGCGATTCTGAGGATCAGCAGTATCCATTCCTAGCTTTTTTCTGTCGTCTAACAACACTTCATCCCATGATTTCCTTGGCTTGCCAGATCTTTTCTGTGCAACTATGTTTAGCTTGCGTACTTGAGCAATCCAGCCTTTGCTGCGCTCTACGTGTCCATACCATCTCATTCTGCTGGAGCTAAGTACCACATCTATATCCTGGAGTCCAAGCTTTGAGAGAAGGGAGTCTGAGCTTACTTCATCATTCGCCTTGACATTACATATCCAGCGGATCATCGCACGGTCATTGCGCCGTAGGCAGTTAAGTGTAGCCACAGTCATGGCCCATGTTTCTGCCGCATGCAGGATTACACTTCTCACGCAAGTTGAATACACTCGACCTCTAGACAAAAGTGGCAGATTGCGGTTGGTGAGGAGGGGGAGTAGCTGTCGGAACTTGCCCCAAGCGGATTTGCAATGTGTAACTGCAGCCACTTCACAACCACTACCAGCAGAAAGCATGTCTCCTAGATAACAGAACTCTGGAACAGCCTCAACTGTTTCGTCATCAACCTGAACCTCCTTCACAAGTCTTCCATCTATTGGACGTGCCTTTCCCAGACAGCGAGCACATCTGAAATCAGGATCAGGGCGTAAGGGGCCTTTGATTCCACTGCATTTCTTGTGGATCCAGGACAAGCAGCCACCACAGAAGATAGCATTTCTTCCTACACCTGTCTGACAGACACCACAGGGATCCTTTCCAGATTTTTTCAGAAGGTCCAGATTGGGGCCAGAGACCATGATCTTTGTCTTCCCCATGTTCACTCGAAGGCCTTTCCGCTCCATCTCTGCTTTCCATGTCTTCAGCTTAACCAGTAGTTCCTCCATGGACTCAGCACTAATCATCAAGTCATCTGTGTACAACAGCTCCCAAGGGCAGCCTGTTCGGAACTCTCTGGATAAAGCCTCTAGCACAATGATGAAGAGTAGCGGACTTAGGACAGATCTCTGATGAACACCTACTTTGACACCAAACTCCTCACTGTATCCACTGCCAACTCTTACCCTACTTCTCACGTCTTTATACATGGACTGGACAAGGCGCACTAGCCACTCGTCGATTCCTAGTTTTCGCATTGCCCACCAGATGACATCCCGTGGGACCCGATCGAATGCTTTCTCCAGATCAACGAAGGCCATGTAGAGCAGTTTGTTAGCGGCTAAGTGCTTCTCTTGTAGTTGACGGACAATGAAAATCGCGTCTGTAGTGCCACGTCCTGACATAAAGCCACACTGCATCTCATCAATCTCAACTCTTTGCCGGATGAGTCCTTCTACTACACGCTCCAGTACTTTCATCGTCTGTTCAATCAGCTTCAAGCCCCTGTAGTTACCCCTGTTCAGAGCATCTCCTTTGCCCTTGTACAAATTGACAATGTAACTCTCCTGCCAGTCAATTGGGATGCAACCTTCTGAGATGATGTCCTCGATAAGATCACGCACCTCAGCTACGCCAGCTTCACCAAGGGGCTTCAGCATCTCAGCAACGATACCTGATGGTCCAGCTGCTTTGCCAGAGGCCATCTTGTTGATGGCTTTTGTGATCATCTCCAAGGTGTAAAGTATTGATGAAGTACCCTGAAAGCAATGTCACAACTTGACCCCAAAATCATTGACTGGGATGCTTAACAACAAAATAAAACCACCCCAAAAACTTCATGTTTCTACTATGCATATTTCGTAGTACTATTCAGTGGTGCCCAGGTTGTTTACATTTTCATATTAAAATTTCCTCCTATTTTCAGGGCCAATTAGGGAAACTGTGTTAGAAGAAAAAGTTATTCAAGCTAAAAGTATGGGTTTTGATGAGGTAAGGTATAAGATTGTTTGAAATGTTCTACAAGTAAAGGAGCATATTTTAATGATAGTTATCAGAACATAGCTTATTTGTTGTATTATGACATTGAATATATGTTTGTGGGAAATATTGCAGCTCAGTGGGAGAGCATGAGACAGGACTGAGTGGTTGCAAGTTCAAAACCTTTCACTAGTCTACCATGTAGTGTCCTTTAGCAAGATACACCTCAACCTCTTTATAACACTATTGCTGGGGTCCAAGCCTATTTCTGTGTTAGCTATCCAATCCATGCTATAGCGAGAGTTAAATGTATAGACATATAGCAAATATAGTACAATTGGGGTCCAACAATGATCAGTGTTATATCCAAAACTAGAGTACTTGTTACGATGTAAGTTACCCACGATCCTGTTATGATGAAAAACTGTTGACTAGGCCATAAAGCTTTAACTCAACACATTATCTATCTCGGCTGTGATCAAGGTCAAAGCTTGTAAGATTACAGTGTAGATTCATCATTTGAAATTACTTATTCTTGCATAGATATCTATGCGCATAGCTGTTTGAAGCAGTTTTCAATTGGTCGAAAGCGGTGTTCAAACGGCAAAACCCATGTTCAAATCATGGAATTCACGTGCCGTTTGAACATGGGTTTTGGCCGACGTCATTGGTCACTGCGACATGACGTCATGTGTTTCGTAGAAACAAAATGGCCGACGTTGAAGAAGCTCTTCAGTTTTCGGTGAATTTTTATGTTGTTAATGTTATTTTCGAGAGATTTTAAGTGGATTAGAGTGAAAATGCAAGAATAGTGATCAATCATGGTTTATTTCAGTGTTCAAACATTCGCTGGATCACTCAGAAGGGGTTTGAACACGCGGCCTGCTGCCTAGTGTTCAAACACCTTCCTCATGATCCATCAAATGTTTGAACACAGAAAACCATGGTTGATCCCTATAGTTGTACACACTATTTATAAATTTCATCACCCCTAGTATATTTTAGAACTCAATATTTAAAATATTGCCATTTGCTGACATACACATTTTCCATTCTTAAGCCTCTGTCTTATTTTATTTCAGCATAAAGCAAGAGTTGCATTATCATCACATAACTGGGAGTTGGAACGAGCAACAGAAGCACTGCTAGGATCTTAACGTTATTTAAAACTTTCTTAGTGACTTTTATCAAATTACCAGTCAAACTGTGTTTGAAAGGCCATTCATTTCATTGACTGTTCTCAAAAAATCATGCCTTCTGCTGCTGTTGAATTGACCATGGATTGGGCTGTTACAAACCAGCTGAAGTCGATCAAGTTGGTGTAAGTGGAAGAAAAGATGAGAGTCTCAAGTGGTTGTAACAGTTTTTCAAGGTGGCATGTGCTCAGTACATGTACTTATGCTGTTCATGATTTGAGCCGCCTCATGAGAAAACCAACAATGTGGTTTTCGAACAGGTCCGACACAAACTGGGCTGTACAGCCACAGCAGACAGCTGGAAGCTTGAAATTTCAGATTTAAGAAGAAGAGGGATTGTTCTTTCCGAGAAGCGAAAACAAAGGCGCTGATCAGCTTCGCGGTAACCGCGAAGCTGATCTGCATCTTTGTTTTTGCCTATGCAAATTGTTGTTTTTCTCCTGAGGTGGCTCCATGCCAGTGACACGAAAGGGCTGAACTTGTGACACAGTGGAGCAGACAGATAGTTTTATTGATTAAGAAAGGGCTATTTTGTTGATTCTCCACAAAACATGGAAATTTTAAAATTTTGATTTCCTTACTCTCACCGTACATACGGCTCGTCAAATTCCAACTGGTACATCAAATTCCAGATGTTTATGTCAGCGCGTGTGTTTTGGCGGGTAAGTTATTTTGCTGTATTTTACACAGAATACCTAAACTTTTCATGGTATAATCTTATTGAGGCTTATATTTTTTCAATCTCCATCGGAAGGATCATTGATAATCAACTTTTACCGTGTATTTATCCTTTTATTCTGTCGCTTGGCGACAAAAACAATATGCCAAAGTGCAGACGGGCGAATGTCATATGATAAGTGAAATAACAGACGGCCGATACGGAATGACCCAGACGGTAGATCAACATTTTATGATACGGGTCTACTAAAACACGTCATTGTTATGCAATAGTCAGTATATGGTTTAATTTGCAGCGCTACTAACATAAATTGCATAAAGAAAACATTACTTGGAAAGGAAATAAAGTGAAAAGACTGTCTTTAAACGAGTTTATATGCCGTGTTTTTTTTTTTTTTTTTTTTTTTTTTTTTTTTTTTTTTTTTTTTTTTTATTCAAGATGGCCAGTCGATGAACAAAAAGCTGATTGTACTTTTGACTATATAGACGTTTGGAAAAAAATGAAAGCAGATAGTGTGAACATTTGATAATATTCCACATAACTTAACTGATACATGTTTAAATATTCAAATAGAACACTACGCGACTCAGTACACGTACATGTATAAGCGCCATGAGACGGGGGAATTACGAATAGCGCATTGCTTCTAGCTTTACTTATATGAATACCCCTAATTTTGATTATAAATTCAGTATGGCATGGGCCGGAACTGAACTTTGCGGTCTGTGCCTGGGCATACCAGGGTTCAAACTGATTGTTGGTTTCCTTATGCTCCAATGTCCAGGTGCGTTGTTAGGCATCAGGTGTCTTCACGCATTCGCTCGGCTGAGTCTTCGCCCTAGAAACACCATAGCATAACCTGTGCTTTATTTGTTTGCCAATGTGCTTCTTTGATGGAACTTAATTTTTATACCAACGGAACAAATACATGTGTTTTTGATTGTTTGAATTGATGCTTTACAACCTCTGGAGGATGACGGGCACTAACTACCCACTAGATCAAACGACCGCACAACAGGCCAGGGTTAAGGTCGTTGACTATCAGCGCATTTAATATAAAATTAACCAAGGATCAAGAACTGAGACAATCATGTTTCAAACCCCAACCACTATATCACTCTCATAAAGTTATACTGTGTTTGAGTGGAAACAAAACAGCAGACACACAAAGTTGAAACAATTTCGAACCAATGTTTATTCAATCAACTTTGAAACAATGTTGTAGAATCAATGTTGATTCAGTGAATCGATGAATTGATTCAACAATGTTTAAAGGTTGACCGAAACAACATTATTTTAATATTATTTTAACAATGTGTGTCTTAATGTTGATTCTACGGTTTCAACATTTTGTGCAAATGTTGATATAGTGAATCAACGCCATGTGTCTTAAAGGTGGCCATTTTTGAACGTATACTTCCAAGTTGATCACTTAAGAAGGCCAAACAATGCCAGGGTGCCATGGGTATTTGAAATAATCGCACTCAACACGTCTGATGCGACACGCATCCAAAGTCGTGTTTACGTCTGTTATTTGACGTATCAAAAGCTATTTTCCGTCTGGTCTTTCAAGTATAAAACGACTGTCGTGGTTCGTATCATGTAAAATCACACATGGTGCAAAATAAAGAGCTGCGCTATAAATAGTAGTGATTAATTTGAATAAAAGTTTAAATCAGGCTTTTAAATAGATACTAAGCTATATATATTCGAGCAAGCGACTTTCAATTATTTCTAGTTATGGAAATATTTGGCAAAAAGTATGGATGTTTTCTGAAAACGTGCCATTTTAAGACTTTCGTGCAATGTTTTCGCCAATCCACTGATAAGCTGACCATGACACCTGTATGTACTGATGCATGGATGTCCACACAAGACTGCCGATTATTATTTTCTTTTGAAACCATTAGCTAAAGTATAATAAAACAAGAAAAAAACAACAAAAATAATTTACCCGCCAAAACGCACACGCTGACATAAACATCTGGAATTTGACGTACCAGTTGGAATTTGACGAGCCGTATGTACGGTGTGATGTTACTAAAATCATTTTTTGATTTTTTTGGGTAATTAAATGTTCACTGCTTCTGTACCGGATCTTATCAGTGTCTACGGTATGTGCCATTCCATCTGCATGTCTGAGACGAATTGTTTTTTGTATTGAAGAAAAATACATTTTATGTGTGATTACAGCCATTTTTTGTGCGCCGAAGAAGTAATGATATCTATGGTAGATGTATAATGAAGAACCAGTTAATCTAAATAGTGTTAGTAGGAGGATGCCATATTAGTGCATGAATACCATATGAGCCTGTGCGTGAGACCAGGTCCGACACAAACTGTCCTGTGCAGCAACAGAAGATGGCTAGAGGCTGGAAATTTTGGATTTAGAAAGTAGAGGAATTGTACTATCCGTGTAGCGAAGATAAAAGCGCCGGTAAGCTTCGCAGTTACTGCGAAGCTGATCTGCGCCTTTGTTTTCGCATATGCAGATTGTTGGTTTTCCCATGCGGTGGCTCATATTATTGCATAATCAGAAGATCAATCCAGTATTGTCTTGACACCTGAGTCTTGTGATAATAGAAATTTTGTTTCATGCTTTGTTCTTTTTCGCTCTGATAATACAATTTCTCTGGCCTCGAGGCTATAAAACATTTTCATGCTCAACTCAGCTGAGCATAAAATTTAATTGCTCATAAATACAGAAATAGCCCAAATGCTCATAGATACAGAAATAGCCCAAATAAATTGAAATTTCAGGTTTAGATCACCAAAGCATGTAATTTATTCTGCTGATAAATGTTAAAATGCCAACAATTGATAAATTTTAGTGTCGGCTTAGATGAGCGTGTTTTATAACCCTAGGACCTTGTTTCTACAACCCTAATGTCAAGCCTCTCCTTTCTGTAGCATAGGCAAGCAAATAATTCAATGCTTCCTCATTTGCCATTGTGTAAAATTGCCTTGCTTAAATATTACAACAAAAAAAGGAACTGATTATTCAAATAATCTCACAAGTTCATAGCCAAATCTTCATGTGCAGGACATCTGTGTCACTTATTAAATGATGTCGAAACTTATGCCATACTTATCTTAGATGAATGTTGAGTATAAGGAAGTAGCTATTTAATGGCAAAAATGAGATCTATTTCTTTTAGGAGTAAATGCGTTGAAGATTGCACTTTGTTTCTATGATCGTTCAAGTTTGAGTTGAGAGTTGTCAAAATGTACATGTGTGGTATGAAAAGTATGAATTCTTGTAAATACACAATTTAATTTTGTATAAGAGCTTTCATCTGAAAGCTTTTATTTCTTTTTTTTTTCTTTACGAGTTCATCTTTGCTGTTCACAGAATATTTTGTTAAGTACTACCCATGAGTGTCTTTTTACTTTTAAGACAGAAACTTGGAGACAATGTTCTTACTTGATATTGGATGATGATACTACATGTATTGCATGATTATTTTATTTATTTCTCTATGAATACCTATGGTGTGTGTGCTCATGAAAAGTGCTACAGTTAAACATGAATAGAAAAGTGACGTCTCTTTAAATTGAGCCGGATTGTGAGAAAACCAGATTTTTTGCCTAGGTGAAAACAAAGGTGCAAATCAGCTTCGCAGTACCTGCGAAGCTGATCAGCGCCTTTTGTTTTTGCTACACGGATAGCACAATTCCTCTTCTTCCTATATCCGAAATTTCAAACTTCTAGCCATCTTCTGTGACTGTACAGGCGGGTTTGTGTCAAACCTAGTCGGACACCCCTCGCATCGTGACTCAATTATCACCAAATAAGCATCTTTTTTCTGATATGCAAGTATGTTAATGTGTACTCAAAGAATTGATATTGGTGTTACAGGGACTTTTGACCTGGGAGATATTTTAGTGATTGTTTAGTGAAATGAGTGATTATTTGCAAAGCACATCTATTTGATCTTGAGCAGCTTTTAAAATTTGTTGGTTACAGAATTAAAAGTGTTATCTTTTGACCTATAGAATGTTTTCACAGTATGATTTTGCTGAGTTTAAGAATTGTGGCCCTAGATTCTGCGAACCACCAGTCAGCATGCATTTTACAGACAATGATTAAATCATTTGTTGCGTCTCATTTTTTGTGCTTGTGTTCAGTTAGTTTCATAAAATAGACTTACTGTTTTTGTACAGAATGGTTCAAAGCAAAAGTGTAGTTGAATACTGACATCAGTTCTGTGAGAACCATTTAGGCTTAGTCATGATAAAACCTGTCTTTTGGGTTTCCGAACAGGCCCAACACAAACCGGGCTGTAAATTCATAGGAAAAGGCTAGCAGCTTGAGATTTTGGATTAAAGAAAGATTGTACTTTCTCTGAAGTGACAAATGTACAGCTGATCTGCATCTTTATTTTTGCATGTACACAAAGCTGGTTTTTCTCATGATGCAGCTCATTTTAGAAGTTATTATGATGCAAGCCAGTATGTAATTGTAGAATTGCATAGTACCTGTATTTTAACATTCAGAAAGATTTGTGTAATTAGTTGGATGGTGGTTTAAAATGTTAGCCTTTTCTAATTTCTAGTAGACCCGTGAGGTTCAAAATCAACAGGAACTAAAGTGTGTTTCTTCGTGTCTGATAATGGCTTTTCACAAATATTTTGCAACAGTGGAAATGAAGATTTTTAAACGGCGGCTGGCAAACATTTTTGGATAGGGATTTTCTGTACAAAAATCTCATGGAAGGGAGGAAAAAATTTTCCTGCAAAATTAAATTCTTAGTATTTTATTATGATTGCTCAAAATCATTATAAAATGACACAAAGACAACAACTTCATGATCAAGTGAAATTTTTGAAAAATACCCATTTTCATGGTCATAGATTAACTCCCTTGCCAATGCAAAAATCCCTATTCAAAATTCATTTTGGCCATTTAAACTATGTGCTGACCCATTTTCAAAATTTTTGCAGGTCCTATTAGGACAAAAGGAAACCAAAATTTTGATTTGAAAATAATTTTCCTATTGTCCTCCACACAAAAACTTTCTGCAAAAAAAACATTATCAGAGGCAAGTTTTAAAACTATAGATAGAGGTTTAGAAAGAAAATGTAACATGAAAGACAAACTCAAGCTGCCTGTTCAGTCTTGTAGATAGATATTTTCTCATGTCCCAACAGGTGTTGTCTACTTGGATGTTAAGCAGCAAATCACAATAAAACCTGTCTGTTTCAGATAGCACTTAGCCAGCCTGGGCACCATCTAATTATGGACATAATCCTTTCTAGGAGCTTGATGCAGAACACAGCATTGTAGGTTTCTACCATTCAAGTACATGTAGCTGCAGAATCTTGTGCCAAGGTTATAAAACTTTTTTCATGCTCAACTCAGCAGAGCAAGAAATTTCAATAGCTCATAAATACTAAAATAGCCCAAATCAGTTGCAAATTCTGGCATAAATTCCATTAGACAGTAATTTATCCCACTGATAAATGTTATAATGACAACAGTTGTTGGCATTTTAACATTTATCAGCAGGATAAATTTTAGTCTCAGCTGAGCTGAGCATGAAAAAAGTTTTATAACCTCAGGGCCTGGTGTTTGTCTCATGAGGTCTTGAAACCATGGAGATAAGTTTTCTCATGGCTGAGCTTACCCACATATACATGTGGATTATACATGTAGATTGGTTTGAATGTTTCATTAAGGAAGAGTGCTAGTAACTGAATGTTGTAGAAATTGTTTACAAGCTAACATGTGCACACCTAATTGACAAGTTTCACCTCCTTCCAGATAATTGTGATATATAAGAATAAAATGAACAGAAATCATTTGGTGTTTGTCTCTTATTGCCATTTGTTGTGGAATGCTCGATGCTGTTGAAATTTTAGAAGTAGCAAAGACAAAAATTCCTTCAAACTTGTTAATTTTAATATTTAAACCACTTTATGAACCACTCTGTCATTCAGTAAAACTAAATGCTTTTAGCTCACCTGATCCCAAGGCTCACCAAGTGAGCTTATAATATACTTGAGGTCTGGCTTATGCTTCACATATTCACAGATCTTCTCGGAAACCACTAGGCCAATCAAAGCCAAATTTTATGTGGAGCCTCCTTGGGAAAGGGGAACAAAAGTTTATTTAAATAATCAATGTCACATGACCAAAATGGCTGTCACACCCATATATGGTAAAATCTCTTCACAAATCTTCTGAATTGGCGGATGGATTTGAAGGAAACAAGTTGCATTGACACATAAGCCCATCATACATGTAGTTTCTATACATGATGTCATTTGGTTGACCTTGACCTATTTTATGTCAGCAATGTCAAAACAGACACTGAACTAATGCAGTTGTGTGAGTATTCAAGGCCAAGGTTAATTTTCAAAGACCAAATCTCAGGTGAGCTTTCCCATGACGATTGGTCCTCTGGTTTTTGAAGATACGTGTCAGCAATATTTTTAGACATGCACAAATCTGATAATTGTGTTGATATTATCTGGCTGCCTCAAAACACCTCTGCTGTAGTTAGTCTAAGTATCTAAATGGCTGCCTATAGTCATAAAACATCTAGACATACATGTATTATTATGAATATTTGTTCAGGCTAAACATGCACAAAGGTGTCCACATTCATAACGAGCAACGACGAGCCACAACAGAAACGGCAGTTACTACTGTGGATGTGGTTTACCAGTGTTACAGCTGGTCCATTTTGTCGTTTGGTTCGCATAAAGGTTGATAAAACCCATAAAACCCTCACGGTGAACACTTGAAACCTTTGAAAAGTCCGCTACTTTCCATTAATATAATAGTATTGGAGACTATGGTCCATTTATTTGAATTAACTGTGACGAAGTTTGATTGACATGGACTTATGATATACTAGTATCTTCCCGCCAAGCAAAGGAGGACGGATAATCGACTTATATTGCTATACTGAATACCTACAGATGACCTTATCTCCAAAGGTAGGCGTTGTAGAAATAGTCGCTCCATCTGCTAGTATAGAGGCCTTTAAATTTAGTTTCTTTCCCCAGACTATCAGGGACTGGAATGACCTCCCTGACGTTTTCTACTGCTGAAATGTCAGATGGCTGTGTGTCCAAGTTCGTTACACTCGTGCGTTCTAGGGACTAATTTCTCCCCCCCCCCCCATCCGAACCCCTGGTGAAATACTGTCATTTGGCGTGTCACCAGTAAACTATTCAGATTCAGCACAACTCCCGTGATATCGCATCGCAAACTTCGCCTAGTATGAAGTGTCAGGAACTCTGGACAGTCTATAATGGCGTTGTTAAATTTGCCTGCTTAAACAAACAACAAAGCAAAAGGATGTCGTGTATAAATGGAAAAAGCGGTCTATTCCTGTTTATACTTAAATGTCATACCCCATCTGTAGCACACCTACCAAACGCTCTGAAGTTGAGAAAGAAACTCGGCTGGAGTAATTGCCTCATACCATCAGAGCGTTTACCACGGTAGGGGTGTAGGATTCCAACCGGTGTCCAGTACTGTCCACCCTACACGTGGCAGCTAGGTTTGCTTGTCATTTGCCTTCAAACTCTAATGGGGAGAGAAAAATAAAACGAATGAAAACTGAGATTCAACGAGTTTATGGTTCAAAACAAGCAACAGAAACTCACAGCATTTAGTAATCTGTAATGCCACATTTAAAGTGAAAACGCTACGCTAAGATTTTAACTTCAATTTCTGCCTCATATTTTATTGTATAGCAAAACTTATCATAAGTTATATAAGTGCTATAACTTGCACTTCGCTTTGATTCTGTGAAAGCAAACAGTGGTGCTACATGCAAGTATGGGGTCAGAAAATGACCATGTCATTTCTATTGAACATGAAACCAAACTTGATAAAGAGCCCACGATATCTGCATCACATGAAGCCAACCACAGCTAATTTCATGCGCTCATGTTTGCCTGTTCTGTTACACTAGCTACTGAATTGACACGGCATTTGTTCTGATCACCATCTTCTTTATATGCGTGTAGGATGGCTTCAACAGAAACGAATCAAAATGCAAATTACAGCCAAAGAATGAAATTCCTATGTGTGATAAAATCGTTTGCAATAAAATGAAATCTGTGGTAATCATTCGTGTATTAAAGAATAAAATAAACCAATGTGTACAGCGTTTTCACTTTTGTTCAGTAAAAATGTTTATGACATATATTTAAACACTTTCACAGTTCCTTCTGTATCTCCGACCCAGAGGAACCCCTCCCTGTCCACCGCCACAGACCAGGGCTCTCCGATACCGTCCTGGTCCGTCAATAACATCTTCAGAAACCTCCCGTCTTTATCAAGGAGGTGAACTGCTCTGTTGTGGGAGTCAGCTACCAGGATCTGGCAATATTTGTCACAGGCGATTGAGTTGGGAACGAATGTGTCGGAAAGTTCCATGGTTTTCGGACCATAGTAGCGCCATTTCATTTTGCCGTCAGAGGTGAGACATATCACATGATCATTTCCCTTTGACCAATCTGAGACGCATATATCTTTGTTGGCATTTACAGCAATTCTGATTGGACGGCTGAAGACTGACACCTGCCTCTCTTTGTCAAACCGCTCAACTCTTCCAAATGATGACACTCTCAGAACAGAGCCCTTGGAATCGACATGTTTCAGGGAATCTCCCAGCTTCTCCATCCCACAGACGAGAAAATCTCCAGATTCCGTCTGGGCGATGCCTGATGGAAACAAGGGGGTGCTAGCAAGGTCGTTGATTTGGCGATTGCTTGTCAATCGTTTGATCTTCCTTTGAGTTGGGAAAGACATCAGTACGCTTCCATCCGAGGCGACGTAGAGGTCTCCGACCTCGCTGTGAGTGTTCACGTGCTCTCTGCACGTGCCACCTTTCGTGTACAAGAAGACATGCTCCGTCAGACTGTTGCAGATCCAAGCATTGCCATCTTCAGTGGGGGCTATTGAAATGATCGCTTTTCCACCTGGGATGCTGAAAGAGTTGAGCTCGCGGACAATTAGAGCCATAGCTGGTCGGATCTGATGAGGTAACGAGATAGCGGCTGTTGTGGCGACGCTTGCTGTCCAGGACCCAAAGCAATCCCACAGTTCCACCGAGGGTATAGCTCCGGGGCTAAATTTAAATTCCAGAAAGTCGACGGACTCTGACGGAACCTCCACCCCAAGTTTCTCTACACGTGCTCTGATGTTGGCGGAATTCTCGATGACGTCATGGTCGCTCCCGACATTCATGAAGGATTCTGCTGCAAGAATTATTGATTCTATCGATGCATATCCAACTTCAGCAGCTTTTACGTTCCTTACCAATGTGTTCTCCATTACTTTGTTCTTCTGCTTGATTTCTGATACCATTTCAGAGCACATTCTGTCAACCTCATCATGGAGTTTCTTAGCCTGGTTTTTGATTTCTTTCGTGGTGTTCTGTGTGTTCTTCTCCAAGCTTTTCACCATACTGCCAAGACCCTTGATATGCTCTTTAACTTTGGGCAGGAACTCCTTCGCATAAACAATTGACTTTTTGATTTCTCGTTTTCTCCCTTGTGCAACCTCCGCAATTTCTTGCGATTGGTGGGTCGTGTGAGAGAGGGTCTTGCAATCTCTGCAGACGATTTTTGCACACGGCACGCAGAAAAATCTAAGCTCCTCTGCCGCGTGTGTTGGGCAATATTGTTTTTCTTGAATCTTTGGTTTGCTCTTTCCAGTATCAACTGAAAATGAAAGAAAATGTAGCCTTCATTGGTATTCGTGAATGGACATTATCGCCACTAAACGAAAATTTTCTTTTGAAGAAAAGTGAGATTTTGCTGATACAAAATTAATGTAGGCCTATTCGTTGGTATTCCTTTGATGAATGGGAAAAAATGAGTAAAGGAAAACATACCCCAGACCATTAAGTAAGATAGGAAACATTTTCTCGTGTGAAAACAAGAAGGCGACGTTACCTATTGGAGACGTCCGATGGGCTCTGGTAGCCTTCATCTTGTGGTGGAAGTTGAGACAGCCGGTACAGAGATTTTCCTCACAGTCAAGGCATCGCTCTATGGCTCTGTTCCCCATCTCACAGATATCACAGCTAGGGCTCTTTTCAAAACCTTCGGCAGCCGTCACGTACATGTTGGAGCGGAGTTGCTGAAGGACAGGACAGTTAACAGGTGACAGGTTAGGAAAAAAAAAAAAAAAAAAAAAAAAAAAAAAAAAACAGGTTAGACAGGACAAAATTATTAAAAGCCGAAAATTAGATGCGTTAAAAACTTTTGCCAACATTGCAGAAAAGGAACAGTTTCCGTCAAAGCTGGATAAACACTGTGTGCGTCCGAACATTTTTGAATCATTTTGTTTGGAATTATTGCACACGATAAAAATGGCGACCTTGTCTCGGTTTACGAAGGTTAAATATCGTCTTACCCTTACACCTCCCTTTGGTATATCAATCTTTCGGCTGCACAGAGGACATGGAAACGAGTTCTTATGCTTCCCTTTGTCAATGTACCGTCGGATACAGTTGAAACAGAAGCTGTGGAGACAGGAGAGCAGTCGGGGATCCACAAACTTGTCGCTACATAGACCACATTTCAGCTCCTTCTTAGCATCCTGTAGAGCGACCTTCACCGACGAGTCACGTGTTTTCTCGCCGTCTTTTGCATCTCTTGGCGTCTGTTTGTTGTTGTCTGCGCGAGCGTCTCTTGAAGTCATCTTGTCGTCGATTGGTCTATCGATAGGGTTGTGAGGTTGGTCGTCAGTCTTCTCTGATTTACTTCTAACACGCTTTACTTTCTGTCTCTGTAGGGCGAATGTCCGTCTGCAGATTTAAAACATGGCAAGTCATGTATCTCTAACACAAAAAGAATTAAACAAGAGATTTTCAATGCACGCTATTTCACCGAAAATGAATATGGTTATGATGTACGCAGTAAATCAGGAACCAGCATGCTGATGATATGATAGAAAAAATACAATACCTCTAAAACGCACCCTATGTATGTAATTGCATCTCTCTGATAATTAAGTTTGGGCTTCTTACGCCCAGTATACATTATTCCAATACAGTTTAACGTTTTGTCTAAGCTCTGGTTAATGTACTATGACTGAATACTTTTTGTCTCTTTGTTTCACTATCGTGGATAAAAACAATCGCTTGTATACTTGAAACGATCGGGACTAGAACAAAATCTGTAATAAATCCCAAGTTTGCCTGGTCATAATAAACATAGTAAATAGCTGACGGACCAGTGCCTTCATAGTTCGTTTCGTCTAGGTGGTTGAATCCCTCTTTTGGCTATTTCAGGTTTATGTTTTTATCGCACCTGCTTATAGCAGGGTGCGATATA
This sequence comes from Rugalucina vietnamica, assembly GCA_964017185.1. NCBI lineage: Eukaryota > Metazoa > Mollusca > Bivalvia > Lucinida > Lucinidae > Rugalucina > Rugalucina vietnamica. Next base: position 33,783,737 of record OZ024869.1, on the reverse strand, counting down.
GGAGTCCACAGCCAAAACAAGTTAAGTCATTGAATTCGGTGATTTTTGTGTCCCATCTATATATTTTCAAGAAGAAAAGTAGTTTTTCAGCGCTTTGAAGCGGTTTCACCTAGATTAAGGTTATAGCCCTACGGCCATGTGAAAAAATAGCAGAAGAAGTAGTCTACAGTCACTCTCTAAGCCGTTTTCCACATGCAATACCACATAAATCCAGCCAAAATGCTGTCCCATCATCATAGTAAGCTTATTACAGAACTTATTACTGAAAATATATTGTTCGGGTTGGCGGTTTTCTATCATATGTCAATGTCATATACACAGGCCTGTTATTTTACGCCTTGATTTTGGTTCTGAAGTAAAAATGAAAATTTTGATGTCTCAATTACTGCTGTCCCAGATTCTTACGTGAATTACGTTACTAAGTTTTAATGTCTCACAAAATACTACTATCGTATGTTTAGCTTACATGCTACATGTTTTTGGGAATATAATTGATACATGCTTGGAAAATAAATACAAATGTGGGTTAGCTATTGTTCATTTGTCCAAGATAAAGTCAAAGCTAAAACTGATGAAAAAATAACACAGTTTTGTGAACTACGTTACCCTACCCATATCATTTGTTAAGTAAGAGGTACAAATATTCCAAGTAACAGCAGTGAAAGAACTTTGGCCATACTAAGTAGCAAATAGATAAAGAACTTTACGGGATGTTGTAAACATACGTAGAAATAGGCTAAAGCTCAAATTTGTGAATTACGTTACTGTGAATTACGTTACTACAATTTTACTTAAAGAGAAATAACTCTGAATTCTCATGTCTCTTTGGAATTTATGTGAGTTGTTTGGTTAACACTTTCACTGCCACGCCTCTCAAAAAATCAATATCTCACTGCCAAGCATATATTTATTTTATTATTTTTATTGATTTATTAATTTATTTATTAATTTTTAATATTTTAGATATATGCGCATATCATATTTCAATGAAAAGGGCTTTTTTACGCTGAAAAATCTGATATATAATATATTTACCTCCCTTTAAAACTTTCCTTCTATAACCCGGGACATACGGGTAGACCCGTAAAACGACTACAGTCGTCGGTGGCAGTGAACGGTAAAAACGACTACAGTCGTCGGTGGCAGTGAATGTGTTAAATCAAGTCTATTACTGCTCGTAAGTATCAATTCCCACCATACTAGTGTTGCTTTTTCATAGCTACATGGACTTAATCTATATTTTCTGGGTACACCATCTCTCCATTTTATGTAAATTATACAGATGGCCATCATATCAATGCAATATATGCAAGATGTCCTTTATAAACAACAAAAATCAAAAGTTAAGACTTATTTTATGTTTTACATACCGTCTATGATTTAAATGTGATTGCGTGTAGGTAACGTAATTCACATGCAGGTAACGTAATTCACTTTTTACGTAATTCTGCTTTAGATCCACGATAGGATCACATGATTAATACTTTCAGTGATATAAGACTTTTGTTGTCTTAGTATATTGTTTTTAATCATTACTCTATGTCACCTGCTGGTATCAAGATAATCAAAAAAGTGTGTGTAATTCACAGTTTGTGACTTTTTTCAATATACCCTGTAGAAAAGGCACACTGTCTTTGACGCCCTGGTCCACTTATGTTGGTATCTTTTATCCAAAATGTTCTTTCTGACTTACTTTGCATGTCTCTTGATAGCATTATGTGAAAGAGAGACATGTAAACCATGTTTATAACATACTACATTCGATAAAATCTGACATATTTTGTGCGTGAATTATGTTACCTTTAACATCTTATGGCATTATTTTCTGACAAAATGTACTTTTTCGATAATATAAAGCTTTAGTATGTTGTATAAAACCTCTTTGAATAGGTTTGTGGTGATTCATTCTTTATTGGTTAGGTGTCTTGTGAACTACAACAAGTTAATGAATAACAATAATATAAAGAATGTTTACTTAATCTTTAACTTTGTACATTTGAAATGGTCCTTTCTGCAAAATGAACGAAGACATAAACAATGAATTGTATTTAAGGTGCAAACAGATGCATAATTAACATTCTGTGACACATCTGAGGCAGATAATTTGTAGAGAAATTTGCGATTTCACACAGGAAAGAATGCACTGGTAATGGATTTGTGAATTACGTTACCAACCTAATGTTACATTTTCCTACACGAAAATGGAAAATGACAAAATGGTATTACAAGTGCCTCAAATATGTATAGTTATGATATTTATCACCTTTATTCTAAATAAAAATGGGGTCAGTTATCTAATAGTGCTCAAAAGTGGATGGAAATAAGCAAAACAATGTTTGCATTTTTAGTATAGCAACTATTTTTAAATTTTCATTTTAGGCAAACATTCAAACTACGCTGAGAAGGCAATAATGTCATAAGTGTTACGTATAACACTTGTTTTTAGGCAAGAAAAAGACAATTTTGAAAAACAAGTTTCAAAAAGTTTGACAATGTCATACCTCGTTCCTTTTTTTGCATTTTCAAAAAACTCTACCACAGTAACGTAGTTCACATTAGATTTCAGTGTTGCTGTTTATGAAGCGATAAAAAATGAAAATTCGGGTTGCTAACATTTTTCAAACATAACAATTTATCAGGCAGGTTCCACTTAGTTGAAAAAATAACAAAACATGAAAATCTAAGCCAAAAAAATATGGGACAAATTTTGGCCCAAATTCAATGACTTAACTCGTTTTGGCTGTCCAAATTTCCGCCCGTACGTTCGTCCGTCAACATTTATGTCGAAGTTTCGTTTTCTCTACATCAATGATAGCTGCGAGTCTCAAATCTTACATAGTTATTGTCCTTCACATACCCTTCAAACATGCATCTTAACCCAGTGCCCTTAACCTGTATTTCACGGTCCATTGAGTTTTTTTTTTTAATTTTTACGTCGAAGTTTGCTTTTCTCTGCAGCAGTGTTAGCCGTGAGTGTGTGAAACCTTGCATAGTAATTGTCCTTCACATACCCTTCAAGCATGCATCTTGACCCAGTGCCCTTGACCTATATTTCACGGTCCATTGACTTTGTTAATTTTAACGTCGAAGTTTGGTTTTCTCTGCATCAGTGATAGCCCAAAGTGTGAAACCTTGCATAGTAATTCATCTTGACATATCCTTCAAGCATGCATCTTGACCCAGTACCCCTGACCTATATTTCACGGTCCATTGACTGTTAATTTTTACGTCGAAGTTTGGTTTTCTCTGCATCAGTGATACCTGCAAGTGTGAAACCTTGCATAGTAATTGTAATTGACATGCCCTTTAAGCATGCACCTTGACCCGGTGCCCTTGACCTATATTTCACGATCCATTGACTTTATTTTTACGTCGAAGTTTGGTTTTCTCTGCACCTGTGATAGCTGTGAGTGTGAAACCTTGCATACTAATTGTCCTTGATGTACCCTTCAAGCACACACCTTGACCTATTGTCCTTGACCTATATTTCATAGTAATTGTCATTGGATGATAGCAATGTGTGCCAATTTAGTAATATATCATACCTGCACGGGAAGAACTTTGTACAGTCTTATTTTGATTTCGTCCGCGTCGTTTGGTCTCATTCGCCGACGGTAGCTCATTATCGAACCCAAGCTGAAGGATAGCTGAAGGATAGATTCTTCTTACTGAGAAAGAACGCAGAGGAAATTCAGGCTTTATTTGCTGTTGCTGCAGCTGGTGTTGTGCCGTGTGGCGGCCCTAAAAGGTCTCCCCGTATATCATCCTTAGTGCAGGTTATATTTCCTTTTCAGTCCTTTAAGATCAGCGAGGATATTCTGAGAAACCAGAAACTTATTCGGTCAAGATTCATTTTTCAACCAATGTTTAATATATTTGGTTCCATTTATAGTAGATAATACTAGTCTTTGTATCGACTACCCTGTTGAAAGTTGCAAAATTTCAGTAATTCTCTTTGGCTCCATGTTGCCAAATCTTAAGGGTCACTGACTTGACTTCAATTATGGCCCATCCCCTTTCTCATAAATGTGTTCACTGCTATTAAAGGATCTCAGTTTTATCTATTATTTATTTATTTGTTTTAGCTGACAGAGGAAATGAAGCAATTCCATAACACATCGAAAATCATTTACCAGTTAATCTACCCAGATCCGGTACCTCCACACTGCCCAGTGCAGATTGAAGCACAGATCGGACAGAACACTTCAGTAATGTACCTAATCGCCCATCAAGTATATGCTATCGTGTCGCTTGTCCGTCCCCCTTGTCTCACATGTGCCCGAACCCTTACCAGACACGGCGGTGACGAGGTGAGAGGAACCAACCCGGATGAAAGCTTCTTGTCTATTGCTTGGCCCACCGGGGTTTAACTGGTGTTTCTTTTGCTCCGGACTTCATTAAGTTATTCGGTGCCCAGGGTTCTCCATAGTCGGCCAGTCCTCGTTTTTGATTCAGCATGGTGGCTATCATGAATCTTTTTTTGTTTGTCCTCGGACTAGTTAGGGAACTAAATGTTGTGAACCACTGCAGATGAGGGCGAGGTTAGAGCTCTAAAATCGATTTAAGCCCCCCCCCCCCTCCCCAGTAATTAAGTCTTACTGATCGTTCCAAGGCGATACTTCTATTTGTTTTTGTGTTTTGGAGTCGAATTTTTGTGCTGTTTGAACCGTATGTACGTTTTCATGGTTTTATTTGATTTCGGGTAACTGAGCGGCCGCCTATTGGTAAATAACTGCTCACTTGCCTTACGATGTTTTCCAAGTATTCGTACCTAACTGTCAGTTTAGTATTTCCCACCTCGGTATTTGGTGTGTGATTTTTTTTCTGATTGCGCCTTTTCCTGATCATTGCCTACTTGTACCTTTTTTCCACAGATAGAATGTAATTACATATATTCTGCTTATGAACTTACAGCCTTCATTGAATCCAGAACAGTAGCTGAATAACTGACATCTGGCGAAGCTCCATGTGCAAATACGGCTATCCATGGCAGAGTTGTTTCACGGTAAAGTTGTTTCACAGTGAGTGGAGGAATGCAACTATTCCGCATTTATGCAGAGGTTTTGTTTCTGGTGACGAGACATCACGCGGACAAGTTTCAAGACCATACGACTTGTTTCTCCTCTCTTATACGTTTTCACCATATATCAGCACATGGAGGCAATGGAACACCCCTATAATTGAAGTTATCACTGTTGCCTACCCTATCCTTCTTATTGGTTCATTCAACTGTTATAACGTAAAATGTTTGTAAACAGAGGTATTTTTGAAAATTCCTGGAATTCGAGATTTGTGGTAGAAACACAATTTTTAACCAACAAAAATTTTCACTTAAAATGTTCTCCTTTGCACAATGAGCAGGAGACTGAAAACCGATTTTGAATGCTGTCCTACTGGTTGGCTCAAAACATCATTTCTTACATGTAAATGTGCTGTCAAATATTTTCATCACACAATGGAAAGAAACAACAAAGGTTTTAAACCACTGTGAAATCTAGCTCAAATCGGTTTTCTGTTCCAACTTGCAGCATAAAGGACATTTTATGCGTTTTTTCCGTTTTTAACAAAAACAGTCTTCATTGACTGGTTAGAGATTCACCATGAAGACCGAACAACTGTGTTGTGAACCACAGCAGAAGCTGAGGTTATGGCCATGTAAAAGTTTAAGCTCACCGGTAATTTTGTATTACTGATCGCTCCAAGGCGATACTTCTGTTGTGGTTCTCGTTTTTTGTCTTGGTGTTGAATTTTTGTGCTGTTTGCGCCTTATGTGCGTTTTCATATTTTAGTTAGGTTTAAGTAACTAAGTGGCCGCCTATTGGGAAATAGCTGCTCACTCGGCTTACAATGTGTTCTCTTAGTACAGGTATCTCAATTGACTTTTTTTCCCACTTCAGTTTTTAGTGGGAATTTCTTTTTGATTCCGCATTTTCCTGATCATTGCCTACTTGTACCTTTTCACAAAAAGTGCAGGTCTGTCGGTCAAAACCAGCAAAATTTTATTCAGACTGACAAAATATTTTATTTTCAGACAAATGTCTGACAAAAATTACCAAAATTACAATGGTAACATTTAGAACTGTCCTACAAAATTCAGTTTTGTCCAGCAAAAACTTGTAGTCTGCCAGACAGCTGTCCTGCAGCTGAAAAAGGATTTCGCAAAGACTGCAAAAAATCACAGATTTTTAGAATTTTCCAAATGTTATATACATAAGTTATCGTCATTTCAATGATCAAAAGAGTTTTGCAGTTAAATGAACCAGTAAGAAGGGGTGAAAGAACTGGGCAAGGGTAGGCAGCAGTGACAACTTCAATTCTAGTGAAGTTCCATTGTCAGGGTTCCCACAGAAAGTATAAAATAAAATTCAATGACTTTTCCATGATAATTCCACGATCAGAGTTAAATTTCCAGGACTATTTTTTCTGTTTATTTATTTTTAGTCATATAACACTTTTTAAAAGGAAGGAACAGATTATATTGTAACTAACTTCAAGGTATTTTCTTGTTTCCTGATGAAGACAATAATAGTGTGAATGCCTTTTCGAAAAAAAAAAACAAAAACAAACTTTATTTATTAATACTTATCGAGCGAGCCAGGAAAAAAATGAATCCCAAAGACATCCAAACTGGCATTTCAATAACAAAATTCCATGATTTTTCCATGATATTTCATCATTTTTCAAATTCCATGATTTTACCATGCATGGATTTTTTTTTAGCCATTCCATGTTTTCCAGTGCCCATGGGAACCCTGCATTGTTTCTGCAGGCCTAGCAGGTGTTCGAACACAAAAGAAAGATGGCGATTCTGCTAAATATCTAAAGCTAAAGGACATCTATGCTTTAGATTGGGCTATTCCCTAATTGACAAATATGTCCTTTTCAAAGACGGAAAATGCTTAGCCCTTTATCATTATTGTGTTCTTGCATATTTTGAATGTCAATGACATAATTCATGTTAATTTTAACATTAGTTTGGGAATTCTCATTTCTAAGCATTAATGCAATACACATAGATTGAAAGCAAACTTACTTTTAAACATGTACTGTACTCTATTTATACATCTACATATACTAAATTATACTCACCCTGACACCGGTTTGACAACAAATGCGACCATGAATGTTTACAAATCTACAGTTGATGTCATTAAAATTGTCCATAACAACTGTACTTATTTTAGTTCATGGAAAAGTTCTGGAAATCATACATTTTTGCCTTGCTGACCTTGTTCCCCCCTAGACCCAGGATGCCACTTTGATATGATGTGTGAATGTGAAAAACACAAACTGTCGAAAGGACATGCTGGGTCCCGGGGGGGAACACACCTAGAAATGAACTTTAAGATTGTAAATTTAAGATCTTATGCACTAAGCTAACATTTCTTTCAAAATAAACTTAAAAATACAAAACAATAAACAATCAATGTATGGACATTGTTCAGTATTCATATGACAAACAAGCCCATATTTGTTAGCTTGAAAATCGCTGTTGACAAACAAATGCAAATCAATTCAAAGTCTAATGGTTGAATTTTGCCAAAGATGGGGTGGGTTGTGAAAATATTTATTTGCATTGCCTGGATTCTGTTACATCAGCCAAACTGTTTTGTAAACGAAAGTGCATATATTTCTTCTCCTATAAATGCTAAATTCAGCCCCATAGTCATAACATGAAAATTTCATCCTCCCAAATCTGAGCTTTAGGGACTTTTTACATCTTATCCATAGATCTCCTTTTGGATGTTAGATAGCAAGACATTTGTACAAAAATAAAGTTTTGATCCCTACCAAACTTGAGTTGTAAAGTAATATGGAGGGTCAATGTGCCTTGCTCAAAGACACAACCAGGGCAGCAGTCTGTATGTCCAGCAACAGTGTAAATTAATTTTAATATGCACTCTTATCTGAAGAAATGCAACTGCATGTACTGCTTTTTGGTTTTATAATAAACACAAAGATTTTTCAATGCATTTTGAACAAATCTGATATGCAACTACTGGATAAAGAAAAGAGACACGAAGACCACATCAGATTTTTTTCCCTTTATTTTTCTTTAGCCTCAGCACATGACTATAGTCTGTTTATACAGAGTCCATCACAGGTGGTTCAAATCCCTCGGGTCTCTCGACCTTCTCCCCAGTCTCCGTTACTACAGTCTTAGAGGTACTCTCACCGTGCATATCCATCAACTTGCCAACTGAAATGCAGAGAAATGTGTAATTCAGTAAAATATTTAGACTTTGTCCCAAGTGAAGACTGGGTTGAATTAGTATGCATTTAACACTGGGGACTTAAAATTAGTTTTGTGACTTAACATGCCAGTCAACAAATTTTCAGTCATGTAGAAATTGAGCCGCGGTTTCTTGGGAATGAACAGGCACTATGAAGTTAATGTCTTGCTCAAAGACACAACCTGGCGCCAGGTTTGTTTTCAACTCCTAACTCCTTGATCCAGGCAAGTACACCATATCCTCTACGACCACTAGGTCACCAAGCACCATATAAATGCCTATTTTCGCAGTAATGCAGTGCAGGTGTATTACATGTATATTCATAAACCATGTCATCAAAATGCCCTTCTTATTTCCTGTTTATATTTCTTAGATGTTGAACAATTTTATAAATCCTTTCATGAACAGATAAATAATTTAGAAGCCAATGCATACTTACTATCAAACTTGGGCTTTTTCAGTACTTTAACTTTTCTGATGAAGACGTCGTGTAGTGGGTAAATACCCTGACAGGCCTTCTCAATGTCTTTACCGATACTGTCGGGAATCCTGAAAATGTCCAAGAGCATGGCACAATGTGTAGTTAACCTATTTTTGATGAATGGATTTTCCCATCTGTATCATTTGGGTGAGTCCACTTTCATTTTTAGAGACATCAGGAGTGATTTTTTAAATTTTATTCAATTTTTCGATGAATATTCTCCAAGCAAAATGTTAACAGTATAGCACCAGATGGGACGCCGCAGAACGATGGGACGCCGGGTTCTGCGGCGTCACATCTGGGGCTATACTGTTTGCCTATGTCCCACAAAATGGAAGCCAGGCTTACATGAGTTAAAAACATTGCCAAGAGACATGTAAACTTATGGTGTAAGAGGCTGAGCCAAAATAGTAATTATATTAAAGAGAAAAAAACAAACAACAATTTGTTTGTGACCTCATAAAGTAAAATTTGTTTCATTCTGTTTCAAACAATACATGACACAAATAATGTAATCATAGGTCACTGGTACTTGGCAGGCGCATTTTGCAGCTTCTAGAAGCAGATCATGTGACAGAAAAAGCAAGTTACATGGTCAGAAGAAGTGCAAGGAAAATTTGAAAAACTAACTGAAGTTTATTATTGCATACACTTTCAATCCGGCAGCAACTAACATTAAGTTGTTTACAATTTCACGCTCACACAGCCTCTTCAGTCAGGGGTGTCCACAATGAGCTGACAATTCTGACTTTTCCTTGACTGAAATTATATTTCCCGGACTCATGTCCATGTATTTTGGGATAAATTTTCTCGCATATAGAGAGGCGATGGGCACCACTCTCTCCGGTTTCTTCACAAAGAATAATTTGAAATGAGCCTGTGCGTGACAAAACCAACAATTTGGGTTTCCGACCAGGTCCGACACAAACCGGCCTGTACAGTCACAGACAAAGGCTAGAAGCTTGAAATTTTGGATTTAGAAAGTAGAGGATCTGTACTATCCGAGTGGCGAAAACAAAGGCGCTGATCAGCTTCGCGGTTACCGCGAAGCTGATCTGCGTCTTTGTTTTCGCATATGCAGATTGTTGGTTTTCCCATGCGGTGGCTCAAATATAATGAATGTCTTTAATATTGTCAAAGAAAACGCAATTCTCTTATTACTTTATTCAATTATTATAAAATCCAAACATGAAGGATTAATTGTTAATATCTTTTTCATAAACCTGTCTTTTCAAAATTCCCTGACTTTTGACAGAATTCCCTATCTTCAAAATATCAATTTTCCCTGACCGTGGACACCCTGTCAGTACTTTATGTTTCTCCAAATTCAGAAGGGTAAGAACAGAACAATCCTACTCCAGTTTACAAAAGCAAAAGTGTATCTCCTATTTTAACAAAACATAACCAGAGGACCAATGGTCCTGTAAACGCTCACCTGAGTCTGCTGCATATACCAATAAACATGTTTGAATATTATGGTATTTAACCCCAGTGCAGGGGCAGATGAAGCCCTTGGGCCGTTTTCTTTTTTCAGAATAATCAATATTCTGTCCATTTGCCAATTTCTTGGCTCTTGCTGGCTTTTCCCTTCAAATGACATTTTAACAGTTTTTCCCATTCAAATGCATGGGCAACCCATGTTGACCTTGCCATAAACTTGGTCAAGGTCATCACAGGGTCATGATTTATATACTCAGAGGAAAAAGTTTAGTCAGTAACTTTGACCAGCCTGATTGCTATAATGCCCAGCCGCTTGCCTTAGATGTTCCTCTTTATCAAATTTGCAGAGTCAGTCTCTTTCTAATTCTGGAAAAAAAAACCACCAGTTATCAATTTCGACAGAGTTATTGGCCTTTTTCGAAAAACATCATTTTTGTAATTTCTCGATAAATGATAAAATCGGCGCTTTGATTAATAGCGCTTTCTGATAGAAGTTGTTGCCAGTGACAAAAATCCGAAAAAATCTTTTCAAAATTCACCCACAGTCTCGAGAAATGACAAGTCAAATATTCATTATTTTAAGATTACCTCCCTTTCATTTAAAACAAGAACGAAAATTGGTGTTTGCACTGTGGCAAAACCACATGCGATATTTTATTCGTTTTTGTTGGAAATGTTAGGTTTGATTCACAGTTTTATGGCTGGTAATTTTAATCCCAAACTATCAAGTGGTTTTGTAGTTATAGCGATTTAAACTGTCCCAATGGGATTTTACATGTATTTTTACTGACTAAACTTTTGCCGGTGAGCATATATACATTGTAATACTTAAGCCATGGATGCTTCACGCCAAGTTTCATTGAAATCAATCTATTGGTTTCAGAGAAGATATTTGAAGGTTTTTTTACCATATATGGGCATGGCGGCCATCTTGGTCATGTGACCTAGATTATTAATATACACATTGGTTCCCCCATCCTATAGATACTTTACATAAAATTTGGCTTCAATTGGCCAAGTGGTTTTAGAGGAGAAGATGTTTGAATATTATGGTAATATACATGTATATTGCCCCGGAGTGTGGGCATATGAGCGCTTAGGTCCATTTTCTTTTTCAGAATCATTAATATTTAGTCCTACTACCCATTTCCTGCAAGATTTTCACCTCAAATGACTTTTTAAAAGTTTTCCCCATTCCAATGCATTGGCGAACTATGTTGACCTTGTCGTAAAATAGGTCAAGGTCACCACAGGGTCATGATTTATAAATACATTGTAGTACTACAGCCATTGGTGCTTCATGCCAAGTTTCTTTGAAATCGGTCCACCAGATTCGGAGAAGAAGATTTTTGAAGGGTTTTTACCATATATGGGCATGGCAGCCATCTTGGTCATGTGAACTAGATAATTTATATATACATTAATTCCCCCATTCCATAGATGCTTCACATAAAATTTGGCTTTGATTCGCCAAGCAGTTTCAGAGGAGAAGATGTTTGAATATTATGCTAATATACATGTATATTGCCCCGGGGTGGGGGTAGATGAGCCCCTGGGGTCCAGTTTGTTTCAGAATCATTAATATTCAGTCCTACTGCCCATTTCCTGCAAGACTTTCACTTTAAATGACATTTTAAAAGTTTTCCCAATTCAATTGCATTGGCGACCTACTGTAAATTCGGAAATTTTCGCGTGACTTTTATTTCGCGATTTTTCTATTTCCGAATTATTAGCGAGTTCATGAATTCGCGAGTGAGTGTCCATGTATTCTATAAAGTTTATAGTGACTCTTTATTAGCGAGAACCTTGAATTCGCGAGGCAAGCAATTCGCGAATATTAGCGAAAATTAAGTTCTCGCGAATATTTCTGGATCTACAGTATGTTAACCGTGCCATTAAAAAAGGTCAAGGTCATTACAGGGTCATGATTTATACACACATTGTAGTACTTGAGCCATCGATGCTTCATGCCAAGTTTCTTTGAAATCGATCCACCGGTTCTGGAGAAGAAGATTTTTGAAGGGTTTTTACCATATATGGGCATTGTGGCCATCTTGGTCATGTGACCTGGATTATTTATATATACATTGATTACCCCTTCCTATTGATGCTTCACATAAAATTTGGCTTTGATTGGCCAAGCAGTTTCAGAGGAGATGATGTTTGAATATTATGTTAACATACCAGAGGAGATGATGTTTGAATATTATGGTAATATACATGTATATTGCCCCGGGGTGGGGGCATATGAGCCGCTGGGGTCCATTTTTTTTTCAGAATCATTAATATTCAGTCCTACTGCCCATTTCCTGCAAGACTTCTACTTTAAATGACTTTAAATGACATTTTAAAAGTTGTCCCCATATGTTGACCTTGCCGTAAAATAGGTCAAGGTCATCACAGGGTCATGATTTATATATACATTGTAGTGCTTGAGCCATCGATGCTTCATGCCAAGTTTCGTTGAAATCAGTCCACCGGTTCTGGAGAAGAAGATTTTTGAAGGGTTTTTACCATATATGGGCATGGCAGCCATCTTGGTCATGTGACCTGGATTTCTTATATACACATTGGTTCCCCCTTCCTATAGATGCTTCATATAAAATTTGGCTTTGGTTGGCCAAGCGGTTTCAGAGAAGAAGATCTTTGAAATTGTGGACGGACGACGGACGGACGGACGCCGGATCATGGCCATCCTATAAGCTCACCTTGTGAGCCTAACGGCTCAGGTGAGCTAAAAATCAATTCAACAGAATTATTTCTCTTCCCTTCCAGAAAACCTCCTCTGAAACTGTTATGACACCATATGAGCTGCATCACTAGACTACTGGTCTTTGGGGTTTCCAACCAGGTCTGACACAAGCCGACCTGTATAATCACGGGAGCAGGCTAGAAGCTTGAAGTTTTAGATTTATAAAAAGAACAAGGATTGTACTATCTGTGAAGCGATAACAAAGGTGCTGATCATTGCAAATTTTATGAAAATTGAGACAAAAAGACCTTAAAAATAAGATACAAAATGCCTAATTTGAGTAGGTAAGTGTATTGTGGTGGCCTCATTTCATAAATCCTTGTTTTCACTTTCAGAGTCAAAAGCTAATACATGAAATACTGATATAATCATTGGTCACCTAATCCAGTGTAAAATGGAAGTTATAACCAAAAGCAGGTTTTGTGTGCTGTAACTGGTCAGAGAAAATGAAGTAAAGTTTTCTCCTATTAAAGAGGGCTTATATCAATGAAAGCTTATTAAAAAATCAATATACCACGTAAAATATGCGTTTTCATTATTTTTGATGCCTTTAAATAAGTTTTCATAAATGTACTCACAATTTATTGACAACTTCTTTCATGTCATTAGAGGAGACCTCCCTGGTGATGATATCTACCATCTTCTTTCTGATAGCTTTCACCTGAAACAAATATTAGATATGTTATTGAATTCATAGACGGGGTTTTTACCAAGACATTTGTTTATTATGATAAGACAAAACAGTTTGAAAATAGATGGTGTATATCTATAGATGTTAGTTGTTATGTCCCATTGCATCTTCATTCGTTCGAGATTAAAGATCATTCATCTTCGTTCATTCGAGATGAGAAAAAAAAAACAAAACATCTGGCACATCCGCAAGCAGAAGTTTTGGCTTGTCTTAAGTGTGCCCAATGTGGGACTTGAACCCACACCAGTGTAGTTATGAAATATCAACACTCTTCACCACTCAACCATGGGAGCTGCCAATTTCATAATTTAGGTTAAAATTACAATATCAGATAGTGCACAGACTTTGACAAAGTTTATAATATGTTCTCAGTACCTGAGCAGTCTGTGCATAACACGTCTTCTTGGACTGGTATGGCTTCTTCTTGGTGAAGCCAATGGCAAACATTCTCAACAGGTAGCCATCTGTGGTCTTCACGTCCAGGTGGGCCTCAATCAAAGTCTGCCATTTCTTGACCATAGAGCAGAGTTTGTCTCTCGTCAGGTCCATACCATGGAAGTTCGTGAGCACATTCTTGCCCTGGACATCCTCGGCCATCAACTTGAACTTACGGAAGGTGATCTCATCATTCTGTAGGTCAGCTAGTGACACCTCAAACACACGACCCTTAAGTCCATCAGCGGCAATCCCTGTTAAAATATATGTGTACATACATTCTCAAATAACTTGAGATACATTGTATCATTTAAATACATGCTCATGTATGTATCCCATATAAAATGTCTCTATAAGAATTCAGTTATTAGAAAATGATGAAGACCTGATCATTAATAATAATGAATTAATGATTAAACCTCTAGAAGAAGTCATTTATAGGTCTAACACTGCCTCCGGTTGTCTTTCTAGACCTTGAAGAAATTAAAGAAGAAATTTCTGCTCCAATTCGGGAGTAGTCTGAATTTTATGTTTTGCAAATACATGACATTTTCACATCTCCCTCAGCCAAATTAGAAGCTATTTCTCTGCTTATTGGCTCGTAGCTTTACCCCTTGTTTATCCAAACTATGCCAATTTTAGTTCTACAACCCTTGAGCAGTCAATTGCACTGGCATTCTTTAATGCTATGCACATAAGAGCCGTGAGGTGAGAAAACCAGTCTTCTGGGTTTTCGACTAGATCTGACACAAACTTGAAATTTCGGACTACGGAAGAAGAGGAATTGTACTATCCGTGTAGCGAAAACAAAGGCGCTTTACAGTGACGCTGATCTGCACCTTTGTTTTCACATAAGCATTAGGGGTGTAACGATATATCGGTATACTGCGGTACGGTGCTCGCGGTACGGTATACCAGTACGCCCATACAAGGATTCCGGTATATCGTAACACAGTCCGGGTTTTATACTAACACCCAAAATAATCCAAACGAGTACAACCACAGACTGTGTATTTACAATCAATCCTGCTATCGAATTTTTACAGGTAATTAGCGTGAAACCAGTCCAAATCATGTGCGTATTTGCCTCCCCTGTTGAGCTGTCAATCATGTGGTTATTTTTGGAACATACATCTATTTCGGCACTTTAAAACAACCTGACGTCGCATGAAAATGTTGCATGTTGTTTACAATAATATCAGTCATAGATGTACTACAAATATTGTAAAATTGATTCTCATTCTAGTGCAACAAATTTTGGCTTCGATAAGAAATTGAAAATTGAATTTCCTGTTTGTACGATATATTCAATACGCATTGCGATATGCATTTCCCGTACCGCGATATATCGCGATGCGGTTTTAGTGGGCGATACTCAGCCCTAATACAGTATTCGCCAAATCTGTCTGACCATCTGACATGTCAGACAAAAACTAGCCTCGGTCAGACAAAAATTTTGCAGCACAGGACCGAATGTCCTGTGAAAAATTTGGCTGAGCACTTTGCCGACATATTCTTGGTCAGGTGAAAATTTGTTCGGTCAGACAAACTGATAGAGTCTGTCTGACCAAAGGTCCTGTAAGGGTTTGACCAGTTTGGCGAACACTGCTAATAAGCATAAATCCCATTTTCTCATGACAAGGCGGCTCATAATCTACTGACTTGTTCCCTGTGTTCTGGTGACAAGAGTTTTCCCTATCTGTCGGATGTTGAACATAGATGGAGCCTTCACATCGTACCAGTCTTTCTTGGTGAACGGATCAACACTGCAGTAAAAAGCAAATGCTTGTAAAACATTTTGAGCACATATTACAAAACTGGGTCTAGCTTCCAAAACAGGTCAGCAAAAGCCCTGCATTCATTTTTGGAATCTAAAGTTGAATTTGCGATTATCGCCAAAAAACTGGCACAGGCATACAAGATAGGCATGGATTTCATACCCACCGATTTCACTTTTTTCAGCAGTGGAAACAAAAACGAAATGTCAAGTGTCTAAACCTGACCCGAATTCTGATGTCCTGTCAAGCAACACGAGTTGACGGTCTGAGTTTACCATTACTGTTGTGGCCATGTTCTGACATAAATGATATTGACCAAGGGACGGTCTTTTTCACTTCCAGCCGAAAAATAAAAAATCTTGGAACATTGACACCAGACAAATATCGGTTGATATCGACGCTTGTTTTAGGCCATCTATATGCAATTATGTTTTTAGATGGGACAGTAGGCTTTCGGTCCTGACGTAGCATTATTTAAATGACGTACATCTTTTTCTTAGCACCCTTCTTGCCACCTTTAGTTAGCCTTTTATTTTTGCCGACAGCCATGTCGAATTTCGAGGCGAAAAAAGGAAGCGGAAATTGATCATGAGATAAAAGCCGGTATCGACAGATATAAAGCCCGGTACGCGCACCTTTGATCCGGAAAGCTAGTATCTCATTAAAGGAACTCAAACTTGGTACACTTCAGCGATATATATTCTTCGGCTGTTAAAGATCGATATTACTTCATGTCGTAATATTAGTGTTAATCAGTTAGTTTGTATGGTTAAAAAAAATTAATGAAGGGGTTTAAAACATTTTGGAATAAACAGAGAAGCGACTATGACGGAAAATTAGATACATACTTCACGTTTAAACAAGAATTTAAGACCGAGCCATATTTAAAACTAGAAAAGTTCCATTTGAGAAAAGCTATTTGTAAATTAAGAATCAGTGCTCACAATCTTATGATTGAAGCTGGTAGATATACGAAGCCGAAACGTTTGTCACGCTCAGAAAGACTATGTAAACATTGTAACTTAAATCAGATAGAAACCGAGTTTCACTTTATTACACAGTGCTCATTTTATGATTCAGAAAGAACAGATTTATATAATAAGATACAGTTTAAAAACAACAATTTTATACCATTATGTGATAATGACAAAGCCATTTGGCTTCTTTTACAAGAAGATGAAGATATTTTGTTTGCTTTTGGTACATATATACATAATTGTTTTGAAAAAAGAAATAAGAAATGAAATATTATATGTATTGTTACTGAGGCCGCTAGCGTTACCAGTCATTTTAAGGCATCACCTATCATATCATTCTCACCATCAAAATTGCACACTAGTATTCATGTCGCGATTTATTGCTAGTTTGGTATTTTGTGTTTTTGTTAATTATGTATGTTGTATGTAATCAGATATATGTATGTTTTGTTTGATGCCCGAAAGGGTCCTTGATTGGAAAATAAAAATATTCTATTCTATTCTATTCTATTCTATTCTCACTGGCATGCGACTGTTTTGTGAAATAAGACGCGAAACTGTCGTACGACATTCGTATGAATGACGACATTCGTATGAATGTCGCACGATTTTTTTATGTGTCGCGACATAATTGCCAACCATTTGCGAAAGATTTTTTTAAAAGTTCTAAACATGCTAAAATGTCATGCGATTCGCCAAAATATTCGCGAACCCGTCGCAAAGTCGTCGCGAACCTGTCGCACGACAGTCATGCGACATTCGTGCGTGTGTTGCGAACCTGTCGCCGCCCATTTGGCGCCTAATAAGGACCTGCAAACATTTTGAAAATCGGTGGGCAGTTTTTATGGTCAAATAAATTTTGAACAGGGATTTTGCATTGACAATGGAGATAACCAATGATCACGAAAAAACATATTTTTCGAAAATTTTTGCTTGATCATGAAGATTTCTTCTCAGGTATGCCATTTATGTCATTTTATAATGATTTTGGACAATCATTACAAAATATTAAGAATTATTTTTTTGCGGGAAAATATTTACCTCCCCGCCTTCCAAGAAATTTGTGTACATGAAATCCCTATTCAAAAACGATTTTGATCTATTCAAAAACGATTTTGATCACAATTTTTTTTTTATTTGTTGACCGATTTTCAAAATTTTACTGCACATTCTGCGACAAACTAAATGCTCAATTGTATCAAGAAAATATTTAATCTACATTTAAACAGTTGTAAAATATCTGCGAAAAACCATTATCAGACACTAGGAAACACACTTTAGTCTCCTGTTGTGATAGGGGTATTATCTTGCAATGCGAACCGTTATCGCAATATGGCGTGTGTTCGGGGTTCTACCAATGGTACCATTGGTTGGTAACATTTGTACAACTGGTATCAATGGTATTACCATTTTTGCCATTTGCCAATGGTACCATTGGTAATTATTTTGGTACCAATGGCACAAACGTTACCAACCAAAGGTATCATTGCAAAACCCCGAACACACGCTACGACACACACACGCACGCAGTGACGCACACATAAGGCTGGCTCTAACCAACCATGAGAATCAGCCAAGGAGGGAATACGTAAACAAAACAATAGTATACATTATAAAAGGAACCACCAGCTATTTCCCGGAAAAGGTGGTCACTGGATCCAGCACATCATCGAGGCACATGGGAAATAATAATAAAAAAAAAAAAAAGCCAAAAACAACCAACCAACATGAATACAATAACTGTGCTTCAGGACTGGGTTTTGATGACTGGGATGATATTAAAACACGTATATGCATAAGATAGATGCGATGATTATATAAAACAACCATTTTTAATTAAAATGATAAGAAAATGGACACATAATTCAAAATTTGCCAATAAAATTGAACATGTTTCTGGCATCATTTGGGTCGACATAAATATGTCGGTATTTGAGAATTAAGAATAGATCAACAAGAGTCAGGTTAATTAAATAGGATAAAGTTTGTTGAATGTATCCATGTACTCATTCCAATACAGACATTTCTAATTCCAGTGTTACAATTTTTGTTTGTTTATTTATCAGCACCTTCACGACAAAATTAATTTCGTTTCAGACTGTGACAAGCCGACCTAGCCAGCTTTATGCAACTTAAATCAACTATTGTCGATAACATTCCAACACGACGTAGATGGCAACTGCGGAGGACTGGACTGCTCATTGTCTCTCCACAATCTGACAATCAAAGTTTTTCTCTCGCAGTGGCCTAAAGTAAAGATCTGAGAGCAAACTTTAGGATACCGAATCAATTACTCATGATACACAATTTATTTAAACTACTGATACGAAAGAATTCCATATCGGATTTGACAATTGTCAATATATCGATTCTACATGAAACAAACTGCCTAACTTATCAGTTTTATATTAAACTCGTAAAACTCTACACATTTGTAAATAAACTTACTACTTTTTTTAATTTCCCCCTCTTAAATTGATAACCAGACGAACGCCGAATGGCTCGTTTGCGATGAGTTTTTATGGATGCATTTTCAATTATTACCACATTGTCGAAAACAACAAGTGTTATAGATGGAATTTGGTCTAGCTAAAGCATACCATGCTATAGTTAAATGGTACAAAATGTAACAACAGCTTAATAATGTAGACATTGCATAACGACTATTTCACAATATCCCGGACACAATATACAAAGGATACACATACGCTCTATATTTACATTTTCGATCATATAAGTTAACCTCTGAAATGAAATGCTAACGTTGATCAAGGTTGTCTTTGATTTTAGATAACCACCATGATGGGACAGAGCTAGCCATTGTAAATTGTTACACTATATACAAGGTTTGTGCTTGCAGTCTGGAGCAGGGTTTGGTCGATTTGTATTAGACCTTGTATGAGAGTTAATACCAGCAAGAAGCTGTTTTTTTGTAGGTGGGTATATTTCAGAATTTTGCTCATCAGTCATGATGAAAGCGTCTCCGCTCTCTACATTTAATTACCTTTTTTTATTCTTATGAATGGGGTGGCGAAATTGGAGTTGTATATTTAGTGTTTCGTTTAAAATATACAAAGGAAACTGTTAATACACATTGTCTGATTTTGAAGATTTATTTTTCAAATTGTGTAAAATAAGATTTGTTTTTTAATAGTCATGACACAAAATGGTGTTTGTCAATGGCTCTGAAAACAGCACAAACGTTCATTAGATAGACTGGCACATGTGAAAATACAACAACAAAAACAAAAACCAATAATACTTTTATTATTATTATTTCATTAAATGTAGATTTAATAAACGGGAGTAATACCTTATCTCATTAAAGGAGAGGCATGCAACTATTTATCAAGTCTGCCACCTTCGCACTCTAATATGAAAGTGTTATTGATTATAATGTCTCGAAAGATAAAAATGTTTGATTTTCAATGTAAAGTGACCCCGTTCCACATAGTTTTGACCGCACATAGTTGTCCCGGTGCGTTGCCAAAGCATTATATGGTAAAATGAGTCTATAATGTAACCGCGTATTAACATGTCTAAATTTTAGACTTGAAAACGATTACAACATTAGACTTTTAAGTGATGATTAAATTTTAATTCAATGTCTAAAACATGCCTATACCACTGACGTGGACTACAATTCATTATGGGGATATGGTGGAGTCGTCATTGGATACTGTGGATTCTTTCTTGTTGGAGGTTAGCTGCAGGGCAGTCAGGTAAATATTCTGTTGTTATTTCATTTCAGTTGACACGAAAACTGTCGACTTAGGTACAGTTAAAGTGTTAGTTTAGCAAAGTTGTTAGTTTAGCAAATTCCTACTTTCAGTCGCTTTTCAACATGCCTTACCTTATGAACAAAAAATAAGTTTATGGTGGGTTATAATCCATTTTCACTCCTCTTTCGATTAGCGAAAACATTTTTTCAAAATATTGCAATATCTGATAAATATCCACGACAAAAGAAGTTGAGGTAATTTACACATCTATTTTAAAAAGGTACAAGCAGGCAAAGATCAGGAAAAGGCGCAATCAGAAAAAGATTCCCACTCCAAAAACCGAGGTGGGAAAAAACCAAACTAACAATCAGGTACTTATACCATGAAACAATCGTAAGCCGAATGGGCAGCTATTTTCCCAATAGGTGGCCACTCAGTTACCTTAACTTAACTAAAAATATGAAAACATACATAAGGCGCCAACAGCACAAAAAAATTTTAAACACCAAGACATAAAACAAAAAGAACAACCACAGAAGTATCGACTTGGAACGATCAGTAACACAAAGTTACTGGCGGGCTTAAACCGGTTTTACATGGCCATAACCTCACCCTCAGCTTCTGCAGTGGTTCATAACATTTAGTTAGTTATTCGGTCCTCGTGGTGAATCTCTAACTAGTCAATGAATCATCAAGAACAAACAAATAAATCATGATAAACATCCTGATGAATCAAAAACCAGGACTCACAGACTGAGTAAGCTGCCCGACGATGGAGATCCCTGGGCGCCGAATAACCTACTAACTCCGGAGCAAAAGAAAAACACCAGTTGGACCCCGGTGGGCCAAGCAACAGACAAGAAGCTCCGGCCCCAACCAACTAAAATGAATAGCTTTATGTAAGTCGCTTTTAGCGAGTCTGATATTTTATGACGCCCGATCAATGACGCAATACTGGTACACACGGCGTGTCGCAAGAAATTCAATCGGTTAGACTGAAAGACAAATTTATCAGGTATGCACTCGTGAAAACAAATAGAAAATATGCAAACGCTGTCAAAATTTATTCCATGTAAAACATAAGCAAGTTGTGTTGTTAGTTCCGCAAACTCGTTTTCACCTTGCTAAAATCAGTTGATGCGGTTCAAACACAACTAATTGACGTCCCAGACAACAGCTGTTAGGACAATGCTGCTAGTTTATGTCGTTTATGGGACTTCTACAAAAATGATGGAACGTCATAAGTATCGAGACGTGGTGAGGAGGGGCGGGGGAGAGGGGGCGGGGGGCGGGGCAAAGCGCAGCCCCGGAGACTGATGGCAATGAGGAACAGCAGCTTGGTCAATTGGAGCTGTTCTAATGTACAACACAATTAGGTAGATAATTGTAGGCTATATGCATGTGTATACTTAATGCTGAATATTTATTTGTATTTGTATTGTATAAACGTAATTAATTTTGAAAAAAAAAAATGACTTGTGCACAATAGCACAATAGGTATGAGTACTTTGATTTGGCCATTTTAGGACCCGTCCCCATATGACCTTAGCTGTTGGTGGGACGTTAATCCCCAAATTAACGAAAATATGTTTTCAGAAAACGAGGCTCCTAAATTACAAGAACTGTTGTTAGTGTCAAAATTAGGGACTGAAAATTGAGATTCAAGCGAACGTAAGTTGTTCTGTCACATGCAATGTAAATAGCGTATGTGGAATGTTGAGCACATCTTTGTAAGCCCCTCTCGGTTTGAAATATCAAACATATCTTCTTAAATATCAAGAGGTAGTCGTTTACATACAGCAACAAGTAGTGTAACAACAAACTCATCATATTGCCCAGGCACATGCTGATAATAATTATTGTCTTATACGCTCTTTAGACGAAAACAATTTAGCATAAGAAAAGATGGTGATAAGCATGTGTGTTTCTGGCATGTTCAGAACTCAAAGTCGGCAATACTGTCACACTTTTGTAACTATTGTACCCAAAAGGCGATGCTATCAAAGTGATCTCCTGAAAATTTATATTTCAGTCGATAACTTCGTTTTCTGAGACGGAATTTTGCTCGAACGTTTTAATAACGTTGATAGTTTAACATGGTTCATTGATTTTTTTTTCTATATCTTATGTGTTATTTGAGAAACAAAGTACATAATGCACCTCATTATAGCTTCCTTTGACTATTTTATGCACAAAAGGCAGTTTGCAATTCTTCTATACATGTTTATTTCTCTGACCTAATAGCGTTTGCGGAACTAGACACAGGTTTGCGGATCTAACAACAGCTGGTGCCCCTACATTTACGCTTCCAGAATCGAAACGGAAGACGCGAATTCAAAAAACTAATCTGCAGGTGAAAGGATATAGATTTGTTGATATGCCCATGCCAAACCATTTTTGATATATGCAGTAGTAATGTCAGGATTCCCCGACGACGAGAAGTGTTTGCGGAACTAGACATTTTACTGTATTCAAGAGCTTTGCAAAATCTAGAATGCTATGTCTTAAGTAGGCCTAGACCCCCGTTTCATATAATCAATTAAAAAGGTACAAGTAGGCAAAGATCAGGAAAAGGCGCAATCAGAAAAAGATTCCCACTCCAAAAACCGATATAATCAATTAAAACTGTTTTATTCAATGATGGCATGAAACCGTAAAATTGATAAATATACCGTTCCTGTATTTTGCTCCGCACTCGAAGTCTCGTTTAGTTGTCTATGTCCACTTAACAGTCGTTTGTATTATGGCATTTCCCTTTTTACCAGGTTTACCAGAAGTTGAGTTCCTGAAAACCAACTGTTATCCCACAAACCCTGTAATAAGTTTGACACAAAATGTATCGCCATTCTGCGTTTCCGGAACAAAGATCGCCGTGGAGAGTTTGAAGTATGCATGTCCAGGGCCGCGCTCAAAATTATGTTTGACCAATCTGAGTCCAGTGCCTGGAAGTTTCCTGGAAGGTGCAGTGGGTAATCTGTCAGGAGTGCAAGGTGCGACTTATCCAGTCGCTTCGTCATTGTGCCAGAACAAAAGAACGTTAGTGGAGCTGGAGTACTATTGTATACCAGGTAGGTGCACTGACAGGGAAAGTGTATATTTGGTTCTAACTGCAACAAATATGTCTTGATAGCCTCACGTTTATGTTTAATTTCTTTGTTTTGCACGTCGTTCCGTATATAAGAGTATATAGATCTAATTACATATGTGGCGACTTATGGTGTCTGTTTCCTTCCTACGCGGACAGCCATATTTACAAGAATCAGTCTGAATAAGAGAACGTTTGGCTTTAAAACTTTGCAACTGAAAAAAGCGCGATACCAAAGCTTTTTACAACAAAGTACCGGTTCTTATGATATTTTTCTCTTCTCTTTAAACATGTCGACATGACATATGGGTCATTCTTTATGGTTTTCCCGAGAAAAGGGCCCGTTGCGGAAACTGATGTCCAGGCAGCAAGCCCTCTGCCCAGACAAAATTTCCTCTTTATCATAATTGTTACAAACTGAATCAACACCGTAAGTAAAGTGTACATGTAAATGTTGAATAGAATGACCTATGCATTGTGTCAATTCAAGATTGCACACATATTTAGTACCATGTTTAATTAAATTTCAGATTCAAGAACTTTACAGATATGCTCAAAGAAAACGATCTCATCGAAAGACTTTGTCTATGTTACGAGCAGTATATACCCAAACACTGACTCAGTAAACAAGGAAACGAACTGCAAGTGTTCCGTTGTCATCTCCAAATCTAACAACTCGAAGAATCCGTCTATCAAGTTGGTGATCATCCACACGGAGCTGGAACCGACTCAACAGTTGACAATTATATCACAGGGCAACTATTTGCTGAGAAATATTTCAAAACATG
Organism: Rugalucina vietnamica; assembly: GCA_964017185.1. NCBI lineage: Eukaryota > Metazoa > Mollusca > Bivalvia > Lucinida > Lucinidae > Rugalucina > Rugalucina vietnamica. Next base: position 33,759,354 of record OZ024869.1, on the reverse strand, counting down.
CCAAACAATTTGAGATTTCTATAGACCAACTGCAACGCACAGCTTCTGACCTTTTCTTGCACAGTGAGGCAAACACAAGAAGGGGGATCTTCTGGGTCGGATTTCAAAGTGAGTTGTTGTCTTAACCGCAACGAATAAGGCTTCTACAAACCCCTTTGTACCAATGGAAATTGCGAAATTACTGTGCCTGCTGTGGAAAAAGAATTTGCAAAGTCATTGTATTTTCAAAACGTACCATTTACGTTTTGTGGTTTTTGATTATGGATGGAAAAAATAAGATTCAACGACTAAGTTATTTTATCCTCCAAACTTACAGAAATGGCATATAGAATGGCAATAACATTATTGTCCTTTGCTTTGTTCCTTAACACGTTATACTCTTCATCGAACCACCAAATCGATATTATGGTATCCTCTGTTGAAGTCATCAACTGAGCCGCCACATGGGAAAACCAACAATCTGCCTAGGCGAAAACAAAGGCGCAGATCAGCTTCGCAGTAACTGCGAAGATGATCAGCGCCTTTGTTTTCGCTACTCGGATAGTATAGTTCCTCTTCTCGGACCTGGTCGGAAACCACATTGTTGGTTTTCCCACGAGGCGGCTCAACTGTATTTTCACAGGTTCCGATCCTGCCTCTAACGTCACCCTATCTTGTGATGAACCGACGTCATCTTTTGTAAAACCACTGACGTATCCTTCAACACTGTTCCATTACTCCGTTCAGCCAACGCCTCCTAAATCGTCTGGTCATGCGCCCTTTTCTGGCCACGCACCAAAACCCACATTTCCTACAGAACCTGAGGATTCTACCTCAGATAACAGAAGTAAGTGGTTGCTAAGTGTGTGGAAAGAGATCTGGTTTGCATATTCATAAGCCTTCAGCGGTTCACACCCAAAGACAAGATAAACGAGCGTATACTGTACGTATCGCAGTTTTATACTCTGCAGGGAAGGAAGAGTTTCCTTGCCACAGGCTTACCTAAAGCAAACAAGTTTTGGTCAATACCATGTTACGATGTGGATTCCTTGCAAGACCAATGAATACTATTGCCACCTGTAGTTTAATATAGTTTTCTTTTATTGTTCATTCTTTCAATTCATTCATAACACTTGTTGTATAATGATTGTCATGTTTCTTAGTATTGAAATAAATAGTATTTTGTTCACCAGATCTATGTTATGTTCTGTTTTTCGATACCATGACTTGACATTAATATTATACATGTTTTCTGTCTGTTTGTAGTTTGGATACCAATTGTAGCAGGTATTGTGGGTGGTATTCTGTTGCTGGTGCTGATCCTCGTCATCATCGTCTGTGTGGCCAAGAAAAATAGATCACCGAGGGTATGGCATAAAGTTTGGTTTATATTATTACTAAATTATTAAATAGGATTTATTAAGGCCCGAATGGTACTATACGATATCATAGTCGGTGTTCTCCTTAGTTATCATGCATGGGGGTAGTGGGATGACCACATACACAGAACACTTTAGAAACATTCAAACGTCTCCACAAGGTAGAGCTTATCTGTTCGGTTCCACGTAATCCACGATCAATGTACCTCCATCCTACGACCATGCATCTCTTGAAACCTCTTCTATTCTTCTGACTTGTGACTGAAGTAGGCCTTCCCTCTTCTTCTGTCTTGACCGGCTTCACAGTAGTGCCTCCTTGCGCCGATCCATTGGCGTCCAGTTGCAGTCGCTTCCGATGCCGGAGCTAAAGTGTATTGGTCGAATTTTATGAAGCTTCATGATACGCCAGGAAATGTCGGCCGGTAAGTCTCTCCATGGACCCCAGTATGAACCCATGACTGCCTGGACCCCATGACTGCCTGGTATATGACTGATCAGATCTGGTAACAATGTATACAGGTATATCACCCTGGTCCGTCATTACGTACAGGAAACTAAAGCAACGTGTAGGTTACTAAAGCGCAACGTATAGTTTACTAAAAAATGGCGGATTTTGGTGGACACGAATCGGTGAGTAAGATTTGTTTATTGATTCTGATGTTCTTTTTTTGTTTATCTTAATCAAACACACCTTACGGACCAGCAAAACTATTGTGTTATTTGCCTCGATCGGTACATTCTGCAGGAAATCACCCATTTAAGTATAATGCTCGACACCCTTAGACAGCTGATTGCCAAATCGTGTGTTTTGAACTTCTCCGAGAAGAAAACCTTATATTGTGGTCAAAGTTCGATGGTAAATGGGTTGATTTTTGATGTCGAACATAGATACTGACCTAATAAGACGATCTGGCCAAAACAAATTTTCAAATGTCCTTTGATAGCGAAATTATTAATGATTTTTCATTACAACGCATTCGACACCTAAAACGGTACAACGAAAAAAACAACTAAAACGTTCTAATTTGGGTAAAATAAACCTTATTACGATACTGTATGTAACATTCTTTGTTACTATAGCGTTTTATTTCATCCAAAGTTTTCATTTGTATACTTTTATCTCAAGATTTGCTGATATAGCTCACAGGTTAAACTCTAAAACATTAAAATAGGCATCAAAACCATCATATATGAAGCCAAACTCGAGTTTTATGGCGACTTAATGTTTAAATTTAAGAAAATTTTGGATGAGAGTAATGAAAAGACAAAATCTATCATTTTGCTGTTAAATTTAAAAAAAGATAGTCAATCGATATCGAAGAATGCAATATACTGCATGCTTAGTTTTTAATCCAGATACGGTAAAAAACTTTACTTTCCTCTTTAAGTACACGCCGGTGGGTGCATGGGCCCTCAGACTCAATGACGGTACAGAACTAAAGCTGTCTTACAGATGGGAGGGACCTGACAACAAGTTAAGGTTACGGGATAAACATATGTCTCTGGTCGGGTCCACCAAGGTTGAAATAGTTGTTTTCTTTTGCTCCCGGCGGTTTTTCAGTGTCGGCGTTACTGTTGAGTCCTCGTTTTTGTTTCATCACAGTGTTTACATTTGTTTTTCTGTGATGCTTCATTGACGAGCTAGGACGCTTCTATGAGAACCGAACATTGTTTGTTATTGAATCACAGTAGACTAAGGGCGAGGTTTGGCGCCAGTAAAACCGGTTTAAGCCCTCCAGTAAAATTTCTTTTGCTGACCATTCCAAGGCGATTCTACTGTGATTCTTTATGTTGTATGTTTGGCATGTCAGCTTCTGTTGTATACGCATAATTTGTATTTAGTTGAAGGAAGCCGGATGGCTACCTTCCTTGGAAAGAGCTAGTCATCTTGATCTTCATGTGTGTTGTCACATTTTCATGTTCAGGCATCCTGAACCTTCTGTTGATCTATTATGTTTGTTAATGTTAAGTCTATATCTTTCCCGCTTGGTGTCTGGGTTTGGATTTTAATCTATTGTCTATTCCTGGGCTATATTTCTACTTTATCTAACGTATAATAAACCTAAATTGAATTTTTTTGCTGTATTTCAGGCCAGAATGTGTCAGTGATGCTGATGAATTACCGACTGAGACGTTAAGCCAAGTGACAACTAACCAGCGCCCAAAGAGAAGTTCCTGTTGCGACGTTGTTCCTGTTCTATCCTTTCTGTCTAAATACAAAGTTATCAACTCGTTCAAGAATTTTTACGTTAATACGTTTTTGATTGTTTTTAGATTGTGGACAGACATTAAGAGGATCTAACTGAGTCCATAGTATCGTAATAAGGTTTATTTTACCCAAATTAGAACGTTTTAGTTGTGTTTTCGTTGTACCGTTTTAGGTGTCGAATGCGTTGTAATGAAAAATCATTAATAATTTCGCTATCAAAGGACATTTGAAATTTTTTTTTGGCCAGATCGTCTTATTAGGTCAGTATCTATGTTCGACATCAAAAATCAACCCATTTACCATCGAACTTTGACCACAATATAAGGTTTTCTTCTCGGAGAAGTTCAAAACACACGATTTGGCAATCAGCTGTCTAAGGGTATCGAACATTATACTTAAATGGGTGATTTCCTGCAGAATGTACCGATCGAGGCAAATAACACAATAGTTTTGCTGGTCCGTAAGGTGTGTTTGATTAAGATAAACAAAAAAGGAACATCAGAATCAATAAACAAATCTTACTCACCGATTCGTGTCCACCAAAATCCGCCATTTTTTTAGTAAACTATACGTTGCGCTTTAGTAACCTATACGTTGCTTTAATTTCCTGTACGTAATGACGGACCAGGGTGTATATAGAGTCATGTGGCGCCAGGAACGTTTTAGGTAGCCCACGGCGATCATTTTTACTAAGACCCTCTTCGATATATATCTTGAGCTGACATTGCTTCGACTTGGCTGGGCTCGTCACTACTGATTAAAGCTCCTCGTTCTGTACATTCAGCTTGAACATTGCCGTTGAACCTTAATTGTGCCCATGAAGCGACATCAATGCAGTCATCATTCATCTAGCCCAGTTCTGTCTCTGGTCTCCGCGCCCCTCGTTAGACAGCGTCAGTCAATGAGTTCGCATTCTAATGAGAGTATACAGTACATTCTGTTACAATCCCTTTCCCGAATGTCTGTGATCCAGCAGTAATTCGGACTTCAATTCCATTAAAGAAACTGATGAAGATTTTCTGTGTATGAACATATATGACCATATATGATTAGTTTACGTTGGCTAAATCAAACTAAAATGTAGTTGCATTGAGGTCTTTCTGCCCTTGGTCGCCTCAGAAATGAATTGCGGTGATGATAGTGGTGAATTCGCTCTACATAGCTTGAGATACTGAGGAATTCCTCTTTTCGACTTAAAGAAAAGAAAATGGCAAACAATATTTCCTTTCGAAGTTGAACAAGGATATCTTTTTGGCTCTGTTCTGTCACAGCCCTGATGTTTTTCCTGGTGTATTGGGATCATAGTGTGTAGCAAGAAAATACCTCAACTTATTTTATACTTAGCGGTGAAATCAATGTATATCAAAAATGAATAAAAGTGATATTTTCACCGTAGAATTTGATATTGATATTTTCACTAGTGATTGATATCAGCCGATATCATCACTGTAATGACGTCATCAGATTTTGGATTACTTCTGACGTTTCCATTTACTTGACGTCATTAAATGTGTCTCACTTCAGAAATTCAAACGCCTATAACTCCGTTATATATGAACGAAAACATAAAGTGTGGATATTCATTTTCTTAGTTAGAACGTAAGGAACAATGTGGTACCAAAATTATTTGTGTTTTCAAAAATGTTTGGATTTTGCATTTTCACCGCCTGGCTTAATTGTGAATAGGAAAATGCCCGTGTATTGTATAAAATAAAAAGAAAATTTGCTTTTTTTGGTGAATACCAAATATATTTCATCTCGTGAGTTGAAAACATCAAAGTTTTCACTCGTGCTGCGCACTCGTGAAAATTCTGATGTTTTCAACTCACTCGATGAAATATATTTGGTATTCACCTCAAAAAAGCAAATATCCTAGATATATATTTTCTTGGAACTTCCAACTTCCTGGCTTTTCTTTGTAAGAAGATATCTCAAACTTGTCATGCCGTTTTCTCTGGTTTCCTTCTCAATATTTCGGCCTTCCTTAGCGATATCTGTTTAAAGAATGCCACTCGGCAAGCCCGGCTATTATTCTTGTAGGAGAGCTGTCATGGTACATTCGCCTGATTGTCTGTGCTCACGTCTCTTTGCGGCGTGAAGTATGTACTACATCTACAAGTATCAGTCAGAAACCAAACACTTTTGGGTGTTAGTTTAGTCGCCTTTTGTTATATTTTAGCTTCAACGCTAAAGGACTCCCCCAACTAGAGTAGGTTAGGACGATTTGTGTGTTCAGTTTCCGGTCAGTTGATCTTTCAGGATTTGAATGTTATGATATTTTATCATACGGTTTTCCCAGCAAGCTGTACTTATTTAATAATTAAAGTATCAGCTTGTAGCCATAGCTGTTCTTAAAGCTTTAAATAAACACTACTATGGCTGATAAGCATTTAGTAATTCATTTACTTTTCGTCATCTCTTGATAATTTATATGAAATATTTATTTAAAATAAATATAAATCCGCTGCAGGCCAGCTGTGACACACACAGCAGGGCAATGAAAATATATCTTTGCTGAAACGGAAACGAAAACCGCTTTGTAGTTGCAAAATTACAGTAATTCTTTTTGACCCATGTTGCCAAAACTAAAGGGTCACTGACGAAGCTTAAGTGGCCGAAACCGCAGTATGGCCCATCCCCTTTCTCAATAATATATTCGCTGCTCTTAAAGGATCTCAGTTTTATTTTTTATTATTTCCTTCCAGGAGAAAGTTGCCCCTAAGTTTGGTGAACAAGCACGTTACCAGAGTAAATCAGCGACCATAAATCGCGGTCCTACTAATACATACAGAAGTCCAACACCAGCACCCATTGTTCTTGGGCCAAGTAATACTACTTATAGCAGTCCTAGGTTGCCACCGTTAACAGGTGCCACGGTTGGCGGCGCCCAGCGGTCAGAATCTCCTCGCAGAATCATCCATAAGAAGAACAAAAAGACTCAGGCCATGTTTGATGACGTAGCTACTAGAGACGAAACCAAGAAGAAGAAAAGAAGAAGAAAGAAACCGAAACGCTGGACTGACGTGATAACAGATCAGTCTGGTGAAACCACGGAGGATACTGCTTCTCCTAGAAGGTCGCTCAGAACATCAGAGTTTCGTATGGACGTTAAATGAATGGACGTTAAAGGCAGAAAAACGGCATTCGTTGGCTGCCGTCAAGACCCATTATTAACTGAAATGTATAGACACAGCTTGAAATTTCGAAGACAGATATTACACTGGCTGTTCAAACGATGACATAGCTCATTTCCAGATGAGCTGCGTTCATTGTTTAAAAGCAGATTTCCTCGGGACGTAGTTCATATCATCCGATTTTAGGGCACAGCTTAGTAAATGCCTGTATTAGGTGCCCAGTAGCAGTTACATTCCTACTAGCTAAATGAGTCGCGACGTGAGAAAACCGGCCTTCGGGGTTTCCGACCAGGTCTGTTTTACTATTTATTCCCTATTTTTGGATATCCATATTTTATTTAAGAATATCCATAATTCATTTAAGGATATCCATAATTCATTTATGGATATCCTTAATTCATTTATGGATATCCTAAAATAATTAAGGATATCCATTAATATTTTTGGATATCCTAAAATGAATTATGGATATCCATTAATGAATTATGGATATCCATAAATGAATTATGGATATCCTTAAATGAATTATGGATATCCTTAATTCAATTATGGATATCCTAAAATACATTTTTGGATATCCAAAAATCACGATGAATTATGGATATCCATAATTCGATTTTTTGGTATCCAAAAATCAAATTATGGATATCCTTAAATCAGCTTATTTAAGGATATCCTTAAATGCATTTTAGGATATCCAAAAATAATCTTGAATTTAGGATATCCATAATTCGATTTTTGGATATCCATCATTCTATTTTAGGATATCCTTAAATGATCTGATTTAAGGATATCCATAAATCGATTTTAGGATATCCATAATTCATTTTTAAAAATATTCCTTAGGCACGTACATCATTTTTTGTGATTTAAGGATATCCTTAAATGAATTATGGATATCCTAAAATACAGTCCTATTTTAGGATATCCATAATTCATTTATGGATATCCATAAATTGAATTATGGATATCCAATATTAGCCCGATTTTAGGATATCCTTAAATCGAATTATGGATATCCAAAAATAGGATTGTATTTTAGGATATCCATAATTCGATTTTAGGATATCCTAAAATCAATTTATGGATATCCAATATTCAGCCGGATTAAGCATTTATGTATGAACAACATTAGGAAAACACGCCCATGTGATATACTGATTTTTCTTCAGTTGTAAAAACTGAAAATTTTCAGTAGAATTTTTTTTATATTTTTCTTATTTTTGCTCAAGACATAGATTGTGGGTACACGTTAGAATCGCCTCAAACGAGGCGGCTCTGACGAGTACCACAATCTATGTTTTGGATCAAAAATAAAAAAATTGGTATACGCCTGTATACCCCAGTTTTACTATATAAAGTGGGGTATGAGTGAGTATACATTGCTCGGGCATGTTTGCATGATGATATAATTCTGATGAGTTTTTTTGTACATCTGTTAACATTGTCAACTAATTTATACATGTACTTATATACATGTACATTTATGTTTGAAATCCAATAATTTTAAGATGAAATATTCACGTTTTACTTCAAATAACCACTTTATCTTTCAGCGAACACAAGTTTTGTGTGTTATCATTAAATATTAACGAGTTTTTTTAACACTTAACAATTGTATCAGTACTATGCACTGTTCTTTTTCGTTTTCACTGCAGGTGAGATATTTATTAGTATACTAGTCAGAAACGATGGTATATGCGTGGAATTCAATTTGGTCCTCGCTTAATCTTCTGTTTAGACGAGCAGAGAGGAAGTTATAGTTGAGAGAGACTTTTTATCATTTGTTATCTGACCCTATCTGTTTTAGCTGTGTAGAATGAACAATTTAATCCCTTTTTGTATTATATATAAACCGTTTTAATTGATTATCATTGTATTTGGCAAAAATGTTTTTGATTTCCACAATTTTATAATCTTTGATCACATAGAAATCTCACAGTGAGTTGCCTGGTATTACTTATCGTCATGTGACAAAGCTTCCGTGTCACTATGTGGAATCTCATAGTTAGATTGGATATTAATAGAGCCCCATCAAGCTTAATGATGACGCTAATTAACATTCAGGAAAGTTGCTAATAATGGCAGAAAATTTGTGCCACTTGATGCTATGGGTTATTATCTTGGGGACATTAACACTCGCACAAATAGGTACTATTATCATTGAATTCTTTGTTTCTGTAAAGTAAAGTTAATTAGCATTCATTCTATATATGATTCTCTTGTTTCTTATTCATGGCTTCCCCTCTATGAAAAATATAAATCGTATTTTTGTAGTCTCACGTTCAAACATGTACATAATTCTTTTGATTGTTTTCATATATTACTGTTCTTGGAATTATCTCAAAATATAGCTTGAGTAATATTAAATAGCATGTTAACTTTTTTAATTTATAGCTTTTATAGCACAATACTAGAGAGTTCTTTTTCTTAAATGGTAAATGAATTTTACTATAGGTTAGGGTCTTTTCATGGCATAAATGTAAAATATTACTCCTACTTCTTGGTCAGAAAACACGGCGAAAGTTCTGTCTTATAATGACGATCGAATATATCTGAGCCACCGCATAAAAAGACCAACAAAATGCTTAGGCGAAAACAAAGGCGCAGATCAGCTGTGCAGTAACTGCACAGCTGATCAGCGCCTTTGTTTTCGCAACACGGATAGTGCAATCTCTTCTTCTTAAATCCGAAATTTCAAGCGTCTAGCCTGCTTCTGTGACTGCACAGGCCGGTTTGTGTCGGACATGGTGGGAACCCAAATTGTTGGTTTTCTCATGCACAGGCTCATCTTATAGGTATACCCGAAGCAAGGAGCAACAGAACAAACTGCTTTAGTAACATTCTAGGAGATACTATGTCACCATTCTGTAACAGTAACTCAAAAATTGCAATTGAGAGCTTGAAATATACATGCCTTAGAACACCAAACTGCTCGGACAATGCTGCAGCGTCGATGGCAGTGTCCAGTGGAATTCTCCAGAATGCAGTAACTCAGGTGTCAGGACTCCGACAGTATCCCTACCGTGTCAACCAACAGCTGTGCACGACGTCTCATACATTTATGTTTATGAGGATAACATATTACTGCATAGCAGGTGAGTGTAATACTGAATTTGATAAGCGGTCATCTAAAACGTTAATACGAATAAAATATAAAGGTTGATCCTTTGAAAGCAGTAAAATATTTAAATGAAAATGCGTGGATAATATTGTACAGGGGCCAGTTGTTCAAAATTAACGACATCGTTAGTTAACGATTCGTTAAAATTTCAAATGGCCATATTACAAATACACTGTTATTTTCTGTTGAAGAAATGTGAGAATCCTTTGCATTGCATTTGCAAAGGATTCTCACATTTTATCAACATAAAATGACAGTGTATTTGCTTATATAGTCGGCATTTACTTCACGAGTTGAGGTCTTAACGATGACGTTAAGCTAACGAAGTTTGTAACAACTGGGTCCAGAAGGTTTGTCTGGAAGTAATGAAGCGACATTTATTGTCAGTAAAATATTAGAAAAATGAGACCACGTCTGTATTACAAAATTTGATACAAAAAGTACCTCTTCAAAGACATATACATGTACAGTGGTGTTATGGCTAAAAACCAAAATTAGCCGTTTTAACGGCTAATTTGTTAACGGCTAATTGTAAAATTTCGCGGCGAAATTGTGTGTAAAATAAAAGTCAGCGCGGAATTTCGCCGACAGTCACAACAGTTTTATTGTTTAAATTTCATTTTAATTTGTATGCATCTAGTATTACTTTTCAAGTCGTATAAATATTTTGTTTTCTTTTCAATTTTGTATAATTATCGTATTTTATTCGTGTCTTAACTAGTTTGAAGTTTCTGAGACCCTGATTATCGGCTTTGTGTTTTTTTCATGCTTCTTTTTCAGATTAATCAGACTTACCCGATAATATTAGATCCTGTTATCTAGCTTAATTAACAGAAACTAGAAATAAGTGTTTGTAAAACACTATGCCCCCAACTGTATGCTTGCCTCTAACCTGGCAGTTTATATGATTCATTTATTTCATTATTTTTCAATGAAAATCATGTAAGCAAACAGTGTAGACCTGGGCACAAATAGCAAACTTGAGGACTAACAGTGATAATAGATGCACACTTAAAAATGGAGTTAAAATTTCACAATGCCGTAAGTCTGTCAAAATTTGACGGAAAGTCCTCAAAAGTTAATCAGGTAATCTTCTTCTCCACCCCAATCGGTATATCAAATATGAAGGTCCTAGCTAAAACCCTTTTTGAGATATCTTGCACACAAGATTTTTCAAATTTTGTTTTCAAAGGGACATAACTCAAAAAGGGGACATGACTCGGACATGAAAAAAATTACGGGTCAACTATTTTTACATGAGGAATCTGTAAATGAAATTTCAAGACCCTAGCATTCCCCATCTAAAAGTTGCAAATTTCACCCGAAAGTGGAAAAATCAATCAAAATTTCAAAATTCCGTAATTTTGTCAAAATTTGGGATAAAGTTCGCAAAAGTTAATCAGGTGATCTACTCCTCAGCCCCAACCAGTATACCAAATATCAAGGCTCTAGCTCAAATACTTTTTGAGATATCTTGCACACAAGATTTTCAAATTTTGTTTTCAAAGGGACATAATTCAGAAAAGGGGAATAACTCGGACATGAAAAAAAATATGGGTCAACTATTTTTTCATGAGGAATGTGCATAAGAAATTTCAAAACCCTAGCATTCACCGTTCAAAAGTTAACACACACACACACAGACAGACAGACAGACACACACACAGACAGACAAGCCGAAAGCAATATGCCCTTCCAACTTTTTCAAAGTTGGGGGCATAAAAAGCTCATAGCGACATAAGCAATTTTCATGGTATGATTGTCCACAGATTTGTTTATTTGTATTGAGGCTGAACGCCCCAGTCACCAATTTTTAGTCATGTCTGGACAGAGCTACCGTTTCCTGGGTATTAAGTAGTACTGTGGGTAGTCAATGTGCCTTGCTCAAGGACACAACACGGTGTCGCCAGTGCGGATCGAACTCAGGACCTCTCGATTCGGAGTCTGATGCACTACAACTATGTCACCGTGATCCCAACCCACATATTAATACAAGTCTTTGGATTCAACATGATGAAGCAATCGGCTTCAACTCTGTTTTGGACATTTAATCGCCTGTGGCTAATGACACTGCTCAAAGCATCAATGATTTTCGATTACGTCAAGTGGATTCCGTTTCGTTGAAATCAATTTAGTCTAAACGACATTTGGTTGCATACGACCTTCACCGGGTCCATACGATATTCGGTCGAATACGAGCAATACAGCAACATACATGTACAAAATTGTGTCGAAACTGTCGATTTTTGCTAACCGTTTTGAGTTAAACAGCTTGTTGTGTTCCTTCCAAAACCCACACGTGCGGATGGCTTGGAACACGTACATGCATATCAAATGACAAAATCTGATTGTATACATGGCACAATACACTAGAAAAGGGAGGATACTGTGTTTAAAACAAAGTACTGACGTCAGTATATAAAGTTTTCAGTTTATCTTGGAACACATATTTACAGTAAGGGCTGTGTACGCACCGTGGCAATATGAGCGCATGCCGCATTAGATTAATTAGAACAAAGTTGAGCGCAGAAGCCTAGTGGTGGATTAAAGGAATTGACCGGAATCAAAATGTCCTGTGTTCGATTCCTATATTCGTTGGGTTTCGTACTTGAGCAAAACCGGTATACATATATTACCCTGAAAGTGTTGTCACCATGGGACTGTTGACAGTTAAACTGATCTTCGCTAGTTGTACTTCTACAAGGCAAGTATAATGTATAAATCGATATGATTGCGATTAGTCTTGTGCTGGCATTCATAGAGGGTGATCGGAGTGGTAACCAGCAAGCCCACATGTCACTATGCCTCTTTTTGTTTTGTCGTTTTACATGGTTGAGCTCAAATTAAGTTATCGTAGTTCACATCTTAAACGCTATAAAGTGAAGCAATTGAGGAAAATTTACAAAAAAGAAAGCAAGGAATCTAACTGTTTTTTTTAGCATTGCCATTTAGACAATGTTTGTGCTACAACACAAGGCACAAAGTTAGATGGCCCCTGCCCATTGGGACCTTAAGAAATATATAGGCTGCTTGTGCCTCCAGGCAAAACTTATACGCTATTGACAGATCATCTGATTACTGGTTTACCGCTCAGGTTTGTGCCTGCCTAGGAAAACTGGTTTCAAGTAACCATCCATACATATAAACAGTATTGGCTTAGAGGGATCGTTATATTTCAAACACTTGTTAGATATCATGACGTCCCATAAAATGGAGACAGTGTCCTGACATGACCATTGCTGTTGATTACGACATAAAGCATCTATTCAAACAAAAAAAAAAACAAAAACAACAAAACAACAAAGTTAGATTCAACGAGCTGGCGCATTACGTTATAAATATTTTCGTCTTTCCGTGATTTCGCTATCGTACCACCTACGTAATACCAATGGAAAAGTCGCGTAATGCACGTTTTTCATTTCTATACATGCATAATCATACATATTATTATGTGCACGTAAATAACGATCTATACATGGAACAGATGAATCATAGTGTGGTCATTAAATTAAAAATAAATAATTTTAATTCAACATCTACAGGTATTTCGCCGTGTTTCGCGGCGAAATAGGAAATTTTAACTTACCTGTTGTAAACGTTAAAAAACGAATTTCGCCGCGAAACACCGCGAAATTTCACCGCGAAAATCGGATTTTCGCGGCGAAAAAATTAACCATTTTAACGTTTAAATTTTCTCTTGGCCGGTGAAATTTCGCGGTGGTTTCGCCGCGAAAAATCACAAGTGATCAGCGCGAACTGTGCAAAAGTGGGTTTTTAGCCATAACACCACTGTATAAAGATAATGATAGGCTTGATAATGATAGACTCGATTTGATTTCAGAGTCCAGGACTTTGGAGATGTGTACAGCGAATTCTATTTCATCTCGGGGAGTGATATACATTATGAGTAACAATTATGCCTACGACCACTCTGTAACGGCAACGAACTGCAACTGCTCAGTATCTGTATCCAACAATGCTTCTTATTCTACACATGCACCCTCGACAAATATTACAATGGTAACTGTACACACTGAGCTGGGGACTGGTCAGCAACTGTCTTTGATGTCGTTGCAAGGCGTATTTCTGAGAAATTTCACACTGCAAACCAGTCAGTATGCAGTGTCCTCTGAACAGCTTCCTTACTCGGAGTTAGATCTGATATGGCGAAGTAGAAAGACTGGAAGCACTGGTCGCTTTTGGGTTGGATTTCAAAGTAAGTTTATTCGCCGATCTGATATGACCATGAATACGCATACCTCAAATATGCTTGCAATAGTGTGTATCCAAATTTCCCAACCATTTCCAGTCATGTGGAAACTCTGTCACGGTGATTAAGATCAACCAAATCAGAATAAGTACAACTTATTTATGCTAGCAGTTCACTCTGCAAATAGGTTATTGTATGGGCGGCACCTCATGAATACTTTATTAGACCTATACTACTTTTGATATAGGTAAAAGCTGAAGGTATACAGTTAAGCGATTCAACTCACATGTTTTCCGTTAGAAAAAAGAATAGGTATACTTGGATTTTTTTTCAATGTGCAGGGAAGGGCTTAGCTAAGCCCAGCCTTGGATGATTTCATTGTTGAGAAAGGGTCCCAGAGCTGACAATGTATAATTGAGGTAAGGTGACTATGCTTGTTGTGTTTGTGCTATACCTGTGTTTCACCTGAATGATTTCAAAATAGGTGAAGTGCATGGTAGACACACAAAAACATAAACATTTTGTTTCTAAAATATAACCATACAGCCACACTCAAATATTTCTATCAAGTTAGCCAATGCCTCTATTTTTGTCAACAACTCTTTGCTTTACTGATGGTACATGACCGCAGTAGAAGGTCAATAAAGCACCATTCGAAAAAATAAAGCGATTCGGAAAACCAGCTGATTTTACTTATTTTTCCTACAAGGTCAGTTCGGTCAAATTAACAGCAAATTTGCTGCATCAAAAACGGTCAAGTTAGCAGCAATTTTACTGCAGCAAAATCGGTCATGTTACATGTAGCAGCAATTTTGCTACAACAAAAGCAGTCAAGTTAACGGCAATTTTGCTTGCAGCGTCAGAATTAAATTTGCTGCTGCAAAATACAGTCAAGTTAGTGGCAATTTTGCTGCAGTGAAATTGGTCAAGTAAGCAGCAATTTTGCTACAGTGAAAAACAGTCAAGTAAGCAGCAATTTCGCTTGCAGCGATAAAATACAGCCAAGTTAGCGGCAATTTTGCTGCAGTGAAATTGGTCAAGTAAGCAGCAATTTTGCTACAGCAAAAACAGTCAAGTAAGCAGCAATTTCGCTTGCAGCGATCATTTTTGTCGCAGATTGTTTTGGCTTTAATCTAGGTGATAGCGCATAAGAAAATGACATTTAATGCCACAATCACATCTTTTCGACGTCACCTACGAAAAAAGTTCCATGTACGTGGAAATGTTTGTCGCCATTTTTTTTTATTATTTTATTCTTATTTTTTTCCTTTTTCGCCTGGCTGTGATCGCTATGCAGAAAATGATGATGAATGCTGCAACCGAACCTTTTTGGACCACATACGAGGGTTGTCCCAAAAGTTCCATTACACTCACTGTTTTGCCATAATAACAGCACATCAGATCTTACAACATTTATGGTCATCAAGTACTATATCTTAGGGTTTTTTGTGTAAATTTTTGTGTGACTGCATGCATGTGTTACAATGCAGCAGTGTTTCGAACACTTGTACCCCTACTGCAGCGGAGCAGGTCTAATGACGTTGCCGTTAATTGTGATTTTTTCTTTATATTTTGCAGTTTGGATAAATATGCAACATACAAGAAATCTATTTGAAAATTATATTTATATTTAGCATAATGATGCTGTAGCTATATTTGGAAATTTAAGTTAAAATAATTATAAGCGAATCATCAATTAAATACTATAAATATGAGTAATGCAAAATAAGAATCATTATCTAATGTTATCCACTGTTAATCATTTCCCATGTTTCAGTACGTCGAGTAATATTACTGTTGGTTGAAATATCATTTTGAAAATATGTGGTTTGTAACAGTATTGAAGTCCCCAACTAATATGAATCTAAACAATTGCTAGAATTCCATTAAAGAACATATTTTAGATGTTTAAACATAATGACCCTTTAATTTTGCTCCGCATGTTTTTGCCGACGTCATAATTTTGTCGTTGACATTTTGCAGGTAGGCTTCTTTATTTTGCTCCCATTCTATCGAATTGTAATCAACTTTCATAAGATCATCACTAAATGATGTGCATATAATGATAGTAAGACTGGTATATTTTCGAAATGATCACATTATACCTATATTGAAATAGCAGTTTGCGGATAATGGAAGCTCCAAAAATATTTTGCATAATTTGACTTGCTCCGGTCATGCCTAGTCATGGTTACCAAGGTAACTGTAGCAATGAAGTCACTGACATGTTGTACAGTAAAATAAGTTCCACTATGGCCAATAATTCTGCATGAGAAACTTTGATTGGTTCCTATTATCTGTTCCGAATAAAAAGCATTTGTAACGGGACTTTTGGGACAAGCCACGTATTACCAACGTTATGGAAAATGTTGCCGATCTTTTACAGTTTCGTCTGGCTGTGAGTGCTATAGGAAACGAATACTTATGCCGCAAACACGACTTTTCTATCCCATCTATAACATAGCTTAAGGATAAAAGTTCCCTGCCAACAGTAAAAGTGTCCATAGACTGGGTAATAGGTGGGATATAAAACGTCTGTTTGTGATGACATTCATCATCGTTTTTATAGCGCTCATAAAAAGACTTAAACGAAAACGAGAGACAATAGCTCACCTTAGTGATTTGCTCATCAGTGTAAGCTTCGAACGATGATACTCTGGAGCCTTGTCTGCATGAACAATAGACAATAGTTGGCAAAAAGTTTCGCTGCAGCTAACTTGACCGTTTTTTTTTTTTTTTTTCTTATTTCTTTTTTTTTTCTTCTTTTTTTTTTTTGCTGCTGCTGCAACAGATTCCCTGCTAACTTGACTGAGCTGTCAGTAACACTTTACAGATCCGTACTGTGACTTCCAGTAGAAGTTATTGCACTTTTTTCTGCCACCTTCATTAGTAAATCAGTAATTTAAAGTAAGCCTGCATCATTTGATATTTAATTGTATCAGAATTAAAGTTTTAAACAGAGAGTCATACAACAAGAATGTTTACCAGGCATTTATACTAAGGGAATTTTCAATATGATCATACATAAATACAGCCATTTTTCTGTGACAGTATGTGTTTACCCATCGTTTTCAGTGCATGAGGTTAAATTTTGACACTGTTGGTTCAACAATAACAAGAGTCCAAGTGAGAATTACCTATTTTTAAATGTAATGGTCAACTTTGTCATTGTCAATCAAAAATTGACAGGCTCCGCCCTGCACATTGAAAAAAATCAGACTATATAGTAGTATAGGTGTAACAAAATATTCATGAGATGCCGCCCATACAGTAACCTATTTGCCGAATAATATATATGGAAATTTTTCACGAGGCTAGTCATTTTCCTCCACAGGTTCAGACCCTAACTTTACAGTTACAGTGTCCTGCAAGAAACCAGTGGATATCCTTAATACCTCAGCCGTTACGTCTACATCGACAATATTTTCTTCTTCTTCGCTCATTACAACGTCTGGACATAGTATCCCTAGTATAACGAACCGCAACAATTCGATACGTAGTTCATCTATAGTAACCTCGCCGCACTACCATTTGAATGTTGCCACAACAAGGAATAAATCGCAACCACGTGCGTCAACACAGCCTTCTTCAGTCAACCAAGCTTCAAAATCAGACAAGTCTAACATTTCTGGTATTTTATTGCCTACGAGCAGCCACTCACTGACCATTCGTTCAAAAACACTGGATTCCACAAAACCAACAAAAGATAATGGTATGTTCGTTTACATATGAAAACATAATAAACATATAGGAGTTATATTATCTTTTGAATTTAAACAACCCAGAACAACGATGAAGCTCTTGTGAAAGTCATTTGTGAATTTTTAATTGTAAATATGTTTCTTCGTCAACGTCCAAGCTTTACTCTATCGCTCTAATAACTAAGCACCGTGTTCTTTCTGTTCGGGCATAGTTGAAAACTTTAAAACGATGAATTTCAAATCATTATTTTAGGCATTAATTTCAGGTATAGTGCCTATCATAGGAGGGGTAATTGGTGGTATATTTCTGCTGTTGATCATAATCCTTATCATCTGTTTGATAAAGAAGAAAAAGTCAAATAAGGTATGTACTCCAGTTCCCCTGCATATCCATTCAATGCTCTTATTTTTCCAATCCTAGGGATTGCTTTTTTCCTATCTTTAACTGCCTTACCTCTTCGATATTTAGTTTTTGCCACCTCGGTTATGGGACTTTCGTTCTGATTGTATCATCTTCTTTGAAATTTTCTCTGGCATTGTTTATGGCATTAACAGCTTTTCAAAGTCATGGATAAACATTCGCAAATGAAAGCATATTTGTAAATAGATGTATCTAAAATAACTACAAGGCTTAAAACAAAAACATATCACTCTAACAGCAAGTCATATTCAATTACAGTGCAGAAAAAATCCCAAAAATTCCCAATATCTGAAGAAAAGCAAAAATTCTTTTGATAATCACTTCGTACCTCAAACCTCCAAATGTTGATTGAAATATAACTGTCATAAAGGTAAAAGTACATGTAGGCAATGATCAGGAAAAAGTCGGTAATTATCAGACAATTTCCATTTCCAGGCTAAGGTTGAGCCAGAGAAGCACCAGGCCAGTGTAGAAGAACCTCCACAAGAAATTAATGGCAGCTCTAAACTACCGCCTCTGCCACCAATAATTGTCCCTTCCTCTGGAGGTCAGAGTGCTAATATCCCTGACCAGCTGTTTGACGATGATTATCATGGCCGCGACAGTTCTGCATTAGTTAATGACATGGCCGTGGAAGAGAAAGATGGCAAGAAATCAAATGAACAGAAGAAAAAGCAGGAACATTGGAGAGTCAGGGCTGCAGATGAAGAAGATCAGAGCTCAGATAACCCGGACCATGATTCCTCTAATAATAACATTTACATTCAGTCCGCGATAGTCAACGATAAGGTCCCAGAAGATGTAGAAAATGAAAATAAGAATGTAAACAAGAAAAAGAAGAAGAAAAAGAGACGACACAGAGACCGAGTGGCAGATCCAGAAGATCAAAGTACAGATATGCCTGGAAAACATTTTGCTGATGATGACAAAAATAGTTCTGTGATGGTAAACTAAATAGCAGAAGAAACAGAAGGGACTGAGAGAAAAAAGAAAAAACAAAGAAAAAGAAAAAGTGACGGGGAGACAGAGTTGCAGATGTCGATTCACACAATCCTGATTTCATGGAAAATTCTTTTCCTGTGCAGGATGAATAAAAATAGCAACGCGTCTTCGTTGTGATGGAACAACATTTACATTCGCGCTTTGACTATGAATATTTGACTTCATATTTGGTGCAAATGCTCTTGACGATGCATTTATTATTTTTTATGAAAATTATATACATATATTGTTTTAAGTAAACTGGTCAAAATCAGTTAAGCCCCAGCTGAAATTTATCCATAGACCTACTGTTAAAATCTCCAAATTTGTTTTGCCATAACGTTTGACTGAATTAACGATTTTACATGCAATGTTCAGCAAATACGCTTGAATTATTCTCATGTCAGTAAGTTTTCTATAGTGTGACACATGTTTCAGTACACGTCACGAAAAGCTCCCTATTATCCCCATTGGCAAAAATCAGGATACTCTCAGATAAAGAAGCACATATCGAAAGACAATATGTATTTTAAACTTGAAACTTTAAACTTGTAATCATGCTTTAGATGTTGCTGGGTATGCGCTTTCAATCACCTTTTTTTAAATAAATAGTTAAACTTAGGCATTTTAACATTACGCCTATGAAGAAAAATGTACATGGGGCTTAACTTATTTTGGCCGGTTTATTTTGGCTATGCATAATCATAGCAGTTGAAGTATTATTATTCAAATGCTTTCCTGATCATAACTTAATTTTACCATTTTGATCTGTTCAGTTTCAGAGAACGAATTGAACATTTGACGTTTTGACGTGTATATTTGAGCTTCTCAATTTTAACGAAAACATAAGATTTTATCTCTGGCCTGTCTGAATATGTAGGGGCACGTGATCTCTCTCATAGTAAGAGGATACACTCTGTATCATAACGATATGTAAGCAAGAATTGAAATAGATACGTTTATTCTGAAACCCACTATGGTTAATTAAATATAATAAACTTAGATTATATCAAATGTTGAAAAAAAACTGTGTTCATTTAGATAAAAAAATGCTTGTTGACTGCTCGCTGTTTTGGGCACACCATCACGAAAAATGCAGAAATAACCGGCAATTTAAAAATGTGGTCACAAAAAAGGGGTTTAGATTGAGTGCTAGTTTGCCATTTATATTAATTGCATATCAGACCCATGTTATAATTAGGAGTATTTTATGTTGACCTATACCGAACGACATAATAGCATGACTTTACGATCCCTTTCGTGAGAGAATCTGTTTCATCATAGGCCAGATAATAAGTATATTATCTTTCTTCTTTTGTTTTTTTTTGTTATGTTTTGTTTTGTTTTGTATATACCATCTTGTTGCTTTTACATAATGGAATAAAGCGATTTTGCCGTTTTGTGTAGCCACAAAATAATGATGCCTTTATGCAGGAACTTCAAAATCAGGATTTCGACGAAGCCTGGCCTCATGCAATAAAAGTCAACTATGCTAAGCATTCTGCAGTATAACGGAACTTTACTAATGGTGAAATTTCAAAGCTTGAGGATGGGGAAAAATATGCAGTTTCCAGTTTTTCTGTTAGTGATTTATTCCGTTCGCCATGTTAGACCGCACAATGCAGACAGTAGTGATTGCCCTAAGTTCGACTTAAATGAGCAGTTGTTAGGAAGATTGGTCAGACTTGAACACAGCTCCGGTATGATGATCGAATCCTTCAGAGAAATCTCGGCACAAGTTAATAATGATGTAGGACCTATAAAGACAGAATATGAAGAAATTAAACGACAAACTGGCGAAGACAAACATAATTTGGACATTCTCCAAGCTGGATTCGAGAAAATCAAGAATGATGCAATGAAACAAGGCCAGAAGATGAACGATCAACTGGAGTTAATGGACCAACAGATCACTGAACAAGTTCATACGATGGAAACAGAATTTGAACAACTCAAACAAAATGTATCTGAGCTTGGCAACTATCTCGAGGAAGCTTTGGGTCAAGGTAAAGTAAGAATACAGGAAGGAGAAGAAACCTTTGAAGCCTTATTGCAGAAGGAACTTGTAAAGGCGAAAACATTGTTCAACGACGAAGTCGAATCCTTCAGGAAATTCGTCTCTGAAAATAAAGGTATGTAATAAATGAACAAAATAAAAAGTCTAGAAATAAAAACAAACATGTTTTACAATTTTGACAAATGGTGTACAATTTAAACGCAAATATCGTTTGTCCTTTCAATGGAAAGATTATTTTAAGAGCAAGCTTTACAGTCAATGTCTCTAGCCAAAGCCGTACTCCTTTTGCTAGTGGCAGTTGACTATATATCTATTTAAAGGATATTTGGATTTTATTTAGAATTACTTTTTTCTTCTGTACTGAGTCGATCATTTTCTGATCCTCACCTCAGGTGTGGGGTGGGTGGTTTAAGGTTTGATTTAGCAAAAGTTAGGGAAAAACAGTCGGGATGAGCCATTAAAACTATAAATTTGAATGAGACTAGAATTATGGATTGAAGATTATTTCCATTCTGGCATAATCTTTTACTCTACCCTATATCTTATCCTCCAGATGTTACAAACAAGCCAGTGTATGTCTTCTCTTTGGCTCGGATCTCAAACACAAGTCCACCAGCCAGTGAACCGCTGGTCTTTGTTGACGTCCTCAAAGATGATTGGAATCTTTACGACGTGAGCAGCGGCAAGTTCACCGCGCCTGTTGACGGAACATTCGAATTCTTCTTCTCCATGTGTGTAGCCACAGGCAAAGATATGTCCTTCAAAATAGTTGTAAACGGCGAGGCGGTCGGTGGTGGTACAGGTTATAGCAAGACCACCCCGGAGAGTGTTTCCTCTGATGCGATTGTGTCTCTGTCAAGTGGGGACGAGGTTTGGGTGGAGGCTGAAAGCACCATCTCTAATGGCCTGTATGACAATGGTGGACGTTTGTGTTGGAACCAGTTCTCTGGACATATCATACAACAGTGAGGAGTGGTGCTATACTGAAGTTACTATGAAACGGTATTAGCATAGGACATTTACTGTAGTGTGCAAATGAACATTAATCATTAGTGGTCTTATTTCAATTATACAGAAAAAAATGTATTAACTTACAGACAAGATATTCTACGTATTTGCATTTAAATGATTGCATTTAAATTATTTTAATGGTCAGACAAAGCATTAAAGTAACTATGGAAAGTAATCGGGCTATGTATACAGCTTACTGGACATTTACGAGTTCCTATGCGCGTTATGTTTCGTTTCCTCCATGTAAAACTAGTTTAAGCCCGCCAGTAATTTATATTACTGATTGTTCCAAGATGATACTCATGCTGTGGTTTTTATTGTTTTATGTGTTGGTGTTGAATCTTTTTGCTATTTGCACCTTATGTGCGTTTTGATATTTTAGGTAGGTGTATGTATCTGAGTGGCCGCCTACTGGGAAATAGCTGCTCACTCGGCTTACGATATGTTTTCTTAGTATAAGTACCTAATTGTTAATTTAGTTTTTCATTCCTCGGTTTTTGGAGTAGGAATTTCTTTCTGATTGCGCCATTTCCTGCTAATTGCCTACTTGTACCTGTTTGGATTCTGCCTTCGGATAGTTCAGAGTTAGATCTTTCAATAGCACCGCATATCACGAAGAGAACTGGTGTAAATGCTGACTAAATGTCACATTGTGGTAATTTTAGTTGCTTCCCTTCAGCAAATTGTTTTCCACAGAATTGTAGAGTACATTCCTGAAAATGAAATAAAATTCCCGTTTATATGCCCAAAGAATGGTAGGGTCGATAGGTATGAAAATTTCTCTTTTCCTAAATTATAGTATTTACACATTGTTTTCTTTAAATGATCCCCAAAACAAGTTTGATCGATCATAAACTGATGAATGCAATTGTACGTAAACCCAGTGTGCCGGTCCTTTAACAGTTTCTTGTCACTGTCCACTTCCCAAAAAGTAAGTGTGGATACGCTCAAAAGTAGCTCTGTATCACAATGTATAACATAACAATGTTGACAACAAATTGCAAATAAAATTTTCTTTTGGAAGTAGTGAAATATTCAAAGGGGGAAAGTATAAGCCATATTGCGCAATTTTGGGTAATGTATCCTCATCGGTGACCCTAATAATCCGGCAGCTATGCTGCAATTTTGGGAATTTACACAAGTGTAAAGACAAATTCCTAAACGAGGTTAAATAGTATTATTGTTTTGAATATGTATCTAAACATGTATGTTTTGAGTACTCTGGATATTCTAACTGATCTCAAAGGACGGTAAGAAAAATGATCTGAACTATGAATGATGTACGAGGTGACTTTTTAGGTCCGCCATACGTAGATCAGCCGGCTATCCTGTACTCCTGATACACTTCGTGACCTCGCTCCACTTCCGTGTGGAGAGGTCAAACGGAACACCGTTGGAAATATTCCATGTACGCCATGCGGCACAATACCTGCTGCAGTAATAATAAATAAAATATAAAAATAACATTTGGAAGCAGTGAAAACATCAAGCAGCCCAAAAAAGACCGAAAATGTCCATTTTTGCATAATTTACATACAGTGACTTAAGAAACTTTATGCAAGAAATTTGATGCAGGAAATACTCTGCACACATGTACATGTACATGGATTATTTCTTGACACAGAATTTGCTAAAATGGTTACTTAAAAAGTTTGAACTTCAAATATGAAGAAATGTGTCCTCCTTTGCTTTGCGTTTGCCAAACTACAATATGACAGAGAAATACGCCATATACTTCCACTACGAGTACGGTTTACCGTAAAATGGTGACAGTGGCTTAAAACTGGTAGAAGATTAAACAAGCACGGAGGGTGTCGTGAAGCGACAATACGTCAAGAGAATCTGTCAGACTGAGCTCACCCTGATGGTCGTCTCTCCCCTGGGAAATCTTACCAATCATTAGCCAGTTCCGTAATCGATTATAATTCAATTATAAAGGGAGAACACTCATTAATTCTGCGCAAGCGTGTCAACGTGTGTCACCTGTTATGGCGGAAAAGTCTCTGAGAAATAAAGAAGTGGACCAATGACAAAGGAATCTGAGGGGATGAGCTGCGCCTATTTGTGAATTGTCACACTCGTATTGTCTTTCATTACCTTCTCGATAATCCATGGGAAGTATTTTCACACGTACGTACCGTTGGATTCGTGAAACTACGTTCCCCGAAGGGGCATATCAATTCTCAGATTGCGGATTGATAATTAATATTTTATTAAACGTCTTCGAAAAAATACAGACATTCTACTGGCTCCCCCCCCCCTTAAAATAGTCCAGTATTGAGTGATATTATTCGAAGGATGATGTTTCAGAGGTCCAAATGCTACATAAAGAATATACGAACATGAGATCTGTTGGAACTGGAAACCTACATGTAACGACCGCTCGTGTTATCAAAGTAAGAAAAGAAAAATCAGGAGCTAATACAATTAAGTTTTAAAACTCTAATTTTAATACGAAGCAGGAAAGAAATGACAATGCATCACACACATTTTAACACACAACCCTCGAAGAGCAAGACGACCAGGGCCCAGTTGTTCAAAATTAACGATATCGTTAGTTAACGATTCGTTAAAATTTCAAACATGAATATTACAAATATGCTGCTATTTTTTGTTGATAAAATGTGAGAATCATTTGCAATGCAAAGGATTCTAACATTTTATCAACAAAAATAACAGTGTATTTGCTTTTGAAGTCGATATATAGTTTAAATTGAGGGCTTGTTTTCTTGGTATCAGTACCTGATTGTTGGTTTGTTTTTTCCCACCTCGGTTTTTGGAGTGGGAATCTTTTTCTGATTGCACCTTTTCATGATCTTTGCCTGCTTGTACCTTTTTACTATAATGACAGAGTTAAGCTAACGAAGTTTTGAACAACTGGACTCAGCCCTTCATCAGCAAGGTAGCTGAAACAAAGGCAACCAAAAATAAAAAATGAGTTAAACTGGTAGTACACATAGATAGAATAGTTAGAAAACGTCCAGAACAGCGTTTGAACGGTAAGTAAAGAAAACTGGGGTTTTACGAGGTCCAATTCCCAGCCTTAAAAAGGTACAAGTAGGCAACGATCAGGAAAAGGCGCAATCAGAAACTCGGAGATTCCCACTCTAAAAACCTAGGTGCGAAAAACTAAATTAAGTCAGGTAGTAATACCATGAAAACACATCGTAAGCTGAATTAGCAGCTATTTCCCAATAGGTGGTCACTCAGTAACCTGAACGTAACTCAAAATATGAAAACATACATCAGGATCAAACAGCACAAAAATTTTAACACCAAGACATAAAACAATAAGAACCACCACAGAAGTATCGCCTTGGAACGATCAGTAATATAAAAATACTGGCGGGCTAAAGTCTGCTGTGATTTGTTAACAAGAATCCGTTGGTTCTACAAGACACTTCACAGCATCACAGAAAAAAATAACTACTGGAGTAGGACTTCACAGTAACGCCGACACCCTGAAATTGCGGGCCAATAAAAGCTAATAATTAACCCCCGGTTTGGGAGTGTCAGAGACACAGTTTAGCCCGATATTTGAACTCATAGTCAGATCCATAGAGACATCGTCAAACCTTTATCTTTATTTATTTTATTTTTGTTTTAACTTTCTTCAAAACTAAAGTATACATATAGTACAGTTTTAACAGTAACAGTAGGACTTAAATATAAACAACAGCAATGGTGTAGAATATTATTTTTTCCTTTTAAATACAGTCATATACACAATAAATAAATATACATTTAACAAATAATTTCTGTATACATATTCTATACACGGCACAAAATTATTTTTATGATCAATAAAAATCTGAGTTATACCATCATGTAATTTCAGAGGTGGAAGATAAGTACAGATTTTGGCACATTTTGGAATAATCGTAAATTCAGGACAATGCCCAAAGGTGAACTTGAAAGCACAAAAACGTTTATGTAATTACACGTACTTCTATCATTAATATGGCATGAATATGATAAATTTGCGTCTTTTTTTTCGCATAAAGCTTTCCGGAGACTTCGATACATTTGGCACACATTGGAACGTTTCATGTGTAAACAAAGCAAAATATTCATATAACACAAATAAAGAGCCACGTATGCATCCGTAGTCCATTTAAGTACATGGTGGTTTTTGTGTGTAATCAATGTCGGGTGGACGATTTTGCTGACGAGAACTGCCCAGAATTTCTGTAACAAGCAACAGTGTAATTTGCCAAGATCCTTTGGAAGCAGTCAACAATCGAAGAAGGTCGGTCATAATGTACAATTTCGGGTAATGAGCCCTTATCAGCTACTGTATAAGATTTCATATATCCACTGACTCTCGGTATGGATTGTTATTTTATTGGCGATATCCACGGTTTTTTTTATTTTTAACCATTTAATTTTTGCCTGTTGGTTACAGTATGCATGTATATAGCCTACTACTTTTTAAGGCAACGATGTATTATAAATAGAAAAATTGTTGACTTTGCCTTTATAGTAGTTGAAAGTGAAAGCTCAGTTGTGAGCTCACTGAGTATAATTTTTAAAATCTCGGGTTCTTAAATCCCGTAAAAGAAATAGTATTGGTAAGCTAGGAACAGTAACAGGCTAATGACAGTCGCACGTTTAAAACAAAAACACAGACACAAAATGGAAGATAAGTTCAAACATTGGCACAGTTTTGAATAATCGCAGTTTCAGGACAATAATACCCGATAGTGAATTTGGAAAAGAAAATTCTATATAAAATGCAAACGCATAATTCATCTGACTGTAACGTTTTTGTTTTTGAATGAAAACTATACGTGAAAATAAAACATAATGGAAGAGCGATGAAATCGTCTTTGGCACGTTCTAAGACTATTCTGTTCTTCTTTACCTCTTCACAGCACATGAAGCTTTAAATCAGCCTACAACTTCAGACAGTGCATAGCAGTCCATGACATCTGTCTGTAAAACTTGGTATTGGCGTGGGCTTCAACCTCATCCAACAATAATTCTCACTATCAGTGTTTATTTTATTAATTTTATAAATGTTTCGGTATTGTAGCTTGTTCTGTTTTAGGCTGCAGCTCAATTGTCCAAAGACTGATCCATCCAACGGGTCTTTGTCAATGATTGGACACGGGTATGGTCAAAAACTTAGTCTAATTTTGGTATGGTATACACTCTTGAGCAGCCAGCATTATTACTTTTTGTAGTCGACTAGCCCTGCTCTGATGAGATCTCCAATGACAGACGAATTCAAACCACACTTATAAATGTATATTTTATAAATGTAGATTTTATTCCAGTTTTCAAAGAATTTTGTGGTCCAGAATTAGAACATTGCAGCTGATATTGGATGTTTTGGTTCCATGTGGCGATGCGGATAGTCCGATGGCGATGTTGAGAGGATACTGGAATATGGTCCCGGAAGTGTTGGCGCACCTAACATTGATGGCGTCATTTTATTTGGCATGTTTCCAGCAGGTGTCCATTTTGGGCCGTCGTTCGGGGACTTGGCTGCAACGGAGAAAAATATATTATAACAATTTGCAAGCATGATAATATCCACTAATCAGGTAGATTATCATTATTATAGTCTGGAATGTATGGTAAAAGATGTCTGCAGTTATGGTCAGTTTTCAAGATAAGATACTAAATGATGTTTTCAGATGCAGTCCAATATATCCTCAGTTTACGAAACTAAAATCGAATTAAAAATCGAGATAACAGGGTCTCTACATTAAAAACAATAAGCATAATAATATTGAGAAAAAATGATTTACAAAGAGGATTCACACTGAGAACTGTTGCAATCAGAACCACAGTCCCAACCTAACATCAAGAAAACATGTCCGTGTAATATATACCCCCCTTATACCCCACTTTAGTGTAATAGCAAAACTGGGGTATGCAGTGGTATACCTATTTTTCTTATTTTTGCTCCAAAACATAGATTTTGGGTACCTCGTTAGAACCATTTATTTTACAACTTAAGAGAAATCTGTATATTACATGGGCGTGTTTTCGTAATGAACCCCAACAACCAAAATAACAATTAGGTACTGATACATGTGGTAAGCCACTTTAATTTAAGATGACCAATCTGTTATAAAAAATAAAGCCACAGCAGTACGAAAAAAAAATAAAATGCAACTCAATACCATGAAAAGTTTGCCTTCTCTCAGATTTTACTTTGTGTGAGTAATTCTGCCATATATAAACCTTCTCAGCATGACTAAAGACAGCAAGACATTATAGCGGCATAGATTTATATACAGTGCGTTAACTAATATTTCGAATTGATTAAACAAAATTATTTGATATATTCTAGGTCCCTGTAGATTTTCAGTTAGCAATAGTTGATGAATAAGATTTCTATCGAACTGACACGTAATAAATTGCAAGACCGAGATATTTTTTCTTTGAAAATAGGCGCAAAGTCTGCGAGCAAACACCGGGCTATAAATATACTATCTAGAAAACATCGATTATTGTTTATTTCCAAATCAACTTTGCCCTTTTAATATTTTGATTAAATCTTATTTTGCTAATTGTTATTTTTCCCTTGTAAAAATATGCTGCGAAAACAGCATATATGACTCTGACTATCAACCACATGGTAAGATAGGACATTGACAAGAAGAACTCAGAAGCACTATAGTTTTATGGTAAACTTATTTCAATATTAAATATTTTGGGCAAAAAGTTACGAAATTCATTTCAAGCGTTTCAAATTGCGCCAAACATATTGCAGATATGTTCTAAAGTGCACTGGAAGGCTAGCGGCCCTGCTATATACTCATTTGTTTGGTAGTCAATTAACTATATGTGTTAATTTCACAAACCTCTTGGTTCCTCTATTGGTTTCGTCTTCTCCTTTGTTGTGCTACTGTTGTTATTGTTATTATTATTGTTGTTATTTGTGCTGTTATTGTTGTTGTTCTGTGACGTGTTTTCCTGTTTGATGTTTGGGCTCTGTGGTTGAGATGGTTGCTGTTGCTGCTGTTTGGCTCGCTCCATCTTTCTGAACTTAGCTCTTCGATTCTGGAACCAAACCTATGGAAAAAATAACGACCGCAAAGTTATTGATTGTGAAATCTTTTGCCGATGATATTCATCACGAAAACATGTCAGTGCGATGTATACCCCCTTGAACTCCACTTTTATATAGAAAAACTGGGGTTTGCAGGGGCATACCTATTTTTCTTATTTTTGCTCCAAAACATAGATTGTGGGTACTCGTTAGAACCGCCTCGAGGCGGTTCTAACGTGTACCCAAAATCTATGTTTTGAGCAAAAATAAGAAAATATCAAACTTTTCTAATAATTTTTTCTTTTTTTAAAACTTAAAAAGTCTCTGTATATTGCATGGGAGTGTTTTCATAATGTGATATCTGGAGTTTTCTGAAGCATTTTTTGACACTTGAAGATTTGCAGAATCAACTCACGTGACTACTGTATGGTATTAAATACAACAGAGTTTTAACTTAAGGATGGTTATTTCAGAGAGACCATTTAAGATCATTTTTTTTTATTTTGCGACACTAAAAACCATTGTCGACAAGTACCTTAACACCAATTGCCAAAGAAAAAGGCTTGGACACAAATCACAAATACATTCACTGTAATATAGCATGATTTTATAAATCACATTTTTCAGTTCTGTAAACGGTATAGCATTGTCACTTTATGTGTCGCTTTTTACAAACATAGTAACAAGGTATCATCACCTCTCAGCGTTTGTTAGTGTCCTTTGATTTTTTTTCAATCCTATATACCTGTACTCTGGCCTCTGTGAGGTCAGTCCTCATGGCAATCTCCTCTCTGGTGTATATATCAGGGTAGTGCGTCTCTGAGAACGCCTTCTCTAACTCCTTCAACTGGGCGCTGGTGAACGTAGTTCTGATCCGCCGCTGTTTTCTCTTCTCGGGGCTGATGCCATTCTCATGGCTATGCTGGTACATCTTATAGGACAACCCTGAAAATAGAAGTTTATTTATCAATTATTTTATTTATTTATTCTTATTAAATTTTAATTACTTAATTTATTTATTGCTTCTCTGAATTGATGCTATTCTCATGGTTGTGCAGGTACATCTTACAGGATAGCCCTGAAAACAAAAGTTTATGCATTCATTTATTTATTTATTTGATGCCATTCCCATGAATGTGTTGGTACATTTAAAAGGACAAACCTAAAACTAGAAGATTTATTAATTAATAATTTATTCATTTATTTATTTTATCGCTTTTCTTTTACTCGAAGTATTCTCATGGCTTTGCTGGTACAACTTATAAGACAACCCTAAATTAGAAGTTTATGTATTTATTTATTAGTTTGATTTAATTTATTTATTTATATACATATTTATTTATTTCCGCGTGTTACCCAAAGAATAAATAAATAAATAAATAAATAAATAAATAAATAAATAGGCTGCACTAAACTTTCGGCTGAGAACTTACCTGAATATATTTATTTATTTATTTATTTATTTATTTATTTATCTTTCTTTTATTTATTTATTTACTTACTTGTTTGCTTAAAACTTGCTCAGCCATGATCTATTGTAGTTGTCTTGTTCACGTTTGCAGTATACATGTATTTAATGTTTCTTATGGTTATTGCTTCTTTCCTACTACCGTCAGCTTGGTTTTATGCAATGTATATAATTGTGTTACATAATAAGTAATATATAATAAGTAAATAAAGATAAAGAACAAAAGAAACAAGATTGCATTATTTATTTATTTTTATTTATTTTTTTATTTTTTATTATCTTGAGTTAAATGTTGTTAAATTAGAGTTACATTTTCTCCTATTTCTATAAATATACACTTAATTTTCTGAATTATCTTCTTCAACTTTTTGACTTCCGGATCACGTTTGTATACAAACATTTTAAAACTTTCAGAATGATATAATTTTCTTTTAAGTACTGGCCTATGTGTTTGGAGCTTAGTTTTGCTTTGTTCATCAAGATCTGGTATAATTATGACTGATTCGCCGCTGCTATATCATTTACTTTAAAGCCATTCTACGCGACCCATGAATTACCTAGCGTTCTTAGGCTGTACGTCTGATTGGCTTCTTTCTTTCATTTTTTTTTCTGAGTGTCAATAAGCACTTTGACCCCATTCAGAACTAAAATTCTTCTGTTGTGGTTCTTATTGTTTAATGTCTTGGTGTTGAATTTTTGTGCTGTTTGCATCTGATGAACCAAAAAACGAGGACTCAACAGATTCAGTAAGCTGCCCGACTCGCAGCCCGACGAAGGAGATCCCTGGGCGCCGAATAACTTACAGAAACCCGGAGCAAAAGAAAACCGGTGGGCCAAGCAACAGACAAGAAGCTCCGACCCTAACCAACTAAAATGAATAGCTTTATGTCGGGGCCACCATAGAGTCAATAGCATCAGCGAGTTTTCAATCAAACGAGCATTGGAAGATCCTGACAACCAGTTAAAGCCTCTGGAACAGAAACAGATCAAAGACAAGGTGTACACAATGAGCTCCCAGGAGTAATTCCAATGGGCACAAATTGTGTCCACATAGCATACGCATACGTCCTTTAAAAGTAAAACGTTTGGGGTTAAACCTCAAATGAAACATATCTTTTCAACGAAAACTCATGCTCTAGAATACTTTTTTCTTATGTTTTTGTTATTATTATTATTAATATTCTCAGAGCTAAATAACAAACCGTAAATAACGATGGATAACTAATGAAAGGTCAAACTGCATTAATTTCGGTATCATGTGTCTTTTATAGATTGAGTTGCCATGGATTGGGCATAAATTCGATATTTTATTGTGCTAGTCCCTGGTTATTGCTTACCATCAGGAAAACATGTCCGTGTAATGTATACCCCCTTGATTTTCACTTTTATATAGCAAAACTGGGGTATGCAGGGACGTTGGATTGTTGGTACTCGTTAGAACCGCCTCGGCGAGGCAAGGCGGTTCTAACGTGTACCCACGATCTATGTTTTGAGCAAAAATAAGAAAAATATCAAAACGTTAGCCGAAATTTTCAAATTTTAAAGCTCAATAAATCTTTGTTTCTTGCACGGGTAAGTTTTCGTAATGCTACCACTTTATGGGTATGAACATTTCTACGTTATATGCAATAAATTCACGTTATCACCGAAACAAACCACACCATTGTGGGAGATTGGAAATGTCTTCTCATGATTGCCAGTCCATGTATACCGTAGAAAGAACGTGTTTGTCACAAGTGTAAAGACAAATTCCTAAACGAGGTTATATAATATTATTGTTTTGAATATGTATCTAAACATGTATGTTTTGAGTACTCTTGATATTCTAACTGATCTCAAAGGACGGTAAGAAAAATGATCTGAACTATGAATGATGTACGAGGTGACTTTTTAGGTCCGCATACGTAGATCAGCCGGCTATCCTGTACTCCTGATACACTTCGTGACCTCGCTCCACTTCCGTGTGGAGAGGTCAAACGGAACACCGTTGGAAATAGTCCATGTACGCCATGCGGCACAATACCTGCTGCAGTTATAAATAAAACATAAAAATAACATTTGGATGCAGTGAAAACATCAAGCAGCCCAAACAAGACCGAAAATGTCCATTTTTGCATAATTTACATACAGTGATTTAAGAAACTTTATGCAAGAAATTTGATGCAGGAAATACTCTGCACACATGTACATGTACATGGATCATTTCTTGACACAGAATTTGCTAAAATGGTTACTTTAAAAAGTTTGAACTTCAAATATGAAGAAATGTGTCCTCCTTTGCTTTGCGTTTGCCAAACTATGTAAATATGACAGAGAAATACGCCGTATACTTCCACTACGAGTACGGTTTACCGTAAAATGGCGACAGTGGCTT
Organism: Rugalucina vietnamica; assembly: GCA_964017185.1. NCBI lineage: Eukaryota > Metazoa > Mollusca > Bivalvia > Lucinida > Lucinidae > Rugalucina > Rugalucina vietnamica. The sequence continues at coordinate 33,726,340 of OZ024869.1, read as the reverse complement.
AAAACTGGTAGAAGATTAAACAAGCACGGAGGGTGTCGTGAAGCGACAATACGTCAAGAGAATCTGTCAGACTGAGCTCACCCTGATGGTCGTCTCTCCCCTGGGAAATCTTACCAATCATTAGCCAGTTCCGTAATCGATTATAATTCAATTACAAAGGGAGAACACTCATTAATTCTGCGCAAGCGTGTCAACGTGTGTCACCTGTTATGGCGGAAAAGTCTCTGAGAAATAAAGAAGTGGACCGATGACAAAGGAATCTGAGGGGATGAGCTGCGCCTATTTGTGAATTGTCACACTCGTATTGTCTTTCATTACCTTTTCGATAATCCATGGGAAGTATTTTCACACGTACGTACCGTTGGATTCGCGAAACCACGTTCCCCGAAGGGGCATATCAATTCTCAGATTGCGGATTGATAATTAATATTTTATTAAACGTCTTCGAAAAAATACAGAAATTCTACTGGCATTTTTTAGTCTTAAAATAGTCCAATATAAGTGATATTATTCGAATGGTGATGTTTCAGAGGTCGAAAAGCTACATGAAGAATATACGAACATGAGGTCTGTTTGAACTGGAAACCTACATGTAACACCCGGTTATGTAATCAAAGTAAGGAAAAAAAAAATAAAGATCAGCAGCTGATACAATTAAATTTTAAAATCCCAATTTTGACACGAAGCAGGAAAGAAATGACACTACATCGCACAAATTAAATTTTAACACAACACACGAAGAATAAGACGACCAGGGTCCAGTTGTTCAAAATTAACGACATCGTTAGTTAACGATTCGTTAAAATTTCAAACATGAATATTACAAATACGAGGGGCGAGCAAAAAGTTCGTGGACTTTGTTAATGAAATCAAAAGTACTGATGCGATTTATCTAAAAATTACCGTATGTTTGCAGTCAATTTAATATGAACTAACGGGGAAAGTTTCAGACAAATCACTTGATAAACGTTGTTGTTATGACAATTTGTTCGATGGGTGGTAGCGCTACCCGGGGCACGCCAAGACGTTAACGTCATTTGACACCGGGATTTCTGTATACATTGGCCGAGCCAAAAGTTCCTATAAATACATTAACCCTGATTCGACTTTAAGCAAAGTTTCACATCTTTATTCCCCATCCGTGCAGGATTAGAGTCGAGAGTTTAAGGCAAATCGATAGATTTTATTAGTTTTTATAACAACTTCTGCAACAGACGTTAGGATTATCCGGGGTATGCCATGCTGTTACGTTGTTTGACGTAGATTTTTTGCTTACTTGTTGTTTTAACAGCTATTTCTTTGTGACTAACACTTTGTAATTCATTGGACAATGCTGAAGCATTAAGTTCTGATGTGTCTCTAGCTGTTTATAACAAATTAAACGTTTCTGTAGGTTTTATTGGGAAGTCTCGCACAAAATTTATCGATGTCCGAGTTTCCACCATTAATCAGTAACGTCATTTTTACTGAATTTTTGCTTAGACTTGTCTTCCAAAAAGTGTCGCTGTAGCGTTGTCTTTTGAATGTGAGGACTGAAATTTCACATTTCAAGCCGAATTATATCATTTATCAATATTTCCATAATTTAAGGAGATTTCGATAGAGCATTTTAAAAATATTTTTACATTTATAATCATGTAAACAGAGATTTTAGTGCGTGCTCCGGGGTAGCAAACCCCACGTGTTTGTCGATGTAATTTAACCAATCAAAAATAAGATTCGACAAATAATATTTTGCATGAATATAGACAATAGACCATTATTACACTTGTGAAAATACGAAAACAATCGGACGTCAATTATAAAAAATATTAAGAAAGTCCTCAAACTTTTTGCTCGCCCCTCGTACAGTGTTTTTTTTTTTTGTTAATAAAATGTGAGAATCTTTTGCAGTGCAAAGGATTCTCACATTTTATCAACAAAAAATAACAGTGCATTTGCTTTTGAAGTCGATATATACATGTAGTTTAAATTGAGGGCTTACTATAACGACAACGTTAAGCTAACGAAGTTTTGAACAACTGGACCCAGCACTTCATCAGCAGGGTAGCTGAAATAAAGGTTACCAAAAATATTGATGTTGAGTTAAACAGGTAGTACCGTGACGTAGATAGAATAATTAGACAACGTTAAGAACAGCATTTAAACGATAAGTAAAGGGATTACTTAGCATAAGTTTTCCTCGCCTTAAAAAGATACAGGTAGGCAACGATCAGGAAAAGGCGCAATCAGAAAGAGATTCCCATTCCAAAAACCGAAGCTGGAAAAAAAAAAACTAAATTAACAGTCAGGTACTTATACCATCAAACAAATCGTAAGCCGAATGAGCAGCTATTTTCCCAATAGGTGGCCACTCAGTTACCTAAACGTAACTAAAATATGAAAACATACGTAAGGTGCAAACGGCACAACAATTTCAACACCAAGATAAAACAATAAGAACCACCACATAAGTATCGCTCTAGAACGATCAGTAATATAAAATTGCTGGCGGGCTTAAGGCTGCTGTGATTTGATAACAAGACTTTGTTGGTTCTACTAGACACTTCACAGCATCGCAGAAAAATTTAACCTCTGGAGCAGGACTTCACACTAATGCCGACAGCTAATGTTTAAACCCAGGTTGGGAGTATCAGAGACACGAGTTGAGCCCGATATTTAAAGTCATAGTCAGGTCCATAGACATATCGTCAAAACTGTATCTTTATTTATTTTATTTCAAACTATTCTTCTCGGCTGTTCTTCAAAACTATTGTACAGCTGCGTTCAGTTATTAATATACCCCTTCGATATTCAGAAATAAATTGACAATTTTCTTGTTTTTGAACAATCGTCACTGGCTAGAAATGGACAACTTGAGGAATTTGTTTATATATTTAATTAAGTATGAGTGTAAATATTTACTCTGTATATAAAACTTCCAGATCTTATGATGTTGTATGCCTAAATTTATTACATAATATATGGTACCATATATGGCTGATTTTCGAGTTTCAAAGAACCATGGTTAATGGTTTGTACTTTTGTTTGTAATTTATGAAAGCATAATCATTTTTGTACTAAGGCTGAAAATTTGGTGTTTTTATGAGCACTATTTACAAAGTAACACCCTAATTTTCACTCAGTGTGCACTTTAAAATTTCATGGTAAAGCGGTTGTTACATTATAATTTAAGCATGTCAGTGTTATTTTGCAAGAAAACTAATATTCCACAAGGAAGGTTGTACCGAGAAAACTTGCTAGTGGGTTCCTTCTTGAGGTAAGCATGTCTTAAAGCACCATGGAGTCACCTCTTGCTTTATATTCTGCCAAAACGTGAGTTTGAGTTTCATCATACAGTTTCATGATATGTTTTCTTGCCACAGAATATCATTGGGGGCTGGGACTTTCACAGAGAAGCTTTTCAATGTTAGGCTATCACACGCAGCTCATCTACACATTTCAAACCTCTTGTATAGGGTTTAAGTCAAGGGAATCACTAGGACATTCAAACACAGATGTTCCTCTAATATCAAAAATGTGTTTTGCGGTTTTAGAACTAATACAAAGAACATTGCCTTGCATACAGGTGAGTTCATTTATTAATATGTCCCTGCGATATTCAGAAATAAATTGACAACTTTTCTTGTTTTTGAACAATCGTCACTGGCACTGGAAATAAATGGACAACTGGATGAATTTGTTTTATAATGTGTTCAGTATGACTAAATATTTACTCTGTATATAAACTTCCAGATCTTGTGATGTTGTATGCCTAAATTGATTACATAACATATGGAGCCAAATTTTTAACAAAAATTTCGCTGATATTCGAATTTCAAACATTCCATAAGGAATCATAAGGAACAGATTTTAATTGTATTTGTAATTTATGAAAGAATAACCATTTTTTTTACTAAGGCTGAAAATTTGGTGTCTTTATGATAACTATTTACATAATTACACCCTGATTTTCATTCACTGTACCTTTTAGAATTTCGTGGTAAAGCGGTTGTTACAATATAAAACTAAACATGTCAGTGTTATTTTGCAAGAAAACTAATATTCTACCAGGATGGTTTTACGACCAAAGCTTGCTTGTGAGTTCCCAATGAGGTAAGCATGTCTTAAAGCACTATGGAGTCACCCATGGCTTTGTATTCTGTCAGAACGTGGGTTGGGATTTCATCATACAGTTTCATGATTTGTTCCTCCGCACCGAATACCAGAATGGAATTAATTGATTGTCAGGCAAGGACTCACATCTCCACTCCCTGATATTCCGAACCTCTTCTATAGTGTTTAAGTCATGGCAATTAACAATAAAGGATGCGTATTTATGTAAGGCAATGTTCTTTGTATTTATCATGAATCCATTGAATCCGCAAAACACATTATTGATATTAGAGGAATGTTTGTCTTTGAATGCCCTGGTGATTCCCTTGACTTAAAGCCTATACAAGAGGATTGAAATATCACAAAGATGAGCTTACCTCATGAAGGAACCCACAAGAAATCATTCTTCATGTACAGCCGTCCTGGCGGAATATTAAGTTTTCTTGCAAAATAACAATAATATGCTTAGTTTTATATTGCAACAACCGCTTTACCATGAAATTCTTAAATGCACATCGATTGAAAATCAGGGTGTAACTTTGTAAAAAGTGCTCATAAAGACACCAAAATTATCAGCCTTAGTACGAAAATAGTTATTCTTTCATAAATTATAAACAAATTCACAAAATATTAACCGTGATTCCTTGTGGAATCTTTGAAACTCGAAAATCCGCGATTTTTTTTGTTAAAATGTGGTTCCATATGTTATATAATCAATTAAGGTATAAAAACATCACAAGATCTGAAAGTTTTATATACAGAGTAAATATTTACACTCATACTTATTAAAATATATAAACAAATTCCTCCAGTTGTCCATTTCTTGCCAATGACGATTGTTCAAAAACAAGAAGAGTTATCAAGTTATTTCTGAATATCGCAGGGGTATATTGATAACTGAACGCACCTTAGATTGTTCAAATCAATTTATTTCTGAATATCGCAGGAGTATATTAATAACTGAACGCACCTGTACACATAGATCAGTTTTAACAATAACAGTAGGACTTTAAGATAAACAACAGCAATGGTGTAGAATGATATTTTTTTCCCTTTTAAATACAGTCATATACACAATAAATAAATATACATTTAACAAATAATTTCTGTATACATTCTCTATTACACACGGCACAAAATTATTTTTATGATCAATAAAACTCTGAGTTATACCATCATGTAGTTTCAGATGTGGAAGATGAGTACAGATTTTGGCACATTTTGGAATAATCGTAAAATTCAGGACAATGCCCAAAAGTGAACTTGAAAGCGCAAAAACGTTTAAACATTTTTTGAATGTAAATACACGTACTTCTATCATTTAATAATATGGCATGGATATTATGAATGTGCGTCTTTTTTCGCATAAAGCTTTCCGGAGACTTCGTTACATTTGGCACACATTGGAACGTTTCATGTGTGAACAAAGCAAAATATTCACATAACATAAATAAGAGCCACGTATGCATCCGTAGTCCATATGTAATTAATGTCGGGTGGACGATTTTGCTGACGAGAACTGCCCAGAATTTCTGTAACAAGCATCAGTGATGTAATTTGCTAAGATCCCTTGGAAGCAATAAACAATCTAAGAAGGAGGTGAGTCATATTGTATGAACCCTTATAAGCTACTGTATAAGATTTCATTTATCCGCTGACTCTCAGTATGGAATGTTATTTTTTGGCGATATCCACGGTTTTTATTTTTAACAATTTAATTTTTGCCTGTTGGTTACAGTATATAGCTTACCACCAAAAGTAGATGAATAAGCTTTTGCTTCTACTTAAGGCAATGGTGTATTATAAATAGAAAACTTGTCAGTGACTTCGCCTTTATAATATTTGAAAATTTGAGTATGTTTTTTAAAACGTCGGGTTCTTAAATCCTGTAAAAGAAATAGTATTGGTAAGCTGGAAACAGTAACAGGCTAATGACAGTCGCACGTTTGAAACAAAAACACGGACACAAAATGGAGGATAAGTACAAACTTTGGCACAGTTTTGAATAATCGCAGTTTCAGGACAATACCCGATAGTGCATTTGGAAAAGAAAATTCTATATAAAATGCAAACGCATAATTCATCGTTGAATACTGGCTGTAATGTTTTTTGTTTTTGAATGAAAATTGTACGTGAAAAGAGCGATGATATCGTCTTTGGCACGTTCTAAGACTATAAGTTGTTCTTCTTTACCTCTTCCCAGCAAACGTAGCTTCAAATCAGCCTACAACTTCAACAATACATAGCAGTTCATGACATCTGTTGGCGTGGGCTTCAACCTCATCCAACAATATTTCTCACTATCAGTGTTTATTTTATTAATTTATAAATGTTTCGGTATTTTTAGGCTGCAGCTCAAATGTCCAAAGAATGATCCATCCAACGGGTCTTTGTCAATGATTGGACAAAAGCCTATCGTATACACTCTAGAGCAGCCAGCATTATTTTATTTGTAGTCGACTAGCCCTGCTCTGATAAGATCTCCAAATGACAGACGAATTCAAACCACACTTATAAATGTATATTTTATAAATGTAGATTTTATTCCAGTTTTCAAAGAATTTTGTAGTCCAGAATTAGAACATTGCAGCTGATATTGGATGTTTTGGTTCCATGTGGCGATGCGGATAGTCCGATGACGATGTGGAGAGGATACTGGAATATGGTCCCGGAAGTGTTGGCGCACCTAACATTGATGGCGTCATTTTATTTGGCATGTTTCCAGCAGGTGTCCATTTTGGGCCGTCGTTCGGGGACTTGGCTGCAACAGAGATAGTTTTGAAGAAAAAAATATATTATAACAACTTGCAAGCATGATAGTATCCACTGATCAGGTATTATTAGCATTATTATATTCTGGAATGTATGGTAAAAGATGTCTGCAGTTGTGGTCAGTTTTCAAGATACTAAATGTTTTCAGATGCAGTTCAATATAAATTTTTGTGAATTATCCTTAGTTTACGAAACTCAAATCGAGTTAAAAATCGAGATAACAGGGTCTCTAAAAATATAATAAGCATAATAATATTGAGAAAAAATATTTACAAAGAGGATTCATATTGTATAAAAAGTTAAAAGCAATGAACAAGAATTTGTGCAATCAGAACCAAAGTCCCACCCTAAACCCCAACAACCAAAATAACAATTAGGTACTGATACATGTGGTAAGCCACTTTAAGATGGTCACTCTGTTGTAAGAAATAGGACCACAGCAGTACGAAAAAAAAAAAAAATAATAAAACTCGATACCATGAATATTTTGCCCTAGTTCTCTCAGATTTTACTTTGTGTGAGTAATTTTGCCAGTAAAACCATAGAGCATGACTCTAAAGACAGCAAGACATCATAGCGCCATAGATTTATGTACAGTGCATTAACTAATATTTCGAATTGATTAAACAAAATTATTTGATATATTCTAGGTCCCTGTAGATTTCCAGTTAGCAATAGCTGATGAATAAGATTTCTATCGAACTGACACATAATAAATTGCAAGACCGAGATATTTTTCTTTCAAAATAGGCGCAAAGTCTGCGAGCAAACACGAGGCTATAAATATGCTATCTAGAAAACATATCGATTATTTCCAAATAAACTTTGAGCTTTTTATATTTTGATTAAATCTTATTTTGTTAATTGTTATTTTTCCCTTGTAAAAATAGGCTAAGTTGTCCGTATGCGAAAACATCTACTACCGCGAGACAGCATGTATATGACTCAGACTGTCAACCACATGGTAAATTAGGACATTGACAAGAAGAACTCGGAAGCCATAGTTTTATGGTAAACATATTTCAATATTAAATATTTTGGGCAAAAAAGTTAAGAGATTCATTTCAAGCGTTTCAATTGCGGCAAAAATGTTGCAGATATGTTCTGAATAGCGGCCCTACTATATACTCATGTTTGGTAGTCACTTAACTATCAGTGTTAATTTCACAAACCTCTTGGTTCCTCTATTGGTTTGGTCTTCTCCTTTGTTGTGCTACTGTTGTTATTGTTATTATTATTGTTGTTATTTGTGCTGTTATTGTTGTTGTTCTGTGACGTATTTTCCTGTTTGATGTTTGGGCTCTGTGGTTGGGATGGTTGTTGTTGCTGCTGTTTGGCTCTCTCCATCTTTCTGAATTTAGCTCTTCGATTCTGGAACCAAACCTATGGAAAAAATAACGACCGCAAAGTTATTGATTGCGAAATCTTTTGCCAATGATATTCATAACGAAAACATGTCCGTGCGATGTATAGCCCCTTGAACCCCACTTTTATATAGAAAAACTGGGGTTTGCAGGGGCATACCTATTTTTCTTATTTTTGCTCCAAAACATAGATTGTGGGTACTCGTTAGAACCGCGGTTCTAACGTGTACCCAAAATCTATGTTTTGAGCAAAAATAAGAAAAATATCAAAAATTTTCTAATATTTTTTTTTCTTTTTTTAAACTTAAAAAAAGTCTCTGTATATTGCATGGGAGTGTTTACATAATGTGATATCTAGAGTTTTCTGAAACATTTTCTTGACACTTGAAGATTTGCAGAATCAACTCACGTGACTACTGTATGGTATTAAGTACAACAGAATTTTAACTAAAGTTTAGGATGGCTATTTCATAAAGACCATTTAAAATCATTTTTTTTCATTTTGTGACACTAAAAACATTGTCGACAAGTACCTTAACACCAATTGTCAAAGAAAAAAGCTTGGATACAAATCACAAAATACATTCACTGCAATATAGCATGGTTTCATGAATCACTTTTTTCAGTTCTGTAGACGGTATAGCCTAGTCACTTTATGTGTCGCTTTTTACAAACATAGTAACATGTTATCATCTCCTCTCACCATTTATTAGTGCCCTTCGATTTTTTCAACGATATATACCTGTACTCTGGCCTCTGTGAGGTCTGTCCTCATGGCAATCTCCTCTCTGGTGTATATATCAGGGTAGTGGGTCTCTGAGAACGCCTTCTCTAACTCCTTCAACTGGGCGCTAGTGAACGTAGTCCTGATCCGCCGCTGCTTTCTCTTCTCAGGGCTGATGCCATTCTCATGGCTATGCTGGTACATCTTATAGGACAACCCTGAAAATAGAAGTGTATTTATCAATTATTTTATTTATCTATTCTTATTAAATTTTAATTACTTAATTTATTTATTGCTTCTCTGAATTGATGCTATCCTCATGGTTGTGCTGGTACATCTTACAGGATAGCCCTGAAAATAAAAGTTTATTTATTTATTTATTCATTTATTTATTTATTTATTTATTTATTTATTTATTTATTTGTTTGTTTGTTTATTTATTTGATGCCATTCCCATGGATGTGTTGGTACATTTAAAAGGACAAACCTAAAACTAGAAGATTTATTAATTAATAATTTATTCATTTATTTATTTTATCGCTTTTCTTTTACTCATGGTATTCTCATGGCTTTGCTGGTACAACTTATAGGACAACCCTAAATTAGAAGTTTATGTATTTATCTATTAGTTTGATTTAATTTATTTATTTATATACATATTTATTTATTTCCGCGTGTTACCCAAAGAATAAATAAATAAATAAATAAATAAATAAATAAATAAATAAATAAATAGGCTGCACCGTAGACTTTCGGCTGAGAACTTAACTGAATTTATTTATTTATTTATTTATTTGCTTTACACTTGCTCAGCCATGATCTGTTGTAGTTGTCTTGTTCACGTTTGCAGTATATTTAATGTTTCTTATGGTTATTGCTTCTTTCCTACTACCGTCAGCTTGGTTTTATGCAATGCAACATAACTTGTATATAACTGTATTACCATTATAATAAATAAGTAAATATAGATATAGAACAAAAGAAAGAAGATTTTATTATTTATTTATTCTCATTTTTTTTATATTTTTTTATTATATTGTGTTAAATGTTGTTAAATTAGTGTTACATTTTCTACCATTTCTATAAATATACACTTAATTTTCTGAATTATCTTTATCAACCTTTTGACTTCCGGATCACGTTTGTATACAAACATTTTAAAACTTTCAGAATGATATAATTTTCTTTTAAGTACTGGCCCATGTGTTTGGATCTTAGTTTTGCTTTGTTGCATCAAGATCGGGTATAATTATGACTGATTCGCCGCTGCTGTATCATTTGAGCCGCATCGTGAGAAAACCGGATTTTTGCCTAGGCGAAAACAAAGGCGCAGATCAGCTTCGCGGTAACCGCGAAGCTGATCAGCGCCTTTGTTTTCGCTACTCGGATAGTACAATTCCTCTTCTACTTAAATCCGAAATTTCAAGCTTCTAGCTCTTTTCTGAGCTTGTACAGGCCGGTTTGTGTCGGACCTGGTCGGAAACCCCGAAGACCGGTTTTCTCGCGTCGCGGCTCATTTACTTTAAAGCCATTCTACGCAACCCATGACTTACCCAGCGTTCTTAGGCTGTACGTCTGGGGTTGGTAACTCAAAGCCATCTTAAGCTTAAGGTGATCTTAAGAACAATTCTGGAATGCTATAAATCTTAGACTATCAAAGATAAAAGTGTCCAATTTTGTCATCTTGGTTTGGGCATCTCAACCATATTAAAGGGTTACATTCGCGAGATCTGTGTTGCTGCTTTGATACAGAAGTAAAATGACTTACGATGACCTTAAGTTAAGATGGCTTTTAGTTACTGGGCCCTGATTGGCTTCTTTCTTTCATTTTTTTTCTGAGTGTCAAATAGCACTTTGACCCCATTCAGAACTAAAATTCTTTTGTTGTGGTTCTTATTGTTTAATGTCTTGGTGTTGAATTTTTGTGCTGTTTGCATCTTATGTGCGTTTTCATATATTTTAGCTAGGTTTGAGTAAATGGATGGCCACCTATTGGGAAATAGCTGCTCACTCGGCTTACGAAATGTTTTCTTAGTATAAGTACCTGGCTGTCAATTTAGTTTTTTCGACCCCGGTTTTTGGAGTGGGATTTTCTTTCTGATTGCGCCATTTCCTGATCATTGCCAACTTGTATCTTTTTTTTCTATTTTACTAACTCTTGTGAAACAAGTCTTCTTTTGAAACAATTGTCTTTGGATGTAATGATTGTCTTTCATTTTAAAAGTTATCTAAACAAATAAAATGAGTTTCAAAGAACCCTCGTATATCTTGTAAAGTTATTGTCCACATAAGGGATTTTTCCGCATGAAAACTGAATTTGGACAAATTAAGGGGTCGCACGACAGCGTCACTGGTTTATGTCTTTATGAGCTATTAACTGTCAAATAACGGGCAAGAAATTATACCCTGCGCGCTGTACCGATCCACATCCTTCCAAATCGATGCAAAACGGACAATCTTTAATATTTATTTATCCAAGTTTTTATCTAATAAACCCCCGGTATTGTCTGTTATTCTGCGTAACATGGCAGTAAATTGGAACAATAGAATGAAAACCTGACCTCCTGAAAATGCGAGCCTTTATAAGGAAGTCTGGTTTATGTCAAACTTGTGTAGTTTTCGAGCGCCGGGACTCTCTGGCATCCCCAGAGCTCTGGCGCAGCTTCTAAAGGCGGTAATGAATCGTTGCCGTACAAATTAGTATCGATTTGTAGTTTGAAGCACAGTATCAGGAAAATAAAAAGCCGTTGGAAGATAGCGGAGCGTTGGATGAGGAGAATTGTATAAATGACTTTTATGAGCGATTGAGTTTACCGATATATGGAATATAAATACATCTTTGGGCAAGGAACTGAATAAATTTAATAATTGATACAGAAAACAGAATGACATTAACCCCTAAAACGGTTTGATGGGAAATTTGATCATAAATCCAAACGATTGGGTATGCATGGCAATACATTTTTTATGACATTTACAACGCATTGCCTCTTTCCTGGCTAGGATTTTTGGTCATAGAATCTTTTAAGTTGAACTATTTGTTTTTCTTAAACAGTCACCATGATTTTAGAATACTGTTAAGATAAGCTAGAAACGGAATCTTTGCATTAGTTGTTGATTGTCACCTCCCCGTGAGCAACTTTGTCCCGATTACCTGTTAAGTTAATGGAACATGGAACCAAAGTGACCTTTGCCACGACATGTTTACAAAATGGGATTATAGTGGTTTACCCAATCACTTGTGTTCAATTTTAAATTGTGTAAAGTTTTATGAAGAATTACGAAAACATACCTGTGCAATAAACGGAGATTTTGAGCTTTCAAAATTGAACATTTTCAGCTGAAAATTTTTGATATTTTTCTTATTTTTGCTCGGCGAGGCGGTTCTAACGTGTACCCACAATCTATGTTTTGAGCAAAAAGTAAGAAAAATAGGTATATCCCTGCATACCCCACTTTTGATATCAAGAGGGTATACATTACACGAACATGTTATCCTAATGTAAAGCCTCTGGAACAGAAACAGATCGGAGCCAAGGTGCCCATGAGTAATTACAATGGGCACAAATTGTGTCCACATAGCATACGCATACGTCCTTTAGAAGTAAAACATTTGGGGTTAAACGTCAAATGAAACATATCTTTTCAACGAAAACGCATGCTATTATAGAAGCTCTGGAATACTTTTTATTTTTATGTTTTTATTATTATTATTATTATTTGAAGTTTCTCAGACCTAAATAACAAACCGTAAGTAACGATGAACTAATGAAAGGTCAAACTGCATTAATTTCGGTATCATGTGTCTTTTCATGATAGATTGAGTTGCCATGGATTGGGCATACATTCGATATTTATTGTGCAAGTTCCTGGTTATTGCTTACCATCAGGAAAACATGTCCGTGTAATGTATACCCCCTTGATCTTCACTTTTATATAGCAAAACTGGGGTATGCAGGGACGTTGGATTGTTGGTACTCGTTAGAACCGCATAACGGCGGCTAACGTGTACCCACGATCTATGTTTTGAGCAAAAATAAGAAAAATATCAAAATGTTAGCTGAAATTTTCAAATTTTAAAGCTCTGAAATATATCTTTGTTTCTTGCACGGGTAAGTTTTCGTAATGCTACCACTTTATGGGTATGAACATTTCTACGTTATATGCAATAAATTCACGTTCTCAGATTGGTATCATCACCGAAACAAACCACACCATTGTAGAAGATTGGAAATGTCTTCTCATGATTGTCAGTCCATGTATACCGTAGAAAGAACGTGTTTGTCATGCATCATTTGTCGGAAATAAGATGGAACTTTTTGTCAGGAACGATATTAATCTTCGGTATCGTGCAACGCTAGAAAAACGCTTTTCTCCTGACAAATTATCCATCATTTATTTTCTCCCTAATTGGAATTTTATCTAATAAAGTTTGAGACGGCAAAGCGGCGCACGCTCCCTCCGAAAAAAGTGGATGACTACTGATACCGCCTATCAATCTTCCTGCCTTGTCGTTTTACCGGGACTCATCAAAAGACAACTCAATGAAATCCTTGGAAGAAAAATTGAATTATAAGCATATAAAAGCGATATCAATATGCGAGAGCGAATTTCCCCTGTTTTGGAAGATACGATGGATTTTGGCTAAACTTATTACAATGCCCCGGAGAGGCGGCAATCGTTCCGTGAGACGGCAATATGAAAAGGACGATCGATTCGACTGTAATTATACGCGAAATGCTCATAAAAGTTTTATTTTTCGGGGAAGAAATTCTGATATGAATTTCTGCTGGGATTCCACCTCAAGGCAAAACTGCCATTTCTTACTGAATGTATGTGAAAAAATATGGTGACCAGGTCCTCCCTTTCGAACAAAATGTTACAATTTTAAAGCTAGGCACAAATACATCAGCAACACCCTAGCTTTTTATCATGACTTATTTGTTTGCCCTTGATAATTCATTGACTAGTTTCACTAGGACCGAACAACTAAATAAATGTTGTGAACCACTGCAGAAGATGAGGATGAGGTTAGGCGCCTGTAAAACCGGTTTCAGCCCCCAGTAATTTTATTTTACTGATCGTTCCAAGGCGATACTTGTGTTGTGATTCCATTTGTTTTATGTTTTGGAGTAAAGTTTTGTACTGTTTGAACCCTATGTGCGTTTTCATATTTTTATTTAAGTTCGGGTAATTGAGTGGTCACTTATTGGGGAATAGCTGCTCACTCGGCTTACGCTATGTTTTCTAAATGTCAATTTAGTTTTTCAAACCTCGTTTTTTTTTGAGTGGGAATTTCTTTCTGATTGCACCTTTTCCTGATAATTGCCTACTTGTACCTCTTCTCGACCCTGTAACAGCATCCATTCGATGACGCGTGTCCATCCTTGCCCGTGCCCCAGTCCCCGTTTAATTCATACATTTACCTTATATTAATACCATACAGCTTTGCAAGGGTTCACGACTCCTTTTTGAAAATGACTCTTAACAATCAGAATTTGAATGGTGTAACGTATTTACAAAATTGAAGTAAGTCTGTAAAATATTATCCTTAACATTTCAATTACCATTTTGTCGATATTAATTTATGAATAAACAAAATGTTCAAATTATATCTTTGTTAACAGAACTCACGGGCTTCACGAGGTATACGCGCTGACACCACCAAATCTATCCAACATGTGGAGATTGAATGATACGACACATTGGTCTCGACTCGGACGGTTGATGCTCCGGATTCTAAGAAGTGATCTAAGGTACGTAGAACACCATTTCACTTTTTTGTCGAAGACATCTCAGATCATTTTTGACCAGCATCCGGGTTTTTCCCATATGGAAGATGAAAAAGGCAACAAACTGCATCTCTTAAAAAAGTACTTTAAGATGATGTTTTTTACTATACAAGCCATCATTGGTCCTTATTGTTATTAATTTTAATCGCTTTTTGTGTGACGAAAGCTTTTGCAAAGAAAAATTAAAATCTAAAATCTGTGGATTTTGAAATTTTATGATCGATGCAGGCCATCGTAGATAAGATGCGTTCAGATTTTCTCCATTAAATATAGGCGTGTTCGGATCAAAGGCTCTGCTCAACAGAACGAGTCGTTTCGGTCCAGCGACTCTTAAGGACTCTCGCCGTAAGGACATTCTCTCAGTCATGTCTGGAGTTGGCTCTGCAAGAGTCATACTGTCTGTCTGTCTGTCTGTGTCTGTCTGTCTGTCTGTCTATCTGTCTGTCTGTCTGTCTGTCTGTCTCTCCTGCATTCTGTACCCGATATTAATCTTCGACAATTATCTTTTTTTAAAGATGTTTCTTGTTCAACAGTGTCTTTAGTTGATCATTTCAAAGATGCGATGAAAATCTTGTTTTACTTCCGATTATAAAATTCATACATTAACTATTGAGGCGTATATTTCCGGTTCAGTTAGAAAATACTTATAGAACCTTACCGAATACACGTTATATTGGGGGCAAAAACAGAAAAGTCGCATCTAAACGGCCATTTTTAATAACAGCGGCCGACCACATGACCATATTCTAGTGTTAATGTTAATATCATTTTACGGTGCCATGGTGACATAAAATGGCATACATTTTTTTATCACAGAAATTCAAAATTCTGGCTAAAACAGATTAAATAAACTGAACAGATTGTGAAAGTGTTGCTACATGCTATCTCAATATAATTGTAAACAAATCATTCTATTATTGCTAATCAGCGCGGCGTGAAAGTTCATTATATTATCAATTCAATCTCCTCCCCCGTGTTACTACAATGGACCAACGCTCGGTCCTCATTGCGTGACAACCGTTCGTGACAATAGGCCATTGCGCTTCATTTGTTATCGTTTGTCGAAATCAAACTGTTACTACATGTTAACCAAACTGTTATTACTGCTAAACGGAGGCAATAGATTTTAAATGGCTTCGAGTGCGATGCCGATGGTTAGTATGCAAATTTTATTCCGTTTAATCATTCGTCAGCGCGAGCCGAATAACCTGTCGCGTGCAGTGTGTATCGAGGCAAAAAGACTGAATAGAACTACCAGTTGTTGGCCATTTTAAATTCTTTTATACATTTCCTTTCTGCTGAAATGTGAACTTTTATGCCGACCTGAAAACTTAAATAGACATACTGCAGAAAAATACATACATAAACTTTAGAAGGTATGTATACTTTACCGGAAGTGTTACTTTGCCGTAACGGTTTGCTTGCAGTACCAATTGTTATATAGCAGAACAACGCCGCAGCTTTAAGGTTGGTATGTAGCTTTTTGATGTCAATCAAGCCTTAGGAAGCTACTTTATTTAAAAAAAAAAAACCTCATTGGTTGAAATGATAATTTGAAATCTTAATACATTTAAACCGTTTTGTATAAATACGAAAACACATTCTGTAAGCAGCCAAAGACAAAAAGAAATAATCCAATCATTTTTATTGAAATTGTGTGTAGATCTACTTGTAAATAAATAAATAAATAAATTAATAAATAAATATAAACACATATGAAATTTATATTAATTAAAGCTACTGCCGTGGAATTATTGAATCATTTAAAAAATACTTTGTTCATAATGTCCTTGAAATCTACAAAATTGTCAGACAGTTCTATATATTGTACATATAGTTAATGGTCATGTTCAAATGTAGATTTATTTGTGTTACTGGCATAAGAGAATAAGGTCATAAACAAACACACGTTATTTATTTATTTATTTATTTATTTATTTATTTATTTATTTATTTATTTATTTATTTATTTATTTGTGTTAGTAAGGCGGATGTTTAATAAACAACAAACAATTAGTTTATTACATTATTTTTATATCAGTAAACAATCAGTTTCGTTTAGTATAAGTTTTGAGTCACGGTCCCTTGATGCTACTATCATGACTGAAAAGGCATACAGGTTCCGGGTTAAAACTTTTTTCATGCTCAGCTCAGTTGAGACTAAAATTTAAACTGCTCATAAATGACAAAATAGCCCAAATAAATTGATATGTTAGGTTTAGGTCACCAAAGCCTGTAATTGATCCTGCTTATAACGGTTAAAATAAAAAAATGCCAACAATTGTTGGCATTTTTACATTTATGAGCAGGATAAATTTTAGTCTCAGCTGAGCTGAGCGTGAAAACAGTTCTATAACATCGGGGCCTGGTGATGATTTGATCACTGAATGCTGCCATCATTGTGGGCATTCCCTATATCTTTGAGAAGCGTTTTATGTAGAGCTCAATGAATAATTATTCATTAACATAGCTCTATCACTCAGGTTAATGATCATCACACACTATAATTAAAGTTCAAATGCCATCCAACATTATTGTTATTGGTGTTCTCAGATTTCTAGAAATAACGGTCCGAGCGTATAGAATCAAACGTCTCGTATCACACAACCCTATTCGTGTGCGTCATTTTACCTAACCCAACGCACAGCGCCATCTGGCAGGGGTTAATTTTATCGTTTGTCACAGCACAGTGGGAGCACAGTTGGGTATCGCGACGGGACAGTTGTTTATTGTTTTGATTGAAATTGATACGTTTCTGTGTATTGTCATCATGAATTAGGAACTTTCATCTCACAGAATCAATATTTATTGAAAACATCCCGGCACGTGCACAGTTTTCATGATTCTGGAAAATCGCTTTATTAATGCACTTTGGTTCCAGTGGTCTTCGTCGTTGTTCTAAAATTATGCTGATTTGAGTAATCAATCATTTTATCTATATATTTACCACTTGATAAAACTGACTTTATATGGGACATCGGCAAAGAGTATAGCACCGCAGAACGCGGCATCTGGGGCTATTTTGCTTGCTAAGAGGATTTTCATCAAAAATCTATATATGAAAATATGAAAAATAAAAATCACCCCTAATGTCCCTAAAAATGATTGGGGAATCACCCAAATGATAATGATGGGAAAATCCATTCGTAAAAACTGGTTGAACAATTTGCTTTATTTCCCTAGTCGTTGTACAGCCGAGCTAAGCCACAGCAAACCCCGTCGGTGGAAAAGCATGCTCGTCCACCGACGGGGCTTGCTAGGGCTTAACTCAGCTGTTCGTTTACATTTGGTGGCAACGTTGGTATAATGACAAGTTGTCTTACCCATATAGTCACCGGAGGGGGAAGTAATGTGACGGAATAGCCTCCCTTAATGTGCAAATTTCAAACAGTATATCGAGAAAGTGTTGACTATATAGCGCAGTAAACCACCCTTGGTGGATGAGCATGCATTTCCACCGACGGGGTTTGCTGTGGCTTGGCTTGACTGTACGTTACAGTATCACAGGGCATGTTTTAATTTCTGTATCAAAATATACAAATACGTCATTGTTTGGATTTCTAAGATTTTTATGATATTTATATGTTTAAATGTGTTTTATTTGCATTTATGTTTTTCATGGGTTTAAATTATTTTAATAATTGTAGTTATGATTTTCATGCTTCTGTTTAAAGTAGATCTACTTTAGTTTTTCATTTATGGAAAAAGGTACAAACAAGTTGGCAACGATCAGGAAAAGGCGCAATCAGAAAGAAATTCCCACTCCAAAAACCGAGGTGGGAAAATTAGGTGCTTATACTTACAAAACATATCTTAAGCCGAGTGAGCAGCTATTTCCCAATAGGCGGTCACTCAGTTACCCGAACTTAAATAAAAAATTTCAAAACGTACATAAGGTTCAAGTAGCACAAAAATTCGACTCCAAAACATAAAACAAAAGTATTTTTATTTGGAATTCACTTTCATTTATACCCTTAGTGTATGCTTCTGCCACCGCTTAATATTTAGCTAATAAAGAGTCCATAAATTCAAAGTGTCGAATTATTGTTAAAATCTCCTTTTACTCTTGAACCCAGTCCATAAAAAAATTAAGGAACTATTCGGCTGACAGTTCCGCATTATTTTATTGTAACTGGATGCGAAGTATTAATGGTGGCCAGAGAGCTGTAACACCTTTAGCTGTCAGTTCACAGCCTGAGAGCTATGAAAAGGGGGCAAATCTAGCAATCCCATTTGATACATTACTTCCTTCGCACATACTCGCTCTCCCTTTGTTCCCTAGAGAGCTCTCAGTCTCTCAACGTGCTCGTAAGTATGTCCATTAACTGTTATATGTCACTGGTGGTGTATTAAACAGAAGTCCCAAATTTTCATCTTATGATATGGAGTTTTTGCCTCCAGAATAATGCGCATTTATTCGAATTTAAACTAAAAATACTTAAATTGTTTATTTAAGGTTATATACATTTTTAATGTTTTTGTTCTTTGGAGAACAATTTACGGTAAATTTTTGCCATTCATAACATTGGTACAAAACACTCTAAATAAAAGTCCCAAGCATAAAATGAGTATTTTAATGTAATTTTATAATACAATCATTATGTAAATAACAACAGAAATGATACCGCCACCAACAACAAGAAAGTGTAAAGAAAATCAAAAAGCACGCAAATTCATAAATACGAGTAAATAAATAAATAAAATTGCATGTTGCAAATGTTATAGTATAGTGCATACTAGGAATCAGATACCAACGTTCAATTTTTCGATTTGAGGTCCATTGAAATCTTTGAAAAGTTAAAAAAGTAAGCAATGGTCAGGATTTAATCCAATCAGAACAAAACCGTATCCTAAAACCAATTTGGAAACAACCAATGTGTGAAGAGCTGTAAGCCAAAAAAGTGGCCACTCATTTTCATGAGCTTACTTAATATAAAATCGAAAACTGCACAAAAATAAACTTTATGACTGAGTGGACATTCAAAAGGACATTAAAAAGAAGTTAATTTGGTCTGTAATAATAGAAAAGTAAAAGTAGGCAATGATCAGAAAAATGGCGCAATCAGAAAGAAATCCCCATTTAAAAAACCGAGGTGGGATAAGAACTAAATTAACACTACGGTACTTATACTGAGAAAACATATCGTAAGCCGAGTGAGCAGCTATTTCCCAATAGGCAACCACTCAGTTATCCAACCTGAACTAAAAATATGAAAATGCACTTAAGGTGTAAACAGCACAAAAATTCAACACCAATTCATAAAACAACAAGAACCACTACAGAAGTAACGCCTTAGAACGACCAGTAGTAAAAAGTATTGGTAGGGGGGAGCTAGTTTTACAGGCGCCTAGCCTCAGCCTCGGCTTCTGCAATGGTTTACAACATTTAGTTAGTTGTGAATTTCTAACTAGTCAATGAATTATCATGGAATAAAAACAAAACCAAATAAATTATGATAACGACCAAGGTGAATCAAAAATGAGGACATATAGATACACTGAAAAAAAGTTATAAGAGGCCACCTCATATTTTGTCTTCTAGTTCAGAAAGTAAAATACGATCAATTAAAATTCATGATCATATGAATAAACCAATGTCTAACAGTGGCTCTGTGAGTTTCTGCATTCCAAAATGCGTGATACTTCTCACACAGACGAAGCATGTGTAAAGGTACCCTATTTCAAAAAGTCACACTTTATTAACATCAAATTAAATGTCATATTATGACGTTGTGTTTTTACATTTTAATTTATTTGAAAGTGCTACTGACTGCCATGATGCAAGATAAAATTAAGTCAAAAGTGTTGCTGCAATACGAATCTTCGTTTCTGTTTTGCACATGCAACAAGACAACAACCTGAATAACAGGAATTCAGCTTTTGTATGCAATTTGCATACCAACTTTGTTCTTCTCCAGTTGCGTTATTATCAGCAGCACGGCATTGAAATTTTCAGCGATTATTTAGGTCAAATACTAGACTCTGATAAACTTTGAAAATTAAAAAAATCGTCCACAAATTTTGTTATTTTGTTCGTTAAAAATTGGCATTGAAACCGGAAGTGTGCGGCAGCCTTGACATGTTGGTCTTCGAAAATGGTCAAAAACAGTTCAGTCGAATTATATCTCTCATTTCCAGGCCTCATCAAGTGAATTTAACAGGGGTCAACATGTTTAAGAGGCACATTTATGAATTTTTCAAAAAATCTCAAAATTGGCGATTTTTAAAAATGCATAAAAATTCTACCAGTAGAGAAAATTCGAATGTTTGATGTTTTTCCGAGCCGTAACGACCCCTTTGATGACACCCGTTCCTAATTTCAATAAATGGTGTGCTGTATCCAATTTTTTATTTAAAAACATTGATTTTTGCATTTTTACTCCAAAAACGCCTTTAGTAAAAGAAAATTATTTCTTAACACTTTGGAACTTTACTTACTTGAAAGACACGTCTTTTGGCAAAAAATTGTGCAATTTTGAACTTGGCTTAGAAACAAAAAATGAGTTTGAAAAGTGGCCTCTTTATAACTTTGTTTCAGTGTACAATAAGCTGCCTGGCGATTGAGATCCCTTATTGAAATTTGGAGCAAAAGAGAAACACCAGTTAAAGCGCGGTGGGCCAAGCAACAGACAAGAAGCTCCGGTCCCAACCAACTACAATTGTTATGTCGGGACCATCATAGAGTCTGACGCCCAACCCACCGGCGTGCAATTGAAGTCTGTTTTCACTTCCTCTGATCAAAGACGATATAAATTTGGTCATGTCAGAATGTATCCGATGCATTAACCTATCTTATGGATGACATTTATATTAAATTTGGAACCAAGTTATACATACGTGTCTGGATTACAAATTGCGTCCCTCTTGTAGCTGATTTGTTTTTATACTGTTATGAAAAATGATTTTTCGTTTTGGATAGATTTGTTTCATCTAAAATTGATGATAAGCGCGATGACTTTGATTTTGATTTCGTAAACTTTCCGTTTTTGGATGGTGACATTTCTCGCCATGCTTCTTATGGTGTATACAGCCATGTTAAAAAATAAAATACCCCTGCAATGTCGCAAAGTAAATGGGATCGATCATTGCTGGGTGGATATTAATGTGGCTTAACTTTTGTATATGTGTTTATGTTCATATGTGTTAAAATGGTATTTAGTTTGTCCGATCAGATAGGATATTGTATCTGTAAGTCCTCGTTTTTGATTCATCACGGCGTTAATCATAACTTGTTTGTTTGTCCGTGACGAGTCATTGAATTGTTAGAGATTCACAACGAGGATCAAACAACTTACTAAATGTTGTTAACCACTGCAGAAGCTGAGGGTGAGGTTAGTCGCCTATAAAACCAGTTTACCCCCCCCCCCACACACACACACAGTACATTTATATTACTGACCGTTACAATGCGATACTTCTGTTGTGGTTCTAATTGTTTAATGTTAGGTGTTAATTTTTCTGCTGTTTGTACATCTTATGCACGTTTTCATATATTAGGTCCAGGTAACTCAGTGGGAAATAGCTGCTCACTCGGCTTACAATATTCTTCATCGTCGGGCAGCTTACTGATCACCATGGTGGTTATCATGATTTATTTATTTATTTGTCCTTGATAATTCATGGACTAGTTAGAGATTGACCACGAGGGCCGAGCAACTAACTTAATGTTGTGAACCACTGCAGAAGCTTAGGGTGAGGTTAGGTACCTGTAAAACTTGTTTAAGCCCGCAAGTAAGTTCATATTACAGATCGTTCCGATGCGATACTTCTGTGGTGGTTCTTATTGTTTTATTTCTTGGTGTTGAATTTGTGTTAGCACCTTATGTACGTTTTCATATTTTTAGTTAAGTTTGGGTCACTGAGTGGCCACATATTGGGAGCATTGCTGCTAACTCGACTTACGATATGTTTTCTAAGTGTAAGTACCTGGTTGTATATTAAGTTTTTCCCACCTCGGTTTTTGGTGTGGGTATTTCTTTCTGCTTGTGCCATTTTCTGATCATTGCCTAAGTTTACCACTCTTTGTATTGGAATCTGATTGTATATTTCTCGGGACTTTTGTTCTGATTGCACCATTTCCTGACCGTCGCTTTCATTTACCTATCAAAACATACATCAATTAGATCCATATTTGAGGATTAAGGACCGCATTGGAACGGTAAGTATGTGAATACTTGAATTGAAATGGATAGAACTGTATAAAGGAAAACGTATATAAAATACACACCAAATAATAATCATGTAATTATGAAAATTATGATAAACAAATAGATAAATAAATGAAGGGGTGGGGTTGAACCAGTTGTATGTCGTAAGTTTAAACATTTAGTTAGTTGTTCGGTCCTCGTGGTGAACTAGTCAATGAATCATCACGGACAAACAAATAGATCATGATGCCATGATGTACGGAAGTACAAATAGTTTTACTATAACACTTTTATATTGCCTTCCCGTCAAACCCGTGAAAGGAGTTGAACTTCCCGTGCACTCTTGAAACCCTCTTTTGACTTGCATAGCTCTGGGTTCAAGATAGATAAACCATTTCAGGATGTGTTACTAATTTGGTTTTATTTATAAATGTTCTTGACGTTTTGTTATCAATCATCTTGGGTTTGAGCTCATTGTTCCAGTTTCTGGCTGTTTATTCATGGCTATTATTAATTTAAAATACAACTTTTGCATTTCAAACAACAAAATCAGATAATTTATTCCTGATCGCGTAAAGTTCATTATTAAAGCCTAGGTTACATTTGCCCCGATCATCGTACGATTTTTCGGTCTGCGATTTTCTCTACGATTTTAGACATCGTAGGAGATCGTGGGTTACGACGTGTGTTAACAATTCATACGGGCATCGTGCGATTTTTTGATCTGCCATTTGTCGACGTTCTCATACAAAAACGCACTTGGCGATCGTACGGCAGTCGTATGTATCCGCAGATAGTATGTAGATATCGTACGAATCCCGTGCGTTGTCCGTACGGAGTCCCTATAGATTTTGATACAAAACGCAAGGAGGCCGCACGGTAGTCGTAGGGTCTCCGCAGACTGTTAGTGGATATCGTACGGAGTCCCTTGGACTTCTGACTGATGCCTTGGTTACATTTGGTCTACGATTAGCTTGCGATGATCGTACGATGCCATTTTTTGCATTTTCGTGCGGCCTCCGCAGGGTGACCTTACGATGTCCCTACGATTCTACGACTTCCTACGATCTCCGTTGCCTCTACGATCTTGTAATAGTCTGCACTATTACAAACTTTAAAATCGTAAGACCGTAGACCGTAGACACGTCGTAGGGCATCATACGGGCACCGTACGGATACCCTGCGATAATCGAGCGGTCACCGCACGATTTTTTTTTATGATAATTTGGGAACAAAAATCGTACAGTGATCGTAGGGAGGCCACAAGGGGTCATGCCTAGTAGGTTACATTTGCCCCGATCATTGTACGATTTTTCGGTCCGCGATTTCCCTACGATTTTTTAAAAATCGAATGTGATCATGGCTACGACGTAGGTGTTTACAATTCATACGGGTATCGTTCGATTTCTTGTTCTAGCTTTCTTCGATGTCCTGAGTCGGAACTGTTTGGAGATCGTAGGGAAATCAAAGGGTCTCCGCACACTTTAAGTTGAAATCGTACGGAGCCCGTGCGATGGCCGCGAGGAGTCCTTACGATTTCTTGCGGTCTCCCTACGATAGCCGTACGATGTTAGGTGTCCGTACGATTTTAATAAACTTGTGATATAACCGTACGGATGCCGCACGATCACCCTAAAGGTCTACGTTTATCTTATTATTTTAGTTCCCAAATTATCATAAAACCGTGCGGTGACCGCACGATCATCGCAGGGTTTCCGTAAGGCGCCCGTACGATGATGCTACCTACGACGTGTCTACGGGCTACGGTCTTACGATTTTTAAAATTTGTAAAAGTGCAGACTACTACAAAATCGTAGAGGCTACGGAGATCGTAGGAAGCCGTAGGAAGTCGTAGGAAGCCGTAGGAAGCCTTAGAATCGTAGGGGCATCGTAGGGTCACCCTGCGGAGACCGCACGAAAATGCAAAAAAATGGCATCGTACGATCATCGCAAGTTAATCGTAGGGCAAATGTAACCTAGGCTTAATCAATCTGTTACATTTAACAACAACCGTAGTGATGTTCATAACAAGAACTTCATGTAGTTTAACTTATTTTTAAAATCAAACACAACAGATAAATAGAACACAAGAGACAATGGCAATCTTCTATGATGAAACGATTTACTACATTTAGTTAAATTAAATAAATTAATTAATCAATGAATAATCAAATAAATAAATAAATAAATAAATAAATAAATAAATAAATAAATAAATAAATAAATAAATAAAAACAAACTAGATGTCTATCTAACAAATAAAAAAGTCCAAAATAATTGATTAAAAAAAAAAAAGCTTTCTAACAGCCCGGGGACCTTATGTAGGTAGTCCAGCTACAACCGCGGTGGTGTAATGGATATAGTGTATTCGCTTAGCAATCAAGAGGTGGCGGGTTCGATACGCGGCTGGTACATATGCCCGTCATGTTGGTGACAAATGTTCACCCTGACGTAATACAGACAAACCGCCCATAGGGTGTAACATTTTTTTTTACCTTCAGCTAAAGATTCAAACATTTATTAAGTTGTTCGGTCATCATGGTGAATTTCGAACTAGTTAATGAATCAACATGACCAAACAAATAAAATTAATAAAAACCTTGATCAAAAACGAGGATTCCACAGATACAAAATGCTGCTTAACAACCGGAGGTCCCTGGGAATCACTGAAAATCTGGAGCAAACGAAAACACATATAAAACCGCGATGAGCCAAGCAACAGACAAGAAAGCACAGGCCACAAACAAATGAAATGGGAAACGCTGATCAGACAGCATTCCTATCTACTTCATGAAATTCTGGTTCCGAAAAGATCTGACGCAAAACCGACTTTAACCGAGCAAACGAAAACCCCTTTCATCAGGAAAACATGTCCGTGAAATGTACACCCCCTTATACCCCAATTTTATTTAGAAAAACAGGGGTTTTCAGGGATATACCTATTTTCCTTATTTTTTATTTATATAAAAAATAGATTGTGGGTACTCGTTAGAATCGCCTCGCAGGCAATCTATGTTTTGAGCAAACCTATCAAAAATATCAGATGTTTTCCAATGGAATTTTCATTTTTTTTTTCTTCTGAAAAAAAAAAAAAAATCTGTGTAATGCATGAACACGTTTTCGTAATGTAAAACCCCCGATGAGCCAAGCAACAGAGAAGAAAGCACAGGCCACAAACAAATGGAATGGGAAACGCTGATCAGACAACCACATTCCTGTCTACTAATTTGTATACTAAAAAGGTACAAGTAGGCAAAGATGAGGAAAAGGCGCAATCAGCAAAAGATCCCCACTCCAAAAACCCGAGGTGGGAAAAAAACCAAACTAACAATCAGGTACCTATACCATGAAAACATTTCGTAAGCCGAATGAGCAGCTATTTTCCCAATAGGTGGCACTCAGTTACCTTAACTTAACTAAAAATATGAAAACATACATAAGGCGCCAACAGCACAAAAATATTAAACACCAAGACATAAAACAAAAAGAACCACCACTAAATCGCCATGAAATTCTGGTTCCAAAAAGATCTGAAAACTCATCTCTCCCTTTTAAAGGTGGTAATTGATCTATCATATAGCATTCGATTTCTATAAATAAATATGATGTAACAATTTACAAAATAAATATGATAAAACGATTTACTACATTTACTCTATAAATAAATAAATAAATGAAAAAAAAAAAATAAATAAATAAATAAATAAATAAATAAATAAATAAATAAATAAATACAAACTAACTAGATGATCAATGTTTGTCTAACAAATCAAAAAGTACAAAATAATTATTTTTCAAAAAAAAAAAAAAAAAAAAAAAAAAAAAAAAAAATCTAACAGCCCGAGGACCATATTTAGGTAGTCCACCTACAGCCGCGGTGTTGTAATGGATAGGGTATTCGCTTAGCAATCAAGAGGTTGAGGGTACCCGGCTGGTACATATGCCTGTCATGTTGGTGACAATTAAATGCTCACCCTGATGTAATAAAGGCAAACCGCCCATAGGGTGTAACACTTATTTTTACCTTCAGCTAAAGATTCAAACATTTATTAAGTTGTTCGGTCATCATGGTGAATTTCGAACTAGTCAATCAATCAACGTGACCAAACAAATAAAATTAATAAAAGCCTTGATCAAAAACGAGGATTCCACAGATACAAAATGCTGCAAACAACCGGAGGTCCCTGGGAAGCACTGAAAATCTTGAGCAAACGAAAACACATATAAAACCACGATGAGCCAAGCAACAGACAAGAAAGCACAGGCCACAGACAAGTGGAATGGGAAACGCTGATCAGACAACCGCATTCCTATCTACGTCATGAAATTCTGGTTCCGAAAAGATCTGACACAAAACCGACTTTAACCTAACATTATGTTTGTTTTTGTTTTTTTTGGAAATCAATTCATAGTGCCGACGGTATAATTTAAAAAATTTTAAACAAATTGATCGAAGTTAAAACAAAATGATTTTACGTATAGAAGACGGGAGCGGGGAGTGTCATAAAAGAATTTAAGCACAGCCCTCAGAATATAAACATAACTATTTTCAACATAAGGAGTATATCTTTTAAAGGTGGTAATTTATCTATCATACAGCATTCGAATTCTACAAATAAATTAAAGAGCACGCTAAATCTCGGTACTATAGCAAAGTTCGGACTTTGCACATTGGTTTTCCTTTTTCAAATATAAAATGCGTATTTGAATATACAATGTAATGCAAGATCTTTCGACAAATATCGATCATCATTTGTTTCACATACAAAGAATAACCTTAATGCATTTACTATTTACATTTTTTTATTGAACAACGGATACATTATGACCAAACTCTGTTTTCGGCTAAGGTAAGAGCAGAATGACCAGGAAAGGATACAATTAAAATCAAAACTTCAAACCAGACACATCTGAAGAAAAACACATTTTTATTAAACAGGGGGTTATACTTGTATCATATGATCACGACGTCGACTGAAATGAAAAGCGCGATCCTAATACACCAAAGGAAATCATCAACGGTTATCAAGATATAATAAATGAAGTAGTCAGGTTTGAAGATAAATTCCTGCAAATAATTTCTTCAAGTTTTAGTTTGCGACACAAATGAAAAAACAAGCTGGTCCCAATTAGCCGATGCTGCTTATACTTCACCAATTTTTTTTTTTTTTTTTTCAAATTTCAAGAGTATAGATCTATCGTGTTTCAATTGCATCACGTTGGCAAAAACTAAATGGCTAAGAACTGAACTGGAAACAATTTATGCTTTCTGATTTTGCTCAAATTAAGTTTCAAAACCGCGAACAGGATGTCGCTTTATTCTTTTAGCTTTTTGCTCGATGACTACCCTAAGGGGAAATATATGGTTTAGTTTTCTCCATTACGAAAACTTGCCCATGCAATATACAGAGAGGTTTTTTCAATTGTAAAAAAAATAAAATTTCATAAGAAAAAATCTTGATATTTTTCTTATTTTTGCTCAGAACATACAGGCGGTTCTAACGATTATCCACAATCTCTGTTTTGGAGCAAAAATAAGAAAAACAGGTATACCCCCTGCAAACCCCAGTTAAGTTCTATATGAAAGTGGGGTTTAAGGGGGTATACATTTCACGGACATGTTTTCCCGATGCCTTATATCAAGTTGTCTGCGTCTTTCTAGCCTAGTGTTTCGTTCTGAGCTTGGATTTAATAATATCAGTTCCTTAACATTTTATTCCAGTTACCCATACCATTGTCATATTTACATCTATATAACACATTCCAGAACAACTATAAAACTGCAACACAAACAGATTCGATGGTACTTAAATAAAATATTTTTCCAACCCACCATTGTATAATCCATGTTATCTCTTCAGCTACAAGTCCTGACTGCTCCAGGAAAATGTTCCCAAATTCAGTTACCTTTATCAGGTTTCAATGTTTTATTAGATAGACAAAATATCAGATTTATTTCGCAGAATCAAATCGTCTCCAACGCGCCTCTTCGTTATATTAGATTTACAATCATAAACCGAATCATAAATCCTAAATATAATCTACCCTGGGTTAACTTGATTCATTAGTACCTAAATCTGAGGAAAGTATATCGGAAGTGACATTTCAGAATGCTTGAGCACATCTGTTTAACTTTACACAATTTCTAGCTACTCTGCGAAGAAAATAAAATAATTAGATATGAACAATTTGATAATCTTTATACAATTATAATCTACAATAGAATTAGGGTCCTCTTGACGACTGCCTAGTGCCTCCATGAAAAACTCAAGGCCTATAAGAATAAAATACAACACAGAGACAAATGAAGAAAGAAATTCAATGCAGATTTGCTAAATTCTTCTTGATGGCCAAGTTTATTTGATTTTCTCCAATTTTCCTGTTTTTATCACTTTAGTGTCATAAATAAATAGAAATTTTCGGCTTGGGTGAAAATTATGTAAAACTCGCATTTCCACATTTCATAATCGGATTTTAGCCCATCAGTGGCGTTAAGTAGACGGCAGTAACCTGGTTAGTGGCTTCTAAAACAATTTCCAGACCCAAATCTTATTTCCATTTCACCAGTACACTACTATAAACCGCTAAATCTATCTTACTTACCGGCAGGAAACATTGGTGGCTGTGGGTGGTCTCTGGGTCGGGGAACCATGCTGCAGGACGCAGACCCCATCGAGGACGCCGGCGGGAAGCTTCGAACTCCGTTGTAGCGGTACCCCTGAGCCATCTGTCCAAAAGGGTTCGAGTCTCCGTAACTGCAGGGTATGTTGCAGTTCTGCAGTGCTGATTCCATGCCCGGGAGAGTACATGATGCATCGAAAGTGTTCTGACCGAGGTAAGGGTATTCCATGTTTCACGAGGAGTCCGCCAAGGAGAAGTTCTAAATTCCGTGTTATTGGTGCCACAATCGAAAACAGACTAATTAGATTTCGCTGCGACGAAAAAGTTTGGCTGTATCGGATTGGAAATATATGTCGATTAACTGATGCAGCATTTAATTTATGAAAACGAGATCAGAGTTTATTTAACGGTTGCCAATGCCAAGTCTGCGAGTCTTAATATAATATTTTGATCATATCAAATAAACGGTCATCAAATTTATATAAAAAATGTGATAAATTTTCTAACACTAGGGAATCTTATGTATGCCCTACCTAATCGAATTATAATGCATCTCTGGTATCTAATATAAAAGGCGGATCGGCGCTGCCCATATCCAGTATCGATTCTTCTACAGTCTCTGTAGTGGCCGCGACAGCTTCAACTACTTGGATATGATAATCACGGTTCTAGAGATCAGTCACGCTATTGGCCGACATGTCTGAGACTAGAATAATAACCTGAAGCGGAATTGAAATTGCAAATGAATATTGCCCGACTCTCCTTTACTTTGATGTTTCTGTTCTCGCGGCGATTTTTGCACTTACGTAAATGTTACAAAAGAAAGCTAATAATGATACATATGGTGTTCTTATAGAATATTTTCATCAGAGAATATTTGTTTATATGGATGTTTAGGGAACTCATCATATATTGTATGTAGTATCCGTATACATCATGTACATATTGGGTCGAATTTAAAACAAGAGCATTTTCGTAAAATCAAAATTAAATATTGCTGTTTTCCGCCTAGATATGGATGTTTCGTGCTGATTTTAATATACAATCTTCACCCCTGATCTCAGTGTAATTTCGGATTAGAATGTATAATTCTACATTTAATAATTACGCATTCTTTTCTGACGGCCAGCTTTAGCATTACTAAAATGCTTACAATTACTTTCTTGTGCGTATTTTACAAAAAAATGATTAATCTAACTTCTTAATAAATATATGATCATTTTATCCTTACTCAGCATTTTTGAGATGAATAGTAAAATGCAGCACCATTGAAAAGATTAACCGAAAGGCTTCTTGTAAATTCACGTTTCATTTTTTTTTTAGGTTCTAGTTTTCATCATCATTTTTATCAACATATTTTATCAGCGCTAAAGCTGAAAGCATGATACAATGTCACAAATGTGTCTTGACGCATATATAGTAAATTTTTCAGCTTTTGGATCTTTGCCGTCCAAAATCTACGATTAGACAGCTCCAAGGCGTTATAATTCTGGCGAATTTCTTCGTAGCAGTTGTGGAGTTGCAAAACGACAGGGTGTTTAACTTATTTATTTATTTATTTATTGTACATTTACGTTAACTTCAAATTGTAAAAAAATGTATGCGAATATTAATTGTAGATGTATAATAAAAATGAACGCCTATTTAGAAAATACAGACCAGTAACAGATAAAATGAAGTAAACAAAATTTGAAAAGCAGAAGTTTACAGGATTTATCTTTCAGTTTGAGATTTATCTTTCAGTTTGACTTGATAGTAATGACATCCTCCGTATTAAGCTCTTGATAGAGATCGACACTTTAAGACAGATACTGGTTCGAACATGTGTAGTAGTTTATTCCTTGTGAGCTAGTTGTCAAGTAGCAATGTTCATTCAGTTAGGTAGCAACTTGCTTCAGTCCGACAATATGTTAGCTGAATATTGTTTTTATTTAATGTATGTGCGTTTTCTACATACGTGACAGCCACACTTTGACAAGGTATAAGCTATATAAATTAAAAAATAAC
Source organism: Rugalucina vietnamica (assembly GCA_964017185.1). NCBI lineage: Eukaryota > Metazoa > Mollusca > Bivalvia > Lucinida > Lucinidae > Rugalucina > Rugalucina vietnamica. The sequence goes on along the minus strand of OZ024869.1, from coordinate 33,694,818 downwards.
CATAATTTTGGCTTAATATTAAATATTTTCCCGAAGTGCTATAGTTGTTTTCTTTTTTTTCAAATCGTCTCTTACACACATAATATTTTTATTTCAGAAACTCGAAAGAGTTTAGAGCCATGTATGTGGATTTTCGTCTGAAAATGACTGCATATAACTTGGTATGCAGTTTGTTTTGGCTTTTAGATGTGACAAGGTTTCGTTGTGGTTTACGTTTCTAATAAAAGTTTTCCATTTAACATACTGTTTTATTTTGCTTTCTTCTCTTAATTCAGCAAATTGTAAAACCTTTTATTAACCATTCGGTTACTACTTGCCATATTGCAGTTTGAATCATACTCACAGTGTTTAATTAACTCAAAATGCTCTTTATACTCAAAACAACAAAATGTTGCATTCAAAATGCAAATTAACTTGACCAAAAATTTTCATTTATGTGCCACTTAATCCTAACACTGCATGAAGTGGTGCTCCATCATTCTGTAGTTGTACTAGAGTGTTAAAAGCAATACAACACAAGTTTGAATAGCTCGGCACTTGATTGTGCACTCCCGTGGAGTACTTGATTAATTATCTTAACCCATATTTGACGAATGGATTCTCCCACCATTTTCATTTGGATGAGTCCACTTCGGTTCTTAGGGGCATCAGGTGTGATTTTTAGTTTTTATTCAATTTTTCGATGACAATTCTCTAAGCAAACAGAATAGCCCCAGATGGGACGCCGTGTTCTGCGGCGTCACATCTGGGGCTATTCTGTTTGCCTATGTCATATAAAAGGGACGCCAGGCTTAAATGAGTTAAAGAGGATTCTGCTTTGATACATTTTGCTTTGAATGCACTGAGCCCTGTATGCTTTTTAACTGGTTACAGTAACTGTTTGGGGTGACACCTACTAGCACAATCCGTTGAGAACAGAGACCCATTCAACAGAACAAAAATAATGCAATGTTTAACAAGGTTCTATTGACTGCCAAATTTCCAACTTACATAATAAGTTCCTCGAAGGTGACATGATAACAGTTTATCACTCCGTAAACAATCTTATGATTCTTTTAGGATGGAAAAGGACTAAGGTTAATGAGGGGCACTGGAATCACGAGCATACATTGTGTATACTATATGCAGTGACCAGGATGTGGTGCAATAATAAAACAAAAACAAAACAATAAGAAAAATAAACAAGCAAGACGAAATCCGAACGTATTGCTATTTTGAGAATTAATACTGATGTGCTGAAATTAAAAGGATAAAATCTATAAACGATCTTTGCAAGCACATGTATCACAGATGTACATATCATAGACATTAATTAAGCAACTATTCAAACAACCTTTACTGAACAAAAATAACTTTTCCAATTAAACATTTCTAAAAACGAACCGTTAAAGGCATGGCCTACCAGACTTAAGCCGTGTTCATTTGCAACATTTGCACACGGGTGTATTTTCACCCTTGGTGCAAATTTGCATCCTGGGTATATTCTAAATGCCATGTGAACGGTGCTTTTAGAAAATATACGCGGGTGCAAAAATACACCCGGGTGCAAATTTATCCCTACTTTCGAGGTGGAGCAAATTGAAATTGCACCCGGGTGTATCTGTGCACCCGGGTGTATTGTGTGCATATGAACGCAAAACAGTTCTGGTACATAATCTGGATAAACTTGTCTATAAAATTGAATTCCCCATCAGCCTTCTTTCAACTACCTAACATTAAAACTATTACAGTTTAAGTTGAAAATTTTACCTCCAAAGCGCTCAACTGGGTACTGGGTCATATTGCCTGGTGCTATGCGTTGACTAAACTTATCCCAGCCGTCTGACTGGGAGTAGCCACTATGCGTCTCCGTAACTTTAAACATATTAGTCGAATTGCGCGTGTTGTGAGGAGAGCTTGGTGATCTAGGGGTAGAGTACGGGACTCCGGAGCGACTAGTCCTGGGTTCGATACATACGTCCTTGAGCAAAGCACAGTACTGGTAGACACCGTGAAAAAATGTTGACTGGGATGTTAAGCCGTAACCCATCCAAAGCAAATCGATGTTGGGATGCTGCGGTCAGATATTTAGATACAGTCGTGCTCAAAAATGCATTCATGGACTTAAAATGTGAATGAATTTAGTGTTATACAGTCCTAGCTTTGTGGCGCTTCCCTCGGTAACGAACTGAAGTCGAGAAATTTATTCCCCCACCACTCATAAGATACATCAAATTTTAATCCCGCTTTTATATTAACCACGACATGTTGATGCAAGTATCAAGCATTATACTCTTCTTCACCATTCTTGTGTTCTAAAAGTCTGTTTTCTACCATCTGATAATGGTTTTTCGCAGATATTTTGCAACTGCTTACATCTAGATGAAATATTTTCTTGGCACAATGGAGCGATTAGTTTGTCGCAAAATGTGCAGCAAAAATTTTTAAAATCGGATAACAAATAAAAAAGTTCTGGTCAAAAGCATTTTTGAATAGGGAATTTCTGTACAAAAATCTCATGAAAGGGAGGTAAATATTTTCCCGCAAAAATTTGAAATTCTTGGTATTTCATTATGATTGCTCAAAATCTTTATGGAATGACACAAATGACTTTCCAGAGGCAACATCTTCATGATCGAGTAAAATATTTCGAAAAATACCCATTTTCATGATCATGGATTATCTCCCTTGCCAATGCAAAATCCCTATTCAAAATTCATTTTGGCCATTAAAACTTTATCTGTTAACAGATTTTCAAATTTTTTGCAGGTCCTATTAGGACAAACTAAGATCAAGCTTTTGACACGAAAATAACTTTCCTATCGTCCACCACACAAAAATTTTCTGCGAAAAAACATTATCAGAGGCAAGTTTTTAGACAGTAGTATACATTACAGTGCAGTTTATTTTTAATTTTATTTATATTTTATTTATTTTTTTATTTATTTTTTTATTTATTTATTTATTCTGTTTTAATTTTCTACAGTAAATGACCCCTGAATGCTATTTAGGGGCCTTTTTAATCAAACGGTTTAATGTCAAATCCAAGTTAATATGAACATGATTTCGCTGCATATGAACGCTACACAAAAGGTGCACCCGGGAGCAGATTTGCACCAGCGTGTAGTTTTGCACCCGGGTGCAAATATTACATATAAACACGGCTTCGGAGAAAGAAGAAAAAAGTAATCATTTAACGCTTGAAAGGTTTTGACCCATTTTGTAAACTTATTGATAAAGTTTGGAAACCAATGCGAACCATATCTGAAAATGGTCTGTGCGTCTTCTGTCATATAATTCTCTTGTTTAATGTCACCTTTTTTTCTTGAGAAGATTGAAGAAACCGAAACCGCGGTTAGACCAAACTTCTTTCTTGTAAATATTATCATTGCTCTTATAGAAATTCGGTTATATTTTTTTGCAAATGTGTTCTTGTAGGCAAAGAAGCGCAATAATTTTTACCAGACAGTCACTGTCCAATGAAAATGAGACCTCCAATATTGTGAGGTGACGTTTATCAGTAAATGGGGCGGTTAGTATTCTGCTATCTTTGACAACATCAAACACGTTTTGTCACAACTAATGGCTACTGCCTAGATATGGGCTATAAAATACTCATAAACTCATCAAAAATCCATGCACCCATCTTTATCCCGTCTGCTCTCTAGGGCCCATCTTCCATTTACAGTGACAACAAAAAGGCAATATTCATTTATTCCTCAGCCATGAATTTATTTTCCATTTCCATCTCTTTGGACAAGCTATCTAAGCAATCAAAACTTGATACGAGATATCTATTTTCTGGCTTAATTAATTTCAATAGCTCTCCGCCCGAAAACCGTTAAACGTTATTTTAACCATCTGTGCCCCATTTGAGGCAATCGAGCACGGCCATTCGTTCTGTGACTGGTTCTGCGTTAAACTATCGTCTCCGGGGACAGCTCTCTGATTGTATACGAGAACCAATCTGTTAAAGCTATATTACACACTCCAACTGAGCAATAATATCGCAATCTCAAAAATTAATTATCAATTGAACCGACCCGAGACAAGGTTTCAATCAAAATGTACAAAGCTTTCGGTTAAAGGGAGGTCGGAAAACGTCAGCAAATGACTGTCAAGCGTTCTATTCATCTCGGAAAAAGCAATCGGTTAATTTGCTTCCGGGACAGTAATCAATACGGGACGAGCATAATTCGTTTAACATGAATCAAGAACTCAGAGAAAACATTCTTCAGGCAGGGGTAAAACTCTTTCATTACGCTGATACAAATTAGGGGAATGGATGGGAATGCTTTTTAGTTATTGCTTTCAATGTCATAGGTGCACATGAGTCTCTAGAAGCTGGTATCTTTACACCTTCCAAAGTGTATAAATATTGCATATTATAATGCAAGCAATTTAAGCGTGGCCAGTAGACACATTGCCACTACTACAGGAATTATTCCAAGGTAAGGCAAAGTAAGAATAGAAAACACAAAAGGTACAATCAAATTTGAAATCCCAATCCATACACTGGGCGGAAAAGAAATGGACAATACTAGACGTAAATATAACAAAGATCCAGTTGAAAAGCCCTTGCTTTGTGCAACTAACTTTAACTAAAACAAAGATGTGTGTTTCACATGTAGACAGGTCACAAATTAACGTCGCAGCATTGAAACATTGGATGAAGTTAACTACTAGTATTCTTCTCGACAAAATGTAAATTTCAACTAATTTGGAGAAACAGTGAGGAGAACTCAACGGATATTATTATTGTCTGACAGCTGACTAAAGAATGTTACTGACAATCTGGAACAAAAGACCCATTGTAAAAATGGAATATCACTTGCCTTCCTTTCCTGAGAAAAATATTTTGATGTGTAAATTGCTTTGGATAAAGGCAAAGAAACGATGAGACCTTAAATATTAGATGAATACACGTACCAACTGTGAGAAAGCGGTCGCAAACATATTGGAAATTTAAAAAAATTCAACAATTTACCTGTTGCAAGCCAATAGTAGCTCTGTTTCCTAACTTTCGTTGAAACATAAGGCACAGCAATGGGTACGAAATTTGTCCCGGTCTATGCAATACCCGCTCTGGTTTATCTAAATATTTTTCTATATATCAGTTTTAACAAGACATTGATTTAGATCTCAAATATTATATACAGGAAATTCGAAAATGACTTTGAATTATTTTGGTATAACAGATTGTTTCTAAAGTTCCGAAATATAGAATCCCTCGATAAATGTAGAGGAGAACGCATCTGCATTGAATAATTCCGGTAATCGATTGTGTAAACGAGAGGGTGTTGTGGATAGTGGAAAAGAAATATCTTCGCTTGTGGATAAACGTATAAATGTTTATTCACACAATACTGATCTTTTACTACTTAAACCTACGTCGTCCTTTAAGTATCAAAAAATTTCATAGAAAGTAGGTCTTGGTTCCAGCAGCAAGCAATGTAGTTGTCGTTTGTAGGCTTCACTACGTTAACACCTTAAAACAAGAGCTTCATGGTACTTATGTTCTGGAATCGAACATAAAATACTAATATTCTATTTAAATGTTGCGACCCACGCCCCTACGTACTCCATCCGCTAAACACCAACAGTTACTTTGCTCATACGACGGACTCAAACCAGGCAAAGCGCACACTTAACATTCTCAAAGACAACAACACAACTACTTTGTTTTAGATATGATGGCAGCAATTTACTGATTTTATGTGCGTACAGATGCAAATCAACAAATCGAACTTGACGCCCACTGTGATCATCGCCGCTTCCGCATAACCAGAACCCGCCCTGTTACCGTACCGATGAACAAAAACAGCCTGAAATAAACTGAAAATAGTTTTACATCTTGATCCAAACTTCATTAAAACACGTATCATATGTGACAACACACTTTAGTTCACGAACAGACAAACTAGTCTAATTCCGAGCATTTCTATACCTATATCTGAAAAAGACAAATCCAAAAACAGAATAATTTTTGGGTGGGTGCGCGGGATACATTTTTCGCATCTGAACGCATCAGAAATTCTGCCTCGAATGACAAATAACTATTTGAACGTTCTGTCAGTCGCACGTGCATCACGAGAAAGTAGAATCTCTCACTCAGTCACGGAGCACAATCAGAAAACGTTGACTTCTAAAATCCACCCTGTACAACCGGTTGCCTCTACACATAGGCAACATTAAAACGAATATAAATTGCATTATCAAGAGACAGATACTGATGGAATGTCTGCAGTTAATACTCACTTAAATTATCTGTTTTAAAAGTTTTCTGTTTGTGTCAATAAAGGCTAATACAAACTCCCTTGTCTGTTGCTTGGCCCGCCGGGGTCCAACTGGTGTTTTTCTTTTGCTCCGGAGTTAGTAGGTAATTCGGCGCCCAGGGATCTCCCTCGTCGGACAGCTTACTCAATCTGTGAGTCCTGGTTTTTTATTCATCAGGATGTTTATCGTGATTTATTTGTTTGTTCTTGATGATTCATTGACTAGTTAGTGATTCACCACTAAGACCGAAGAACTAACTAAATGTTATGAACCACTGCAGATGCTGGGGGTGAGGTTATGACCATGTAAAACCGGTTTAAGCCCGCCGGTAACTTTGTTTTACTGATCGTTCCAAGGCGATACTCCTGTGGTGGTTCTTTTTGTTTTATGTCTTGGTGTTTTTCCCACCTCGGTTTTTGGAGTGGGAGTCTTTTTCTGATTGCGCCTTTTCCTGATCTTTGCCTACTTGTACCTTTTCCTATGATGTATTTGTGCTATCAAATCTCATGTCATGGTTGTGGTCAATGAAAAACTCTGGCAAGGTGCTCAGTAAATTGAAGTGTTGAGGGTTCCGTGCGACGAATTTGTCCACATGACTATTATACTACATTGCCACATGATCTGAATAAAAAAAACCCTCCGGATTTGATGAATGGACCTTCAAAAGGGCATGGGAAAACTATGGAGGTACAAGTAGGCAAAGATCAGGAAATGGCGCAAGCAGAAAAAGATTCCCACTACAAAATCCGAGATGGGAAAAAACTAAATTAACAATCATGTACTTATACCATGAAAACATATTGTAAGCCAAATGGGCAGCTATTTCCCCCCAATAGGTGGCCACTCAGCTACCTAAACTTAACTAAAAATATGAAAACATACATAAGGCGCCAACAGCACAAAATTTTTAGTAATGACAGAAAAGCTTTTTCCACTTCCTCTGACCAAAGTCGATATACACTTTGGTCATGTCAGAATGTATGCGACGTCTTATCCTACCTCCTGGATAATATTTATATTAGATTTAGAACCATTATTCAGGTAAATTGTTGAATTCTGGTGGGTACAAATTGCGCCCCCCCCCCTCGTAGGAAAGAGATTTCATAGATTCTTTTAACCATGACACATGATGACAATCAAGCTGATGTTATCAGTTCGACTTCCAGGTACCTCGATGACTTTTTGAACATTAACAACCCTTATTTTGAAGGTATGGTCAAACAAATTTATCCACCTGAACTACAGTTGAATAAAGCCAATACCACAGATACCGAAGCCGCGTTTTAGAATTACATCTTTCTATTGCAAATGGATTTGTTTCTTTTAAAATTCATGATAAGCGATGACTTTGATTTTGATAAAGTAAATTGTCCGTTTTTTGGATGGTGACGTTGCTATCCGTGCTTCTTATGGTGTATATATTTCGCAGCTTATTCGGTTTGCTAGAGTCTGCAATCGTGTTACGGACTTCAATGCGCGAAATACATTTAACAGCCAAACTTCTCCAGCAGGGCTATTATCGATATCATAAACTTAGAAAAAACATTTTCTAAATTTTATCGCAGACACTATGAATTGATTTTTTAATGTTGGTTTAAAGGCGCTTTTTACGTGAGGGTTTTTTGGAACCAGAATTTTATGGGGACTTGGTTTACAAATTTAAGAAACGTATAGGAAGGAATATTTTTTTTCTTTTCAGTCATTATGTTACAAACGTATAGGATATAACGTAAATGTGGTGCGACAGTCTGCATGCTTAGTTTTTTTTATCCCAATCATGGTTGATAACTACGCTTCCTTCTTTAATTGCACGCCGGTGGGTCGGGCGTCACACTCTATGATGGCCTCTATTCACTTTAGTTGGTTGTGGCCACAGATTCTTGTCTGTTGCTTGGTCCACCGGGGATCAACTAGTGTTTTTCTTTTGTTCTAGATTTTCAATAATGCTGTTTTGCGCCCAGGGATCACCATCGCCAGACAGCTCATTATATCTGTGATAGCTCGTTTTTGATTCATCATGGTGGTTATCATACTATTTTTTGTTTTTCCTTGATGATTCATTGACTAGAGATTCACCACGACGACCGAACAACTAACTAAATGTTGTGAGCCACTGCTGAAGCTGAGGGTGAGGTTAGGCGCCCGTAAAAGTCCCCAAATAGAAAAAAAGTGTTGAAAAAGAAATATTTAAGCTATTGGTTGCATTCAACTCAGAACACTAAACAATTTCACACACATTGTGTTATGGCTTATTTTTTACGGAAAGGTGAAATCTAATTTTCCAAGTTGGAAACGAGAACCACAAACTCTTCAATAAGTAATGATGTTCTTATTCCACGATTAGTGTTTTCCACACCTCACATAGGATCATTTCTCATTCAGTTCACATGGGGGCTGTAACGCTGACAGTACTCTTGATGGTATATGCAGCTTTGGGATGTTTTTTGTTTCTGTTTGTCATATATTCTGAGTATAACGTGAACTTTTCAAACTCTAATAATTGATCCGAATTATTAAAAAAGTAACATAATCTTCTGCGCCCAGTTGTTCAAAACTTCGTTAGCTTAACGCTGTCGTTAAGCCCTCAATTTGTTAAGTATTATATCGGCTTCAAAAGCAAATACACTGTCATTTTTTGTTGAAAAAATGTGACTAGGAATCACATTTTTTCAACAAAAATAAAAGTGTATTTGTAATATTAATGTTTGAAATTTTAACTAATCGTCAACTAACAATGTCGTTAATTTTGAACAACTGGGCCCTGGTGTTCAACTTTCTGTATAATTTTGTTAGGAAAGCACTTAACCCATGAAAATAAACATACTCGGCGACTATTGTGTCAAATTATTACTGAATGCAATACATAAGTTTATTAACATTAAACATTACACAATGTTTTAGCCATAAACATTTATATAGATGTGAATACAATGAAATTGTAACAAAAATTATTAACAGAAAGCAATGATAAACTGAAGACAACATTCGTCAAAAATTATATAATATTGAGCAAAGAGATCTATACCTAAGATGGGAAAAGTCCCTAAAAGCCTATAATCGAGGGGCAAAATTTTGAACTGTATTATTGATCATTGTTATATACCTAATGTATCTCTACAATAGAAACTGGTCGTGTTGTAACGGACAACACTTTCTGCTGTTTTAAGCGTCGTAGGGCATTAATACCATTAATGCCCTGAGATGACGTCATAGCAGGGCAATAATGGTATTAATGCCCTGAGATGGCATGATAGCAGGGCAATAATGGTGTTATTGCCCTAGGGCAATAATGGTGTTATTGCCCTGAGACTGTGACAAATGTTACATGTTATAGGCACTGGCATGTGTTCATTTCATCTAAATTTAACTTGACATGTGTACATTTGTATGTACATTTCAGATGTATATTTCATCTAAATTTATGGTGTCACTTTGATGCTAATCACAAACCAATCAATGGCAATGGTGATTGCCGTTATGCACGATTTCAAAGTCAAAATTGCTTCTCTTTTACACAGGATATAAAAGTCTGAATAAATAAATAAATAAATAAATAAATAAATAAATAAATAAATAAATAAATAAATTGTGCGTGTGCCGAAGGAAAGGTATATAACAATGACGATATAACATTCTTTTCCATGTGCATTAACGTTTGCCAAGCCCTCGGGCAATAATGTGTTGCAGCCCTCACCGCTACGCGGTTCGGGCTGCAACACATTATTGCCCTTGGGCTTGGCAAACGTTAATGCACGGAAAAGAATGTTTTATCCTCTTATTATTGGCTATGTATGTAAATTGTGTGCCAAAAGGATTGGGTAGCGTTCCCAAATGCCGACAGGTAGAGATAACACTTGGTTTTTGTACCTACCCAAATATTTACAAGTTCTTACCCTGCTAATGTTCATAGAGCAAAAATATAGTTTTCTATGTATTTGACTGCAACCAGAATTGATGTCAATATTAACGAGTTTGGTTTTGTTATTACTGCACATGAAATACGTTTTAAGGCCATTATGTTTCCGATCAAAAAATAAAAAAATCGGGACCATTAATATTTTTAGTTTAAAAGTATGTCCCTCCCTGGACCCAGCTTCTCCCTAACATATATTGTGTAAATATAGATCTATATTAGGTGTCTCCAGTAAAAAGGATTTGTTGGGTCTAGATTGGAAAATTGTTGACACTTTCCTAAACCACAAAACAAAATATAAAGTTGGGTTACCATTACAGTTACAACCAGCCAACCATACAGTGGGTTGTTATCTATCCCTTTCATATCATCTGGTCAGTGTGGCCATTTATAGGCTATATCTAAATCATGGTTTCATTGCTCAGTCGTCGGCGAATACAGTATTCGCTTGTGGTTTGCAGTTCGCAAGTACTGAAACAAAGCGCTTGGAGCTATAAGAATTTATGTCTGTTTCTAATGTCTCACATGTCTGTGATTTTATATTGCTGCTGGATGGAATATTTATCTGAATTATTCTTATAACTTCGTTAGCATTGATCATTCTGAAAACTGAGTCTGTCAATGCACGGAAAATATTGATGACGTTCGCACATTGGAGATATGGATCAGCAATACATTCTGCTGTATTCATCTTTGGCCGCGTAGAGACGGGGGACACAATGGTTTCGTTGCTTTAATAGCCTATTCAGCGGTACACAGCTTGTCGCATTGCAATGCACATACAGTTGTGACCCAGATATGATATTGTTAGCTCGCCTGCACGAAGTGCACAGAGCTATTGTTGTCACCTCGGTCGTCCGCGTTTACGTGTACGTCCGCGTCCGCGTCCACGTCCGCGTCACACTTTCGGTCAAAGTTTTTAAATTTGTTATATCTTGATAGTCACTGACCAGAAATCATTCATATTTGGAACATTGCTGCATATGAGGGTCCTCTGTGATTTAGTGTGAAGGGACCCGCGGGGTCATGCCTGGGGGCGGGGCTAGAGGTCAATATCTAGAACACCTTTGTACAATGCTCAGATGCTGTGTTAGTTTCTCATCAACTGTAAAGCCTAGAACTGTCAAACCTTACATAAGGCTTCTCCTCGATGTCCCGACTCGGCACCCACATTGACCTACTGACCTTGACCTATATTTCATGCTCCAGTGACTTTGTCATTTTTGAAGCCAACCCTTAATATCTCATCAACTATAAAGCCTACAACCATCAAACCTTGCATATGGCTTCTCCTCGATATTCCGACTCGGCACCCACATTGACCTACTAACCTTGACCTATATTTCATGCTCCAGTGACTTTGTCATTTTTGAAGCCAACTCTTAATATCTCATCAACTATAAAGCCTACAACCATCAAACCTTGCATATGGCTTATCCTCGATGTCCCGACTTTGCACCCATATTCACCTAGTGACCTTGACCTATATTTCGTGCTCTAGTGACTTTGTCATTTTTGAAGCCAACTCTTAATATCTCATCAACTATAAAGCCTACAACCATCAAACCTTGCATATGACTTCTCCTCGATGTCCCGACTCGGCACCCACATTCGCCTAGTGACCTTGACCTATATTTCGTGCTCTAGTGACTTTGTCATTTTTGAAGCCAACCCTTAATATCTCATCAACTATAAAGCCTACAACCATCAAACCTTGCTTATGGCTTCTCCTCGATGTCCCGACTCGGCACCCACATTGACCTTCTGACCTTGACCTATATTTCATGCTCCAGTGACTTTGTCATTTTTGAAGCCAACCCTTAATATCTCATCAACTATAAAGCCTACAACCATCAAACCTTGCATATGGCTTCTCCTCGATGTCCCGACTTTGCACCCACTTTGATCTAGTGACCTTGACCTATATTTCGTGCTCTAGTGACTTTTTCATTAAAGTTTTTAGAAGTCTATATCTCTTGAACATGTTGATGGATCAAGTTGATACTTTGCATGTTGGTAGATATTGGTCTGAAGTTTTATGCAGTACCATCATGACCCACCCTGGGTGACCTTGAGGTCAAGGTCACAGACTTAGAATTTTTTTGTTAAAGTTTTCGGTTAAAGTTTTTAGAAGTCTATATCTCTTGATCATGTAGATGGATCAAGTTAATACTTTGCATGTTGGTAGATATTGGTCTGAAGTTTTATGCTGTACCATTATGACCCACCCTGAGTGAACTTGAGGTCAAGGTCATGGCCTTAGAAATTTTTGTTTAAAGTTTTGGGTTAAAGATTTTTGAAGTCTATATATCTCTATATTGATGGATCAAGTTGAAACTTTGCATGTTTGTGGATATTGGTCTGAAATTTTTATGCTGTACCATCACAACCCACCTGAGCGACCTTGAGGTCAAGGTCATGGGTCATAGATTTTGATAAGTTTAGTGGCAAAGCACAAGTCAGGCGAGCTACGCTGTCCTGCGACAGCTCTTATTTTATATAGATCTACGACCGTGAACTAAATTACAGTTACAGACGCTAAGTGCAGAAAGTACTAAACAATTTAAACAAAGCCACGGATCAGCCTGCATTATTACAGCTATGAACAATGGTCGTGTGTTTATCAATGCTCTTGGTGGACATGAAAAAGTTCATTACTGTCACGTCACGTGTGTTTGCTTTGGTGTATTGTCCAACGTATCAGTAAACCGCTATGTCGGGAACGCTCGACTCCAATTTCTTGGAGTTTGCATAAAATGGTCAGGGACAACGTTCTATAATACTGATTTGCGATGTTCTCGATATGTTTCTTGTAATGTTCAATTTTATTCTGCTCAGTTTTCATTATATAAATACGATACGAGAGTTTTGAAGCAGAGAATGGTACCAATTTGAATCACTTTTATTTTGACAGAAGTCAAGTGAAGGAAGCTGTTCAGTCATCCGAGTCACGTGCACGACAAGTAACAGATTATCCGACATGTACCAGATTTTTCCTGATATTAAACACAAATTTCTCGCTCCAGTTGATTCCTACGGCGTAGAAGAATAACAGACTCACGATCTCTAACCATGTAGAAATAAACAAAATATTTCGCTGAATGGACAATCAAAACTGTTTGATTACTTTTCATTCATGTTTTTGTGCCCAGATGGGGAGGAATGTAGTCTATTGTTTCTGGCTGTCCCTTGGTATAGCCTTAAATTTCATTTGCCGATATACCAATGATTGCTGCGTAGTCAAGGACAAAAAACATGAGCGGAGTGCTGCGGTTTTCCGTCAAAATGATTACATGGCGAATCTAGGATTACAATAGCGATCAAGGAAAATCATTTTTCACCAGAGCCAACAATTAACGTATCAAATATCACCGTTTAATATCAGTTAATCTCAGCCTCCGTTCGCCCCTTATGGTTGAAACTGTGTGAAATAAGCTTTAAGCCTCTATGCTCCAAAGACCGTTGATTAACTTGAGGATTCCATAGACACATTGGTAGAGTTTTAATTTTCTGCACAAATTGTTTTGGGAACAATTTCCCGTCTTTAATGTCTGACTTGAGAAAAAATAGTCGGCATATGGATTAAATAATGAACTTCATTTTGCCAATAAATCTGTATTATTTATGTCACTTTCTACGTTATTATTATCCACTTTCAATTTTATTGTATAATATTAATTTATTTCTTTAATACTAAGATATAAAACCCTTTCTTAATCAATTATTATTACACAAGAAAGTGGTAAAATGCACACCCAGTGGCTAATATTATTGTCAATTAAAATATTAAGACATCATGTGCTGCTGAATCCATGCATCGTACCGTATGTGCATAGATTCTATATAAAGCAAAATGAAAATAAAATGATTCATTTGGGCGGTAAGAAAATGCAATGACCTCGTGGAAAAAGAAACCTTTGATACTTTAAAAATTACAGTGAGTGTATCGAAACCGCTTTTCCCAACAACAACAATAGAGAAGCACGCAGAAACATGGCCATGCAACATACAGAGATTTTTTTTCATGTGTAAAATTTGAAAAATTCAGTAGAAAAAAATCGTTTTAATATTTTTGCTCAAAACATTGATTGTGGGTACACGTTAGAACCGCCTCGCCGATGGTGTTCTAACGAGAACCCACAATCTATGTTTTGGATCAAAAATAAGAAAAATAGCTATACCCTTGTATACCACAGTTTTATTTTTCATGGAAATATTTAACTGATGGTATAGCTAAACAACTGCAGATCTGCAAGGGGACTTGTCTATGCCTTCATTGTGATACTCATTGCTATAGAAGTATCACAAAGGTTTCTAAAAATCTTGCACGACCTATACAACTCCGTTATGCCCCTGCAATGTCGCAAAAAGTTGACTCCTTTTGAAACGGAACTGTACTATTTTACTATGATTACGAAATCGCCTAATCAGAAAGAAATTCCCACTCCAAAAACCGAGGTGAAAAAAAAAACTAAACTTACACTAAAAACATATCGTAAGCCGAGTGAGCAGCTATTTCCGAATAGGCGGCCAGGAAAGTTGTGTGTGCCTGCATAAAAATGAAAGTATAACTGTTATGTCCCATTGCACCACTCAATCATTCGAGATTATCTGCCGTGGTTGGAAGGTCGGGTTGGCAGATCACATGGTGCGTAGCTTCTATAAATAGCACAGCTATTCGATAAGTACAATCTCTAACATACTGCGTCTAGTGGGGCGGCTAAGTGAGAGATTTTGAGGAAATACTTCAGTTGATGATACAAGCATGAAATTTTCACCATATGTTCTTTACATGACACACATTAAATTCTGATCCCTAGCCACTTGAAATTCCTCCATTTTCAAGATGGCCGCCAAAAAACAAAATGGCCGACAGTTGTGAAAGGTGTACAAGTAGTAAATTGCTCATATCTTAGATTCTTTTCATCTTAGAACAACAATATTGATACCAAAATGAAGCTATATGATTGTGCTTTCAAATAAAGTTCCAATATGCAAATTACCTAATTTGCATATTTATGAATATTAATGAGATCTTACTTTTTTGGCTTTAAATTGAGGAAAAAAAATCTTATTTTCTGAACGATGTAAAATGTTAAATGAAATGGATCACTGTGGCTTTGATATTACTAGACCATAAATTATCATAAATTGACAAAAGCTAAAATCCATGTTCATGAATATTCATTTCAGAATATCTCAAGACTCTGTATGTCCTTACCTATCAGTTTGGTTTAGAAAATTCATACAGTAAATTGCTTACATCTTTGGTCCTGCTCATAGTAGAACAACAATATTGATACCAAAATGGAGCTAAATGATTGTTATTTAAAATAGAGTTCAAATATGCAAATTACCTCATTTACATATATATGAATATAAGAGCTGTCGCAGGACAGCGTGCTCAACTGTTTCTGACCTTTGTCAAACGCGACCAGTAACCCATAGCATTATGCTCATACATTTTTCTGCCTTGATGCAATAAGGCAAAATCACTGAACCATGAAAGTTAACTATAACTACCTAAGATTTAAAGGTCTCCTTCAAATTGTGAAAGAAGTGTGTTCATATACCGACTGAGTGCCAAGACACAACACAACACAAAATCACTGAACCGTGAAATAAGGTCACACTGACCTATAAGTATTTCAGGGTCAAAGGTCTAGTGATAATTACTCATAATGTGAAAGAAATATGATCATATACCCATTCAGTGTTGAGATATAAAGCAAAATCACTGAACCATGAAATTAGGTCATAGTGACCTATAAGTATGTTTGGGTTAAAGGTCTGGTCATACTCATTCATAATCAGAAAGAAGTATGAAAAAATACCAACTAAGTGTCGAGCTATAGGGCAAAATCACTGAACCATGAAATTAGGTCACAGTGACCCAGGAATACTTTACGGTCAAAGGTCTTGTCATACGCAAACATATCGTGAAAGAAGTATGTTCATATACCAATTGAGTGCCGAGACATAAAGGAAAATCATTGAACCGTGAAATTAGGTCATAGTGACCTAGGACTACTTTAGGGTCAAAGGTCTTGTCATATGCAAACATAGTGTGAAAGAAGTTTGTTCATAAACCACTTGAGTGCCGAGATATAAGACAAAGTCACTGAACCATGAAATTAGGTCACAGTGACCTATAAGTATATTGGGGTCAAAGGTCTGGTCATACTCACTCATAATCTGAAAAAAGTATGAAAATATACTAATTGAGTGTCAAGATATAAGACAAAATCACTGAACCATGAAATTAGGTCACAGTGACCTAGGACTACTTCAGGGTCAAAGGTCTTGTCCTACGCAAACATACTTTGAAAGAAGTTTGTTCATAAACCATTTGAGTACCGAGATATAAGGCAAAGTCACTGAACCGTGAAATAAGGTCACAGTGACCTATAAGTATATTGCGGTCAAAGGTCTTGTCATACTCACTCATAATCTGAAAAAAGTATGAAAATATACTAATTGAGTGTCAAGATATAAGGCAAAATCACTGAACCATGAAATTAGGTCACAGTGACCTATAAGTATATTGGGGTCAAAGGTCTGGTCATACTCACTCATAATCTGAAAAAAGTATGAAAATATACTAATTGAGTGTCAAGATATAAGGCAAAGTCACTGAACCGTGAAATTAGGTCACAGTGACCTATAAGTATATTTGGGTCAAAGGCCTGGTCGTACTCACTCATAATCTGAAAAAAGTATGGAAATATACTAATTGAGTGTCAAGATATAAGGCAAAATCACTGAACCATGGAAAGTAGGTCAACCGACCCTTACCGTCATGACACACAAGTCAGTGTCACAAAGTCAAAACATTAATGACGAACCATCTTCCTAAATTGTTTCTATTAAGAAATGAAAAGAAAAAAAATTCAGGGAGTTCTAGATTTTGACCTCTAGCCCCGCCCCCCTGACTCCGACCCAGAGGTCCGATGTCATGGAACCTAAAGTGCATGAAGTGCTTTATGATAAGTTCTTGTCAAGACATGGACTCCTTGTAAAAGTTACACAGCAGTACATCTATTTTTTACAGTGTTCTAGTTTTTAACCTCTAGCCCCATCCCCCAGGCATGGACCCAGAGATCCGATGCCATGAAATGAAACTCAACCCTACAGGGTACCTATGGTCCGAGTATGAAAGCCCTCTGATAAAAAGTTTTCAAGATATAAACTTCTAGAATACTATACTACAGAAAAGCCATTATTATTAATGGTGTTCTAGATTTTAACCTCTAGCCCCACCCCCTGGCATGGACCCAGGGATCTGATACCATGGAATGAAAGCCGACCCTACAGGGTGTCAATGGCCCAAGTATCAATGCTTTCTGATGAGTGGTTGTCAAGATATGGACTTCTAGAAAACTAACACAAGAATTGCCATTTTTGAAGGTGTTCTAGATTTTAACCTCCAGCCCCACCCCTGGCCTGGACCCAGGGGCCCGATGCCATGGAATGAAAGCTAACCCTACAGGGTATCTATGGTCTAAGTATGAATGCTTTCTGATGAGTGGTTGTCAAGATATGGACTTCTAGAAAACTTTAACGCAAGTGTGACAACGCAAGTGTGACGCGCACGGGAACGGGAACGTGGACGACCGGGGTGACTGCAATAGCTCTATGCACTTCGTGCAGTCGAGCTAATAAATGAGGTTTTTGTTTTGCTAAAAACTTTAAACACATCTTATTCACTGAACGATGTAAAATGTTCATGGTGTAGATTGTCTATAAATATCACTTTCATTGTAAAATAAATGCCATTAATATAAGATCTATGCCATTGTGCTTTCCTTCAAAAAGTGGGAGCTAAGTCTTGAAGAATTTAATTTCTACATTGCAAACGACATCATTCCTTTTTGTCACTATGACCTGAGCATAATTCTGCGCAAGAATACAGTAAGGTCTGAACTAAAGTATACAGAAAGTGCACATGGTGAGCACATTCTCTGAACTTCAGGTGCACATTACTTTGCACAAGCTCTGAGAGTCAAGTGCACTTACCTAGAACTCCAGGTGCACGATACCTATCTGAGCCAAAAGTGCACTTGCTGTTAGCTCAGGTGTCATTTCAATTTTACAGGTAATTATCATAGGATGTATTTGTGTGACAATCAAACCAATGCATGTAGTTGGAAAATGAAATGATTTAATTGAACAAAATAATGCTGATTTGTTTTGCAAGTTTATGAGAAACAATGTAGATCTATATTAAACAATAGTCCCAAAGCAGACTGTGTGAAAGCAAGATATTCCATGAGCGATGCGGGGAATTTGCCTTACATACAGTTTGTGATGTGTCATGAGCAAACTGCTTCTTGTTTCTTGAACAAAATAAATGAGCGCACGTTGCACTGTAAGCAAGCTACACATGTTTTCATCATAGCTGTAGTGCATTTTTAAAATCATATGATATATCTGAATTTCACACAGTTACCTGTCTAGATAACCAGTCAACATTTACATAAGAACCATTTGAATATTTACTGAACCAGTCCCAGGTAAAACCAAAAGCTCTCTTTAATTGTATTATTGACACACTCCCACTGGTGAGTTATTGCTCATATTTTATGACAGGTGATAAATGGATTAAAGGACCATAAACCATGAAGTTTGAGCTTCTTTAATTTGTCCTGGATAACATATTGAGGATTCTTGAACGATCTTAAATTTGTTCAAAAGAAGGCTAACGGAAATTAAAGAGATTATCTCTCTCTCTCTCTCTCTCTCTCTCTCTCTCTCTCTCTCTCTCTCTCTCTCTCTCTCTCTCTCTCGGTAAAATGTTGTAATACATGGTTTGAATGAGGCTTCCATCGGGCTTTATACGGGATACTTTATCATTTTCCTTTCTTATTCATGCACACAAACTTAGCAACTTTATATTTAAATAAATAAATAAATAAATAAATAAATAAATAAATAAATAAATAAAATAAACAAACAAACAACACGGCATTGTGTTTCAAGACATGACAGGAGTATATAATGTCACACAGGTATACCTGTACCATCCTGTCTGTTTATTAATCAAAGTGCTCAGTGACTAATAAAATGATTAACATGTCTTATCTCACCTTGTTAATATCAGGCACACTTCATAATTGATTTCAATAGACAAATTAATCGGTTTGGTTATGATTAGAGAATGTTTGGTTTCTTTTTACCCGAGATACGTAAATCGTATAGAATGCTCAAATGATGTTAAATGCTATTAACTTGATATAAATTATTTTACATTTTCCTAATACAATAAATAATAAGAATAATTAAAACTTTATTTTATTTTCAACTTTTATTTTTTGAATGAATGAATGAATGA
This sequence comes from Rugalucina vietnamica, assembly GCA_964017185.1. Lineage (NCBI taxonomy): Eukaryota > Metazoa > Mollusca > Bivalvia > Lucinida > Lucinidae > Rugalucina > Rugalucina vietnamica. Next base: position 33,675,319 of record OZ024869.1, on the reverse strand, counting down.
ATTATTACTGGTGAACTTTTATCCAGGTTTTCACATGTCTTAACTCACCTTGTTATATCAGACACACTTCATAAATGGTTACAATAGACAAACAACATTTTCCTTAAACAATAGATAATAAATATATTTAAACACTTTATTTTATTTTCAACTTTTATATTTTATCTTTTGAATGAATGAATGAATGAATGAAAAATGGAATGAATGAATGAATTGTAACTGGTGAACCTTTGTCAAGTTTCTTATTTTTCGAATTTTCTTCACCTGTTCCAAAAAACTATCATGCATTCCAGCAAGAAAATCTTTCAGTTACATGTCAAAGTAACCAGTCAACATTTACCTGAGTACCATTCAATTATTTACTGAACCAGTCCCAGGTAAAACAAATGAATTTTCGGTATGATTAGCAGTCTTATCTCACCTTTTAAATATCACGCACACTTCATGATTGGTTTCAATAGACAAATTAATAGGTTTGGTCATGATAAGAGAATGTTTGGTTACTTTTTACCTCAGATACGCACAATGTTCGAATGCTGTTAAATTTTATAAACTTGATATAAATTATTTTACATTTTTCTAAATCATTAAATAATAAATATAATTAGAAACTTTATTTTATTTTCAATGTTTATGTACTTAAGTCTTTTGCTTTAGTCATTTACTTGAATCTTTTGCTTTAATCTGCTTCCCAGCAAGAAAATATTTTAGTTATCTGTCTAAATAACCAGTCAACATTTACCTGAGAACCATTCAATTAATTACTGAACCAGTCCCAGGTAAAAACAAATACTCTCTGAAATTGTATAATTGTACACTAGAGATGAATAATTATAGATGAGTTATTGCTCATATTTTATGACAGGTTATTAAATGGATTAAAGGACCATAAACCTCGAAGTTTGAGCTTCTTTAATTCTAATGAACAAATTTGTCCTGGATAAGATATTGAGTATACGTGATCAATCTTATACTTATTCAAAAGAAGGCTAACGGAAATTAATGATTTATGATTCTGTTCGCTTGACAACCGTTGACTGTTTTTGTTTTTACCTCCATTGCAGTCCTCTGATTTCAATCGATTCAAATAAATAAATAAATAAATAAATAAATAAATAAATAAATAAATAAATAAATAAATAAATAAATAAATAAATAAATAAATATTGGTTTATGTTCTGAAAACAATATCCTAAATTTTAGGATATATAGACATTTACATGCATTCCTTTGTTTAAACCTTGCGGAATAGGATTATAAATTTGATTTTGCAAAGCCGAGAGAAAGAAAAGAGAGATTGAAAAAGAAAGTAATAAAGAATACAGAAAATTAGATCTTATAAAAAAAGAAAAGAAATAGGAACAAAAACATAGAGAAAGGAAAATGTATAATGTACATTGCTTATTTTCCCCAAAGGAATATTAAATTAGAGGAGATATAATATTTGAAAAATTAAAATAAGACAAACTTAAAATAACGCAAACTTTTATTTTTTATCAAAACCATTTCATTATACTGCTGATACAGCAAATACAGGTAAGTGGCATCATCAAACACCAGCCAAAGTGAACTACAGGTACAGGTAGGGGTATAGAGGTGCCAGAACTTGGAGTGCACTTGAAATGAACATCAGGTGCAACTCATGGCTCAGATCAAGCTCACGCATAGTGCACATGGCGAGCACATGATGTGCACAAGGGTGTATACATTAGTTCAGACTTCACTGTAAATTTATCTACAAGAAACCCGAATATTTCCGTTTTGTTTTCATCACATCTGATGAAGTTGTTCCATGATTTTGGAGGTCTGCAGTTACCAATTTCTTTTCCGTATACACCAGTTACTATTTTCTGCCTGGTCTCATCGTTGAGACTATCGTGTCGATAAATTAAAAAAAAAAACATACACCCTGGAATGTTTTCTGGCATATGACTTAATATGAGGTCCGGGTTAGAATACTGTGACCATATGTATTTGGAGAAAGCAATAAGCTAAGAACTTGCAAGTATGTTGTCGCCCATGCTTGAAATGAGCGACAATTACAAATTATGATTTTTTATTTCACTAATTGATGTGTTTATCAAATACAAGAGAAGCACTTGGGCACTAACAAGCAACTCTACATGGCTGTTGTTGATCTGAAAGCAATTGATCGATTCCTGAGGGATGTAATCTGGTGGCCAATGCGAAACTAAGAGTTGACGAATGACTAGTGCGTCTGGTCCAGTCCATATATAGGAGTATACATATGGTAAGAGAGGGCAATGGATACAGTGAGGAGTTTGGTGTCAAAGTAGGTGTTCCTTAGCCCGCTACTCTTCATTATTGTGCTATATGCTTTATCCAGGGAGTTCTGCACAGGCTGCCCTTGGGTTCTGCTGTATGCAGATGACTTATGATATGACACTGTCGAGTCCATGGAAGAACAACTTGTAAGACTTGGAAAGCAGAGATTGATGGGAAAGTTCTTTGAGTGAACATGGGGAAGACAAATATCATGGTCTCTGTCCTCAATCTGAACCTTCTGAAAAAAATCTGGAAAGAATCCATGTGGCGTCTGTCAAACAGGTGTAGGAAGAAATGCCGTCTTCTGTGGTGGATGCTTGTCCTGGATCCACAAGAAATGCAATGGAATCAAAGGCTCCTTGCGCTGTGATCCTGATTACAGCTGTGCTGGCTGCCTTGGAAAGGCGCGTCCCATAAATGGAAGGCTAGTGAAGGAAGTTCTAGTTGATGGCGAAAAAGTTGAAGCTGTACCAGAGTTCTGTTATCTGGGAGGCATGCTGTTTTGAACTGGCTGCAGTCACGAACTGCAAATCGGCTTAGGACAAGTTCTGCCAACTACTCCCTCTCCACACCAATCGCAATCTGCCACGTTTGACCAGAGGTCAAGTGTATTCAACTTATGTACTGCCACTAGCACTGCAGCAGAAGCATAGGCAATGACTGGCTACACTTTGTCGCCTGCAGCGCAGTGACCGTGCAATGATGCGCTGGATCTGTAATTTCAAGGCGAATGATGAAGTAAGCTCAGACTCCCTTCTCTCAAAGCTTGGACTTCAGGATATATATGTAGTGCTTCGCTCCGGCAAGATGAGATGGTATGGACATGTAGAGCGCATTAAAGGCTTTGTTTCTCAAGTACGCAATCTAAATGTAGTTGCACAGAATAGATCCTGCAAGCTAAGGAAATCATGGGATGAAGTGTTGTTGGACGACTAAAAGAAGGTTAGACTGGATACTGCCGATCCGTAGAATCGCTCAGAGTGGAGAGGTCGTCTAAGAATAAAAATAAAACCGGGATCCTTTAAGAGAGTATATTTGTGAGAAAGATGATGGGCCATATCGCGGTTTCGCCTAATCAAGCCTCTTCAGTGACCCTTTAGAATTGGCAACATTGAGCCAAAGGGAATTGCTGTAATTTAGCAACTTTTAACAGGGTAGTCAATAATAAAGACTTGTTTAATCAAAATGGGACCAATTGCAGTAAACGTTGGTTAGAAAATGAATCTTAAACGATAATAATTTTCTGATTTCTCAAAATACCCTCTCTGATCTCAAAGGACCAAAAGGAAAATATAATCTGCACTATGAATGCTGTACGGAGAGACTTTTTAGGGCAGCCACACGACACAACACCAGCTGCAGTAATAGCAAATAAAAATAAAACTGAGATCCTTTAGCAGTGAGTATATTTGTGAGAAAGGTGATGGGCCATACCGCGGTTTCAGCTATTCAAGCCTCTTCAGTGACCCTTTAGATTTGGCAACATGGAGCCAAAGAGAATTGCTGTTATTTTGCAACTTTTAACAGAAGGAGACTTGTCAAACAAGTCCAACCCCCAGATGAGAATAAAGGGCTATAAAAAGGATATGATGATGATATGATCAGTCGACAGACTTAGTAGATGCAAGCATTAATTGATGTGAAATAATTTAATCGTGGGAAGCTCACCACAAACATAAATTGTCAATTTTTAGTTTAAATATATGCATAGGTATGCACTATAGGGATCAAACATGCTTTTTATATGATTAATACGTTTTGATATTCAGTTAGCCAGTGAACTCGTGCGAGCTTAGAAAGAAAGTACAATGACATGTATCTTGTATTAATGACATTTACTTTACAATGAAAGTGATATTTATAGACAATTTACAGAATGAACTTTCTTAACTAAACTGATACAGTCTTGATGTATTTAAAAATGAATATTCATGAATATCCTAATTGGCTGTTGTTAATTTATGATTCTTTATGGTGTAGAAATATCAAAGCCACAGTTATCAATCTCATGTAACATTTTACATCATTCAGAGAATGAGATGTGATTTATTGTTGTTGTTGTTTTTTTGTTTTTTTTTTTTTTTTTTTTTTTTTTTTTTTTCTTCAAGTTTTTGGCAACACAATAAGACCTTTTAATATTCATAAATATGCAAATGAAGTAATTTGCATATTTGAACTCCATTGGAAAGAACAATTATTACGCTTCATTTTGGTATCAATACTGATGTTCTATGATGAACAGGACCTAAGCTTTCAGCATTTAACTGTATGAACTTTTAAACTAAACTGATAGATAAGGGCATACAAAGTCTTAAAATGTTTTAAAATGAATATTCATAAACATGCTAATTAGCTTTTGTTAATTTATGATAATTTATGGTCTAGCAATATCAAAGCCATAGATATCCATTTCATTTAACATTTTACATCGTTCAGAAAATAAAATGTGTTTTATTCTCAATTTTAAACAAAAAAGTAAGATCTCATTAATATTCATAAATATGCAAATTAGGTAATTTGCATACTGGAACTTTAATTCAAAGAACAATCATTTAGATTTGTTTTGGTATCAATATTGTTGTTCTATGATGAAAAGAACCTAAGATATGAGCAATTTACTACTTGTACACCTTTCACAACTGTCGGCCATTTTGTTTTTTGGTGGCCATCTTGAAAATGGCGGAATTTCAAGTGGCTAGGGATCAGAATTTAATGTGTGTCATGTAAAGAGCATATGGTGAAAATTTCATGCTTGTATCATCAACTGAAGTATTTTCTCATTAAGCCGCTCCACTAGTCACATTGTCTACTTTTTGGCCCAGTGGTCAGAGCCTTGGATTTCTACCCCAGCGATCCGGGTTCGAAATAGCACACCACCAGGGACGTGAGTTTTTTGTTTTTCTTCTTTTCAAACTATGCATAATTTCTTACTTAATATTTTCTTATTCATGAGAATAACTAGGATTCAATCATGTTTTTAATCTGATAAGCTTACACTATCCTGGTAGTAAATTAACTCAGGAAGCTTTTGTTTGTTTGTTTGAATTTTGATGCTTTACGTCCCAGTAAACAGTTAATGGTCATGTCGGGACGCTGCCTCCATTTAGATAGTCTACTTTTTGGCTCAGTGGTTAGAGCATTGGATTTCAACCCCGGCGATCCGGGTTCGAAACCCATCAGGGACGTGGGGTTTTGTTCAAACTATGCATCATTTCTTAGTTACGAATTTTCATATTCGTAAGATGGGGGCTCGTCCGGGATGGACCAAATGAGTCATAAAAATCATATATGATTACTCTCTCGAAATGGGGGTGTGTTATGTCCCATTGCACCACTCATTCATTCGAGATTATATCGTGATTGAAAGGTCGGGTTGGCAGATCACATGATGCGTAGCTTCTTTAAATAGCACACCACCAGGGACGTGAGTTTGTTTTTTTTCAAACTATGCATCATTTCTTACTTACGAATTTTCTTATTCGTAAGAATAACTAGGATTCAATCATGTTTTCAAGCTGATAAGCTTACACTATCCTGACAGTAAATTAACTCAGGAAGCTTTTGTTTGTTTGTTTGAATTGATGCTTAAAGTCCCAGTAAACAGCTAATGGTCATGTCGGGACGCTGGCTCCATTTTATGGGACTTTTACGGTTTGCCCAAAATTAGGACGTCATGACATCCAAAAGGTGCTTCGAATATAACCACCCAAATAAACCAACCATAGGACCAATGGTCCGATAAACCCTCACCCGAGATCTGGGATATGCAACCTCATCTGACCTTGCCATAAAATAGGTCAAGGTTATCCCAGGGTCATGATTTATATAAACTTTGTAGAGCTCCATTCACTGATGCTTCAGGCAAAGTTTCAGAATCATAGGTATTCCGGTTCTGAACAATAAGGTTTATAAAGGTTTTTGCTATTTATAGCCATGACAGCCATCTTGGTCATGTGACATGGACCATTTATATTAACTTTCATTCTCCTTTCCTAATGATGCTCCACATAAAGTTTGGCTTCGATTAACCAAGCAGTATCAGAGAAGAAGATATTTGAATATTATGATTATATACATGTATGTAGCCCCGGGGCAGGGGCAGACAATCCCCTGAGGACATTTTTTTTCAAAAACATAAATCTTCTGTCCATTCGCATACTCCCAGCAAGTTTCCCCCTATTTAATTACATTTTACTAATTTTCCCCATTCAAATGCATGGGCAACCTATGTTGGCCTTGCCATAAAATAGGTCCAGGTCATCCAAAGATTTAACGAAAAGAAGATATATATGTGGTAGTAGTTACGTCATCTCTAGGCCAGTAACAAGTCATGATTTATATAAACTTTGTAGAGCTCCACTCCCTTATGTTTCATGTCAAGTTTCAAAATCATATGCCTTCTGGTTCTGGAGAAGAAGATATTTAAAGGTTTTTGCTATTTATAGCCATGGCGGTCATCTTGGTCATGTAACCTTAATCATTTATATAAACTTTCATTCTCCCTTCCTAAGAATGCTCCACGTGAAGTTTGGCTTTGATTGGCCAGGCGGTTTCAGAGAAGATATTTGCATATTATGGTAATATACATTTATATTGCCCCGGGGTGGGGCAAACCTGCCCCTGGGGTACATTTTTTGAAACATAAATTTTCAGTCCATTTGCCCATTTCCATAGTTTTTCCCTTCAAATAACATTTTGACAATTTTCCCCATTCAAATACATGGGCGACCTATGTTGACCTTGTCGTAATATAGGTCAAGGACATCCCAGGGTCATGATTTATATAAAATTTGTAGAGCTCCTCCCCCTGATGCTTCATGCCAAGTTTCAAAATGTTTTAAAGGTTTTGCTATTTATAGCCATGGCGGCCATCTTGGTCATGCGACCTTGACCATTTATATAAACCTAAGTTCCCCCATCACAAGGATACTACATATAAAATTTGGCTTTGATTGGTCAAGCGGTTAATGAGAAAATTAAGTTTTCCATTTAATTTGTAAATGACCTTTGGCCAAGGTCAAGAAATTAAATTGACCTTTAATTATCAGTCAAAATGATTACACTTCATGAGCTCAATATGTTGTCTGTATCTACCAACTTTTAGGTCACAGGCTACAAAACTTCCTGAAAAATTCAATGTTTTCACTTTTTTTTTCATTGAAAAGCCTATGTAACATGTAACCAATTTGACCTTGCCGTAAAATAGGTCAAGGTCAACCCAAGGCATGATTTATATATACTATGATGGGCCAGAGTCCCCGATGATACGTAACAAGTTTCGTTGAAATTGGTCCACCGGTTCCAGAGAAGAAGATTTTTATGGTTTTTACCATATATGGGCATGGCGGCCATCTTGGTCATGTTACCTGGACCATTTATGTAAACTTTCGTTCCCCCTTCCTAAGGATGCTCCACATGAAGTTAAGCTTTGATTGGTCAAGCGCTTTCAGATGAGAAGGTCTTTGAAATTGTGGACGACAACGAACGGCGGACGACGACGACGGACGGATGCCGGAGCATGGCCATCCTATAAGCTCACCTTTTGAGCCTTCGGCTCAGGTGAGCCAACAAGGCTTATATGTATGGTTTGACATGAACCACTTTTCCTAGGCAGGCTCAGACCTGAGCGGTTAACCAGTAATCAGATGGTCAGTCAGTAGCGACGAAGCTTTGCCAGGAGGCACAAGCAGCCCATCTAGTTCTTTAGGCCCACAATGGGCCGATGCATGACATTTCGTCGAAAATGTGTTTTGTCGAAAATGTTGTAACTTCAAAAATATTCACCGCAAAATTTTGAGATTTATTCCGTAGAAGACTAGCCTATAGGTCCACATTTTGAGCCACCAACCACTAGGGTTAGGGTAAAGGTCTGGGCATGGGGACATTTTCGACAAATGTAATTTTCGACGAAATGTCGCAGAGGCCCAATGGGCGGGAGCCAGCTTAGAAATAATCAATATTGGAAATACAGGTAACCATTTACCACCCTGACCTCAAGGTCGATAATGCAAAAATGCTGAATGCATTATGCATGCAAATGCTGTAAGGCCAATGCCAATGATAAATGTGCTGCAGTTTTTAACAATGTGCATGGATTTGCTGAAAACATCTAGATTGTGGGTAATCGGTTCTTACATGTACCCACAATGTTTTGAGCAAGAATACGGAAGCTATTTAAAATTTTCAATTTTCATCATTTCAAAGCCAAAAAAAAAAAAAAAAAAAAAAATAATAATAATAATAATAATAATTAATACAAAATAAATTAATTAATTTAAACAGTGTTTTCTGAGGAAAACTATGTCCCCCCAACCGTATGAAGGGTAGTTACCTTGTCACATGAAGTTTCTTTCTATGGGAGACAGTCCGAGACACCATGACCGTCTTAGATACATGGTTGGGAGGGTGAAAGAGTTGATTAGAGACAGCTGTCAAAATTAGCTTTTCCGATGCGATATCTTCTGCATAAATGAATGGATTTTAAACAAACTTGCGCAGAAAGATTGCTGGAGGGGGTGGGGGGCAGTAGTTGTGTAGTTGTAAGTATTTTTCCCCGAATGACTTCAGTGAGCTATAGCGGTTATCTGTGTTCGGAGTGGCCAATCAATATTGAGTCTCCTCCCAACAATGGTTCTGTGCAAGTTTCGTAAAAAATCAATTAATTTGATCAGAAGATATGGTATCGGAAAGGTCACCAAATTTAACCTCCCAGCAATGTTCCAGTGCAAGTTTGTAAAAAATCCATCCATTTGCTCAGAAGATATGGTGTCCGAAATGCTGAATTTAATGGTCGCTAGAATTTAATATCAACTCAACCTTGAAAAATTAGGTAAAGGTCACCAGATTTATAAACTAAGTCTCCTCCCAACAACGTTTCTGTGCAAGTTTGGTAAAAATCCATCCATTTGATCAGAAGATATGGTGTTGGAAATGTTCATGTAAACAGTTTTCATAGGCTGGTGACCTTGAAAATTAGGCCAAAGTCACCAAAATCTAATCAAAACTCTGAGTCTCCTCCCAGCAATGCTTCTGTGCAAGTTTGGTCAAAATCCACCCGTTTGTTCAGAGGATATGGTGCTGGAAATGCTTATCTTAACAGTCTTCATGGGCAAGTGACCTTCAAAATAAGTTTAAGGTCACAAAAATCTAACAAACTCTATGTCTCCTCCCTACAATGTTTCTGTGCAAGTTTAGTTAAAATCCATCCATTGGTTCAGAAGATATCGTGCCAGAAAGACTAATTTCAACAGTGTTCATGGCCTGGTGACCTTAAAAATTAGGTCGTTGGCCAAAATTTAATTAACTCTAAGTCTTCTTCCAGCAATCTTTCTGGTTAAAATCCATTCATTTATACAGAAGATATCGCCTCGCAAAAGCTTATTTTGACAGTTTTCATGGGCTGGTGATCTTAAAAAATAGGTCAAGGTCACCAAAATCTTATAAACTTTTTCCCCACTCCCAACCATATATCTATGCATGTTTGGTAAATTCACCCAATGGTTCAAAAGATAATGTGTCGGAAAGAAGCTACGCGGACACCGATGCGGATGCCGACAGGATCTGCACCAAAAACAATATGAAAATCTCTGTATAATGCATGGGCGAGTTTTCGTAATGAAGCATATATTTATTAGCTCACCTGAGCCGAAGGCTCAAAAGGCGAGCTTATAGGATGGCCATGCTCCGTCGTCGTTGACACTTTTCAAAGATCTCCTCTGAAACCCCTGGTCCAATCAACACCAAACTTCATGTGGAGCATCCTTAGGAAGGGGAAACTAAAGTTTGTTTAAATGGTCCAGGTCACATGACCAGGATGGCCGCCATGCCCATATATGGTAAAAACCTTAAAAGATCTTCTCCTCTGGAACCGGTGGACCGATTTCAATGAAACTTGGTACGTAGCATCAGGGACTCTGGCCCATCATAGTTTCTATAAATCATGACCTTGAGTTGACCTTGACCTATTTTACGGCAAGGTCAACTTTGGTCACATAGGCTTCTCAATGGAAAAAAGTGAAAACATTGGACTTTTCAGGAAGTTTTGTGGCCTGTGACCTGAAAGTGGTAGATACATACAACTTATTGATTTAATGAAGTCATAGGAGTATTCAAGGTCAAGGTCATCTCTTGACCTTGGCCAAAGGTCATTTACATATTAAATTTAAAACTTAATTTTCTCTGAAACCCCTGGTCCAATCAAAGCCAAATTTTATATGTGGTATCCTTAGGAAGGGGGAACTAAAGTTTGTATAAATGGTCCAGGCCACATGACCAAGATGGCCGCCATGCCCATATATGATAAAAATCTTAAAAAATCTCTCAAACCGGTGGACCGATTTCAATGAAACTTGGTATGAAGCATTGGGGACTCTGGCCCATCATAGTATATATAAATCATGACCTTGGGTTGACCTTGACCTATTTTACGGCAAGGTCAACTTTGGTCACATAGGCTTCTCAATGGAAAAAAGTGAAAACATTGGATTTTTCAGGAAGTTTTGTGGCCTGTGACCTGAAAGTTGGTACATACATACAGCTTATTGAGTTAATGAAGTCCTATGAGTATTCAAGGTCAAGGTCATCTCTTGACATTGGCCAAAGGACATTTACATATTAAATCACTTCACCAATCAAAGCCAATTTTTATATGTGGTATCCTTAGGAAGGGGGAACTAAAGTTTGCATAAATGGTCTCGGTCACATGACCAAGATGGCCACCAGGCCCATATACAAGTGTGGTAAAATCCTTTAAAAATAAACTTCTCTGGAATCGGTGGACCGATTTCAATGAAACTTGGTATGTAGCATTGGGGGCTCTGGCCTTTGATAGTTTGTATAAATCATGACCTTGGGTTGACCTTGACCTATTAATCTGTTAATTTAAACAGAAAGGTCAAATATTGCCATAAAGATCTGAAAGTTAGTAGATAGAGACAGTTTATAGTGTTAATAATTATGTGAGTATTTGAGGTCAAGTTTACATTTTACGTTGGCCATCATGGTCTTAGCCAAAGGTCCTTCATCAAAGACAAAATCTCAGCTGAGCGATATCAGAACCATTGGTCCTCTGGTCTGCTGTTGTTGCACAAAATATTTTTCTTTTACCAACTAGAAACAAAAAGTGACCAATTTTATCAAGATCCGACCCTAAATAATGATCATTTGTAAAGTTTGCTTCTCTGGTGTAATCCAATTACACACCTCTGAGCCGGCAGGAAAAAGCTTATGAATTACTTATAGAGATAGTGGAGCTGCAATTACACTCTCTCTTAGAGGGATATGTTTAGGAATGGGAATTTGAAAGAAAATACATATTTCAATGCAAGAATCATCTTGAAATGAAACAATAATATCACATCTGGAAAACATGTCCATGAAAAGTATACCCCCTCGAACCCCACTTTTATATTGAAAAACTGGCGTTTGCAGGGGTATACCTATTTTTCTTATTTTTGCTCCAAAACACAGATTGTGGGTACTCGTTAGAACCGCCTCGCAGAGGGTTAGGGTAAAGGTCTGGGCATGGGGACATTTTCGACAAATGTAATTTTCGACGAAATGTCGCAGAGGCCCAATGGGCGGGAGCCAGCTTAGAAATAATCAATATTGGAAATACAGGTAACCATTTACCACCCTGACCTCAAGGTCGATAATGCAAAAATGCTGAATGCATTATGCATGCAAATGCTGTAAGGCCAATGCCAATGATAAATGTGCTGCAGTTTTAACAATGTGCATGGATTTGCTGAAAACATCTAGATTGTGGGTAATCGATTCTTACATGTACCCACAATGTTTTGAGCAAGAATACGGAAGCTATTTAAAATTTTCAATTTTCATCATTTCAAAGCCAAAAAAAAAAAAAAAAAAAAAAATAATAATAATAATAATAATAATTAATACAAAATAAATTAATTAATTTAAACAGTGTTTTCTGAGGAAAACTATGTCCCCCCAACCGTATGAAGGGTAGTTACCTTGTCACATGAAGTTTCTTTCTATGGGAGACAGTCCGAGACACCATGACCGTCTTAGATACATGGTTGGGAGGGTGAAAGAGTTGATTAGAGACAGCTGTCAAAATTAGCTTTTCCGATGCGATATCTTCTGCATAAATGAATGGATTTTAAACAAACTTGCGCAGAAAGATTGCTGGAGGGGGTGGGGGGCAGTAGTTGTGTAGTTGTAAGTATTTTTCCCCGAATGACTTCAGTGAGCTATAGCGGTTATCTGTGTTCGGAGTGGCCAATCAATATTGAGTCTCCTCCCAACAATGGTTCTGTGCAAGTTTCGTAAAAAATCAATTAATTTGATCAGAAGATATGGTATCGGAAAGGTCACCAAATTTAACCTCCCAGCAATGTTCCAGTGCAAGTTTGTAAAAAATCCATCCATTTGCTCAGAAGATATGGTGTCCGAAATGCTGAATTTAATGGTCGCTAGAATTTAATATCAACTCAACCTTGAAAAATTAGGTAAAGGTCACCAGATTTATAAACTAAGTCTCCTCCCAACAACGTTTCTGTGCAAGTTTGGTAAAAATCCATCCATTTGATCAGAAGATATGGTGTTGGAAATGTTCATGTAAACAGTTTTCATAGGCTGGTGACCTTGAAAATTAGGCCAAAGTCACCAAAATCTAATCAAAACTCTGAGTCTCCTCCCAGCAATGCTTCTGTGCAAGTTTGGTCAAAATCCACCCGTTTGTTCAGAGGATATGGTGCTGGAAATGCTTATCTTAACAGTCTTCATGGGCAAGTGACCTTCAAAATAAGTTTAAGGTCACAAAAATCTAACAAACTCTATGTCTCCTCCCTACAATGTTTCTGTGCAAGTTTAGTTAAAATCCAACCATTGGTTCAGAAGATATCGTGCCAGAAAGACTAATTTCAACAGTGTTCATGGCCTGGTGACCTTAAAAATTAGGTTGTTGGCCAAAATTTAATTAACTCTAAGTCTTCTTCCAGCAATCTTTCTGGTTAAAATCCATTCATTTATACAGAAGATATCGCCTCGCAAAAGCTTATTTTGACAGTTTTCATGGGCTGGTGATCTTAAAAAATAGGTCAAGGTCACCAAAATCTTATAAACTTTTTCCCCAACCGGTGGACCGATTTCAATGAAACTTGGTATGAAGCATTGGGGACTCTGGCCCATCATAGTATATATAAATCATGACCTTGGGTTGACCTTGACCTATTTTACGGCAAGGTCAACTTTGGTCACATAGGCTTCTCAATGGAAAAAAGTGAAAACATTGGATTTTTCAGGAAGTTTTGTGGCCTGTGACCTGAAAGTTGGTACATACATACAGCTTATTGAGTTAATGAAGTCCTATGAGTATTCAAGGCGGTTCTAACGTGTACCCACAATCTATGTTTTGAGCAAAAATAAGAAAATTATTTTAAAAAATTCTACTGAAAATATTCATTTTCTACAACATCAAAAATCTCTGTATATTGCATGGGCATGTTTTCATAATGAAGTATTAAATAAGAATAACAATTATCAAACTCCAATATGATAAGTCTTTCCTGTCTCCTTACATAATGAAAACAAGTCCATGCAATATACAGGTTTTTTCTTAAGTTGTAAAAATTGAAAATTTTCAAAAAATATTTGAGATTTTTCTTATTTTTGCTCAAAACATAGATTGTGGGAACATGTAAGAACCGCCTCGCCGAGGCAATTCTAATGAATACCCACGAAATTTTCAATTTTGAAAGCTGAAAAAATTATCTGTATATTGTATGGGCATGTTTTCGTAATGAAGACTCATTTGAGCCTGTGCATGAGAAAAACAACAATTTGCATAGGCGAAAACAAAGCCGCAGATCAGCTTCGCGGTAACCGCGAAGCTGATCAGCGCCTTTGTTTTCGCTTCACGGATAGTACAATCCCTCTTCTACTTAAATACAAAATTTCCAGCCTCTAACCATCCTCTGTGACTGTACAGCCCGGTTTGTGTCAGACCTGGTCGGAAACCCAAATTGTTGGTTTTGTCACGCACAGGCTCATTTGTTCGTAGCTCAGTTGAACATCCATTCTGGGCCTTCCGTGAAATGCTTTCAGCTGATGTAGTAACTCTATTTATTGGCTCAGACTTTGGAAGGGACACTACTGAAGGAAAACCATTAGTATTGCAAACATTTTGTTCTTTTTCTTAGAACCAATGTTATACTATACTATAATACAGCTAGTCACAAGAAAAAAATACTGCTACATAACAGACCTTTGAGGCTTGACAAACAGTGCAGACCAAGATTAAATCACTCTTTTATACACTCATTTGTCACAGTTGTATAATGCCCCCATGATGCTCGGATTGGTCATGTAGGTCTACATGTGGTAGGTATGTTCTTCCTTTCACTCTTCTTTTTAGTTCAAATCACCTGCAAACACTATCTTTCCCATAAATGAAAAGACTCTGACTCAAGAGCATTATATGGGTAAAAAAAACAGCAATATATATTTTGACATTAAATCTTATACTTGAAAATACTTCAAATACTGTTTCAGATTTTGGTTAAATTTGAGCCGCCGCATGGGAAAACCAACAATCTGCATAGGCAAAAACAAAGGCTGCGAAGCTGATCAGTGCCTCTGTTTTCGCTACACAGATCGTACAATTCCTCTTCTACTTAAATCCGAAATTTCAAGCTTCTAGCCATATTCTATAGCTGCACAGGCAGTTTTTTGTCGGACCTGGTCGGAACCCAAATTGATGGTTTTCTCACGCACAGGCTCGTTTATCATCAAAGGATTGAAACAGAATATCCTTTCCATGCTTGGCACTAATTGTGGTGCTATGAACAGCTCTTAAATATCCCTGTTGTCTATCATTGTAGCCACATATCAGATGAGCCGCGATGCGAGAAAAACAGTCTTCGGGGTTTCCGACCAGGTTTGTCACAAACCGACCTGTACAGAAGCAGCCTAGAGGCTTGAAACTTTGGCTATAAATAGAAATAAATAGAGGAATCGTACTATCCGAGTAGCGAAAACAAAGGCGCTGATCAGCTTCGCAGTTACTGTGAAGCTGATCTGCGCCTTTGTTTTCGCCCAAAAATCTGGTTTTCTCATGACGCAGTTCAGGTAACAAAACCTGTTTTGTCATTGTTATATGCAAAGTATACTTAAAGGCAGCTGTTCAAAGCATTTGCTTTTTGCTATTTAAAAGTGATACAACCCTTAAAGTTCTTAAATTTCAAATAGAAGTCACAAGTCATAGACCTATTGCTGTACAGGTTTAAGCTGTACCTCGACAGAAACCTCAAAAGAAAAGATTAATTTGAGGCGTGACTCATTTCTTTTTCTCACTAACTCCAGTTTTCTACACAACTGGGGCACCAATCACTGCCCATGCCAATGAGGTTGCACCTGGATCCGAGGGTTCTATGGAGATAAGATCCCAGCACTCCCATTCTTGTGTTTTATTTACAGTATCTGTCAGCTTTCATCTTTTCTCGCCTGAAATGGACAGAATCAAAGTTCTTAGGCTGCGTCTCTCCCTCATTTCAGTAGCAGTGTATGATAATTAGAAGGCAATTATCTATCATAAAAGTAAATCAAAATAGAAATCACACTAACATTTTAAAGACATTCATAATACACATTCACATTACAATTTATACAGCAGAGTTAAGACATGTATTAAATAAATTATTTCAGCAAAGCATGATATTGAACCTGGACGCAAAAGCTCATTATTCAGTACTTCAAGCATTCACCAAGCCAAGCCACAAAAGTTGGCTTGTTTGACGTCTTGTCAAAGGCAATAGTCATACTAAGACAACCTTTTGATTCTAATTGAGTCTGTGCGTGAGAAAACCAACAATTTGGGTTCCAAGCAGGCCTGACACAAACCAGCCTGTACAGTCACAGAAGCAGGCCAGAAGTTCGAAATTTCGGATTTAGGAAGAAGAGGAATTGTACTATATGTGTAGCGAAAACAAAGGCATGATCAGCTTCGCGGTTACCGCAAAGCTGATCTGCGGCTTTGTTTTTGCCTATGCAAATTGTTGGTTTTTCTCATGCCGTGGCTCAATTTTCAAAGCCAATATCCATAAACCATGTTTAAGGGTAACAAACACAAACCTGTCTAGCAATGTTTCATGGAAGACCCCCTCTCTCTTGGCTTTCTTTAAATGAGACTTGTCCTCTTCACTGACCCGCAGTCTTCTGTCCTCAAAACTCTGGAACTTCTTACTGTAATCATATAGGCATTCTCATGATTAGATATTAACATAAACTGTGCTTGTCCTAATTAGAGCACATGCTGCAAAAAAGGAATGTCTTCCTCACTGACCCATAATCTTCTGTTCTCAAGGCTCTGAAACTTCTTGCTGTAATCACACAAGCATTGTTATGAGGCAATCTTTTCTTATACAACAAATGTGAAATGTGTCATGTGAAAAACAGATTTTTGCCTATGTGAAAACAAAGGTAAAGTAATTACACTGCTGACAAGCTCCATTGTTTTTTGCTTCACGGATAGTACAATCCCTCTTCTTATTAAATCCCAAATTTCGAGCTACATGTAACTCAGCTTCTAGCCTTCTTCTGTGACAGAACAGGCCAGTCTGTGTTGGACATGATCAGAAACCCCAAAGACTGGTTTTCTTGCATTTTTGTATCAACAAAGCCTGATCTAAGGAATCAAAATTGACCTTTCCCTCCATACCATGCATTACATATTCAACCAAAGTGGCAAAATTGAAAACAGATAAACTTTATCTGAACTTGTTTTAACACATTCTTTTAGTCATATCAAAGTAAAGTTACAGCCTCGGCCTCTTTAATCATTTTGTGACGCCTAAAATAGAGCACTATGTATCAAAAATTTTTGTTATAGTTGAAAATCAACAAAGACTGACTTACACATAGTTGATCTCTGCCTGTTTCACAGAGCCACGTTCCTCCACTGGGATATTACTGAGGGGATCTACTTCTAAACATATATTAGACCTGATCTGAAATATATAGATTTATAAAAGAGAAGTTTCTATGTGAGGGAGCCTGCTAAGTGGGGTTGACGGTTCATTCTTTCTCAGGTACAGGTACATTGTACAACAATTAGCAAGTGTTGTGAAATATTATGGAAGATCATTTTAGCATAATGATTATGTGATAATTATTATCTACATGTACATGGTTTCCTAAGGACATAACTGTCACAAAACTTAAACCAAAAGCTCTGTATTTTACTGTACCTTGATCATTTCTTTAGGCCCAGCAGATTTACTCTGACACACAATATCACCATCATCATCTACTGAGATAAAACAACCATTACAACCATTTAATGCCATCTTATTCTGAAATAAAAATGTTAAAAATACATGTATGATACAGAATCCGATAAACAACAACAAATTTTATTGATACATTTTTAAGAACTAGTAAATTTTACCCGTCTCGACGTAGCAGTACGATGATTGCAAAACTGAACCCCTCGAGCTAATATCCGAGGCCGCCTTCCACCTTCCCACCAAGTTTGGTGAAGATCGGCCCAAGGACCTGGGAGAAGTAGGGGAACAAACAGAAAAAAACCCTTAAATTTGACCTTTGATCTCGATGACCTTGACCTTTCAAAAAATGAACCCCTCAAGCTAATATCCGGGGACGCCCTCCACCTTCCCTCCAAGTTTGGTGAAGATCGGCCCAAGGATCTTGGAGGAACAAACAGAAAAAAAACCATAAATTTGACCTTTGACCTCGATGACCTTGACCTTTCAAAAAATGAACCCCTCAAGCTAATATCCGGGGCCGCCCTCCACCTTCCCTCCAAGTTTGGTGAAGATCGGCCCAAGGACCTGGGAGGAACAAACAGAAAAAAACATAAATTTGACCTTTGACCTCGATGACCTTTGACCCAATTGGACCCATAAATCTTAATCAGGGATCAACCTGTATACACTCACCAAGTTTCATGCAAATCGGACCAAGGACTGCCGAGATACAGAAATTTGACCTTTGACCTCGATGACCTTGACCTTTCAAAATTAAAATGAACCCCTCAAGCTAATATTCGGGGCCGCTCTCCACCTTCCCTCCAAGTTTGGTGAAGATCGGCCCAAGGACCTGGGAGGAGTAGGGGAACAAACAAACAAACAAACAAACAAACAGACAAACATTGCTAAAATTATAGTATGATTCAAATGAATTGGTAAATAATGATCAACTAAGCTGGGTAGTTGATTCCATAAATAACAATATTCAACGTTGACTTTTTTGTTCAGAGTGCTTGTTAGTTTTCCTTTCTTAGATGTATCTTTATATAGTTCAATGTCCCAGTCAACAACTTTTCAGTCATGTCGACACTCCACCACTTCTTGGATACTATGGAGAGTTAAGTTATGACACAACAGAGCACCAGTGGTATTCTCTCAATCTTCTGTAGTTTCACATTCTACCAGACTACTACAGTCAAGGACCAAAAGTATTTCCACAACGTCGGGAACTCCATAGACTCACATGTATTTTCATGTTTGCAAGAAAAATTATCCTCCATCTTCTGGTCAACATATTTGCATGATTTTGGTGTCATTTGAAGGTTAAATAAATAAAGCAATAAACAAAGGTGATTTGGTGAAGTTTCAACGTTGCATTTTCTATATACAACAGTTTGAAATTTTAGGAAATTTTGAAAAAGTCACTTTCCCATTGACGTCAATGGTGACATTGTCCAAAAATTGTCAAAATAAATATCATGTGTTGTTCAAAAACTGGTAGCTTTAAAATGCACGCATGGAATTGATTGAAAATACCTTGTTTATTGCTTTATTCATTCACCTTTCAAATGACACCAAAATCACGAAAATATGTTGACCAGAAGAGACAGGATAATGTTTCTTGTAAACATGAAAATACATTGGAGTCTATGGAGTTTTGAAAAGTGACGAATACTTTTGTCCACCTTCTGTACATGTATAATCCTGCGACATAACGTCAGAACATCGAAGTCATGAGTAACATCGATTGTGATAGGTCAGCGTTGCGGTTAAACGTTACAGACGACGTACATGTTTGTTGGAAAATCATAACATGTCCAGTGGTGTGTGATAGGTCAGCATCGCGGTTAAACGTTATAGACGACGTGCATGTTTGTTGGAAAATCATAACATGTCCAGTGGTGTGCGTACGTAAATTGTTGTTGTATGTACGAGTACGGTCGGAAGTCAAATTGTTAAGATTCGAAATCTATCTATTTATACGACAATACTGTAAAATATAGCTCACCATTATTTATTTCGTTTTGTGCAGAATTAATGCAGTAATAGCGATCAAAAATGATTTTGTCATTTATTAACATTCGCAAGGTCAACCTGGGAGTGTCGAAAACCGAGGGCTACGCAAATTTTAATGAAGGAAAAATCATGTTTGCCGGATCCCTATTTTGATGCAGTAAACATCACTTCTTCCGCCAAACAATGCTAAAAGGCGAGGAATTTGCTGTGTACCCACTCATGTACATGCTGTGTTAAATTACGACTTCAATGAAGACACATGCAAACGTTTTCATCTTGTCACTACGACCTCCTTTGTAAACTGGGACAAACACATATAATTTCATGCATGTTTTTGCTTTTCCACTGTCGCTGAGCAGAGGTTGTGTCATGCTCTTTTGGAACCCACGTGAGTGTACAATATTTCCCCAACGTTTCTTGACCATTGTCCATGTTCTACAAAGCCTACTTACATGTACATGTAGAATCCGTAAGACAGTTTGTACTGATTAAGAAGTTATCGCTTGTTCTCCGAAAACTGGTCTAAATCGATGTTAGAGAAGCCTCTGTGGTGCAGTGGTTATGTCACTCGCCTTGTAAACCAGGGGTCGCAGGTTCGATCCCGGGCTTCTCCAGTCCGTCGGATGGGACTATAAACCGAGGTCCCGTCTCCATATGACCTTAAGTGTTGGTGGGACGTAAAACCCTAATCAACCAACCAACCTAAATCGATGTTAAGAAGTACATGTACATGTAGACTAAGAAGTAAACACATAGTGTGCAGAACTATCTACATCGCGCATGGTCAGTGGTCAAAAATTATGCCGGCGTGGCATACTTTGATCATCACTGAATCGTGTTCACGTTTTGTGCATGAGGAAAGCATGCTTAGCAGGTGCGTCCGTAGAAATATTATCATTCGTGTACTGTTTGGGGGATGAAAATTACATGACATCCTAAAGATATCGGGGTTTTTCTAAACTGAATCAAATGGAAAAAATAGTAAAAGATACATGCATGGTAGAGCCACCGTCGTCAAACACAACTTGAAATTTCACCGAGTTGTCCTTTGTTTAGCATCCAATTAAAAAGAAGTATGTTCGTATCTGAATTTTGCACGGTGTTCCTTGGAATGAACGAACAAAATGATCGAAGCACTTTTCAAGCAAGCAACATATGCATGGACGGCCAAACATAACCACTACCATGTGTCGACTAGGTTGATAATTGACTTTGTCAAAATTGTCATAAATTATTGAAAAAAAAAATCTTTTTTTCTTTCAGGACTATGAGGCATCAAGTGTCCAGCAGGAAGCGGTTGCTATGTCCCGACATGACTGAAAGCGTTTGACGGAGACATGAAGCCATAACAAAATAACCTTTTTTCAAAAGATATGCATGGTCTATTACTTCCATATATTTTTCGGGAAGACAGAACTTCCGTTTCGATTCCTGCCGATGTGTTTACCTTTTATAAGTTCGTGTCCGCATTTGACTTGTATTACAAGCTATTGAGTCACGTACATGTAAGAATATATGCGTCACAATGACATTTCCACTACTAACGACTGGGCAGGCTGATTGTGGATGCTGTGATTCTACATCCAGTGGACTTCAACTACGACGATCGAAACTGGGACGACAACCGGTGTCATAAAAGCATGCATGTCGTCGAGATCGTAGAGATCTGAACAATAGACTAAATATTTCATCCACTTTAGAACCTGAGGACAAGGTTGGAATTTCGTTACCGGTTCCTCCGGCCCTAGCTTTCTATTTCTCACCATTTCAAGTTCAAGTTGTGGTTCTACTTGTTTTATGTTTCGGTGTCGATATTTTTGTGCTGTTTGTGTCTTTTGTGTGCGTATTCCTATAGGATAATTTTTCTTGTAAACATGAAAATACACGTAAGTCTATGGAGTTTCTGACGTTGTGGAAATACTTTTGGTCCTTGACTGTACTAGACCAGCACTCCCTACTTTGTCAATAGAAATTTTCTCACAATATTTCTCACAGAAACATGTATGTAAAGGTAGATGATGTTTACAAATGCACTATACTTTTAGATTTTGCAAACTCTGGTAGGTGTAAATTACCTCTTGAAAGACAGGTTCGAACTGTTCTCTGGTTCCTATAGCACTAGACCTGCCGACAACCAGGTTATCTTGACTAACACTGAGGTACTGACCATACCCTGACTTGAGGGCTATCTTGGTCTCATCTACCTTAACAGCTGTCAACACTTCCTCCTGCTCAGGACCATTACCTTCAGAGATAACAAAGGTTAGACGTAGGAGGCTAGGATCTGCCGACTGTCCAAGTTATCTTGACTGACACCGAGGTACTGAGGGCTATCTTGGTCTGATCTACATTAACAGCTGTCAACACTTCCTGCTGCTCAGGACAAATATATAACGAAATATTTTAAAGCTTAAGAACGTGAAGAAAATTCCATTGCTTTCAGAGTCAAGAAATGTAATATTATAATAATAATGCACATGCTGGAAAAGAATTAAACCACTCACCATAATCTCTGGGTGGTCCGAGAGTAAACCTGCCGTTGTCTTCAGCAAACATATATCTGTTGTCACCAAACTCTATACAGATATTACCAGTGATCTGACTAAACTTGGATACTGTCCACCAACCACCTACAATTGTACATTTAGATTACATAAATTATTGGTCCGGGTCCCCAAATCTAGAATAATGTGTGTCCAAAAACTTTAGTCTGCTATGGCAACCTAACTTAAACTTGTGATATTTTCATTCAACATCCTTTCATGTGCATCTCACTCTGAATTGCCTTACAAGTAAAGTTTACAGTCAACAATATTAAATTGAAAAAATAAGCTAATGAGAATTATGTTTGAAGAATCAAATACGTTGATTGTTATTTTTCTCACCATGTTCAGCTTTGTCTGATTGATCCTCTGTGTTGTCTTTAGTGTGAACATCATCTCTCTC
Source organism: Rugalucina vietnamica (assembly GCA_964017185.1). Taxonomy (NCBI): domain Eukaryota; kingdom Metazoa; phylum Mollusca; class Bivalvia; order Lucinida; family Lucinidae; genus Rugalucina; species Rugalucina vietnamica. Next base: position 33,652,838 of record OZ024869.1, on the reverse strand, counting down.
TTCATGCTTTCTCTTCTTATGTTTCTTGTGTCTGTAGATTCAAATAATATTCTTGAATCAAAATCATAAAATGGATCATTTCATGAGATAACATGCATCTTGCTTATATGCTAAAACAAAGAAACATTTAGAGAAGGGTGATTTTCAAAAAAATGAAGTAAAAGTGTGACATTGACCCATTTTGAGATGTGCATTTGTCTGTTTAATTTTTGTTCCTGGTTTTTCTATGGATATCAAAATAAAAGAAATCAACATTCAAATCTTTTTGACAAAATCTTTTTGACAACGACCATTTTTGTGATTTTCTTGTTTCTGTGCTTTTTGTTGTTTATTTTCAAAACTGGTGATATACCTTATAAGTAGTGCTACATTTGTAACATACACTTTATCTTTCAAATTTGTTCTTAGTTTGATAGACCCTATATTGGGACTAGACTCTATGCCATTAATTTGATAAAATTCTAAAAAAAAATTTTTTTCACACACTTATTTGATAAATCTGACCCTAAAATTGCTTTTTGCACTTATAAATGCTTCTATAACCACTCAAATGATCAATGTATTTAATGATAAACAGCATCTTACAAGTATACAATGCTTCCTGTGATTGCTATATACATTTATAAGAGTGAAAGTAATATGTATCGTTAGGAATTAGCGTTCAATTTTTTAGACTAGAAAATATGTGTTGCACTTGTGACATCACTTTTGTTAATTATTAGACACCAATATGCATATAATTGTATGCAAACTTGAAAAGGGTTGTTTTGTTGGTTTCTTTCTGACCTGCTAGACTAAAATATAAAGCAAAATAACAAGTCATACATGATATCATTATGCTTATATGGTCAGTCAAGAAATACAAAACGTTGCACTTGTGACAAAAATGGTTAACTGATTAGATCAGTTACTTTTCAAAATATAAGAAAGGGTCAATCCAGATACATCAGACTTGATCAGTAAGAGCATACAATAGATGTAGGGCTTACAATTATTGAACACTGGCTTTCACAAGTTTAAGCTAAGTTTTTTTTTACTATAGTTTATTTTTAGGGGTATGGTTATTATTTATAAATGCTGAAGAGGCAACAAAGGCGAAATACATGCATGGCTTATTGGCAACTCTCAAGTACTTAATTGTTTGTAACAGAGATTTTGTTTTGTTAGGTAATCAGATAATTGTTTTCTGACCATTTGAAAATGACTTGATATTCAAAATGTCACGCTAAAACGTTGCACTTGTGACATTTTTAGGTATATATTGTTGTATAAATTTGGTATAGATCCATCTCTTTTTATGAAATTTTGCATGAAGTTTGACACCTTCATAACACACATTTAAGGTATAAATGAGACCTTATATGCATCATGTGTATAAAGCTTATCAGTTCAGCTTTCATATTGAAAAATACTTCATTTTTTTGAAAACCACCCAGATCAGCACTACACTTTAGTTCCCAACATTCGACAAAACTGTAAGGTTTTAATATTGTGCATGCCTTCTGTGAAAGAAGCAGCTTATAAAGGACTGGTGTGGCCGGTCTTGGAATATGGAAGCTCAGTTTGGGACCCTCACGCCCATGGCCTCCAGGAAGAACTGGAAAAGGTCCAAAATCGTGTGGCAAGGTTTGTGACTGGAAATTATCCTTTTGAAACTGGGAGCATGACTGGCATTTTAGACCAACTGAAATGGGAATCTCTAAAGAAAAGGAGGAAGGATAGTAGACTTATTATATTGCTACACAAAGGTCTAAAGGGTAATGCCAGAATACCCACAGATGACCTTATCCCAAATAATAGGCGTTGTAGAAATCAACACTCTTTGGCTTTTCAGACACCTTCAGCTAGCAAAGAAGCATACAAAAGTAGTTTCTTTCCACAGACTATCAGGGACTGGAATGACCTGTATCTGTATCTGTTGAATACTGGAAATGGACTCATTTGCTGAGCATAAATTATCCAGGGGGATGTGCGCAGATGCATCAGGAAAACATGTCCGTGTAATGCGCACCCCCTGAAACCCCACTTTTATATAGCAAACCTGGGGTATGCAGGGTATACCTATTTTTCTTATTTTTGCTCCAAAACATAGATTGTGGGTACTCGTTAGAAGGCGAGGCGGTACTAACGAGTACCCACAATCTATGTTTTGAGCAAAAATAAGAAAAATAACAAAACTTTTTACTAAAAAATTTCATTTTTTACAACTTTAAAAATCTCTGTGTATTGCACGGGCAAGTTTTTGTAATGTTACTTAATCACGCGAGATTGTTCTTTTGAAGTTTTCCACTGTATCACAGTCTATAGCACTTTGTGGCAAATTATTCCAATCTATGATAGTTCTTGGGAAAAATGTCTGTATTTGCACTTTCAACTTTCAGTTGTTTACTGAGTCTGTTTCTTGATGTTCTGTTGTTGTATCTGATGTGTTGATCGGCAGGGATAGCTACCAGGTCATTGACGATCTTGAAGAGGAGTGTGAGGCGTTGTTCTCGTCCTTTTGTGTAGGGGTTTCCAACCCAGCTCGTCCATCATGGATGTTACACTGCTTGTCTGACCTCCCTGATTCTCTGATCTCCTCTGCTGAAATGTCTGATCTGACTGTGTGTCCAAGTTCGCATCTCTTGTGAGAGCCAGGGACTAATTTCCCTCCTGGCGCACCCCCTGGTGAAGTATTGTCAATTTGGCTATTCACCAGTAAACCAGTTTCTGATACAACCTGTGTAAATCAGACTGAATGTCGAATTTATGTTACCTACGGTTACAGAAACATAAAGTGTTTCGTTGATTAGACGTTTTAAAGCATATTCTCACTTCTTATCTTTGCTTCCTTTGAGCTTAAGCTTTCCACCCTTCACACAAGAATAAGAATCTGCCATTTTGATCTCTAATCGGTCTCTATTTATTGTAAAATTTTAAAATAAAAGAAAAATGTATTTTTTTTCTTTCTATTTACAGAGAAATTAGCCGAAATGTTTGGAGTCGATCCGCATTAAAAACGGAAAGTACCGAGTCGTTTCTCCCAGTTCGATGGTCGTTTCGCCCGTACTTGATGGGTCGTTCCGCCCTTGTTTAATTAGCCACATGGTCGACCCGTTACATCTACGTTCTGGCGTCGTCGTTGTCGTCCACAATGTTTAAGTGGTTCTATTTGTTTTACGTTTTAGAGTCGAATTTTCGTGCTGTTTGAACCCTATGTACATTTTCATAGTTTGAGTTAAGTTCGGGCAAGGACACTCTATCGAGTCACTATTAAGTCACCTTTGCATTTGAATGGGGGAAATGATAAAATGCCATTTATGGGGAAGTATTGCAGAAATGGGCAAATTGTTAGAAGATTATTTGCATATTCTCTGCCAAAGGTTGACTCAGGGTTATGGAATCAGGTCACAATTACTTCCCTTGATTGGTAGAACACGATACGGATATACTTACACACAAAATAGTTCCCCTATTTATTGGGGTGTAAAGTTGACAAATCATGTTGAATTGCTGATTTTGATGTCAGATTGGTTAGATTGTTGTCTAAGCTTTCAGGAAATGTTAAATTAGTGGAGATATCTGGCAATTTCAGGTATTTAACTGCCAACTGAACCACCCCTTATGCGGTTGCTCCTAGGCTGGCGGATAATTGACGAAGACACCGGTATGTTTAGAAATTGGCAGATACCTCCCAAACGAGCCGGTCAACCCATATTTTAATCTTGATTAAAAGTACTGGCATTCACCATTTTTGCATTATCGACTGGTTTCCTGGTGACAAAAATCAATATTGGAAAAACAGGTAACCAGGTACCCCCCTCAGGGGGGTTCTGGTTACCTGTATTTTCAATATTGATTTTTTTAAGCTGGGAACCAGCGGATAATGCAAAAACGGTGAATACAGTGTAGACTTGGAGAAAATCTTCAGAACAAAGCCAGCAATGTCATTTAAGAAGGTAGGAGGCAAAACAAATGATTAAACTATATAGTAAAATTAATTGTGGTCTGGGTCCTGCTATGCCCAAGGACATGGATTCATATATACAGTTGAACTCATGTGAACGTTTACAGGGGAACTGGTTCTCCGTTAGTCTGGGCCGACAGTCCTCCGAGGAGTTTATAGGTCCCTTAACAAAACCTGAAAATGGGGATTGAGATCTTCAACTGTGGCCAGCAGCCCGCCTAGGGAAAGGTTATTCCAAAACTAATACGTTTGTGTCTGGATATGCCTAATCCTGATATGCAAAGACTGTTTCAGTAGACGGAGCGGAAGAAACCATCTTTTGATTCAACATTTCGGAAAGAGATCCAGCAACATGTTGTGAAACATGCAGAGTGTAACAAGGCACTAAAGATCTTATGGTCACCCACTGTATCCCAAACCCAACTACAGGCGTCTTGACCTTTGTCTTGGGCACAGTCGAGTGAGTGAGGTTCTCTTCCTCACTATAATCCAATTTCATAGCGCACGTCATCTTATTTCTCAACACGCAAGCACCTGCTTACACAACAATTTCATTATACATGCACCCACATACCTACAAAAATCATGTGGCGATGGGCGAGAGGAGAAGTAGCAGGTGTAGGACAGACACACTGTGATCTGTAGTTGCAGACATGCACACAGACGGCTCAGTTCTATATGGTCGTTTTCCATGAGGAGAAACAGTGAGCGGAATTTGGCAGTCGGATTGGCGACAGAGCAGACCTATTTAGGGCCATATTGCTCACCCCCGTAGCATGGGGAGGGGAAAAGGTGCTCTAACTAACTGCCTGCTCCAACCCTACCCCGGCTGATTAACCACAGCGTAGAACGGCCCTTGTGGGCAGATAACCTGGGAGGTATGATATATATACTCGAGTATAGATAGCTGCACTGAGTGAGACTCGGAGATAAAAGAAGTTGGTGCTGGATACACTTTCTTCTGGGGCGGATGCAAAAGTTATGAGAGGTGTGAAGCAGAAGTTGGATTTGCCATTAGATGGCGCTCTTTCTGCAACACCTCGTACAAACAAGCTTATCCTTCTTGGCGACTTTAATGCCAGAGCTGGTACAGACCACCAGACCTGGAAAGGAGTTAACTGTCCAGAAGGTGTTGGAAAGTGCAACAGTAATGGTCTCTTGCTTTTCAGGAAGTGTGCTGAACATGATTTTCTAATCACTAACACAGTCTTCAGTCTACCTAATCGAAACAAAACATCCTGGATGCATCCCCGATCAAAACAGCGGCATCTCATAGTCTGTGTCAAAGTACGGAGAATAGAAAGACAGGATATCTGGTGTAGACTGTGTGGTGTAGACTGATGGACAGATCACACACTAGTTGTCAGCAAACTCAACCGATGGACAGATCACACACTAGTTGTCAGCAAACTCAACCTTAGAATCCAGCCCGTGAGGTGACCTCAAGGCAAGAAAGCTCCTAAGAGACTGGACGTCTCAAAGCTGAATCAAGACATCATGCGACAAGCTTTCTTACAACTGGATTTGCGACCCAGGAGAAAACTGGACAACTTTGCTCAGTGCAGATGAAAGTAGTCAAAGTACTCTTCTAACAGATAAAGATGCTATCTTATAAAGGTTGGCAGACCACTAGTCTCCATATTGTTTTTTTTTTTTTTAATTATGTTTTTTTTTTTTTTTTTCGTATAATCTTTAAATTAATTCATTTTTTGTCTTGCCTCTAAGATAGAAAATATTTGGGACTGGCTGAAATATGGAGACCTTGATGTCTAAGGCAAGAGACAGGAAAGGCTATGTAAGATATCTATCACTTATTTAAAAAAAAAACATCAAGGTCTAGGAGCTAGACTATAACAATTGTTACATTTTGGGCAGTTTGTTACATTTTGGGCCGACAACGACGACCAGAAATGTAACAATAATGTAACAATTGTTACATTTTGGGTAATTTGTTACATTTTGGGCCGACAACGACGACCAGAAATGTAACAATCATGTCACAAAAATGTTGTTACATTTTGGGTCGATGAGTGGCATATTTTTGAAAAAAAAAAATGAATATTTAAACAAACACTTTAGCATCTATTATCCGCCAAAGACGATGAAGAGAAACACATTTATCTTTCAATTTCTTCATTCAATCCACATTTTCAACAAACTATAATATTAAGACTTAATATTTTGAATTAAAACTTAGAAAATGACTTCCCAACGAGTACTATCCCCTACCATCGCATGTCGAAACTTTTCCAGTTATATCCAAAACTGATGAAAGAAGAAATTATTCTATCATTTTTTTAGACTGCTCCACTGCGCATGTGTCGGATTTGAAAATCCAATAACACAAACAGCCGTACGCCAATATTTACATCCAAGCATTCGTGGATGTAATAATTTTAGCTGCGATATCCCAATACTATAATTATACTGTTGTTGTCTGCTCGCAGATGTGTAGCTATGTCGTTATCAATGAAACCATATCAGGTGTTGAAAACAATTAGCCAGTTTATTGTTTCTTTTTAATAGCACAAATCTAACAGCAGAAAAAAAAGGTCTCGTTAAAAACATTAAATAGGCATGTGTGCGGTAATTGTTGAATTTATGATTCCACAGTTGTACAACATGTACAATGAATATTACTGCAAATGATGGTAGATTTAAACATAGCCTATACATATAATAGAAATTGGTCATAGAATTATGAAGGGTTTGCAGCATACAACTTTTAAAAACAAGTTCGATGATCGAACCCGTATCTGAACATATAATTGAGCAGTGCCATGAAAAACCAAACGTTTTGCATATATATGCAAAAGCAAAGACGCAGATCAGCTTCGCTTTCTTTCCTCAACCTCCATCTCGAACTAGAGCTATAAAAGCAAACAGTTTAAAAAGTCACTAAAATCACACAATTATCAATTGAACATATTAACACTACTTGGAGCGTTATCACCATTTTCTGAAAATCTAATGCGTGTGTAGAACCAGGTAATTAAGAGATGACAGGTTTATGTATTATTTTAATAGACGCTGTGGTTGCACGACAAGAAACACAGAAAAAAGGGGCATTTGGTCGTATACAAGCCGATGTGTGCAGCAGAATATAAAAGACACAGAAGAATCTTTCGTAGTTCAAAAGACGTAAAAAGACGAGTGTGCTATTTTTTCAATATGTGGATAGCTATTTCTACTACTATTGTAAACCGTTAATAAGCAAGCCTGTTTTTCTTTTACCACGTGCCGCCAATGATCTACAAACACATAATTCGCTGTTACAATAGCATCATTAATGAGCCGCCTCGTGGGAAAACTAACAATCTGCGTAGACTAGGCGAAAACAAAGAAGCAGATCAGCTTCGCGGTAACCGCGAAGCTGATCGATCAGCGCCTTTGTTTTCGCTTCACGGATAGCACAATTCCTCTTCTTCTAAAATCCAAAATTTCATGCTTCTAGCTGTCTTCTGCGACTGTACAGGTTGGCTTGTGTCGGACCTGTTCAAAAAACCACATTATTGGTTTTCCCACGAGGTGGCTCAAATATCTATGCTATACAGCCGATTCAGTGTGGGGGAAGCCTTTCTTAAAATAGAAAATCCGATTATCGCAAAGGCTGTGACTCAGGTCATGTAAACAACTTTTGATTGGTTGGCCCCATGGCAACAGCGTGTAAACAAGTGGTCATTATTGGGCGTTCAGCTGGCGTGTGATTGATAATGAACTCGCTCAGCCTAGCGGGCTATCATTTTTTCTTATTCAAGACATTCGTGTTGTTACATTGTTACAATTTAGGTTTTCCATATACGACCCAAAATGTAACAATGTAACAAAATCTAAACGTTCTAAACTACTAGCGTTTCCTAACCAGTTTTGAAAAGAAAAGTAGCTACTTTGCTGGCTGCGGTACATCATGATAACCAGTCTATAATCTACGGAAGCCGATAGGGGACATTTCACTTGAACTTAATACACAAGACTAAATAGTACGTGATTTTGGCCCGGGATTTTGGCCATTTGTTACCACTTGGGAAGGAAAAATCTATACATGTGTTTTGTCGATGAGCCTGATAAGTACAGAGAATTTTTCAGTATGATAGCTGTCTCATATCGATAGCTTTTTGTCCTAAAACTCGTATTTCGACATGTACCCAAGTTCGTCACTTTCAGTTAAGACAATATGGTGTACCTACGAAATCAGACATATCTTACATGTACAAGCTATTATCCTTAACATGTGAATATGGTATCAAGTTAAGGTTTAGGCGCTGAACCTTTGTCTAGTTGGCATACACGTAAATTATCTAATTTGCATACTCATTAATATTTAAGAAAACTAAAAAAATTAGATGCAAACTATGGGAAAACGAAAATCTTCGTATGTTACTCATTTAATCAGTCCTATAATATTACCTACAGTTTATCATAGAATATGGAATGTGGTAGGCCTACCAACTTGGAAACTTGGAAAAGGAATACGAGCTTTCTTCTGTGACATCGAGTCTGCCCTGGAGGTCTCAAAGGACGACGGAAGCCATATCGACACTGGAGCATGCTGAACTGGTGAGCCAATAAGACAACTACAACAAACTTTCCCCTACTCGAAATGAACATCATTTTTGCGTATTTATGCATGTTAATGATCATACAGTCAATCATGTACGACTAAAACTGTTTATTTATTACAAATGGGTTGTAGACAGCTAGAATATCCCATTTTGTAAAAAAATTTTTGTTACATTTTGGACCGACAGCGTCGACAGCGACAAACTGCCCAAAATGTAACTGTTGTTACATTGTTACATTTTGGGTCGATAGGTACTCTATCAACCCAAAATGTAACAAAAAAAATGTTACATTATTGGTACATTTCTGGTCGTCGTTGTCGGCCCAAAATGTAACAAACTGCCCAAAATGTAACAATTGTTACATTGTTACATTCCTGGTTGCAACATACGTAGTATATAGACGTAAGTCTTTAGATCGTGATGGACTCTGAAAAATGATGGCCAAGTTTGGCTGTCCACTCAGATTCATAGCAATTGTGCGACAATATTTCATGATGACATGCAGGGTCGTGTTCAGAATGACGGAGAGTTCTCTGAACCATTTCAGGTAACAAATTGGGTCAAACAGGGCTGTGTGATGGCAGCAGGACCGTTCTGCATGATGCTTTCTGTCATGCCCCTGGGTGATGTTCAGGATTGTGATACTGGTTTCCCAGTCATGAAACACTTTAATGGCAAGTAAGCCAAAACTAAGCTGGTGTGCTAGACGAGTTCTTCTATGCTGATGACATGGATAAAAACAAATTCAGAGGCAAAAATGCAAGCGGCAATGGATCAAGTTTCACAATCATGTGATAATTATGGCCTTTTAAATAGCACAAAATAGACTGAAGTTGTACACCAACCAGCACCTGGAAAGCCGTACAATAAACCAACAATCATGGTGAATGGGCATAGGCTGAAAGTTGTTCATAAATTGACCTTCCTGGGAAGCACGAGATCACTGTCAGGACTGCAAAAGCCGGTGTGGCATTTGGAAGACTCTTTGCAAAATGACAAGTCAAGCTGAAAGCCTACAAGGCTGTGGTACTGCCAACCCTCTTATACGCATGTGAGACATGGACAGGATATCAACGTCATGCAAAGAGACTTTATTATTTCCATCTAAGCTATTTATTTAAAGAAAATTAAAATGACAATATCCCAGACACAGAGGACAAGGCAGGGATGCAAAGCATATAGTCTTAAAACTAGCACAGCTGAGATGGACAGGCCATGTTTTAGAATGCCTGATGAGCGACCTCCAAAGAACTAGAAAATGTGTTTATGAAACACTATGCCCCCAACTGGTAAGCCACTTTCAAGATGTAAAAATGTCCATAAAATGACTAAGTTCAAATTGTAAAAAAAAGTGACAAAAATTAACCTGAGGAGTATACCCCAACCACATGCATATTTTCAAAGCATGGCACAATGTCTGCAAAGTTTCAAAAGTATCGGTATTAAATTGTAGGAGGAGTTGCGTACACAAGGTACCCTCTATCCATCCACTTAAATGCCCGAAAAATGACTAAGTTCAACTTGTGAAAAAATGACAAAAAATAATCCAAGGATTATATCCAAGCCACATGCATATCTTCAGACCATGCCCATAATACATGTAAAGTTTTAAATGAATTGGCATGAAATTGTAGGAGGAGTTGCGCACACAAGGTGCCCACTGCCCATTCACTTTCATTGTCAAAATGCCTGAAAAATGGCTAAGTTCAAATTGCGAAAAAAAGTGACAAAAATTAATCTGAGGATAATATCCATACCACATGCGTATCTTCAAAGCATGGTCACAACATCTGTAAAGTTTCAAGAGAATCTGAATAAAACTGCAGGAGGAGTTGCGCACACAAGATATCCACTATCTATTCACTTTATCAAGAATTAAAAAGGGAAATGACTCTAACAGAATTGGCCCCTAGCCCCTTGAATTTACCTGATTTCAAGAAAAGATACGGGTCCTCTTAATTTCCATATACAAGCTACATACCAAATTCCAAGATCCTAGCTCTAACGGTTCCTGACCGAGTGCTCACGCATCACAGACTGACTGACTGACTGACTGCACGCACTCACTCACTCACTCACTCACTGCACTGCACGGACAGACCCAAACCAATATGCCCCCTCAACTTCTTCCGAAGTTGGGGGCATAAAAACTTCTATGGAGAATTACAGGAGGTAAAACGCTCCCAAGGTGGCCAGAAAAAAAAAACACCACCATGACACCCTCACTGAAGGACTTCAACATAACACTAATGTCTTAGGAACAGGCTGCACAGCACAAGATTGACCAAAGTGGCACGGCCTCTTCAACAGAGGAGCACTGAGCTCTTTATGAAGAATCAAGAATCGGCGAAGCTGAAAGAAAGTGCAGAGAGCGCAGCTAGCCTAGCCAGAGTCAATGGGCCATCACCAGTCTCCCCAGCGTCGGCTTGCTCTACTTGCAACCGACAGTTTAGAGTTAAAAATTGGAGCATTTTAGACAGTCTGTCTCGTAAGTTACTTGTCATCATTAAGACACCATTTATTTACTTATTTACTTTTAATGTTTGTTTGTTCGTTTGTTTGTTGGCAATATTCTTAGAAAAATAAAATGCGATACACGTATTAAAACTGCAACCCAAGCTTTGTTTTACATATGCCGGCCAAGGTGTTGGATGGCGCTGAAGATAGTCCTAGATTTGTCAGAATATTGACGAGGCCCTGCGTATACTCATCCGTTGCTTATATTTATCCGTTGTGGAGCGGGCTAGAGCAGTCTGTATTGCATCGGACTTTGGGCCAATGGGTACCCGATTCGATCCCCGTCCAGGGCGTCGTCTTTTGTGGCCTTGAGCAAGTCACATTTCCACAGCTCTCTGTATATAGTGGTACATATGCTCTTAAGGATGTTCGCTGCTAACATTTGACATTTCGGAACTTCCGGTTTTTCTTTTGTTGAATATCTCGTTAACGGTTGCAGATATTGTCCTAAAATTCTATATTTGGATACATATTGATGATATGCATTGAATGAGCCATGAAAATTGTCAATCTAAGAAATTTCATTTTTTCACCTCATTTTCTGCAACATTTTAGAAAATTTTAGTTGTCAGTAAAATTTAGGGGGTAGGGTAGATTAAACTTGAATATTACACATCTTCAAATTAATTGCACTAGTTCGATGTTTATTTTAGCTGCAGTATATGTGTACATGGTCTTCTAAGTCAGTCTTTGGTCTTTTGTGTGCTGGTTATAAAATTTTAGGTGGTTTTATGAAAAGGGCTTTAAGAAACAAAACAGTCGAAAAAAAGGCTGAAAATGGCGATTTTCAAGTTCTTGGTTCTCTCTTATATGCACACTACCCTATATATTTCTTTCTTTTATTCGAACAATATTACCAAGTTCTATGTTGTTTGAAAATACAAGAAAAAGTTTGAATCAACAAATATGGCTTTGACACATTTCAAAATATTGATATTTTCCGACTTTTCAAGTATGGGGGTAGGGTTGGAAAAGGAATCGTAAAATTTTGTCATCCACTTCAAGTTGCAAATTGTTCTTTGCTTTTGGTCCAAAACAGTCTGCGATGCGTTAATACTATGACTTTTGAAAGCATTCTAAGTATATGTTTGTTCAAGACAGGTATGTTTCAAAGAATTAAAAATTAAATTAAATTTACTAAATTTAAAACATGGTGCTCAGAGGTCTCATTCAGAGGCCTGTAGCTTGAAAAAATGCACACTACCCTATATTTATTTTGTTATCAAGTATCTTGTGTTGTATTTTGGAATCAAAAAAGAGGGGTCAGAAAAAAAGTTTGAATACTTTTTCATTGGCAGCGAACATCCTTAAATAGTCGCAATAAAAGCTCTACAGAGCTGATATTGATTGTTGAAATATGAAGCAACTTTAAATAAAGATTATTATTATTATTATTATTATTATTATTATTATTATTATTATTATTATGCAAAAGAAGCCCTCCAGGATTTTCGAAGCGAAAAAATAAAGCAAAATTTAGGGAAAATACGTAAAACATGTAATGCAATGAAAGAAAGAATAGAAAGTGGAGCAACTGATAAAGCTAAAATTCTGAACACACGCAGGTGGAAAAGAAGAAAAGTGTATAACAAGACTATGCAAAGAATAAGATGACTGATCATGACTAGCTCTTTCCCAGCAAGACTGCCATCCCACTAGCATTAACTAAAATGCAGACAGCGTTTAGTCAATGCAAATCTAAATCAATACAGAACCGAATTGAAGCGGGGTCGCAATCCTTACTTGATCTTACTTGCTCACCTGCAAGCTGCTCCACTATCTGCCCTGTTAAAATTCTCCTTCTGGCGCCTCTTTTTCTTCGAAGATGAAAAGTACGATTGTTTCCGGCTTAAACGCTTCTTAATAACAAGCAGACGGTGTGAATTCTAACGGGGTTCCAGCCGAATTCTGGCAGCATTCTTTGTATTCTGAGCTACGTACTTCAGAACTAATTAACCACATCGAGATAGCAGTTTACGATTCATTGTTTTTGTTGTTTATACCCGTTTTATCTGACTGAGAATTTAGTTGAAGAAAGATAGAGTGCTGATAAGATCTGTTTATCTTGGAATCATTAATTCTAAGGAACACTTCAGTTGATAAGGTATACTTACTTTTTTTGTTTAATGTTAAAAGTTGTTGAAAGCAGAAGGTTGACCTTGAGAGTCAGTTTTTAAAGCGTATTCATGATTCGCTGCGCGAAAACAGAAATTAGGCTTAACGCACAGTGAATGCCCAGAAAATCCTGCGAATGGATTCAGTCTTACCAGTGTAGAAAGCTTATGCACCATTATTCTCTGCAAAAATCTTGTTTGAGCGTTCGTGTGGCTTGCTTTGCATGCACCTAGAATATTATTCCGTTTACAATATTTTGGCTGGGACACACGATTTCCGTTACGTTTAAACTTGTTTATTCTTTGTTTATTTTGTTGTCTTATTTATTATTTGATTTTATTTTATTCATTTCTTTTAAGATGAGCTTTCTTTTTCCATTACAGGCTTCCCATCACATAGCCCAGTGAGATGGGGTCTGACTTTGACGCTGGTTACCAGCCAGCGGGTATCTATGGGTGGAGGAAGCAGTGTCTGTACGCCACTGTTCTGTTTATTCTCGTCATCGTCATCATGAACCTCGCTCTCACTGTGTGGCTCCTCAGGGTACTAAACTTCTCCATAGTAAGTATGGTTTATGGTTTATACATGTTTTACCGATCTTAGTGTATTAGTCTATATGTCGACAATCAGTTCAAGCGTTATATATTTTCTTACTTTGCGGTGCCGCTTTTACAGTAGTATAGGGGTCAGTTTGGGGCCAATAAAAACGATCCGAATGCTAATCGTAACACCATTTTAATGCTCCATATATCTGTATAATTCTTACAAATTGGCTAGAAAAGCCTTAAAGTGGACAAAAATGATTGTTGCGACACATGATTTAGACATTTGCGGACAAAATTGTTAGCATACTGAAAATGTATGTAGATCTAACCTTGTTTCATTGAGCAGCGACTGAAATCAAAGAGAATGGTTTGCTTTAGATTAAGCGTTCTTCGTTAAACCCACATTTGACTAATGGATTTTCCCATTGTTATCAGTTGGGTGATTCCACTTTCATTTGTAGGGGCATCGGGAGTGATTTTTAAATTTTATTTAATTCAATGAAAATCCTCTAAGCACTCAGAATAGTCCCAGATGGGATGCCGCATTTTGCGGCTCCACATCTGGGGCTATTCTGTTTGCATATGTCCCAAAAAAGTAACGCCAGAGTTAATGCAAATGTATTTGTTCATTGGTTATATAACCACTTTTTATGTTTTACCAGGAGGGTCTGCACATGGGCAGTATAAATATCAATGATGAGAAAATCCACATTGATGGGGACGTCGAGGTTGTGAAGGCGCTCTATACGTCCAAAATAAGATCAGATAAGGTATATGAGCATGTGCATGAGAAAACCAACAATTTCGGTTTCTGACCAGGTCTGACATAAACCGGGCTGTACAGTCACAGAAGACAGCTAGAAGCTTGAAATTTCAAATTTAAAAGGAAGAGGGATTGTACTATCCTTGTTGCGAAAACAAAGGCGCTGATCAGCTTCGCAGTTACTGCGAAGCTGATCTGCGCCTTTGTTTTCGCCTACGCAGATTGTTGGTTTTCCCATGCGTCGGCTCATTTACAATTTTTTTAAGATATTGCTGGCAGGCTGTTCAGTTTCATTGAATCATTTTAGTCTTGCGCAAATCCATGCATAGGTTTAAGAGCATTTGCCATTGTTACAGTCTTTTTCTTTTCCGTGTTTGTTGATGTGCATTTGATTGCTCATGACTGTATTTTTTTTTCGAAAGTATACTATTCGAAAAATAGTTTTCAATTTCACAATGCTTGCTTTCATTTCTGCACTGTGGCCACAAGTATTGTTATTTTCAAAAACCTAAATTAGAGTATTCCGTTATACAGAATATAGTCAACAATTAATATTTTCAAAAGCTCATGAAAAGTCTTTTACATTTATTTGTTTGTTATATTATAATTAATTACTAATTAATTTGTTGATTTATCGGATGTTGCTTTCTTAAACAGGAAAGACCATTGAATATAGAAAGTCAGAGGGGCATCACCATACAAGCAAGGAATAAAGAAAACGTTGTAACAAACAAACTGAAAATAGGTAACCGCCATGTGTTCGCTTTTCTGTTTGTTTCGACTCGGCTCTTACTCGTGTCCGAAGAGAACATCGCGTCATTGCACATAATATTTTCTCGCACATAACGTGTTTTGAATTACAAATCTCCAACGAGGAAAATGTATCAGTATTGTGGTCTATGGTGTCTTGGTCAACGCAAAAACATAATATATAGTGACTGAACTTTTGTACAGTATAATAACTCTGCATGCTTAAAACAGTGACAACATTGCGATTTCAGGGGACCGGAAGTTGGAGGTATCATGTGACCGATTTGAAGTCAAAGATTCTTCTGGCAAACCACGATTTGCAGTTTCAAATAAAGGATTGAAATATGATATAGACGAAGTAAAATATACCGGTAATTTATTTTTTATTTGGTTATTTGATGCTTTACAGGTAAATTAATTTAAAATCCTCTTTATTATATGACACCTATCTATTATAAGAACTACTAACTTGATTCTAACAACATTAGTCCTGTCTTCTTTTTATATGGAATTAACATACGCCAGTATCACAGATTTTGGAACCCTACATTCTTTTGATAAAAAGAATCCATTGCTAAAGCGAAACACTAGTTTAATCCAATTACTTGAATTACATAAAGTTTTTTTTTTTTTTTTTTTTTTTATTATTATTTTCCAGGTAAGGTAGTTTTTAATGGGTCTATAGAAACTCCAAATATACGAGGACCGTTACAGGGACCATTACGGTAAGGCTTTAATGGAATCCAGTAAATGTACCTTTAAGCTATGATTTGCAAATAGCAAATTCTCAGAATCAGCTATTTTACCGTTTTCACTGAATCGTAAATACATTTACAACATTTTACCACACAAATAATGTAAATATTAGACAAAATTGACGTTGAAAAAGTCCTATCTGACTTAATAAGATCTTAAAGGCCTAAGGTGTTTAAGGCCTGATTTTGGCCTCAGATTTTGCTAAAAATTAAATTTTGGAATTTAGGTGAGAAAACTATTCCTTAAAACAGCCATATGGCTCATCCATTAAAAACAAGAACAAGTACTTCATTTATCCTACAAGCATTGCCATGGTAACGCGCAGAATAACCATAGATAGAGCACATTTTGCACTTTTTGGTCTATTTTGACCATTTCTGAACACATTTTTTTTTATTTTTAAGTGCCGACCCACATGACGAACAAAATGACACTTTGCATACAATATCTCTGGATGATACTTCATGATTATTTCATACTAAGAAATTGTTCGTTGCGTGGGCCGGTAGTTGAAAATGATGTTAAATGGTGAAAAATGGACCCAAAATTGCAAAAAAAAGTGTTATTTCTATGCTTTTCGGAGCGTTGCCATGGCAACATGTGTAATTTGAATGTGATAGTTGTGCTAGAATTTATAAGCAGGGACCTATACCTGCTATTTGCAATACCTTTCTCCTCAAAATTCCAAAGTTCAATTTTTTACCAACGCATGAGACCGAAATCAGGCCTTAAAATGTATTTGGTGTTCCAGGATGGAGTCTGTCACCAGTGCCATTATTATGGATGGTCAAAAGCGAGTATTGTTGGAGGCGCCTGAAGGAGAAATTTTAGTGAAATCATCTGGGGTATGTTCAATTTTATTTCATCGACTTTTATGATCCGCATTTGAATGTATGCTTTGTCATTCCCTTGAAATTGTTTATGACCATTATATGAGCACTGCTTCTGACTTTGATTGTGATGTTTAGTTCACTTGATTTAGCAACCACCTTGGTGATAGCAACATGAGCAATTGGCTATTTTGCTGTCACTACAGGTACATGCATGAACATGAAATAAGTCACCACCCCGGTTGAGTTTCCGGTCAGTGCCTGCAGACTCATAAAAAGGTAAAAGTAGTAGTCCAGCAGGAATTTGGTGGATTTTCGATGGACCTGGTAATTGGGTATAAAGTTTTTTTCTTGATGGATTCTTGTAGTATAGGCATTGTTTTTCAAGAATCTGGCTGATGACACTTTGTCATCATTGGGGGTTTTGAAAAATTCAAGATGGCATCCAACATGTTTACCAGATATCATTTCCTACTATATTACAGACTAAAACGAACTCAAAATGACATTTTCTCTGTTGTTTTCACGTCAAATGATCAAATAAGTATAATATGTAACACAAACAGTCAATGGAAAAGACGTTTTCGTCATTATAATTAAGATGGTGTCCAACATGGCCGCCAGATTATCATCATGACATCAAATAGTACAGCAACAAAAATATTTGATTTTAACTAGTGAGATACAACTATACAATGTTTCTCACTGATTCTTAAATTCTTGTTTCTCACTGATACATTGTCTCAAAAAATCACATTGATGTCATCTGGTCATCACTTGAGAAAATCAAGATGGCGACCATGTGTTCTACAATATAATACAAGTAACTATGTTGTCATATTACTCCAAAATTAATGAAATGAACATTGTGTTCCTTTAGATAATGTAAATATCAACATATCTGGACTGAAGCTACATTATCCTGTCTAGACTTAAATATTAAAGATGGCATCCAAACTGGCTGCCAAAACAATAACAATGGATTTTCAGTGAATTTTCACTTTGACTATGAAAAGCATCAGTATTTTTGGTTGATGTATCTTTTCTTGACCTTTGCATCATTGATGGTGTCTAAGATGACTAACAGAATGTGTACTTTGTTTTTAACAGCTTTTTTTTTTTTCAATAAAAATGCATATATCAATGAATCAGAAATTCCTAAGCTTACCCAAAGCTCTTCATTCGTGATAGTGTCACCGCTTCCAAAATGAACTAACCTTGCTTGCATCTTTATTTCTGTTTTGTGTGGAGCTTCATTACATTGCCATCCAATGAGTACAGATCAAATATCAGTCATACATCCATGTGCAAATTAGACCAGTTGGCATTATTATGGAAGTGGGTACATTTTTGTGGACGATTTTAAAGACAATCGACTGATCTTTACTTTCCAACCTTCACATACTTTTATGTCTTGGACAAATCTAACAAAAGGCTGTGGCCTTAACCACTGCAGTTAGCTTTGCATATATGTATGACTAAACTGTACTCAGTCCCTGATCTGTATCAATACTAAATCTAATCTGTACCCATAATATTCAGTCTCTGATCTGTACCCTCATCACTGATATGTACCCATTATTTGTATAACCTCTGATTCAAACCCAACTGCAGTCCCCATTTATATCCATCTTGCTTACTCCATAATATATGAATACGAATGAATATCCTGATGTGTTTTTGTGGGTAAAGATTAGAGAAATGTGTGGCTATTGATTAGAAGACATGGGTAAATGTGGGTACATATCAGGTAAGTTGTGGGTATAGATCAGAGAACGAATGAAGAAACGAGTATGGACATGAGCTCTAAATATATATACCCAATTGTCTGAGAGTAGAAGTTTCTTTTTTTTTTGTTTCTACCAATATTGCAAAGCTGCTTACTAGCATATTCCGATACAGCCATCGGCCTTATCAAATCTGAATGAATCGGACACTATGTCAGTGTTTCGATTTTGTTTGTGATAACTTTGCTGGTAGACTCTCTTTAATGAGTACTATGAGGCTTTGAGCTTGGCAATGATACAACAATAAAACAAATACGACTCGTACACCAATTCTTTTAAAACTAATATAACTCTCATATTATATTCTTGAACATCAATTTAAAATACACAAATAATTTTACCACTTCACTAGTCGTTTTAAGTCTACATTTCAACAATATCATTTTGAATGATTTCAGTTCGTGATTCATTTTTGCTTTTACTACAATCAGTATTCTGGCAAATAGATTGGTAACTGCATTTTATATATCAACTCGGTAAACTACAATTATATTCTATTTGTTGTTCTCAGTAATAGCAAGCAAAACATTTTGAATGGGTGGTTACATATCAAGAGCAACTCTATATCCTATTCATCCTGTACTGTACTAAGGGTTTAGCTTTATATGCCTGTTGTGATTCAGCATTATTAGTTTTGGTTTGTTTATGGGTATGAGTGATTGAAATCTTGTCTTGGAGGCTTCTGTGACCAAGTGGTTATGGTTGATGATTTCATGACCTCTATCTATTATCCAGTCATCTCACTGTTGTGTCCAGTATGGGTTCGAGCCCTGTATGGGGCACGTGAGACAAGTGAAGTTCTTCTTGTAGGTATGCCAGGTGTTTTTCTTAGGGTTCTATCATTTTTGTCCGACCTATTGATATGTGATAGGAGGTGAAATTTCGAAAATGGTGTAAAATTGAACAAAACATCTCCAGCAACCATAACTTGCACATCAAAAATACGTGCTTAGTGTTGACCAACCACCAGTGATATGGTCAAGCAAACAAGCAAAAATCACACCCAGTTTTGTTGGATATACTTATTTATTTGATCAGATACAGTTTTTGATATCTTGTGATGCCCTATCCTTCACGCCTTGTGTCCGGGCTTGGATTTTAATTCAATTTCTGGAATAGTTTTATTCTTACCTAACTCATAATGTACAGTGTCTTTATCTTGGTAAATTTTTTTAACCTCTGTACAGGTATTGCTTCTGAACTCCATCTGTACCGGTTACATTGTAGTCATATATATGTCAGTTGTGTAAAACCGATATCATTAATGTCATTTTAAATCATCCTAGAATGGTAACATTGGTGTTTGCAACATTTTAAGTCAATTTTACATCTCCATGGCATTCCAATTTGAAAACATAATCTGGTGGCCATCATTGACGCCATCTTAAATATTCTGGAAATGACATCTTTCCAAATGACAGACATACAGCAAATTATTCTCACTTAATGATTTCATAAAAATGCCATTTAGGTCATATCCTATAGTAGTACCGCAAGAATTGTTATCATATAGACATGTGGGATGCCATCTTGAAATTCATATCCTTATCCTGGTAGCCATCTTGGACACTATTATTGATGCATGAGTCCAGAAAAAATATCTGCAGCTAGATACATTGATACCAACAATAATTGGAGTTAACAACTTATTATTAGTCTGCTGTTCATGGTCAAAACTGTACAAAGCACAAAAGTCCATGTTTTTCAAGTTTTGGCGACCATCTTTGATGTCATCTTAAATAGGAAAGTTTTTAAACAACAGCATGAGTCAGATATGTTGATGATAGTAATATTCAGAGGAAATAAATGCATCTTTCCATTAATTTAGGGATGAAGTATTTGACAGTATGCATATTTTCATTATGTGGTGGACCCCTTGGACGCCATCTTGATTTTCTGAAATTCCCCAATGATGACAAGATGTCATCAGTTGGATTCTTCAAAGACAAGGCCTAACCTCTTAGAATCAGCAAAGAAAAAAACTTTATACCTCATTGCAAGGTCAAACTGATTTCCTGCTGGAATATAGGCAATGATCAGGATTCAGGAAGTGGCGCAATCAGAAAGAAATTCCCACTCAAAAAACCCAGGTGGGAAAAACTAAAATAACAATCACGTACTTATACTAAGAAAATGTATCGTAAGTCGAGTGAGCAGCTATTTTCCCAGTAAGCGGCCATTCAGTTACCAAAACTTAGCTAAAATATGAAAACATATATAAGGTGCAAACAGCAAAAAACTTCAACGCAAAAACATAAAACAGTAAGAACCACTACAGGGGGTGGGGGTGGCTTAAACTAGTTTTACAGGCGCGTAATCTCATCCTAAGTTTCGGCAGTGGTTCACAACATTTAGTTAGTTGTTCGATCTTCGTGGTGAATCTCTAACTATTCAATGAATCGTCAATACAAGGAAAAACAAATAAATTATGATAACCACCAAGAGGACTCACAGATGTAATACAGTAAAATGTCTAGTTCCGCAAACACTTCTCGTCGTCGGGGTATCCTGAAATTACTACTGCATATATCAAAAATGGTTTGGCATGAGCATATCAACAAATTTATATTCTTTCACATGCAGATTAGTTTTTTGAATTCGCGTCTTCCGTTTTGATTCTGGAAGCGTAAATGTAGGGGCACCAGCTGTTGTTAGATCCGCAAACCTGTGTCTAGTTCCGCAAACGCTATTAGGTCAGTGAAATAAACATGTACAGAAGAATTGCAAACTGCCTTTTGTGCATAAAATAGTCAAAGGAGGCTATATCGAGGTGCATTATGTACTTTCTTTCTCAAATAACACATAAGATATAGAAAAACAAAATCAATGAACCATGTTAAACTATCAACGTCATTACAACGTTCGCAAAATGATTCCGTTTCAGAAAACGAAGTTATCGAAATATAAATTTTCACGAGATAACTTCGATAGCATCGCCTGTGACAGTATTGCCGACTTTGAGTTCTGAACATGCAAGAAACACACATGCTTATCACCATCTTTCCTTATGCTAAATTGTAAATTATTGTTTTCGTCTAAA
Organism: Rugalucina vietnamica; assembly: GCA_964017185.1. Classification (NCBI taxonomy): domain Eukaryota; kingdom Metazoa; phylum Mollusca; class Bivalvia; order Lucinida; family Lucinidae; genus Rugalucina; species Rugalucina vietnamica. The sequence continues at coordinate 33,631,227 of OZ024869.1, read as the reverse complement.
GAGCGTATAAGACAATATTATAAGCATGTGCCTAGGCAATATGATGAGTTTTTGTTATACTACTTGTTGTCGTATGTAAACAACTACCTCTTGACACTTAAGAAGATATGTTTGATATTTCAAACCGTGAGGGACTTACAAAGATGCGCCCAACATTCCTCATACCACGCCTACCAAACGTTCCGATGCTCAACCGTTGGTTGAGACAGAAAATCGATAGGAGTAGTTTCCGGTTGAGCATCGAAGTAGCCAGAAAGGTAAACAATTGTTGCATGCTCTTTGTTGTTTGATTAATAACTTTTCTTCCAGGACGAAAATAAAAAATCTGGGAATTGTGTACAGTGTCTTACATATTCATACATCTGTGGTGTAAACATGAGGTCGAGGAATTATCGCGTTTTGACTGAATCCATTTCAGCGTGATGAAGGTGTACTAGAAACCGACAGGATTGTGTAGAAAACGGGTGTGTTTTAGGCTGTATTTACACTTTTGTGTCGTGTTTCAGGGTAATTTATATACCGCTGATCAAGACACAGTCATACAAATGTCACTTAAATTTGCAAGTCCATTCAGCCGAAGCAATGGGCACAATATCTTAGAAAACAACTCTGAGAATTTTGGTTGAGCATCGGATAATTAAAAATGATAGGGAAATTGAGTTGCGTCATTTGACCATTGTTTACATTCATCGCTCAAAAATATGTTTCAGGAATGCCACATGAGTGCACACAGAGTACTTATTCCCACATTTGCCACTCTAAACTCTGATTTTTCCTAAATATCCAAAAATAGAAGCTGCAGAGTAACAAATACATGTAAAACGGTGTATTTTGTGAACGACAGCCCACAGGCTGGTTCGCATAACTTAAACGGTACTCAAAATACTAAAAAAAATCCCTTTTTTCCCGAAAGAAAATGTCAGGTTTTTATTTTTTGTGTGGTTGCGCACCGGAGTATTCGGTTGAGCATCGGAAGATCTGAGCATATTTGCCAGTCTTTATGTGAATTTGGGATGTGAAAACACGCAATAATGGCCTTTATGCGCTACTGTATACATTGTTGGTGAGATTTTAAATGACTTGAGAAGTTGACATATTGCTGTGTATCACTTAAGGTATATTGGTGGTAGCAACTTGAATATAAGCGATGGATTGAAACATGGTTGCATTTTGCTTCAAAATATTATACAAAACGACACAAAGGACAGAATGCACAATTTCGTATATGTTACAAAGGCGTATCGCTCCACGCATACAGTTGTGGTCACGCATCGGAGTATCCGGTTGAGCATTTGACCATCTCTTTCTGTATTTCGCAAACACACACATTTGCACTAGAATCAACATAATTGATCAGCCTGAGTCGTGTAGTGTCATTGGGTGAGCTTTGTCCTGACATGGTTACGCTCAGTGACTGAGAAAAGTAGATAAAATGATCTCTGTTATTGTAACTTTTCTCTGACTTCTCTTGAAAGCTAACTAGTCAAAAGTTCTAACCGGCCACCGAGGTTTTTATCGATTTTCTTCAAGCCCAAGAGAACTGTATAAATCTTTTTTGCTTCAGTGAATACTCCAATATGTCCGTAAAGATTATCACAAAACAGCTAAGCATAATTCAGAAACGTGCACCAAGGAGAGCTTGCCAAACACAAGTACCCTCAATTTCAAAAATTACAAGAATTTGCATTAGGTACTGGGGTAATGTTTCACATTTTGTTCAAAAGCGACGAAAATAATGCCCAGGAAAGCATTTTTTCATGAATATGTTCCATATGAGTTTATCTTTAGAAACAAAAAGGTTTAGGCGTGAAACGTGGCGATTCTCACAAAATAATGAAAATAATGAAATTTGCAAATTTTAAAAAAGGGGGTATCGGTATTCACTGGAACACACTGCGTCGTGTTTGGAAAATTTTGTAAATGTTTTCACTGCTCTTAGTCGATGAAGTGTCTGTCTTTTTAAAGGTGTTAACAGAAATTTCAGATTATTTTTTGTTTTGAAGAAAAAACATAAAATGTAAGTGGTCGGTTAGAACTTTTGGCCAGTATATATATAGACCAGTCTGTATTCACTGTGGTTTCTGTCTAATATGATATCCATTTAAAAAAAACAAAAAAAAAACAAACAAAAAACTTAATCTATATTTTCAGATTCCAGCATGTCTAAATGCCAAGCATCGACGTCAGCCCAACACCAGTGTGACACTTGTCACAAGACATTTTCTAAAGAACGCTACTTGCGGCGGCATTGCAGACTGTTCCACGTAGACATGCTGGAATCTGAAAATATAGATTAAGGTTTTTTTGTTGTTTTTTTTTTTAAATGGATATCATATTAGACAGAAACCACAGTGAATACAGACTGGTCTATATATATACTGGCCAAAAGTTCTAACCGGCCACTTACATTTTATGGTTTTTCTTCAAAACAAAAAAATAATCTGAAATTTCTGTTAACACCTTTAAAAAGACAGACACTTCATCGACTAAGAGCAGTGAAAACATTTACAAAATTTTCCAAACAGGACGCAGTGTGTTCCAGTGAATACCGATACCCCCTTTTTTAAAATTCGCAAATTTAATTGTTTTCATTATTTTGTGAGGAGCGACTTTTTGAAAAGCCGCGTTTCACGCCTAAACCTTTTTGTTTCTAAAGATAAACTCATATGGAACATATTCATGAAAAAAATGCTTTCCTGGGCATTATTTTCGTCGCTTTTGAACAAAATGTGAAACATTACCCCAGTACCTAATGCAAATTCTTGTAATTTTTTAAATTGAGGGTACTTGTGTTTGGCAAGTTCTCCTTGATGCACGTTTCTGAATTATGCTTAGCTGTTTTGTGATAATCTTTACGGACATATTGGAGTATTCACTGAAGCAAAAAATATTTATACAGTTCTCTTGGGCTCGAAGAAAATCGATAAAAACCTCTGTGGCCGGTTAGAACTTTTGACTAGTTAGCTTTCAAGAGAAGTCAGAGAAAAGTTACAATAACAGAGATCATTTTATCTACTTTTCTCAGTTGAAGTTGCTACCACCAATATACCTTAAGTGATACACAGCAATATGTCAACTTCTCAGGTCATTTAAAATCTCACCAACAATGTATACAGTAGCGCATAAAGGCCATTATTGCATGTTTTCACATCCCAAATTCACATAAAGACTGGCAAATATGCTCAGATCTTCCGATGCTCAACCGAATACTCCGGTGCGCAACCACACAAAAAATAAAAAACTGACATTTTCTTTCGGGAAAAAGGGGATTTTTTAGTATTTTTAGTACCGTTTAAGTTATGCGAACCAGCCTTTGGGCTGTCGTTCACAAAATACACCGTTTTACATGTATTTGTTACTCTGCAGCTTCTATTTTTGAATATTTAGGAAAAATCAGAGTTTAGAGCGGCAAATGTGGGAAAAAAGTACTCTGTGTGCACTCATGTGGCATTCCTGAAACATATTTTTGAGCGATGAATGTAAACAATGGTCAAATGACGCAACTCAATTTCCCTATCATTTTTAATTATCCGATGCTCAACCAAAATTCTCAGAGTTGTTTTCTAAGATATTGTGCCCATTGCTTCGGCTGAATGGACTTGCAAATTTAAGTGACATTTGTATGACTGTGTCTTGATCAGCGGTATATAAATTACTCTGAAACACGACACAAAAGTGTAAATACAGCCTAAAACACACCCGTTTTCTACACAATCCTGTCGGTTTCTAGTACACCTTCATCACGCTGAAATGGATTCAGTCAAAACGCGATAATTCCTCGACCTCATGTTTACACCACAGATGTATGAATATGTAAGACACTGTACACAATTCCCAGATTTTTTATTTTCGTCCTGGAAGAAAAGTTATTAATCAAACAACAAAGAGCATGCAACAATTGTTTACCTTTCTTGCTACTTCGATGCTCAACCGGAAACTACTCCTATCGATTTTCTGTCTCAACCAACGGTTGAGCACCGGAACGTTTGGTAGGCGTGCATACGCTGACGTGAAACCTAAATTTACATTGCATGTGACAGAACAACTTACGTTCGCTTGAATCTCAATTTTCAGTCCCTAATTATGACACTAACAACAGTTCTACTAATTTAGGAGCCTCGTTTTCTGAAAACATATTTTCGTTGATTTGGGGTTTAACATCCAACCAACAGCTAAGGTCATATGGGGACGGGACCTAAAAATGGCCAAATAAAAGTACTCATACTTTTTGTGCTTGTCATTTTTTTTTTCAAAATTACATGTAATTACATTTATACAATACAAATACAATTAAATTTATTCAGCAATAAGTATACACATGCATATAGCCTACAATAATATATATACAATGGTTTATGTTCTTTATTTAATTTGTAAATATATGTAGATATTCAAGCCCCCACCCCATTGAGTTGTACATTAGAACAGCTCCAATTGACCAAGCTACTGTTCCTCATTGCCGTCAGTTTCCGGGGCTGCGCTTTACCCCCCCCCCCCCCCCCCCCCCCCCGCCCCTCCTCACCACGTCTCGACACTTATGACATTCCATCATGTTTGTAGAGGTCCCATAAACTAGCAGCATTGTCCTAACATGACCACAGCCGTTGTCTGGGACATAAATTAGTTGTGTTTGAACCGCATCAACTAAACGTACTGATTTCAGCATGATTGTGAAAATGAGTTTGCGGAACTAACAACACACCTTGCTTATGTTTGACATGGAATAATTTTTACAGCGTTTGCATATTTTCTATTTATTTTCATGAGTGCATACCTGATAAATTTGTCTTTCAGTCTAGCAGATTTAATTTCTTGTGACACGCCGTGTGTACCAGTATTACGTCATTGATCGGGTGTCATAAAATATCAGACTCGCTAAAAGCGACTTAAAATAGATGTATTAATTACCTCAACTTCTTTTGCCGTGGATATTTATCAGATATTGCAATATTTTGAAAAAATGTTTTCGCTAATCGAAAGAGGAGTAAAAATGGATTATAACCCACCATAAATTTATTTTTTGTTCGTAAGGTAAGGCATGTTGAAAAGCGATTGAAAGTAGGAGTTTGCTAAACTAACAACTTTGCTAAACTAACACTTAAACTGTAGGAGATTCCGGTGCGCCAGACAACATATTGTAAATCTGGAGCAAAAGAAAAACACCATTTAAAACCCGGTGGGCCAAGCAGTAGACAAGAAGTTCCGGCCCCAACTAACTAAAGTGAAAAGCATATGATGAGATGAACTTGAAAAAGTCCTAAATGAAATCAAAGTCTAGATCATAGTTTGCGACGGCCCCTGTACTATGGTTGTCTGCTTTTGTATTCCCTTGCCTGAATTTGCACGAGATGACCTAAAAACTGTTTTGATTGAGCGTTGTGTATATTAAAGACGTTTACTGTATGTGAATGATATATGAATTTATTTTGTTTCAGATATATCTCAACTCAACAAATATGTACATGAAAAATATCATACAGAGTACTCCAGTATCCCTGGGTCACCAGCATGATGACGTGTTCCAGTTGTGTATGTGTCATACAGGAAGACTATTCCTAGCGCCCCCTGACGGACAATGCGCTGCTGACAACATTCTTTGTGCCACATGATTCAACATCTTCGACATTAAGTTTTGTTCATAAGCTTCACTAACTCGATCAGGCGTCGTCTGTTAACATAGTCCATTAACTCTCTAGAATAAGACATTTTCATAGCATTCCAGTAAAATCAAGAAAACATCATTGTTAAGGCCGTAAAAATGTCCAAAATATGGTAAATGTTGTCATACAACAATTTAATAATTCACCTACTAATGGCGTCAAAATAGGACAAATGAAGACGAAAGTAGGGTGCTCTCACTAACTTCTAAGCTATTTCTATAGTTACCTACTATTCAACTATTCCTACTTCAGTTATCTGTGCTGGTTTAAATGATTATTCCCTTAAATTCTGGTTAACAGTGGGCTTAAACAAATGTTTATTAATACATGTATTTTGTATGGAACTAATAAAACTATAGTGTTCTGAATGGAGGAAAAGCAGAATTGTGGTATGATTTCAGAGTTTTGTTCCACATAGTACACCATATTGTTGTGCCGCTGATTTCTTCTTAGTTCAAATGTGTCAGTTCTTGAAAAAAATTTCACAAAATACTCAGTATGTCCAGTTTTCATAGATATTGAATGTTTATGTACATGCTCACATGTACATGTCTGTAATCCTGAATCATACTTGTAACTGCGAGAACTCAGACTCCGGTGCGGTTAATACTCCCACCTTGTCAAGGTTTATTGACGAAGCGTACTGATGTAAACATTGATCAGCTGTTTTAGGTTGCTTAACAGGTTGGTATACAATTTCTTATTATTTGTAATTACAAAAGATATGAAAGATTAAAAATCATTCGGTCGATAGTGTGTGTCCTTTGTAATTTTACTTGTTCAATTCGACCGCAGATCGAAACCCGTGAATATTTTACGGGGGTTGCTATCGATTTGTAAAGAGCACAGCTGGCAAACTGAACAAAGAAAATATTTAAATGTGTGCATAGTCAGTGAACTGCGCATTTATTTAAATAATCACGAAAGCTGATCAAAGGATATGTATAAGCCAGGTAAAATTAAAAATGTACTTAGAAGTATAAACTATTATTCATATACTAGGTTAATTATTTAAAAAATGTCACCATAGTGTATGACATTAGATCTGTCTGGTTTGTAAATGGCTTGATTTTACTATGGACACGCTATTGTCATATTTAAATATTAAATGAACACCAGATGCATGCGCGGATCCAGAAAATTTTATCGGGGGGGAGGGGGGGGGTCCAAAGTCCCAGAAGGGGCCTGACGGAAAATTTCAACATAGCAAAAATTAATACTCTGGCAATTCCAGGAGGGGGGGTCCGGACCCCCTGCCCCCCCCCCCCCACTCTGGATCCGCCCATGAGATGCTCAATCAAACAAAGAATACGTTTTTAGAACACGGTCTTTCTCTGCATGCTCTGGTCGACAGCAGTGCCTGGTGGTTTAAAAATACCTAGCTATCCATGTGAAGTTTCGTACATGTTTAAACGTTTTCGTAAAAAAGATGCTAAATCGATTTTAATGAATATTCTTAGAAACATATCTAACATGCGTATGCTAAACCAAATACGCTTTTATGGAAAAGTTCGTACTAATTTGTCGGTGCATGATGGTCTGCCCTGTACCTCAAATTCCGTAACAAAAATTTAAAGATCACATTTATCATACTCTGATTTCTTTATTAATATGATATTTCCACCACACCCCATGTATTGCCTCTATTTATGAGTTATTAGGTGTTTGGAGTAACTGGCAGATTCAGATTGTCCCAACTGAAACTCTATCGAGTCAGAGGTTCGAAACTGGTTAAAGACAGACATTGGATAAGAAAGTGTCGATATATATAGGCTGGGCGCTGTTCTCCGACTATGATATTTAAAGTATCCTAGGATAACGTATAGGTTTATTTTCATTCCGGATTAGGGCGAAACAAACTTGACTGCTTTTTTGACCGAGATTTACCGCATAATAATGTTTTTATACGGTGACCAGGTCAATGACATGACTGAAAGGAATAATTAGTGGACAAACAGGTCGTAAAAAGAGACGTAGTAATAATCATTTACAGCATAAATCCTTGGTGGTCAGAAATGTATTTTGCCTTTTTCGCAGGATTTTTTTTTTCAAAACAGACACATGTGAACTTATTTCATTCTTACACTTGGGGTAGCGGCTGTAGCGTTTTGTTTAAATGTTTTTACTACCACTTGAGCTGTTTTACGTGTTTATTCGATACTTTTAGGGCCTTAGCCTGCCGATAAACAACACGATAATGATGGATACAAGATATTCAACGTGAAAAATGGAGTCAGCCGAGTCCGTCACTGCCGAAAACACACCCACTACTGACGCCAAGAAAACTTCACGCGTTCTGCGTGACGAGGAAAACTTCATTCGGAACGTCTCGCAGTTCTTCAACAAGGATGAGTTAAGCGATGTTACGTTAGTGGTCGGTGATAAGCGGTTCTTCGGTCACAGGTTCGTGCTGGCCAAATCGAGCGATGTGTTCCGGACCATGTTGTATGACGAGCGCTGGAAACAGGGTGGGGAGTCCGAGCTGGTACTGACAGAAAGCCCGGAGTGCCAAGCAGTGTTTGACGTCTTCTTAAAGTTTCTCTACTCCGCCGAGATGGATATTTGCGCGGACATTTCCGTGGGGATACTTTGTCTCGCGGATAAATACAATATTGCTTCCCTGAAGACGCTTTGCGTTGGTTATATGGTTGAGAATTCCAAGTCACCAAATGTTCAGAACGCTTTGAACTGGTACTCCTGGGCCAAAGCCTTGAATTTGGAAGATTTGATCGAATCTTGTACCAAAACTATAGCATGGAACGTAGAAGCCATTTTGAATTCGCAAGAATGGTTTTGTATGGATGTACATTTTCTGGAGGATGTGTTGAAGAATTCAGAGCTTGTTGTATATGATGAATATATGCTGTATACTGCCCTCGTGAAATGGTTGCTGTTAGAAAACCATCTGGAACAATTAGTTACTAACTCAGAAATATTACTGCCACTCATACGGTTTCCTCAGATGATGGTACATCAACTCTATGAAATTGAAAATTCAGATTTTGCTAAAATGTTTGAATGTAAGGATCTAACAAAAGACATGGTGAGCAAGGCTTACAGATTCAGGTCTTTGTGCCCAACACAACACACTTTGCATGTTTGTTTCGACGATCCATTCTATAAACCTAGAAATTATTTATACGCCGTTGTCGACACGCTTAAAATTCAGAACGTATCCCGGTTTGGACTACAAGTTGACGTTAGGACAAACGTCGGACCTGTCCCATGTGACGTATTCACGGGTGACTGGAAAATTACGTACCGGAAGAACGGCACTGTCATCACCATGCAGATAGTGTGTCACGACTCCGGGACGGTACCGGGAGATGAGTACCTGGAGATCAGTACCATGGTAACGAACGAGGATGATAAAGTGATCCAGGTCGACATGTCGCCGCCTATCAGCGTCACGCGCTCCAAGCCACTGCCACATAACGTCACGCTAGAAATTCCAGCGGAGTCACGGAATATGATGGTTATACTGAAGCCATTACCTCACTAAGGCCAAGTTTCCACGGACCATTTTTCTTTGACGAAGATTATTTGTCACAGAAAATTTGGCAACGAGTTTGCGTTCACACACAGCAAAGATTACTTATATAAGGCCTAGTTTCCACGCACAATTTTTCTGTGACAAAGTGGGTTTGTCGCAGACAAAATATGCTCGTGTAAACTCAATTCTGTGGCGAAGTTTCATTGTCTGTGACAAAGGGGTGAGCGAGCTAAGTAGTACAAGTAATCTTTGCTGTGCGTGAACGCAAACTCATTGCCAAAGTTTCTGTGACAAAGAATCTTCGTCAAAGAAACATTGTCCGTAGAAATGCGGCCTTACTTCGCTCGCTCAGCTTTGTCACAGATATTTGACAATGGAACTTCGCCACAGAAGTGAGTTTACATGAGCAGAGTTTTCTGCCACAAACCTACTTTGTACAAAAAAAAAAAAGTTAGTTTCGTAATTTTGCGTTATCATGACAATGTTGCAGTTGCATGTATGATGACAATTATGTCCATACTTCAGTGTCCACAAATCTTAATATACATTCGTAATAAAATCGAGCAGGATGTCAACACGTTCCCAAATGAACGGTGATATTTCCATTGTAATATATTATTATTTTATGTGTGAATTGTCGATTTTTGCATTTCTTTCCGAAATCTGTATGGTTTATTTCCAGTATGTGATAGCATAGGACTGATATTGGTCCATCACTTGTATATACTGTTTAGCTCACCCAGCTTCAAATGACAAGGCGGCTAGCCACACCTTATTGTATCTATATTTGGATCTGTTGACACCTGTTGATCTTGATAACTATTCATCATGTTGCAGCATCAGATATTTGTGGTGCATAATGTTTGTGTAAAACTTGATCGGAACTGCTCTCATCACTAAACAGCTCACATATGGTTATTGTGTGACTGTTGTTTATTTATTTTTTAAGTTTATTAAGGAAAGATGCCTTGTAAGCGTTAGTCTTTCCAAATGTCATACAGAGAAGGGATCAAAGTAGCCACTCATCACGTGTCCTCGAATACACTTTCTGATACCTTCCTTTTAGTAAATCAACTTTCATGTCACAAGCTGTTGCGGCTACTAAAAGCACACAGGTGTCACTTTCACAGATGCAAATTGACTTTGATGGGCCATCACCTGTATAGGAAGATGACAGGCCACTGTGGAAGATGTTTGGTTTAATGTCCAAATTAACAATTTTTCAGTCATGTCGTTGCCTAGCTACCACTTCCCTAGAATTAACCAGAACAAAAGGGAGTAAATGAGCCGCGTCAAGAGAAAACTTGGTTTGCCTATGCGAAAACAAAGGCGCACACCAGTTGTGCAGTAACTGCACAGCTGTTCAGCGCCTATGTTTTCGCTACAGAACAATTCCTCTTCTTTTAAAAATCCAAAATTTCAGGTTTCTATCCCATGTCTGTGACTGCACAGGCCGGTTTATGTCAGACCTATTCGGTAACCCCGAAGACCCGTTTTCTCGAGTAACGGCTCAAATATGTCTCGCTCAGGATCGGATACATCTTGGCAGCACTGGGATTTGAATCCCCAACCTTCTGATCCACTGTCTAACGCTCTACCACTTGGTCATCTGCTCACACAAGCTAATCTTTGAGCCGGGTCATGAGAAAACCAACAATGTGATTCCGAACAGGTCTGACGCAAACCGAGCTGTAAAAGCAAAGAAGATGGATAGAAGCTGGAAATTTTGGATTTAGAAAGTAGAAGAATTGTACTAACCGTGTAGCGAAAACAAAGGTGCTGATCAGCTTCGCAGTTACTGCGAAGCTGATCTGCGCCTTTGTTTTCGCATATGCAAAATGTTGGTTTTCTCATGATATGGCTCCTTTATATAGAATGGCCCTGTGAATTAAGGCAGTCAAAAACACTAAGAAGAAAACTGCTCATTTATAATATTGTATTTTACATTATCTGCAAGTGACTATCAGCACTCAAGACATGTGATTGATGAGCATGACAAATACAAATGTACAAACATTAAATTAATGATGGGACCATCTTAGTTTGGCTGATGGCTCACACTTTCAAACAACTTTCATATACTAGACACATCACAAAAAAACATGGAAATTCCCTTCTAGTACAAAATGATTAATTATGAGGCTTTTTGTGATGCCCCTTGTATGAATATCTAGTCAGGCAACCATCTGGCATAGAAGCCAGCTTCTTTAATTGTCTAAAATGATATAAACTTTATAAAAACAGTAACTTTACTAAACTATAGAAAGTATGAGCTATTTACCAAACCAAAAAATGCCCCTTTATGCTGCTTCAATGAAATGTACAAGTTTTAAATAAATGAGCCGCCTCATGAGAAAACCAACAATCTGCATATGCGAAAACAAAGACGCAGATCAGCTTCGCGGTAACCGCGAAGCTGATCAGCGCCTTTGTTTTCGCTACACAGATAGTACAATTCCTCTTCTTCTTAAATCCGAAATTTCAAGCTTCTAGCCTGCTTCTATGACTGTGCAGCCTGATTTGTGTCAGACCTGTTCGGAAACCACATTGTTGGTTTTCTCATGAGACGGCTCAAATGAAGGGACATCTCTGACTTCTGGTTAAGAGCTTATGTCTACCCACCCCAGGAAAATAAAGTAGGATTTAATTAGGACGTAAAATGAAACAGATATTTGAACAAAATTAAGCCGCCTCGTGGGAAAACCAACAATGTGGTTTCCGAACAGGTTCGACATAAACCGGCCTGTACAGCTACAGAAGCAGGCTAGAAGCTTGAAATTTTGGAGTTAAGTAGAGGAGGAATTGTACTATCCGAGTAGCGAAAACAAAGGCGCTGATCAGCTTCGCGGTTACCGCGAAGCTGATCTGCGTCTTTGTTTTCGCATATGCAGATTGTTGGTTTTCTCATGAGGCGGCTCAAATGTTTACTCTGTGGGTCAGTTGCAATCAATGTTTTAGTCTTAAAACATAAAATACAAATACAAGATAAAAATCGTAACAATGTTCATTTGTTCATGGATCAAATGCAGTCATTAAAATTAGGCAAAAGTTACTATTTTATTTTAATTCAATCTCATAAAATCTTGCATTTGATTTCCAAAAAGTCCTTTCTGTTTAACATATGAAGTGTGTTGTCTGATTCAACAATCTTTCCATGCTGTAAGTTGTAAGTTGTGTACGATAAAATTTGAGAAGTTTAATTAAAGAAAATCGAAAATCTTGTATGTTAAATTTTTGATGCTCTACATCTTTAAACCTTAATCATAGTTTGAATATGTAGCCAGGCAAAGTGTTCAGCGCATTTTATTTGTGGCTTCAAAAACCCTGTCTTTCCTGTGGTCTGCTTTCCTAATCTTGATCTCAAAAGGATTGTTCAATATCCAAATAACCATTTATCCAACTTTCAATGAATTGCAAAATACCTCAATCACACAAAATAGCTTATTAACTGGGGGTTAATCTAGGCAGTTTTTGTGACTTTCCTCATGTTTTGTGATTTTGTGTTGTATCTAAATTATGTATATGAGACCTAGTACACACAGGAGCTGTTTAAATCTGTATAAGCCGCGGCCAAGAAAAGCGGTCTTCTGGGTTTCCAAACAGGTCTGACACAAACGGGCCTGTGCAGCTACAGAAGATGGCTAGAGGCTGGAAATTTTGGATTTAGAAAGTAAGAGGAATTTTACTATCACTGTAGCGAAAACAAAGGCGCTGAACAGCTTCGCAGTTACTGCAAAGCTGGTCTGCGTCATTGTTTTCGCATATGAAGATCATTGGTTTTCTCATGACGCAGCTCAAATGTTGCCAGACAAACTGTTAACTTCATTTTTCAAGCTATCACCCATGATTCTGAAGCTGTTAGCAGTAAATGTAAGAAAAAAAAGTCTGTTATACGCAAAAGAAGAAAAAAAAAAAAAAAAAAAAAAAATGAAATTTTGCCACAAAAACTGCCAAACCTGCACACCCTGATAAATATACATGTATGTACCTCACTGAGGCCAAGTATAAAACAACAAGATCCTGATCAGTGTCCACATATAACACTGACAAGCTATCCATGATGGGTATATATATAAACAGTTGCTTCATAAAACAGTTGCTTCATATATATTAGTTCAAGTAGTATTTGCATTTAAACTGAAATAAAGTTTCCTTGAAAACAAATTATATAATAGATTAATATTATGCCTCTTCAACAACAGACCACATGATTAAACATGGTCTGGTAAATTCTGCCCTTACTCAAGGGCACTTAAATTTTCCATTAACCTAAGGGAAACAAACAATGTCTGAACTGTGTCCCTTCAACTCACTGTCTTGTTTTTTTGAAATCCAAAATCCTTAATATTCTTCTTACAGTTTGAAAATTTTGTTCTACTAATGACCAAAATGCCTTGGTTTATCTTCAACCTGGTCAGTGACCTTGAAAACAGTTTTTCTCCTGGCAATGTTGAAAATTATACTCTTTTAAATATATCAATGAATTTGTAATACAAATATCAGCTGCAGGAAGGAAACATTTTTCTGTTAGATTATTTTGTCTTAGTAATTTATATAGGGTCACTTCCTGGAGTACTTTAAGGTACTGTAAAACAACAATCCAACAATGTATACACTATACAATGTCTAACAGCAGAATAACATCTAATATAACAATAAATAATACACACAGCAGTAGGCAACAGCACCTTACAGAACTTCAGAAAGGGAGGACTTATGTGTATCTGACATTTTAATTTACAAATTCCGCATGTAAACTGAAACTGGGCTTGGCTGAGAAGTATGAGCCGCGACGCTAGAAAACCGGTCTTTTGGATTTCCGACCAGGTCCAACACAAATCTGTCTGTGGAGTGCCAGAAGAAGGCTAGAAGCTTGAAATTTTAGTAATTGTACTATCCATGAAGCGCAAGAGAAGGTGCTGATCAGCTGTGCAGCTGCTGTCCAGCTGATCTGCACCTAAGTTTTCGCAAAGGCTAAAATCTGGTTTTCCCATGATGCGGTTCATATACTTTCAAGATACCTTCTCTGAATTCATCTATCTTAAAATTGAGCCACCGCATGGGAAAACCAACAAACTGCTTAGGCGAAAACAAAGACGCAGATCAGCCTCGCGGTAACCGCGAAGCTGATCAGCGCCTTTGTTTTCCCTACACGGATAGTACAATTCGTCTACTTTCTAAATCCAAAATTTCCGGCTTTATCAATCTTCTGTGACTGTACAGGCTGGTTTGTGTCGGACCTGGTCAGACACCCAAATTGTTGGTTTTCTCACGCACAGGCTTAAATGTTTTGGAAAAAACGTGTAGATTGTCAGAACAGTGGTCAGTACAGCAACTGCCACAAAAAGACATTTGAGCCGCCTCGTGGGAAAACCACCAATGTGGTTTCCGAACAGGTCTGACACAAACCGGCCTGTACAGCTACAGCAGCAGGCTAGAAGCTTGAAATTTTGGAGTTAAGTAGAGGAGGAATTGTACTATCCGAGTAGCGAAAATAAAGGCGCTGATCAGCTTCGCGGTTACCGCGAAGCTGATCTGCGCCTTTGTTTTCGCCTATGCAGATTGTTGGTTTTCCCACGAGGCGGCTCATTTTTTCAATAGTTTTAGATTTCCTCAGCTGATAAACTAATAAATACTATTTTGGACAAGGAATGTAGATTAATCATTATTTAAGCCTGTGCGTGAGAAAACCAACAATTTGGGTTCCGACCAGGTCCGACACAAACCAGTCTGTACAGTCCACAGAAGCAGGCTAGAAGCTTGAAATTTCGGACTTAAGAAGAGGGACTGTATTATCCGAGTAGCGAAAACAAAGGCGCTTTTGTTTTCGCCTAAGCATTCTGTTGGTTTTCTTATGCAGTAGCTCATTTAAGTCTTTCAGACAAACAAAATGTTAGAAAAAGGTGCTTCATAGAAAGTGTCCGCAAGTCATCAACAGCCATTCATTAAACCTCTCATCATATGAAGGTCTACTATCAAACATGCACTTTGTTGTTAGCTTTAAAATGGTACTTTTTTTATATCTGAACTTTCTAACTTCCCCTTTATGCATATGACTTGAGTAGGCCTGGTTTGTTTGTAAGCTGGTCAGAAACCCTTATAACAGGTTTTCTCCAATTAGGTCTCTAATCAATGTTATGCAATGATAATGGTTAAGTATGAAAATGACAAAATATTACAGGATTTACGACATGCATGATGAGGAACAGACTTTCTATTATGGAACAGAACTATGCTTCACGAATATGACAATTTCATCTCAATCACGGAAACTATCTATACAAATATGTTGAATTATGAAGTCATTTACAATGCTTGTAAATAATAAAATAAAATATAACATTGTTGATTCTGATGTTAGTTTGTTCAAACTGGAAAACACGGAACATGGAAATATGACGAGAACAATCTCTAAACACTTTCAATATATTACAGTAGTCTATTTTCTGTTAATCTTAAATAATCCACTAAACAACACAATCACATTCCTTTTAGAACAAGTAATGAGTAGCTAGTCTTGGCTATTTCTGCTACAACGTCTCTACGAATCGTGAAAGTTGGTCCTGGGGTGGTAATGATGCTCCTTCAGAGTCATGTGATAAACTATGACCTATATCTAGTCCAGTGTTTTGTACTTGTGGCACATTTCCATGAGTTTGAAACTGGGATAACATGACCTGATCGTTCATTTGACTTAGATCTCCTGCCCCCGGCATGCCCGGGTGTGGCGACTGATTGGGAGGTATATGATGAGGCGACATTTGTGGTTGTCGTGGCGACGGATTGAGCTGTTGGCGTGGGGATGGAGTGGGTTGAGGGGAGCGCACGGTTTGATGTAATGACGATGAGGGGGGTGACCGAACTTGCTGCATTATGTGCTGCGGCGAGTTGGTTTGTTGGGGACTGACGGGCTGGCCGCCGGCCATCTGTTGTCTGATCTGGGCCTGATGCTGCTGAACCTGCTGCATCATCTGGTGATTCGGGTTGCCAGGGTACTGCTGCATATGCTGGTTGGCGTCAGGCTGCTGTCCGTACGGCATCCGCTGTCGTTGTATTTGGGAAAATGCATTCTGTGGTGGTTGGAACTGCCCCGGGAGTCCCTGTTGTTGCCCAGCAGCCATCTGCTGTTGTTGTTGCTGCTGTTGTTGTTGTTGAAGCCGTAACCTCTGCTGCCATAGAAGCTGCTCCTGCTGGTTGGGCGTCATGGGCTGGTTAGGCTGCTGCATGTTGCCCATGGGCATCTGTTGGTTTGGCGGCCTCTGACCCATCTGTTGGTGACCCTGTTGATTCCTCTGCTTGATAACGGCTGCCAGGAGCTGGGGATAAGACTTGAGTATCTGCATCACCTGCTGCTGCTGCTGGGGCGTGTTGGGTGACTTCAGGGTCTGCAGAAGCTGCTGCATAGCCTCGCTCTGAGTTCCCTGGCCCTGGGGGTGTTGCTGCATCACCGGCGGCCGGCCCGGCATGTTCATCTGAGCGTTCATGTCCATGCCAGGTTTCATGCCCATCATCCCGGTATTAGGCATCCTCTGCATCTGTTGCATGGGTCTCTGCATGGGTTGTCCGGGCTGGGTCTGGGGCGGGTATGACTGTGGGAGGCCGGGCTGTGGCATGCTGGGCTGGGGCTGGGGTAATGTAGGCGGTTGTTGGGCCTGCTGCTGCCACTGCTGGGATATTGTGGTCATTGCCGATGACAGGCCCGGCACATTAACCTGATTCTTTGGTATCTGAGGAGGAGGCATGTTACTCATCTGTGGTTTCCCGACAGCAGCGCCCGCCTGGACCTGTCTCTGGGCAATTTTCTGTGCTTCTATAGCAGCCTCTATGGCTCCCTGTGGGGGACCACCCACGGGTTTACCACCCGGCACAGCTTTATTGCTGGGTGGTGGGGTTGGTTGTGTAACTGCCGGCGCCGTGGTGGTAGTGTTACTCCGCTGCATTGCCGCCATACGTCGCCTCATCAACTGTGCCTCCTGTAGTCTATGCTGTAGCTGCTGTTGCCGCAGTTTATGCTTGATTTGAAGACAGAATGGCACTTGACACTTATTCTCATTACAATGTTTCGCATGATAACAGCACAGGGCAATGAGTTGCTTACAAATTGGACAGCCAGCATTGGTCTTTTTCCTACACACTTTTGTATGAGCGACAACACGTTTCATTTTGTGACAACTCTGCAAGCGACAATTTGCGTCTTTGCATTGACAAGCATGAACCAATGACTGAATACACCTCTGTATCGACTGACGCCGACTTTCCTGAGGATCCTGTTTATCTCCGGACGATGTGCCATCGTCAAGGTCAAGGCCAAGACGTTCCATCTTGTGTATATGATTTTCTCGCTGGAAGCAGGCGTTACACAGATCAAAGTCCTGAAAAATAACAGAAAACAGATTAAGTATGGTTGTTTGTATTGAGATTTAACATCCAAATCAACAATTTTTCAGTCATGTGGGGGATGGAGCCACTGCTTCCTGGGTATTACCAGTACTCTGTGGCGTCAATGTGTCTTGCTAAGACACAACTCGGTCTCGCCAGTGGGTATTGACCCCAGGACCCACTCACTTCAGAGTCTGATGTTCTACCACTACTCCATCTCCCTCTCCAGGTTTAGTAAGTGCACGTGGGGGTGTCAGAGCAATAAAACGAGTACAAGAGAGTACTACTGAAAGTTTTTCGCTTTCTTTTTACATATCTATGCTCTGAATTTAGCACAGTAAAGGAAATAATCTGACTTTGGTGAAAATGTTGGTTCTGGGCTAGAGATATATTTTTAACATTTTCAATGCTTCAATTTGTTTATGGCTTAATATCCCAATCAACAATTTTTTAATCCTGTTGGGAGCAGTCTTAAGGTAACAACATGACAGTTTTACTCTCAATCTCTCCCTCTGCATATAAGTTATCTACCACTGAGCTAATGCACATCTTCTATAAGTTTCAAATCTATATGAGCTACATCATGAGAAAACCGTTTTTTTGCCTATGGGCCTTTATTTTCGCTACTCGTAAAGTACAATCTCTCTTCTTCCGAAATTTCAAGCTTCTAGCCACCTTCTGTTTCTGCTCAGGCCAGTTTGTGTCAGACCTGGTCGGAAACCCCAAAGACCGGTTTTCCTATGTCGCGGCTCATATAATTACAGTTCCAGTAACTTATGTAAATGCTAAGAACAAGACAGTCTATCCTACTTACATCACAGACTGTACAGTGCCAGCGAGTCTCCACCTGGGTATCACACTTATTGCAGTTATACACAAAACTTTCCTTGCCCTGGTTATGTAACTCATACAAAAGGGCGATAGAGGAAAACTTAGCACGCCGTAATGACGAGAACTCGTAATGTTTGTCTCTTGCTAATGTTAACAAGGCATCACGGCCGTCCATAAGATCACAGGTTATAATGGGGTCGGGGTCATGTATTGGGGGGAGGTTTGCAGCTGCTTGAGCACTGTGAAGCCGAATGACAAAGAATACCTGAAATCAAGAAAAAGATGAATTAGCAATTTATCAACATCGACAAACATTGTCAGATTGGATTTTCCATTTTAAAAGTAGCTAAATGATCCAAATTTAAGTGCTGTTAGAGCATCAGAAAATATTTTTAATACATGTGATGACATGAGATTTTTACATACGCTGCATATCCAAGCCAAACAGTGCATGTCTGACTGTGCAAGAGCTGGAGTCTGGAAATTTTGGGTGATGTTTTCTTAGTATTAAGCATCCAGTTTTTGGCACCTTAGAGATTCTAACATACCAGGCCCCGAGGTTATAAAACTTTTTTCAAGCTCAGCTCAGCTGAGCAAGAAATTTCAACTGCTCATAAATGTTGAAATGATAAAAATTAGTGGAAAATTCAGGTTCAAAACTCAAAAACTAGTAATTTATCCTGCTAATAAATGTTAAAATGCCAACAATTGTTGGCATTTTAACATTTATGAGCAGGATAAATTTTAGTCTCAGCTGAGCTGAGCATGAAAAAAGTTTTATAACCTTGGGGCCAGGTCTGGAGGTTATGAAACTTTTCTGACGCTCAACACAGCTGAGCATAAAATTTAAAATGGCCCCTAAATGACAAAATAGCCAAAATAAATTGAAATTTCAGGTTTAGATAACAAAATACTGTAATTGTTCACAGTGACAGTACAATTGAAGATCCTACTTCCCCTTTGGAAGATCATCTAATTGAGCCGCCGCATGGGAAAACTAACAATCCGCCTAGGCGAAAACGAAGGCGCAGATCAGCTTTCACTGCAAAGCTGATCAGCGCCTTTGTTTTCGCTACTTGCCTTTGTTTTCGCTACACGGATAGTACAATAACTCCTCTACCTTCTAAATCCAAAATTTCCAGCCTCTAACCATCTTCTGTGACTGTACAGCCTGGTTTGTGCCGGACCTGGTCGGAACCCAAATTGTTGGTTTTCTCGCTCACAGGCTCAAATGGTTTGCAGTAAAGAACTGCATCTTCTTGAGGCATAGCTTTTTTTTTGTACAACTTTTTACAAATTTTGAAGTTGTGTATCCATTAAAATAGTGCCATCTGAATTTTGATTGCAAATTAAGATATTGCAGTTTTTGGCACCTTAGAGATTCTAACATGCCAGGTCTGGAGGTTATGAAACTTTTCTGACGCTCAACACAGCTGAGCATAAAATTTAAAATGGCCCCTAAATGACAAAATAGCCAAAATAAATTGAAATTTCAGGTTTAGATCACAAAATACTGTAATTTATCCTGCTTATAAATGTTAAAATGCCAACAATTGTTGGCATTTTAACATTTATGAGCAGGATAAATTTTTGTCTCTGCTGAGCTGAGCATGAAAAAAAAAAATAACCTCGGGGCCAGAACTATATTACTCACTTCTTTGTGTTTTTCCATGGTTGAGTATAGTTTGGCTGAGAGATCATTTCCACCCACAGGTAAGTTCGATTTCTTATTGTTCGCCTTCCGCTGAGAATTTTTATTCTTTACATTTTTCTTCTTTTGACCTTTTTGTCCCTTCTTCTTCCCTTGAGCATCCTGCAACAGAAGATTAGATTGTGTTGACATCACTTAAGAATATGATATCAATATTACAGGTGATAAATGCCGACAAATACTTTTAATTGTGTTTGTATTACAGTCAAATTCAACTATTTTTCAGTCAAGACGAAACAACCACTTTCTGGGTATAAACAAGTACTCTGGGGTGTTAATTTGTCTTGCTCAAGGACAAAACATGGCACCATGTGTGGGTATCGAACCCAGGACCTCTCAATTTTGAGTCTGATGATCTACCGCTCCACTGACAAAAATTTGTGACATTTTCTACATTTGCATAAAACACAGAGTTAATAGTCATGATATTTGCTTTTGTACATGAATGAATTGCCATGAGTGCAATCTCTGCTTTATGCTTGTGAGTGGAACCATGGCTAAAACCAATGTGAGCACACAGTTAAATCAATACCTTTGAGTTAATAGTTATAATCTTGCAAGTATAAACAACACTGAAATGTGACAGTTCAGTTTGCGCTGAATAGGGGTTGTATCCTATATTTTACAACCCAGTTAATATTGAATCATACAGATACAGGTCAAAGACTGTTCAAGAAGTACACAAAAACACAAACAAACACAACAGTTGGAGTAATTATAATAAAACTGAAACTTGCAGTATCCAGTAGCGCAGAGAAACGTACCACGGCCGACACCTCGTCCCCGTCTGTGGTCGTCACCGTCGCCTCGGCCTCCGCGCAGCGGCCTCGGCTTCTTCTCGTTTCCTCTTTTTCCTCCTCCTCTTGTTCCAACTCTTTAATACTATCCTCCAGGGACGTTGGGCCAGAAATCACCCTCAAATATGGCAGGGCTGTAGCACTTAATATGTTGTTCTCTATAGCATCTTTCAATATATCCTGAAAACAGGGGTAAATATGAGCCGCTATGCGAGAAAACCGGTCTTCGGGGGTTCCTACCAGGTCCGACACAAACCAGCCTCTACAGTCACAGAAGCAGGCTAGAAGCTTGAAATTATGGATTGAGGAGAAGAGGGATTGTACTATCCGTGTAGCGAAAACAAAGGTGCTGATCAGCTTCGCGGTTACTTTGTTTTCGCCCAAGAATTTTGTTTTCTTAAGCAGTGGCTCAAATATTGTTTACATATGTACCGGCATGGGCCAATGTTTTTTAACAATTAAAATTGTAGTACATTTGCAACATTTAAGTAAATTTTGATGATTGTTAAATAAACCCGATTTCCAAACCAATAAGTCATCGGCAAGTAATTAATATCACACAGTGGCAATAAAACTATATAAACTAAAAAAAAATGTTTTGCTCTTTTCTTTATTAAAAATGTTTTGTTGTTTAAATTCTTGTAACTTTGAAGTTTATCATTTTTATTGTATACAAATCCAATGAGCACAGCATTAACTCATTTAAGCCTGGCATCTTCTTTGTGGGACATAGGCAGGCAAACAGCATAGCCCCAGATGTGACGCCGTGTTCTTGACGCCGCCTTCTACGCCGCAAAATGCGGCGTCCCATCTGGGGCTATTCTGTGTGCTTAGAGAAATTTCATTGAAAAATTGAATAAAAATCATTAATCACTCTAAACGACCCTAACAACGATAGTGGACTCACCCAATGATAACGATGGGAAAATCCATTCGTCAAAAATGGGTTAATCTCATGAGAAACATCAGACTCACCTTATAGTCTATAACAATTCTTTCAATGAGAGCTTTATCCAACATCTTCTTATACCACTCCTGAAGACGTTTCGGTTTCGGAATTCTTTGTTCAGGTGGATGACAATGGAAAATATAATCGTCTCCTTCACTGGGTGGGCAAGCCCATATGTGAGCCCAAACATAACCTAACTGCTTCACATATTCTAAATATCCTATGAGAATTTCATGATACACTGCAGTCCTAAGCTGCCTTGGTTGAAAGAAATATACACTGTCCAAATAGGAAATGTACACACGCCTGTAAAGGAAACACAAGTCACATGAACATCTAATTTAGCTGCAGTGGTGCAATGGAAAGCGTATTCTCTTAGCAATCAAGGGGTTGCCGGTTCAAAATCCGGCAGGTACATATGCCTGTCATTTTTTTTTTTTTTTTTAATTCAGTTTAACGTCCCTTTCAAGATTATTTCAGCTCATATGAGACGGGTCAATCAGTAGGTGGGGCGAAAACGGGAGAACCCCGAGAAAAACCACCTGACACACCCGCAAGCAGAACTTGGCTTGTCTCACATGTGGCCAGAGCGGGGCTCGAACCCACACCAGACACAGCGGTCATATGCCTGTCATGTTGGTGACAAACGTTCACCCTGACATAATAAAGGCAAACCGCCCATAGGGTGTAACATTTTGTAACATACGTTTCACATTTACTTGTGTGTTGCCGTAGTTTAACTTCGCTTTAACACCCCTTTACATTTAAGGTTGTACTGAGATTGTCAGTTAGCTCCTGGGCAAACCTGTGAGTAGTTGACCATTACGAAGTGCAAACCTGTGAGTAGTTGACCATTACGAAGTGCACATTTTTTCACCATTTACTGACAAATTTTCATTTTAAAGAAGGATGCCCCAATTTCTGCGAAGACCAACTTGTCACAAACATTGAAATTGTCGTGGAGAACCATCATTGTGTTGGTCAGTATCATAGGTGGGTTCGCTATCAACCAAGATAACATGCTCAACTCAGCTGAGATTGGAATTCAAAATGCTCAAAAATACTTCCATAGTCATAATGAATTGAAATTTCAGGATTATATCACGAATGACAGACTAATTTATCCTGCAGAATAAATTTTAGTCTCAGCTGAATTGAGGATGCAAAAAGTTGAAGAATCTCGGCTTGAATTGTTTGCCCCTAAACATTTATCATTAAAAGGTAAAATCTCTTAAATGCATATTGAGCCGCGTCACGAGAAAACCTGATTTTTGCCTTTGCGAAAACAAAGACGCAGAACTGCACAACTGATCAGCGCCTTTGCTTTTGCAACACGAATAGTAAAATTAGTCTTCTTCCTAAATCAGAAATTTCAGACTTCTAGCCATCTGCTGTAGATGCTCAGACCGGCATGTGTCAGACAGGATCGGAAACCCCAAAGACTGATTTTCTCGTGATGTGGGTCATATTACTAATTTACTTCCTGCTTTCGTTACCTCTGATTAGGTTGAGGACAGTCTGAGCCATATTCCTGGACATGCATTCCGAAGAAACAAACATCTACCCCATCTATTTCCTCAAACACAAACATAGACTTGGCCTTATACGGGAACGTCTCCTCCATCTCTTTGTTATCACAATATCTGAAAGAAAATAGCAGAGTCGAATGAAACCCATCTAATGTGGAAAACCAGTCTCCTGATAATTCAGTTTCACACGACCTCCATCAGTTCAAAAGGTGAAAAAGTTTTTATTGTCAATACTCAATCGGTTATATACCTTGAAACTAGTCTCTGTTTTTCTCTCTAAAATATTTTTCTGTGCAAAAATTTAAAACTACATAGGACTTTGTACTATATTTCATAGTTTCTGCTAACTGGTTTGTTTCTTCCGTCAAAGCCCCAAAGATTTTCTAAAATTGAGGATCAAATGGTATAAACACTACAACACCTATGACCAAGCATCAGGAAATGTACACACCCTTACACACCACTTTTATACAGTGAAACTGGGGTGTACAGGGGTAAAATATGAGCCGCCTCCTGGGAAAACCAACAA
Source organism: Rugalucina vietnamica (assembly GCA_964017185.1). NCBI lineage: Eukaryota > Metazoa > Mollusca > Bivalvia > Lucinida > Lucinidae > Rugalucina > Rugalucina vietnamica. Next base: position 33,607,349 of record OZ024869.1, on the reverse strand, counting down.
TGTGGTTTCCGAACAGGTTTGACACAAACCAGCCTGTACAGCTACAGAAGCAGGCTAGAAGCTTGAAATTTTGGAGTTAAGTAGAGGAGGAATTGTACTATCCGAGTAGCGAAAACAAAGGCGCTGATCAGCTTCGCGGTTACCGCGAAGCTGATCTGCGCCTTTGTTTTCGCATATGCAGATTGTTGGTTTTCCCACGAGGCGGCTCATATTTCTTTTTTTGCTCTAACACATTGAGTGTGGGTACTCATCAGAACCACCTCAGTTTATCAGTTCTTATGTGTACCCACAATTACATTTGAGCCGCTGCGCGAGTAAACCAACAATTTGTGTTTCCGACCAGGTCCGACAAAAACCAGGCTGTACAGTCACAGAAGATGGTTAAAGACTTGAAATTTTGGATTTAGACAGCAGAGGCATTGTACTATCCGTGTAGCGAAAACAAAGGCACTGATCAGCTTTGAGGTTACTGCGAAGCTGATCAGCACCTTTGTTTTCGCCTATGCAAATTGTTGGTTTTCCCATGCAGTGACTATTTTTTTTTTTCAACTTAAGATTTTCATTTTTACAGCTAACAAAAATAGCTGTCCATTGCATGGGCGTGTTTTCGTAAAGTTCTTGTCCATTCTTACCTTGCCTTCATTCCAGGCCGTACTTCGACCACCTTGTCTGTACTTGATAGCACTTTAATAAATACCTCCCCAGCACCAGCATCCTTCTTCTTTAAGAACGTATTGATACGATTCTCTAAATATGAACCCAGTTTGGAACTTGGCAACCCTGGAAGACGCATGAGAATTGTGTGTGTGACATTTGAGCCATGAGGTGAGAAAACCGGTCTTTGGGGTTTCCGACCAGGTATGACACTAACCGAGCTGTACAAGCACAGAAGATGGTTAGAAGATTGAAATTTTCGGTTTAGGAAGAAGAGAAATTGTACTATCCAAGTAGCGAAAACAAAGGCGCTGATCAGCTTCGCAGTTACTGCAAAGCTGATCTGCGCCTTTGTTTTCGCATAGGCAAAAATTCCGTTTTCCCATGTGGCGGCTCATTTATACCTTGGCTTCCAGTTATTTTGTGAACAGTATGCTGATATCACTTCAGTTTACACTGACAGCAACTGTCATCAAAGATCACTCCAGTTTTCGTCACCAAATAAGAAATCAAAATTGCAACATACAGACCATCCATTAGGAGCAGACTGTTCGATGACTACAGTTTGTGTCAAACTGCTTAACTTGGGCTGATTTTTGTTCATTTTTTATTCAGTACAAGTCATTTTATTTCTCAGACACTGATATACAGTTAATACTTGAACACAATACAGTATCTGACCCAGTGCTTCGATTGGTTTGAAATTGTGCATACTACTGTCAACCAACCTTTGAAGTTTGTACTTACTTCTAGCTGAATATTTATTTTCTTTCCGCTTCATTCCCTTGGCTTTCAAACAGTTTTCACAGGTAAACCCGTTGTTCCAAATAGGTTCAAAATGTAGCACACATATTTTATGAAGTTTACGGCCGCATTCTAAACAGTCAACAAACCTGGAACAAAACAAAGCAAAAGTTTTTCAAATTATTTTTAAAACAGAATAGCATCTTTGCTTGCACATAATAGTAGTTATTGTTCATATATCCTAAATTTCAGGCAGATCTCTTTCATTGTTGTAAAATCTGTAAATTTTAAAAGCACTTGCATACTTCTTTACATTCAGATTGGATCATTGGATAATGACAAAAAGGTTATTTTTCCACAATCATTTATAGCATTAAAGACATGTCTATCAGAGTTATTTATAAGTTCAACATTGATCTTTAAAAAGGGTAATACTTACGGCTCGTGTTCTAATAAATCATTCTTCATCTTCTGGAACTGATCTTTAGGTATTTTCCTGGAAACAAAACAATACTTATGAATGATTGATAGTTTTGTCACATAATTTGAGCATCATTCCTTGAACTTCTATATGAGCCGCCTCGTGGAAAAACCAACAATGTGGTTTCCGAACAGGTCTGACACAAACCGACCTGTACAGTCACAGAAGCAGGCTAGAAGCTTGAAATTTTGGAGTTAAGTAAAGGAGGAATTGTACTATCCGAGTAGCGAAAACAAAGGCGCTGATCAGCTTCGCGATCACCGCGAAGCTGATCTGCGCCTTTGTTTTCGCCTATGCAGATTGTTGGTTTTCCCACGAGACAGCTCATATACTGTAAAAATTCGTGAGAACTTAATTTTCGCTAATATTCGCGAATTCCTTGCCTCACGAAAATAAAGTTCTCGCTAATAAAGAATTACAGTAAGCTTTATAGACTGTACAAGTACCCGTTCGCGAATTCAAAAACTCGCCAATAATTCGGAAATCGAAACAACGAGAAATAAAAGTCACGCGAAAATTTCCGAATTTACAGTAACTAGAAGAATTCACCACTGACACAAGGCAGTCTTACACTTAGGTCACTATAAATCAACACAAGGGTTGGTGGATACGTGTACCTAGCTATTTTTCTACAAAATGTATGTTTGTTAGGACTAGTCGGTAGAGAGATCCTGGAAATTTATGCAAAAGCAACAATTTGTCTTGCCATTGTATGCATGAAGCTACAAACTGTCTTTTCGATATCCTCTTCTTAATTACTGCTTGCTTATTTTTCTAAATCAGGCATATGAGCCGCCTCGTGGGAAAACCAACAATGTGGTTTCCGACCAGGTCCGACACAAACCGACCTGTACAGTCACAGAAGCAGGCTAGATGCTTGAAATTTCGGATTTTGGATTCGAATTTCGCGGTTACCGCGAAGCTGATCTGCGCCTTTGTTTTCGCCTATGCAGATTGTTGGTTTTCCCATGGGGCGGCTCATATGATTTGGAAAATTATCTTCGTTCTGTAGTTGAAGAAACATATCAATGGTTATCAAAGTCTTTTCATTATCACAATGTCTGTTACTTACATGACGGGTTGTGTTGGGTCGTCCATCAGGTCCACCTCGTTACCAGGTATATCTTGGAAACACTTCTCACAATATGTATATCTGTCAGAGAGAAGAGCATTCGATCTGTACACATCCAGTAGTAGTAGCAGCAGCAGTAACAATGAGGACACAAGCACACGATGGGTGATAATGATGGTGATGAAGAGCACGATGGGAAAAAGAAAAGGTGCAAAAGCAAAGCATTAGTGTTGAATCTAGGCAAAAATACAAGCAAGACATAACAATGAAAACATATACATGTATGATGAATAACACAGGATTTAATTCTAGTTGATCATGCATAGGTTTTTGGATTTGGATAATATACAAGACAGCATCTGTTTAAGTGTTAGAACATGATAAAAGCCAGCCTGTCCACCGTGCAAAAACAATCAGCTGTCTGACAGGATATAATTGAGCCTGTGCATGAGAAAACCAACACTTTGGGTTTCCGACCAGGTCCGACACAAACCAGGCTGTACAGTCACAGAAGGTTTGAAAATTGAAATTTCCAATTTAAGAAGAAGAGGAATTGTACTATCCATGTAGCGAAAACAAAGTCACTGATCAGCTTTGCAGTTACTGCAAAGCTGATCTGCGCCTTTGTTTTCCCCTATGCAGATTGTTGGTTTTCCCATGCCACGGCTCAATGGGAGTAATTGAAGTAAGCTTTGTAAAGGCACCAATGTTTGGTCATTATTCATACAGACCCAAGAAATCGTCAAATTGAATCAATGGCATTAACCCTAACCTTTTTATATGAAATTTAGAGGTATAAGTCAACCAAACACAGACACTTGATGGTTTTCAACTATATTATTCTAATTCTAAAACATGTTTCACTGTCAAACAGCTAATCGTGATGATAAAAGGATTCATTCATACATATGATGCAAAAATAGAGAATACAAATATGGTGTTTGATCTAAATGATCTACCCTCCAGTCCCTCCTTCTATAACATGCAATGCATAAATATCAAACTACTCTCAATAAGTGTAGTGAGTTAAAGGGAGAGTACTCCAATTAACATCTTGCAGCAGTTACGAGTGAAGTTACCACCCTTAAAAATATCTGATTGCTGTTTACCAACATTACCCAATTAACATTTATGGAAAGAAATATTTTTTTCTAATTAAAGTTAGACAAGGCAAGATATAAAGAGGAAAATTGCTACATGTATTATCATATGAGCAACGAATGAGAAAACCTATTTTTCATGTGTGCAAAAACAAAAACCCAGAAAAGCTGTGTGATTATATTACAGATTATCAGGGTCTTTGATTTTGCAACATTATAACATCTCAACTTCCTTAATAACAAGTAGCCCAGGGGCAACGATCGCTCACCTAAGAGTCAACAAGTACAGTCACTGGACAAAGTAATTGGGGTTTTTACCATATATGGGTATGGTGGCCATCTTGGTCATGTGACCTTGAAACCCTACTTACATCAGCAGAAGAGCTCTTGTCTGGATTGTGTATCCTCTTTTCTGCCATTTTGGTTCACGTGAAAAAATCATCTAACAAGGTCAGGGTCCTATAATATCCCCCGGGGTGGGGCCATATTTGACCCCAGGGGCAAAATTGGCAGGATTTATGTAGAGCTCCACATGACAATGTTGTATATCAAATATACAAGCTTTGTGTCATGCTGTTGCAGAAAAGATTTTTTCATATATTTCCATTATAAGTCTATGATAGATATTGACATGCCTGGGGCGTGGCCTGTATGGACCCCAGGTGCACCGTTGGCAGCATTTATAAAGGAGAGGATTATACATTGGTCAACACAACATATGAAAGCTCTGGGCCATATGGTTTCGGAGAAGAAGATTTTTTTATGTTTTTCCCATGACGCCCCCGGGGCGGGGCCCGTATGGACCTCAGGGGCACAGCTGGCAGGATTAATAAAGAGGACCACTATACATTGCTAAAAACAAAATATGAAAGCTTTGGGCCTTGTGATTTCGGAGAAGAAGATTTTGTAAAGTTTTCCCCATGACGCCCCCGGGGCGGGGCCCGTATGGACCCCTGGGGCACGGTTGGCAGGATTTATAAAGAGGAACACTATACATTGCTACAAACAAAATATGAAAGCTCTGGGCCTTCTGGTTTCGGAGAAGATTTTTTTATGTTTTTCCCATGACGCCCCCGGGGCGGGGCCCGTATGGACCCCAGGGGCACGGTTGGCAGGATTTATAAAGAGGACCACTATTACCCTAGAATCCAGCCAGGGTAATTTTTGAAGGAGGTGACATCTCCTGCTATAGTTGGTTTGAATGCATTTTTGAATAGTTTTAACCTTCCCATAAATGGTTTAGGTGGGCTGCTCTGGAAATTTTTTTGGCAGATAGGTTTATTCACACCATGTTCTGAGGTACCATGGGAAAATATGCATTCCATACAAAGCAGACTTTAACATCATTTATAGTGACATTGCGCTTTTTTGATAAATAAAACAATGCATATTTATACAAATACTTTAAATATGAATGACTTCACACCTTTCAAAATGCATTTAAAGATCATAAAGTGCTATAAATCCTTTATAATGTAGGGTTTTTTCATGCCAAGTTACCCCACCCACTTTCACGCAATGTGCGTGTTCGAAATTTATCTATAGCTTTGCTTTTTAGATACTTTTATTTGAAACATCATTGATCGAGATTTCACTTTGTCTTTGTGCCTATCTGGGTATTTGTATCTACAGCTGACCGTTTTGGTCTGTTCAACTGTATGTCTGTAGCACGTAATTTGCCGAAATCAGTTCTTTTTTGGACAAAACAATTTATATTTTCATCCAGTTATAATGAAACATTTGGAAGGCAAAATAAGAAGTACTATATAGGCCACAGTCGTATACCAAAAAGGTATCAATCGCTGTTCAATACATTATAGGTATGTCCATATCGGTGTATTTTAGTGTGGTCTTTAAAAATAAAAGGCCATATCTACCAAAGTTAAATAGTACTTCAGCTTCTCACGGTCCTGAAAGGCTGGAAATGGTATCGAAAAAATTTTGAAGCAATGTCAGATATATAATCATGAGGGTTAAAGTGTCAAGAAAACGTTATGACACTAACGCAAAATAGTGGAAAATATAAAGAGGTATACCTACAAAAGTTCTGATAGTCCTAAATAGCTGAAATGGTGTTTTATGATTACTTAGACTTGGTTCTATAGGCTGGTATTCATATAAATAAATATATATTAATATTTTGGATGACTGCAGTGTTAGAAATAAGGCTCAGAGGGCAACTTGTCCGGGGGGCAACCTGAGGTCAAGTCCAACTTGCCCCCCAAGATTTCAACTTGCCCCCCCCCCCCCCCCAAAAAAAAAAAAAAAAAAAAAATGAATGTTACAGAAAAACCATAACTCAAAATCAAGTCAGAATAGTTTACAGGTGAAATGCGAAAATGACAATTCCTCACCAGGGGAGTGCACTAGTTACTTTTATCCTCAAATGTGACCCCAGAAGAACTTAAAAGCCTGAAAGTGACTATTCTGAGGCAGACAGAGATAGAGTTTCAACCAGACAGACCGAAGGAGTTTCAATGCACAATATAGAGTGGCACTTTCAGGAATTTTACAGCAGCTCATGTTATGGTGAAATATATTTAATATGAGGAAACACCTTTGGTATCACTGATAAAACACACTCAAAAAACACAATTTTATTCTTTACAAAAACTTGGAACAATACATTGTAATAATTTCATGATGGGAAATATAAATCTACATTTGATTCTGACAGATTGAAGATATATCTCTTGTAAACAAAAATGCAGCTGTTAAATAGACACACAGAAAATGAAGAAAAAATAATGAAGTATTGGTAAAGTGATAAATAAATTTAATAAAGTTACTTAACTATACCATTTACTACAAAAATCCCATTCAATTTAAAGAAGTTACTATACTATTTACTACAAAAATCCCATTCACAAATTCTCCTTTGTCACATGATCCAATTAGCCAATCAGGGACAACAGTGACTGACCTACCTAAACTTAAAAGCGGCCATGATGAAATTGAAATGGATAGATTGTTTGTGATAATTGGACTGCTAGAAGAGTGATAATTGGATTGATTGTCTAATTAACAGGTGGGGGATTATCTTATTAAAATATGAGTTTGGATTTCACAGCCTGCCAGTGAAAGAAAGACGCATAATGCTGCTTGACTGTGTCATTTTGGTGCGCTGTAAACAACCGATCAAGCGAGTCCCTATTAAGATTGTGTATCGGAATAGTTTGTGTACGAAACGTATCGCTGCAAATCTACTCTATGGACGAAAATGTAAACAATAAACCAACATGGCCGCCCACACGCTTCTTGCGGAACTTTGCATAATAAACAGAACAAATTTAATACTTCATCTACAACAGTTCTGAACATGGGAGAATTAGAATTTTTGGTTAAGCCTACTGGATTTTTTTTCTCGTCGTACATTACGGACCAGAACGTGGCGAAGGACGGACCGAATTTTCAGGTTGTCCGTCGGGCATGCCACCGGCAATCGTAGGTTGCCCGACACGATTTCAACCCGTGTCGGGCAATCGGGCAATTGCTTATTTCTAACACTGGACTGAAAGTGGTGATAATTGTTATGAAGGCATAGAAGATGGAGGAAAAATGTCAGAAAAATAAAGGGGTATTCTTACAAAAGGTTCTGTTTCTAGTCAAACAATGATTATAAAGAGCAGAAAATGGCATCAAACACTTGTTTAGACAATTATCTATTGGTTTATAATCAGATAAATTAATCATATGATTTCAAGTTTCAAAAATAGTATTGAAATCATAAATAGTTAAAGGAAATTTGAGGAAAAAATGAAAGGGTATACTTACTTAAGTTCTTGTAGATTAGCCTCTGGCGGCAAAAAATGGCTGAAAATTGTGTTAAATGATTGCTTTGACCGAGGCACGTTGGTTGGTATTCAGATATATAAACATATGATTAAATGTATTAATGACTTTTATGAATACGTAAAAAATATAGAACAAAATGCGGAAACGATGACAGAGTATACATACGAGGGGCGTTCGGAAAGTTCGAATACTTGTTTGATCATTCACATAATATTCTTAGTAAAACAAAAAAAACATACCTATTTTAACTTCAGCATGCTGTTTGAATGCTGTGAAAACCAAGGTGACGCACTGAGACATAATAAAAATATGTTCATTACAAAAAGGTGCGGTATGGGTACCCGGAGCACGCCAACGTCAAAAAGACGTTGTGAAAATGTCAAACATCATTTTAATCCAGTTGGCGATGATCACACTTTCTCAGCATAAACACCAACAATATCTACGCATTTCATGTGTATGACCTACAATTAAGAATAAATGGAATTCACGCACACCAACTTTAAAGTAAAATGGATGAAAATTATTAGAGGTATAACACAATTAGGGCTATTCCAGTTGAACATAGGTACCCCGGGAAGACGGCACTTTAATAAACTTCTATCGTAGGGTCCTTCTTTGGTTAAAATACTTCTCTACGTGGTGGGAGTTGGAGAAAAAATGCTTCTATAGGAGGTTGGGTATTTTTTCGTGTTGAAAATCGGTTCTAAGGTGGTAAATTCAATGCAATGCATAGAAGCAAATTAAACAGACTAAAAACCTTTCGTTCGCCCGATCCGACCGATTTTTTCCTGTGAGAGTGCACCGTCGCTGACAGGTAGCGCTTCACGCACTGACCTGTCGCAGTTGGCCAATGGGATCTGGGAAATTCATGCGGGATGCCCCAGCTTTCTTCGTGTGTCGGCTGTAGCCAAAATCGGCTATATCCCACAATTCAAAGCGTCAAATGCGAGAGATCAAGATGAGGTATCGTCTGATCTCGCGAGAATGGTGAGAGTGCTCTCTATCACGCTCGCGCTGGTGACATGTGCAAAAAAACTGAATCAGGAAATTGTCAGCGATCGAGGTTGTTTTTTGTCATTTTAAGCCCAGAAAAGGCATTTGAACCGGGATTTTGGTCAGAAATCACAATTACAGACCTGTTGAAAGCTAAACTGGCGGCTCATTGATGAATTTAATGATGTTTAGACACAAAACGTAGCGATATACTGACTTGTATCGCTCTTCCAAAGCAAGTATTAGCTTTTTGGAAAATGCAACATAGTGTTTTTTGAAGCCTGAAAAGTGGCGAAAAAGCGATTTTTTTGCAAAAAAAAAAAAAAAAAAAAAACTCAGTGGCACACGTTATTGGAAAAAAAAATCAATCTCAGCATGATAACGGTTAAGAGTGACATTACACATATAATTAATTGGATATAGCCCATTGTTGAAAATGGGCACAATAATCATGAAAGCTGATGAGATTCAAACAAGCTTCCTTGTCCACATGGCTTGCTGATCAGGATGATAAAATGAAGATATATTTTCAAAATATAGGTATTCAATCTTTATTATTATAGTGAGAACATTATTTTAATGACTTTTGACAAAAATCACACAATACAGTTCCGTAAAACAGCAATACAAAAATTTACTTCTGTTCCTAAAAAAATCCCTCTTAATTTACTTCTATCCGTATTAAATTTTGCTTCTGTAGGAGGGTGTTTTATTGAAATGAACGGATCTGTAGGTGGCTCAGTCGAGATGAAATTTACTTCTATAGGTGGAGGGTCAAAATTCAAAGTGCCTTCTTCCCCCCGTACTTATGTTTTACTGGAATAGCCCTTACACGAACTTTCCGAACAACCTACGTACAAAAGTCCTTGTATCATGGAACCAGATGACCATAAAGAGCTGAAAATGGTGTTAAATAATTGCTATGACAATTATCTTTTGCTATGGAATCGGATGAATTAATAAAATGATTTCTAAGTTTTAAAATATTATCGAAAACATAGATAATTAAAGAAACAATGAGGAAAATAAAATGGGGTACACTTACAAAAAATCTTACATCTTGGCCTATGATGAGCCTGAATAGCTGAAAGTGATGTCAAAAGATTGCTTTGATCTTGTTCTATAAGTTTGTTTTCATATATATAAATCAAAGGAACTCTGAATGCTAATAATTTTTGTGAAGGCATAGAAGATGGGAAAAATGCGGAAAAAATAAAGGGATATACGTACATAAGTTCTTGTTTCTAGTCAACAAATGGCTATAAAGAGCTGAAAATGACATCACATAATTGTTTAGACAATTATCTATTGGAGTGTAATCATATAAATTATTCATATAGTTTCAAATTTCAAAAATATTATTGAAAACATAAATACTTAAAGAAAATTTGAGGAAAAAATGAAGGGGTATACTAACATAAGTTCTTATATCTCGGCCTCTTGCGGTCCCAAATAGCTGAAAATGGTGTTAAATGATTGCTTTGACTAAGGCACATTAGCTGGTATTCAGATGTATTAACCATACGATTAAATGTTTTAATAATTTTTATGCATGCGTAAAACTTATAGGGAAAAAACGCGGAAACGATAATGGGTATACATACAAAAGTCCTTCTATCATCGCCTCAAACGGCCATAAAGAGCTGAAAATGGTGCAAAATGATATCCAAGACAATTGTCTATTTGTATATGTTCAAATAAATTAATCATGTGATTTCAATTGTCCAAAAATATTTATGAATACTTAAATAATTAGAGAAAAAATGAATAAAAATTAAAGGGGTATACTTACAAAAGTTACTGCATCTTGGCTTTTTATGGCGCTATAGAAATGTAGATGGCATCATAAGATTGAGAAGACAATGCTCTACTGGTCCATATTAAGAAATTGTGCGACTTTATCTTTCAGTATTTTTAAAAAATAAGAGCAAAATGCAGACAAATCAGGAACTGACTCTCAAAATTACCTGTAAATCGGCTGCTAATTGACCTATAAGGCTTCAAATGGCATCCAATTACATGTATTACTAAGGCACTGCACTGTTGCCTGTGATATATAATAACATAATATAACATAATGTTTCATTTAAATGGGAGTAATACTTCGGAAATTTTTTGACAAAGTTTCATCAAAAGTACTTACGTTTGTACCTCCAACTTAAGCAAGTTCTATTAACATTAATGTTATATCGAGGTATTTTGTAATGAGGTTGCAGACTAATATTGTGAATGATAATGTTCTATCAATATATGTATAATACATTTCAAAGAAAATATCTTAATATTCTGAGAAATGCTAACTGTCATGTTACAATCATCATTTTGCAGAGTTTAAAAGTGGGTGGGGTAATTCTGTGTGAAATAATGCCATACTTTCAAAGGATCATGAGGTTTTTAGAGTAAAATGAGACTGCACTTTATACTTTTGCTTACAAACAATATACAATGCACTGGAAAGTAACTAACAAATAAGTAACAAGAACCAATTTATATACTACATTTTAGCAGACTTTTCATAGAATATAGCTTTTTGTCATAGCACTACCTCCATACATCAATGAATTTGAGCATTGTGCCAAAAAAAATTCAAAAGCAACCCATGTGATCCTTCATCGGGAAGGTGAGGACTTCTTAAAAACATTCAAACCAACTATAGCAGGAGATGTCACCTCAAACTAAAAATATGAGAGATACTTTTTTCTAGGGTAAGAGACAATTTTTGATTTCGGTGTATAGTAAGGTAAGCGTCAGAAATATTCCAAAATAATGCTAAAGCGTACATACAATTGGTATCTTATGTCTGTACTGAGCTTGACCATTAGCAAATATACCTAAATTGACTTAATATGCATCATACAGCTCTAAGAAAATGCCACAAACTTCATTTTAGTTATAGTCTTGATTGTTTTAATGCATTTCGCCCTCCTCGGTAATTAGTTATGGTCTTGTCGGGCTGTCAGTCGCTAAGCAGCCACCGCTCCTGTGCAAAGAGGCAAGTTACCAGTTCTTAGTTCACATTTCTTTTGCCATTAACTTGAATCAGTCATCGAAAAGGAAGAATGCCTAATTTAGAAATATTTTCAAACCAAGACTTCCTGAAAATATTCACTAGTACAAATGTGCATGTAGTTGACTTTACACTATTTTATACCATTGATGCATTACCACATTTAGGTATACCCCTAAGTATAGGTCCATACAGTTTAGTAAACAGTTTTATTGCTTTTCAGGCTATTGTTTAAGCATGTTAAAGAGGATAGATTGTTAAAAACAAACTAACCATAAGAAGATTAACATTAAAATTGCATACATGTATATTAATAAGGTGGGTGGGGTAATTTTACATGTAAAGTGGTAAAAATATTAATACAGAAAAATGTTTTAGCAATACAAGTGTTTCATAATCAAATCAATAGTTTCTAAAATTGTTTAAAATACAAAAGCAAGTCATACAGACAGAGAAAATGACTGGATAATGGAGAAGTATGTAGTTGTCTGTTTATTAGATTAAAAGCTTTTTTCATAGCAGTACCATACAACATCGCCTGATTAGACTATCATGCCAAAAAAATTTCAAGAGCAGCCCACCTAATCCTTCTTAGGGAAGGTTAGGACTAGCCAAAAATGCATTCAAACCAACTATAGCAGATGATGTCACCTCCAACTCTAAATATGCGAGATACAGGATTTCGGGTTCTAGGGTATATACATTGCTACTGACAAAATATAAAAGCTCTGGTCCTTGTGGTTTCGGAGAAGAAGATTTTTTTATGTTTTTCCCATTGTAAGTCTATAGGAGCTAATGACCCCCGGGGCGGGGCCATTTTTGAAATCAGGGGCATGATTGGCAGGATTTATATAGAGGACCACTACACATTGCTAAATACAAAATATGAAAGCTTTGGGCCTTGTGGTTTTGGAGAAGAAGATTTTTTTATGTTTTTCCTAATGACCCCCGGGGCGGGGCCCGTATGGACCCCAGGGGCACAGTAGGCAGGATTTATAAAGAGGACCATTATACATTGCTAAAAACAAAATATGAAAGCTCTGGGCCTTATGGTTTCGGAGAAGATTTTTTAAAGTTTTTCCCATGACGCCCCCGGGTCGGGGCCCGTATGGACCCCAGGGGCACAGTTGGCAGGATTTATAAAGAGGAACACTATATATTGCTACAAACAAAATATGAAAGCTCTGAGCCTTGTGGTTTCGGAGAAGATTTTTTTATGTTTTACCCATGACCCCCCCAGGGCGGGCCTGTATGAACCCCAGGGGCACGGTTGGCAGGATTTATAAAGAGGACCACTATACATTGCTACTGACAAAATATGAAAGCTCTGGGCCTTGTGGTTTCGGAGAAGAAGATTTTTTTTATGTTTTTCCCATTGTAAGTCTATGGGAGCTAATGACCCCCGGGGCGGGGCCATTTTTGACCCCAGGGGCATGATTGGCAGGATTTATAAACAGGACCACTACACATTGCTACATACAAAATATGAAGGCTCTGGGCCATGTGGTTTCGGGATGAAGATTTTTTTTATGTTTTGCCCCATCACGCCCCCGGGGCGGGGCCCGTATGGACCCCAGGGGCACATATGGCAGGATTTATGAAGAGGACCACTAGACATTGCTACACACAAAATATGAAAGCTCTTGGCCTTGTGGTTTCGGAGAAGAAGACTTTTATATGTTTTTCCCATTGTAAGTCTATGGGAGCTATCCATTGCCATGGAAACCAGAGTTCTGACCCGACCTGGCCCAAAACCTAATACAACCTTTCCCCCTCCTAAATGATGCTTTAGATAAAATTTGGGCATGATTGGCCTTGTTGTCTTAGAGAAATTCAAGTTTAACTAGAGGACCATTGGTCCTGTAGCTCACCTGAGAGATTATCACATTGTAAGCTCATGAGATTTAAATTAATTGAGAATCGACCAATGAAAGTCTATGCATGGACACTATTGACCCCCGGGGCATGGCCAAATTTGACCCAGGGGCATGACTGGCACAATTTATAATGGGGACTATCAAACATTGCTACATACAAAATATAGAAGCTCTGGGCCTTTTGGTTTCAGAGAAGAAGATTTTTGTTAGTTTTTCCCATTGTAAGTCTATGGAGACTATCTACCCCCGGGGCGTGGCCAAATTTGACCTCAGGGGCATGGCTGGCACAATTTATGTAGAGGACCATTAGCCATTGCCACATACAAAATATCAAAGCTGTGTGCCCTGTGGTTTCAGAGAAGAAGATTTTTGAATTTTTTTCCCATAGCAAGTCTATTGAGACTATCAACCTCCGGGGCCTGGCCAAATTTGACCCCAGGGGCATGAATGGCACAATTTATGTAGAGGACCATTAGCCATTGCTACATACCAAATATCAAAGCTGTGGGCCTAGTGGTTTCAGAGAAGAAGATTTTTTAATTTTTTCCCATAGTAAGTCTATGGAGACTATCAACCCCTGGGGCGTGGCCAAATTTGATCCCAGGGGCATGAATGGCACAATTTATGTAGAGGACCATTAGCCATTGCTACATACCAAATATCAAAGCTGTGGGCCTAGTGGTTTCAGAGTAGAAGATTTTTTTAGTTTTTCCTATTGTAGGTCTATGGAGACTATCGACCTCCGGGGCGTGGCCAAATTTGACCCCGGGGACATGATTGGCACAATTTATGTAGAGGACCATTAGCCATTGCCACATACAAAATATCAAAGCTGTGGGCCCTGTAGTTTCAGAGAAGAAGATTTTTGAATTTTTTTCCCATAGTTAAGTCTATGGAGACTATCAACCCCCGGGGCGTGGCCAAATTTGACCCCAGGGGCATGAATGGCATAATTTATGTAGAGGACCATTAGCCATTGCTTCATACCAAATATCAAAGCTGTTGGCCTAGTCGTTTCAGAGAAGAAGATTTTTTTAGTTTTTTTCCTATTGTAGGTCTATGGAGACTATCGACCCCCGGGGCGTGGTCAAATTTGACCCCAGGGGCATGATTGGCACAATTTATGTAGAGGACCATTAGCCATTGCCACCTACCAAATATCAAAGCTGTGGGCACTGTGGTTTCAGAGAAGAAGATTTTTGAATTTTTTTCCCATAGTAAGTCTATGGAGACTATCAACCCCGGGGCGTGGCCAAAGGCCTAGGGGATTTAAGGCCAAATTTCGGCCTCATGTTTTGGTAAAAAGTTGAATTTTGTAATTTTGAGGAGAAGAGTATTGCAAATAGGAGGTATTGGTCCCTGCTTATAAACTCTAGCACAACTATCACATTCAATTACACATGTTGTCATGGCAACGCTCCGAATAGCATAGAAATACCACTTTTTGCAATTTTGGATCTATTTTTCACCATTCAACATCATTTTCAACTACCGGCCCATGCGACGAACAATTTCTTATTATGAAATAATTATGAAGTATCATCCAGAGATATTGTATGCTAAGTATCATTTTGTTCGTCGTGTGGGCTGGCACTTAAAAATTTAAAAATGTGTCCAGAAATGGTCAAAAATAGACCAAAAAGTGCTAAAAGTGCCATATCTATGGTTCTTCTGGGCGTTGCCATGGCAATGCTTGTAGGATAAATGAAGTACTTGTTCTTGTTTTTAATAGAGGAGACATATTGCTGTTTTAAGGAATAGTTTTCTCACCTAAATTCCAAAATGTACTTTTTAGCAACATCTGAGGCCAAAATCAGGCCTTAAATGCCCTAGTCCTTTGACCCCACGGGCATGAATGGCACAATATATGTAGAGGACCATTAGCCATTGCTACATACCAAATATCAAAGCTGTGGGCCTAGTGGTTTCAGAGAAGAAGATTTTTTTAGTTTTTCCAATTGTAAGTCTATGGAAACTATCCACCCCCAGGGCGTGGCCAAATTTGACCCCAGGGGCATGGCTGGCACAATTTATGTAGAGGACCATTAGCCATTGCCACATACCAAATATCAAAGCTGTGGGCCCTCTGGTTTCAGAGAAGAAGATTTTTTAATTTTTTTCCCATAGTAAGTCTATGGAGACTATCGACCCCCCGGGGCGCGGCCAAATTTGACCCCAGGGGCATGAATGGCACAATTTATGTAGAGGACCATTAGCCATTGCTACATATCAAATATCAAAGCTGTGGGCCTAGTGGTTTCAGAGAAGAAGATTTTTTTAGTTTTTCCCATTGTAAGTCTATGGGACCTATCTGTTGCCATGGAAACCACAATGTTGACACAATCTGCTCCAAAACCTAATGCCATCAATCCCCCAACCCAATTATGGTTCACATTAAATTTAATCAAGATCGGCCTACTAGCTTCAGAAAAATTCTTCTTTGAAATTGTGGACGGACGACGACGACGGATGCCTGCCTATCCTATAAGCTCACCTGTGAGCCTTCGGCTCAGGTGAGCTAAAAATGTGGACGGACGGACGCACGGATGGACGGACGCCGGCTCGACTACTATACTAAAAGCTCACCTTGTGAGCCTTCGGCTCAGGTGAGCTAAAAAACATTTTAAGCCTATAAAAACTTTAGATGAACAGTTAATTTTATTTTTTCAGACATCTTTCCAAACACAGGTTTTCTTCAGATGCAACTCTTGTATACTCACCTAGTTGCGATAGTTTGAGTTGGTAAACTGCAAAGCAACATATTTCTAAGATTGGCAATATGTGCAGATTAGACTTATATGAGCCTGGGCGTGAGAAAACCAACAATTTGGGTTTCCGACCAGGTCCGACACAAACCAGCCTGTACAGTCACAGAAGATGGATAGAGGCTGGAAATTTCGGATTTAAGAAGAAGGATTGCACTATCCCTGTAGCGAAACAAAGGCACTGATCAGCTTCGCGGTTACCAAAGCTGATCTGCACCTTTGTTTTTGCCCAAAGAAGTTGTTGGTTTTCTTATGATGTGGCTCATATTTCAAATGACTGCGAATGATGAATTGCAACCAGTTTTCATATGTTTTTGCTTTAAGCTTTGCTTTTGCAAAACACATCCATGAATTATAACAAATATCATTATTCTTTCACGTTATGACAAGATTTGGTTGAAAATTGAGTTTCAATTTTGGAGACATGCTTTTATTGCATGTTTTTCTCCTGCTTTACAGCTTCATAGACTGTGACACTACCTGTTTGTTTGTTGTTGTTGTTTTTTTATTAAATAAAAGCAGACTCACCTGTTTTGATAACTATAGTAGACGGACTCTCTAGCGATGGTGCACAGTTGTTTACCATAGCAACACAACACCTGGGGACTGAACGAGTGCTTGATACCACAGCAGTAACCTAGTGACTGCATTACACTGTTAATCTCTTGCTCAAATACCTCCGATAACTGAAACAGAAGCCAAATAATGTAAGAGTAAGAAATGTTTGCAAAAACTAAATTTTCATGAATATTTGTGAATTTAATGCTTCACAAATTTATTCAAGAATCTCACTAATAATCTCTATGAGCCATAAAGACTGCATGAACACTCGTTTGCCAATTCACATCCTCGCAAATAATTCAGAAATAGAAAATTTGCGAAATAAAGGTCACTTGAAAATTTCCAGATTTACAGTAATACTACATGATTCATGATTTCAATGGGGAAACAAATCTTAAAATTTCTTATGTTAAAATGAGATATTAAAAGATTTTCTTGATACATCAAAGGTGTGTCTCTCAAAGATGTGTATCCAACCATATGCTCCTTAGGGGTCCAAGAAATAAATCATGTTTAATTTTCTCTATTTAAAGCCAGTTTGTACTCAAAGCAAATTGTTCTATGGCACCATGAATACACTGCTAAAGCTGGATTTCCAACAACTGGTACATGGCAACCAAATATGTGTGCTTTTGTGCATACATGTACTAGAATTGGGTGAACGCGAGCTTACCTTAGAACAGTATTTGTAGACCCTGGATGATTTCTTGTTGTAGACCCAGGCATTGTCAAACATTAACCAGACATCGTCCACAAACTGCCAGGGATCCAGGTACTGGCCGGTGTCCAGGTGACGCTTGATTGTAGACAGATCCATGGGCTTTCTCACAATATCAAAGTAATCCTGTAACACAAGGAAATAATGAAGCAAGATTAGTATATCTGAAACCTGCAGAGACTATTATTTGAGCCTGTGCACGAGAAAACCAACAATGTGGGTTCCGACCAGGTCCAACACAAACTGGACTGTACAGTCACAGAAGATGGTTAGAGGCTGGAAATTTTGGATTTAGAAAGTAGAGGAATTGTACTATCCGTGTAGCGAAAACAAAGTCGCTGGTCAGCTTCACGGTAACTGCGAAGCTGATCTGCGCCTTTGTTTTCGCCTATGCAGATTGTTGATTTTCCCATACAGCAGCTCATTTAAAAGCATTTATGCAGTAAGGAACAAGTGTTGCAACATTCTGCTTTATGCTTTGACAGAGCATGAATAGTTTCTAAATTTAAAATATTTTTCTGATGAAGAATCAGAATTGACATCAATTGGCTCACTGTTTAGATGTGTGGCTTAATGACCCAATTAACAATTGATCCGCCGCATAGAAAAACCAACAATCTGAATATGCGAAAACAAAGATGCAGATCAGTTTCGCAGTAACTGTGAAGCAGATCAGTGTCTTTGTTTTCGCTATAGGGATAGTACAATCCCCCTTCTTCTTAAATCCTAATTTTCAAGCTTCTGGTCTGCTTCTGTGACAGTACAGGCCAGTTTGTGTCTGACCTGGTCAGAATTCAAACTGTTGGTTTTCTCAGGCACAGGCTCAATTCCTTGTCATCTAGGAAAGCAAAAAGAATCAGGTTAAGTATTTCAAACAGATATGTACAAGAGTTTGAATCTGTAACCCTGTGTTAGTAGGTTTGCATCCCAGGATCTCTCAATGCAGAGCACTACGCTAAAAATCTCTAGGTGTCACAAAAATAGAAAGAAGTTATGGTCTGGTTATGGTTTGATGTCAAAGCCAACAATTCTTGAGTCATGTTGGGATGGAATATTAAGAAGTGCACAGCTCCAACTTAAGATTACTTACCGGTATCTGTAGAGCCACAGGATCAACAGGCTGTCTGAAGGGCAGTGATTCAGGATCCTGTCTGTACAGCTTCTCCAATACTGGCATCAATGCCTGTCGCAACTCATCAGGTTTGAAAACTGAAACATTAAGGGGTTAGTCTTAATCTAAAGAGTGATAAAGTTATTTTTGGGCATTAAGTTTAATCATTTTCTACACAAATTAGCGTTTGCCAATTCAAGAGTGTTAGGCTGTTAGCTGCATCACATGAAGGAGCTGATAAATGATTCCTTCAAAGCTCTATTAAAAACAGAACGGTTAAAGACTGTCTTGGCCGGAAGCTGATGCCTACCTTTCTTCTGCCTAGGTTTAGGTGGAGCTGGTGAGGCTGCCGGAGTGTTACTGCCGCTCTGACCATCCATAGGACTAGGCTTAGGTTCATCCAGCTCTGAACTAGGTTCCACTTTAGGCGTTGTCACAGCACTACTGGTGTCCATATTTTCCTCTTTTACAACCGCAGAAGTACTGTCCACAGCCTCCTGCTTTATTTCTGTCTTTATTTCAGTTTTGATGTCGGGTTTGATGTCTAGCGATGTTGCCGTGGTGTTGGTTGGTGCGGTTGTGACAGACATGGAGGTGATGGTTGTCGTGGTTGCCACCGATGTCTGGAGCTGTTCGCCAGCAGGTTTGGGAGATGCCAGCACCTCAGACAGGGTCTGGGGTTGTGTTGTGATGTCTAATGTTTCTGTCTTGATCTTCTTCTCTGGGTTTAGCACTGATGTTTCTGTTGTCTGGAAATATATTGAGGAAAAGATCAGCCTTCACATAAGAAAACTGACAATTTGGGTTTTCGACCAGGTCTGACACAAACCGGTCTGTACAGTCATAGCAGGCTAGAATCTTGAAATTTCAGATTTAAGAAGAAAAGAGATTGTACTATCTGTGTAACGAAAACAAAGGTGCTGATCTGCTGTGCAATTACTGCACAGCTTATCTGCGCCTTTGTTTTCGCATATGCAGATTGTTGTTTTCTAATGCGGTGGCTCAGATGATATACTGAGCTCACTGTATGAGATGATGATAGTTTCATTGCTTTATTACAATTTTACGTGTTACATAAAGACTGTTACCTGTTTTCTAGGTTTTTAAAATGCACAAAAAACTCACTCCTCTAAATGTTTTAATTCCATATTTTGGATGTGCAACACCATGGTAGAACCTCCTAGTTTGAATTTTCTGTGTTTATCATAAACATGTAAAACTGTCCTTTTCTGAATTTCAATATGTTTTTGAACAATTATGTACACCTACCAATTGAGTATGAGCTTGTGACATAGCTGTTGAACTGGCGATAGAGGTCTGAACTGATGACAGCCCCATCTCACTCCTGCCCATACCCCCTGCCACAGAACCCTGATGTAGAGAGGATGCCACAGACATCTGGCCCTGGTGTCCGGGCAACTGCTGCTGGCCTGGAGTCATACCCATGGGCTTCTGACCCATCAGGTTGGGGTTGCCGGGCTGCTGAAGTCGGTTTTGTAACTGTTGTTGCAAGGGCTGCTGGTTTAGGAGGTGACCTGGCATGCGCTGGTTCATGCCCTGGGGGTCTCTCAAACCAGCATTCATCTGTGGGGGATTGGCAGGAAGATTCATCTGTAAGAATTGAATGACGCATAATTCCCCACGTCAATTTAAGATTTGTTTTTGATTTATCAACTTGCTTTAAAACCCATCTTTAAACCCAGGATAGACATTATCTATTTACACTGTGAATTCATTAATATTTCAGCAATAAACACAATGCTTCCTGAGTACTTCAACAGTAAGTGGGATTAGACACAATGCAGGGACAATGGAATCCCAACATCTGATGCTAAACCACTCCTGACTGATTTTGAAGCACTTGGTTACGATCTATTCTTATCATTTGAGCAATATTTTATAATAGCATCCTGAATCATAACATTCTTGCATATCAGATTTCATATGAAACAAGGAAGGAAAAATTGCATCATGTAAGTAAGAATCATGTTACTTTTCTTACTTTGCATAATGAAAAACGAGTCTTCGCTTGAGAAAATTTATAAAAAAAATTAGGTTCCTCACCATGTCCGACACAAATCAGGCTGTACAGCTACAGGAAATAGCTAAAATCTTGAAATTTCAGAGATACAAAGAAGAAGTATTATACTATCTAAGGAGCAAAATCAAAGGTGCTGATCAGCTGCGCAATTACTGCACAGCTGATCTGCGGCTTTGTTTTAGCATATGCAGATTCACTTACCAGTCCCGGTGGCGGTGTGGTTCTGGGTTGTGGGGGCTGCATCTGCATCCTGGGTCCACCAACCAGACCAGAGCCCGGCAGGTTACCTTGGTTCATGCCAAATATATCATTGGCAGCTCCACCCATCTGGGGAACACTGTTAGGTATTGGACCATCTGAAACACAACAGAAATCATATGAGCCGCGAAGTGAGAAAACCGGTCTTCAGGGTTTCTGACCAGGTCTGACACAAACTGACCTGTGCAGTCACAGAAGCAGGCTAGAGGCTTGAAATTTTGCCTATAAGTAGAAGAGGAATTGTACTATCCGAGTAACGAAAACAAAGGCGCTATCAGTGGTGCAGTTACTGCACAGCTAATCTGCGCCTTTGTTTTTGCATATGCAAAAATCCAGTTTTCTCATGGTGCTGCTCATGTGAGCCTGATCAACAGAAAACTTGACTGAGGCTCCCAAATAGATCTGAAACAAACCTCGCTTAAAATTCTAAATTTAGAAAGAGGGTGGATTGTATTCCTTGTACCAAACAATACAGGGCTGATCAGCACAACTAAGCTAAACCTTCTAGACACTTGCCTCCTTGACCACTTTCCAAGAGATTTTTCTCTCTAAACCTTTCCATCGGGCTTAACTTTCACCTTTAGCCAAAGCAAGATGAGGCACAACAAAGTTCACAAATTATGTTTTTCAAGTGTCCTCTAGGGCAATGCCTACAAAACCGAACAGATGAAACAGCACTGTAACTTACTGAGTGTTGGCCTCGGGACACCTGATGGATTCAGAGCATTAGGCATCCTGATCCCCTTGTTGTCTGGCGGCACCCCACTGGCTTTCTGCTGCTCCCGTCGTTGGAGACGTTTCTCCTCCAGCTCCTTCTGGATCTTGTAGATTTTCTCGGCAAGAAAGTGGTAGTACTCTTCCTGAAACACCAGGCAGACACATATGAGCCTTCCCATGTGAAAATCAAAAATTTGGTTTTTATGACAAGGTCTGTCACAAACTAGTCTGTACTGTCACAGAAGCAGGCTAGAAGCTTCAAATTTCAGATTTAAGGAGAAGAGGAATAATACTATCTGTGTAGCGAAAACAAAGGCGCTGATCAGCTTCGCAGTTACTGCAAAGCTGATCTGCGTCTTTGTTTTGGCATATGCAGATTGTTGGTTTTCCCATGCGGCGGCTCATATTTGTTTAATCACATTTGTGAGTGTCCTTTGATTTTGTAAGTGACGCAGGATTTTTAATAGTAATTTTGTGTTTCAAATAATCTGACTAAACCGAGGTATTTTTGTTAGGGTCGTTCCAGAATTAAGCAGTTTTTTTCAAGCCCCACCACCAATAAAAAAAAAAAGAAATCAGCCCCCACCATGCACAATTTTGAATAAAAATTCAAACCCACCACCCATAATAAAAAAAATGCTTGCCTACCCACCTAGCATTAAAAAAAAAAAATGATTGTGGAACCCCCACCTGGTACAAAATAAAATAAAAAACCTTTTTTCGTCTGTTAAACATTAAACATCACTATTTGGTCTGGTGGTAGTACTGTCGATTTAAAGCTGCATGGTAATGAGTGTAAACAACAACTGACCGCTTGATCGGTCAATGGCGTGGTTTTCGCGAGTCTATAGGTCAATTCGGTCATATATGTTACGCGGTTTTATAGAGAGAGAGAGCAGTTTTCTTACAGTTACTCTTTATGGTAAGAGAGAGAGAGAGAGAGAGAGAGAGAGAGAGAGAGATTGTCAGGCGTTCGCCAAGGTGCAATTTTCTTACAGTTTCTCTTTATGATATTATGATACAATGAAAACAATATATTATCTTTTGCACATTTTAAAAGGGAAAGATCGCGTTTTCTAGAAGAACAAGAACAGAACTTTATTGTGATACAAAATCTCAGACCACACCTGAGAAAAATCAGAAAATCGAAATTTAAGTGTAACATGGCAACTGAATCTGTCCCGGATACGAGAGATGAGCATGTACGCGTTACGCTAGCCTACGCTTATTTATTTACCCTGTGTTAGGTGCACAGTCTGATCCGGATGTGCGGCACAACGGCTCGACATTTTTAAAAGGCAAATTTTTCAACCATCTCCTGGGGGGGGGGGGGGGGGGGGGGGGGGGGGGGAGTCACATGCACATCTTTCGTAATCGGGTTATAGAAATTAATACCATATTACCTGCATGTTTTGGGACTAAAAAAATAATTAGATCTCTGGCTGTCTCAATTATCTCAATTTAAAAAAATAATTAAAATTTTGGGTGTCCCAATTTTTACAGTTGTCCGATCTTTTAGGGTGTGTAGCACTCCTCCGAAGTTAGAAAAAAAAACGGTGTCCTAATTGTTAAGGTAATTACCATTCCTTCCCAGGTTATCGACTAACATTGTGCAAAAGTACTCAATGTTTGCATTCAAATTCCTTCGCAGGAAATGGATGCGAGAGAGAGAGCCTTGCTGTGTGCAGTGCAGGGGTCCCTCCCACAAGGAACCGTCTGTAACACGGTATCCTACTAGTTTTCTGACAATTATCTGTACATTGATATTATTGTTCTTAAATTTTAAGTCTTGAAGGTGTAGAAGACTTCCGCATCTTTTTTGGTGAAATGTTGTTATACCTTCACAAGGGAGCATTTCCCCTTTGCATTTTTTGTGTAATTATCGGCTAATTACCAAACTAATATGTTGTTATTTGAAGGCCCATTTACCTGACTAATTTGGTCATGTTGGTGAAGAACTGCACTGGTATCCATATAAAACGTTGGTTATACGTTTTCAAGGGAAATAACTCATGACTTACTTTGTGTATCTTGCCCATGCATTGAATTGCAATACGAAAACAAACGGGACCAAAATCGGTTTGCTTTTGAAGACTGTAGATACAGGATATGCTGCACATATTTGTTTTATATGCACAGGGCTTCGGATCAGAGACAGGGGCAATGCTACATTACACGTCTTCAATATATGTACATGGCCAAGGCTACATTATGCATCTTTGTTGTAGTACATTAGGCCAAAAATAAAATTACATTTGTTTCCCCTTCCCCGACCGACCCTAAAAATTTGACCCGACCAAAAAAATTTTATTGCATTTTTTCGTTGAAGATTTTTTTTTAACTGCAAGACCAAAAAAAAATATGCTTCAGAAGCTTTAATTAAGAATTGTCTTAAATTGCTAACATTGCAATCCTTGAAGAACACATATAAATTGCATCTTTAATTGTAAAATCATTTGTGTACCCCAGTTTTACTTATATTAGAACAGATAAGTTCATTGGTAAGGGTATGTATGAAATAAAAAAAAATAATTTTCCGACCGACCGACTCATACCTGAGAAACAGGGTCGGGAAAGGGGAAACAAATATATTTCTAATGTTGGCCTTATATTATGAATGAAAATTGTTTTGATTGAAATGATTCTGTATGTCCCAGTCAACAGCTACGGTCATATAGGGACGTTGCCTCCATTTTATGGTTATGGGACGTCAGTACATCCAGAAACTGCTTCAAATTTAACCATCCTAGTAAACCACTAAGGCTTATACTTATGAGTGGTTTGAATTGAACCACTTTTCCTGGACAGGCTCATACATTGGCGGACCCAGTATATATAATAACCAGTATATAAGCTTTGCCTGGAGACACAAGCAGCCCGTCTATTTCTTTAGGCCCCAATGGGCGGGGCCCCTGACATCCATTGGTTCCCGAGCAGGATGGGCACATAGCGGCCTGCATATTCCCAGAAAGAGTAATTCTTGCAATCATGTATACAGACCATACGTATATAGCGAAACAGAAGGCGCCAATCAGCTGCGCAGCTACTGCACAGTCGATATGCGCCCCTGATTTCGCATGTACAGAAAACCTCTTTTCTCAGGATGCGGCTAAATTTAAGCCTATTTCTTTAACATGTGACTTTTGACCACGACTTGCACGTTTTTCTTGCTCTGTCACGGGCTTCGCATGTGTGTACGAACCGTGTCGGCTGCGCGAGTGATAATTGCCATTTCGGTATTTTTTTAAATGGCACAATCCAATGCTCGCGAGGCGTGAATGACACATTGTTTTCTTAAGATTAGCCATAAAGTTTGTGAAAACAATCCAAGCGCGCTAGGGGATTATCGATAGACCGTAACCAAGACCATAAACACAGGTTGCTGTAGGCTGTTTATGACACGTGTTACGCAACGTTGCTCGTTTACGACGGGCGACGCACACCAAAATGTCTAAACATTGAGACACCTAAATATTGTATAATTCTAACCGATCAGAAAATGCATTTGTAATTTCGAGATTTAGAAAGGGGAATTAAAATAATTGTTTATATCAGAAAATTTCAAAACTGGATAGTGCACAATATGGTCTTTAAATGCCTGCCATTAGCAAACGCATCGGTAGATTTTCAAAATGCAACGGTATTGATTAAGTTACCAAAATTTATACTCACTTTTTGTAACAGATTGCCTTTGTACAGGATCACAAAAATGCTTGAAAATTCAAATATCGCGGGAAACTACGATGTCGAACCCGCCATTTTCCGGAACATCGCGCTTTTAACGCGATCTTGGCAACTTCGCGGAAAACGAATCTCGGCAGTTCGGGCTCAGAAGCTCGGCTCGGATGGGTCTTACATACTCCACCACATGTTTTGGCAGAAACGTCCTGCTATCAAACGATCGAACGTCAGGGGTTATCGTTCTTGACCGAGATCGGCGAAAAATGTAAACATTTTTTTTTTTACTTTAATTTACATTTCTGTCTAACACTATTGGACGAAAACTGGCACCCCCACACAAATATTTTCGGGTGCCCTCTGGAAATACCGACCATGTATAAAATAAATTATTTTAAAAACCCCACCAGGCATTAAAAACAAATTCAGTGGAACCCGACCATGCATAAAAAAACAAAAACGCTGCCGCCCAACCCCCCCATATGGTTAATTCTGGAACGGCCCTTATGTGGCTGTTAAAGCTGTTTGCTTAATAAATTGACTATACCAAGGTATTTTCATTCTGTGGCTATTAAAGCTGTTTGCTTAATAAATGTGCATGAAATACGAGACCAGAATCTAGTTATCAGAATCAAAATTAATGTCCTAGTGACATAACTGAGGCAAAGGACCTATATATTTGTCAGTGTAGGTAGAGTAAGGCTTAAATTTTGATTTTGGAACTGAAGTCTACAAAAGGATGTGGAATCCGAGATCATATCCCAAACAACTTTGCTATTAACTTACCCTGCTGTTGGCAGTTTCGTACATATCACCCTCCACCTTTCTAGCATAGGACACCAGATTGGTCATCCTCCGGTCTTTCAGAGCTGCAGGATCAGGGGTGGGAAAGATAGCTTGAACTCTGAAAGAAAAAGTATTTTAAATGAATGTGCTCATTAGGATTTGTTTCCAATCTGTTTTTCAGTGCACACAAGGAGTTTTTCCTTGAGCAAGTTTACCTTTATATAGACTTTTTTTTCAGAATAAAAAACTTTCTTCCATGCTTCTTTTAATATTTGAGCCTGTGCGTGACAAAACCAACAATTTGGGTTCCAACCAGGTCCGACACAAACCAGGATGTAGTCACAGTTGGTTAGAGGCTGGAAATTTTTTATTTAGAAAGTAGAAGCATTGTACTATCCGTGTAGCGAAAACAAAGGCACTGATCAACTTTGCAGTTACTGCACTGATCTACGCCTTTGTTTTCGTCTATGCATATTGTTGGTTTTCCCATGCGATGGCTCATTTGAGACTTTAAGCTTGAAAAATATTAGAATTTATAGGAAAGTAGCAAAATGACAACATTAAAATCATCGAAGTAAGCTTTTATGTCCCTATAAATCAGTAAAGAAGTAAATGTACTTACAGTTTATAGACGAGATGGTTTCTGAGATCTTGTGTGACAAGTCGGTGCCATTCCTTCGTGCCTCTGTTGGTCTGGGCAATGATCTGGAGGCCCTCCGAGCCTGCTGGGTTCAATAGATTTGTCAGGTTTGACTGGTTAGACATCACCTGGCCAGGGTTGGTAGCTGTCATGCCTTGGGGCACTGAAAAGGCATTACATGAATAAATCAAGTGCATGTTTGCTTTTAACCTTTTTTTTTTACATTAGTCTTTAATTATATAGAGACTTGAAACAATAGCTGGTTCGATTTGTGATTTCAAGAAAATACAGTATCTCTAATCTTTTAGCTTACTTGTTGTTATCATAAATCATTGCAACCTGTTGTAAAGTGTTGTTGCATTCAATCATCAGAGAAAAAGAGAACCCAACCACCATGAGATGCTCATTTCTTTTAGGATGACCCTTGAGAACTATCAGTTCTTTTATAGATGAGAACCTACTTGTATCCTGTTGGTTAGGCAGCCTCACAGCATTGTTAGGTAGATGTCCCTGTTGTGGATTGTTACCAAATCCTGGTGAACCTTGATATGGCAGCCCCAGGGCAGAGTAGGCCTTCTGTAGGTCGGACTCGTTCATACCGGAGGGCACAGACAACTGTCCCCCAGCCGTTACCCCCGTCGGGGCCCCACCACCAACTGGCTGTTGATTGGGTTGACTGGCAGCTGAAAATACATGAAATAGTTATGATACATGGATATGAGAGATGAGCAGACTTACACGTCATTGATACACAATTTTCACTTAAAAGGTTTTCTAACATCAACTGGTGTACGGATTCAGCATAAATGTGAAGTTGTAGTTGAACTTAATTTCAATCATTAGAAAGTTTTGACAATTCCATCTTGACTTTAATACGGAAGGACTTTAGAAAATTACCATTTTTTTCAAATGTTAATTGCATAGTACCTGGAGTTTTCTGTGCATGTTTCAGTGGTAAGCAGACTGGGCAGTCTTGACGTGTACAATTCTTCCAGTGAGTAATAATCTGACGAGATGACGCACAATGGGCAACTGAAATAAGACAACACATGCAATAAAATATGTAAATACAACATGTACAATCTTGCATCATTTGTAATCAACAGTTTGTAATTAACTATGCATATAATCCACATGTAGGCACTGGCATGCTTTCAATTTAAGTTATGAATTTTTATTCAAACATACTGGGAGAGGGCTCATGATGTACATGTATACTAAATTTCAATTTCAAATTCACACAACATTGTTGGGAAATGAGGAAGACACAAAGATTAAAATTGAGAGAATATTGGAAGGATTAGCATACCTTGGCAGGATTTCCCTGCATTACAAGTTGTCATGTGGTTCAGCACATTTTTCATTGTCCTGCAATGTGGGAGGGAGCACGCATCACCATTGGTCTGCTCTCGGCGCTGACACTTGTGAGCGTGTAGAAGTAGCACTAATTGTTGCTGGATCAGTTTTCGCTTGGGGTCCCCCTGCTGTTGACCGGGCTGGTTAGGAGCCCCGGGAACACCAGGTACAGCTGTCTGGAGTCCTGGGCTCGGGCCTTGTGGCTGCTGGAATAGATTGTAGAAAAGTTGATAATGACACAAGTTTTTAAATTTTTGTCTTGCCTATTTTATTGTAAACCCTCGGAAAACTGCAGTTCTGTAGTGATCTCTTATGGTCTGTGAAACAAAAGAAATAAATATTACAGTGAATGGGTCAACTTCACTATAAACTTTGGGGTCCATAAAAGCAGACTGTTATAAGAGAAACCATGTAACTTCCAAATGAGCCGCTGCATGGGAATACCAACAATCTGCATAGGCGAAGTTCGCAGTAACTGTGAAGCTGATCGCAAAGCTGATCAGTGCCTTTGTTTTCGCTACACCTTTACTTTTAAAATCCAAAATTTGCAGCCTCTAACCATGTTCAGTGACTGTTCAGCCCGGTTTGTGTCCGACCTGGTCGGCACCCAAATTATTGGTTTTCTTACGCACAGGCTCAAATGATTGTTCTATCAAAAGAAGCCAAAATTTGGCAAATCATTCTTATACAAAGCAAATAGAAAATTGAAATGGTGCATATAAATGTGCAAATTATAACAAGAGAGTTAATCCAAAAATCTTTTGACTATTGGTTTTTATCACAATTATTGAACTTGAAAGAACAACGCTATATACACAAACATGCACCTCATCTTAGAGATTACGTATGGTCTACTCATGACGGGGATAATCTGCTTTTGCATATGCATTTGGCAAAGGTGCTAATGAGCTGTGCAGATACGGTACAGATGATTAGCACTAATGATTTGAAAAAACCAACAATTTAGGTTCCGACCAGGTCTGACACAAACCAGCCTGTAGTCACAGAAGATGGTTAGACTTGAATTTTTGTTTTTAGGTAGGAGGGGTTTTACTATCCGTGTAGCGAAAACAAAGGCGCTGATCAGCTTTGCGGTTACCGCGAAGCTGATCTGCGGCTTTGTTTTCGTCTATGCAATTGTTGGTATTCTCATGCACAGGCTCATTTCACATCTAAGTAGAAGAGAGTCCTTGTACATTCTAAACACAAAATTTCAAACATAATTATACCGGCAGCCGTATTTCTTATGTTACCCAGCACCAGACCAGACTGATCAGAGACTCCGAAAAATCACTCTTATTGGAGGTTCAAAGAGTAACACGATGAAACATTAACCTGTGTCTATAGGAAAACATACAATGAGAAATTTAAGTTTTAACTTACCGGATTAGCTGTATTGGCGGCAGGAGGTGGGGATGACATCGTGGACAGAGCTGTAGAGAAGGCTGGATTGTTGTTGTTGTAGTTAGCTGTTGAGATGGGATGACCACCAGCACTAACGTTGAAGTTACCAAAACCTGCAGCACCGATGGGGCCATTTTGCTGAAATTGAACCAATAAGCATAATTCAAACAATCAGTTTAGATCAAAAGTTTTTCAAAGAACAAGAAAGTTTAATTTCCCCATGACCCAAAAACCTACAGTGAAGTACATGTACTTTTTAATGGTATTACAAGAGCTAAATAATTTCTAAAAAGCTAATTTCTTTAATGCGGTATCTGAGCCGCGGCATGGGAAAACCAACAATCTACAAGTAGATAGGCGAAAATAAAGGTGCAGATCAGCTTCGCAGTAACTCCTCTAATTTCTAAATCCAAAATATCCAGCCCCTAACCATCTTCTGTGACTGTACAGGCCGATTTGTGTCGGGCCTGGTCGGAACCCAAATTGTTGGTTTTCTCACGCACAGACTCATTTTTGTTTTAATGTAAACAAGTACAGTCAAACGGAATCTGCTAAGGTTTGTACAGAAAAACGCTACAACTGAACTGCTGAGTCCAGCTACATTATTTTCAAATTTTGTGATTTCTTTTCATGTCAGGTTTCCTCTGTTTGAAGCAGCCACTTTACCATATATTTTGAGAATGTCAGGCTTAGTCAATCAAGATGTACAAATAGAAACTTTATCACACTGAAGTAACTGATCGTACCTTCATCATTTGTGCCTGTGATGATGCAGCAGCGAGTCCAGCATGGTCGAGGCCTTGCCGAGTCATCTGTGGATTATTATGATTGCCGAGGTTTGGCTGAGACATTCCCATGTTGGGGCCCATAGCATTCCCCGCATTGGGCATCCCAACACCGCGCACCGGCCGTACACTACTCACAGAATACTGGGGTCCATTCATCATTTGATTCGGTGGATGTGACATTGACATATTAGCATTTAAATGAGATGTTGCCGCCATAGAGCTCAACATTGGATTCTGATTTTGTATTGAATTTGATAATGATGATACTAAGGTGGATGAACTATTGGGTAATGACATGGTACTACTGGACACATAGTTACTATTGTCTTGAAGAAAATGAGATGATGCTGGCATGCCAGGCTTAGTTTGTTGTAGCACATGAGGGGGAGATGTTAGATTGTTTGTTAACGGACTCTTAACCGCATAACTTAAAGCTGAGTTTGGCATTCCAATACCAGAATTTGTGACACTACTTGTGGTGCTGCTCGGAGGGGTGGGAGCACCGGATAAGATCTGTGAGAGCTGTTGATGCCGCTGACTAGCACTCTCTTGACTTGTACTGTTGAGGAGTTGAGCATCATTTGCAATTCCATTTTGTGACGGATCATTAAGCTCATCCGGCAGATCTGTTACAATGCTGTCTAATAGGAAGTTGAATTCTGAAAAAAAGAAAAAAAAAGTTCTTAAAATGTAGATTACAAGTATGTACAACATCATCATCAAAAATTATAATACATACCCCCATCATCGGAGAAATTGTTTGTTTGTTGTTTAACAACGCATCAACCCTGATGGGTCATTAGCGTCTAACAAGGTAAAATGATAAAAATATAATAAAATCATATTAAAATGTAACACTTAGTACTCGGAGAAATTAAACTCTCTGATAATGTAATAGACATCTATTCAGTTCACTATTGTGACCAAGCCCCCAGAGAGGGGGGAGGGGGGTACTTTGACTTTTCATCAAGTAAACTCCTGTTAAAAGGTCCACATTGCAATGGCATTCATTTAGTAAACGCTAAAAGTACATGTAAATCCCTGCTAATTTTGAATTTCCCGCCTATCTCTATTATCTTATTATTGCATTCAGAGCTAATTTTGCATAAATTATGTGAAAGGGTCTGGTATTACATTTTTGGTCTTGTGGAGTAAAAATCAGGTAAATAGCACTGAAGATAATTGTAAAACATTAACAAAATATGCACCATCCCTAGTTTGCAGCTTAAGGGTTTTAATGATAAAAACTGAATAGCACCATGGAAAAAATGGTTGGTTCACCGAGTTTTAGTGTCATTTTGCATTAATATTCTTAACTGTATAAAATTGCTAAGCTTTACAGAATCAGAAATTCAAAGCAGGGAAAAAGACTCACAGTAGCCCAGTCGCCCATGGCCCCTAAATATTGGGCTAAGCTACTGAATTTTTGGGCAACCCATACCCAGAGTTCTCCATAACTCCAATATTGGAGTTTTAAACTCCAACTTTTTTATTCTGACTCCAGCTCTTTGGAAATCCCCAATAGTATTTAGTATAGGAAGAATCCAACATTTTAAGAAACACCTAATTTTTACTGAAGTTTTCAAAATCCTAGTGAGAACTCTGCATACCCTTATGATAAATATTGAATTTTGACAGTCTGAGCCCCTAAGTCAAAATTCTTAGTCTAATCTAGTCTGCAGCGCGCTCGTGCTGGCATGCACACGCCGCGATTTTGCACTGAAAATGATTGACAGAAATATTTAAGTGATTGCTGGTGCAAACTGTTATCTTCCTATGTGCAAGCTTACTTCTTCATAGGCCTAAAACTGCCAACCGTACTTATCCTTGAACTGTCACTCTAGTATACTGGCTTCCTCCTGAATCACGGTCCTTATTTATAAAACAGGAAGAAGCAAACAAACATGATCAATAAATGAAATTTATTCTACCGCATCAACTTCCAAAATCCTTCCCCTGCAACCCTGTTATGATGAGAACTACAAGGCATTTGTCAATATTTTGGGACTACTGCATTTCAGCCATGTTCAGTGTTAGAAATTAGACCCGGGGAAGCAACTTGTCCGGGGGGCAACCTGCAATCAAGCTGAACTTGCCCCCCATGGTTTGAACCTGCCCATATAGAATGCTATTAAATGAAGATTATTTATCATGTTTATGCATGAATTCAAAGGGTACAGTCCTATTGTCATTGCTAAATGACTTTGTATTTTAGCTCATCTAAGAATGATGAGATTAAACACTTCTTGGAAAAATTCAGGTTGTCCTGGGGGCAACCTTTCAGTAAGATCAGGTTGCCCCCACCAAATTTGACCCGTGACGGGCAAGTGGGAAACTGCTTATTTCTAACCCTGATGTTGTTATATACCCATGAGGCAAAAGTGACTTCTGTATCGCGGGGTTCACCTAAAATGTGAATTGCAAGAGTTCGCATGTAAGCAAATAACGTGACCTAGTAATGGCGTGTGATCTTTGACGTCCAAACGACAGATCCTGACTTGAAGAAAATAAAAACAACGGGTGTAAAGGATACTGAGGGGACATTTTATGGAAAGGAGGTAACAAGCACTTGCAAAAAAACGTATTCTACGTGGCTTTCGTAAAAGTATATATTTACGTTCCAATTTTCATGACAATATGCACAATATTCATTTGAATTCAGAATTTGACGGTTGCTGCGAAAAATGTGGAATGTACTATCTATCTTCTGATACTGAGTCGATCAATTTCTGATCATCACCTCAGGTGTGGGGTGGGTGGCTAAATTTAGAATTTAGTCAAGGGAAAATAAAACATTTGGGGTGGACCATTAAAACTATGTACGGGGTGCTAGGCTCGAAAATTCACGTGATATGCAAATGCCGCAATACAGAAGCTACCGCGATACAGTAGGAACCAAGTATACAGTCAGGGTTTTCATTAAGAGGCGGATGGAGGCCAAATTGACTACCTCAAACCAGTTTCTGGCCACCTCAAATGGTGCTGTTAGCATTTAAATAACATGCAATTAGTGCGAAAGGGTGTAAAAACTGGCAAGGATGTTCAAAAGATGCTCGAGCCTGTTCGTCCTTTCTGCTTTCGTTTTCTTAGGACGTCTTGTGGTCTTTGTCCAGTGTAAAGGCAGCATAAGGCAACCATGCTAATTAGTGATAAAATGCTCCAAAGCATGAGATAGCAAACTGACACACGAAGCATTTATTTTTCGCATATCCTGAAATTTTAATTTCTGGCTGCAGAGGAAAGAGACAGAATCCAAAATGAGGCTGGATTTTCTGAAAATCTGAAATACAAACAAATGCCAAAATCTGAAAGGAATTGGCATGCAATATAAAGTTTCCCCATTCAAAATGCTTATTAAATATTTAACAGAGGTTTCAGGTTTACCTGATTCACTTCCACTAGGCGTAAGGGCTGGAGATGCGATTTTTTGTCTCTTGTTCGGAGGTCCATCTCCGGCAATGTCGGCCATTTTTAGTTCCTGCGATTTTCAGTTTGGATTTTTCTAGAAATAACGTAAACGGACGGTGATCGCGGGCAAAGAGGTCAAAATAAATTAAGTTTTATCCATAATCCATCCATATTTAACCTTATATGATCATCGAATTTTCACTTTTATTTGTCTGGTAATTCCAAATTTTCGGGTCATTTTTCGAAGATACAAAGCCGTCAACCGATGTTTAAAAATCGTCACATTTCGACTTTGAATGGGCTTTAGTTACAAATGAGCCACTCTCGTATATCCTGATACTTCAATCGTGGTCTGATAAGGGTCAGAATATGTCTAGAAGAAGCACAGAATCAAATTTTTGGCTTTAAACAATCCGAATATTAGGACGATTTGATCAAGATGGCGGCTGTTGATGAAAAGTTTTACGCTTGTCGCAGAAAATATCGGAAACCCCCGATTGCAAAATTATGTGCCGGAAACAAATTATGCATGGAAATCTCGGTCATGTGCCCGATTTCTCGTCTGTTTATTGGTCAATGAATATTTAACGGAAACAAACGAAGACTGACGGTCTTTTGTAACGGGATTGTGGGAATAGAAGAATAGAATAGAATAATCAAAAAGCGAATGAGGTATACCCGCAACATCGTAGTGGGACCGTATATTGTGATCGCGATATTAATAACAGTTAGATGATCTTTACTGACACAATTGATTCCGTCATCAATCCATTACTGATTAATGTCACAATAAGACCTTCTTTCGATATATGAAATACAAATGGCGCAATCGGAAAGAAATTCCCACTCCAAAAACTGCATCATGAGACTCGTGCATGAAAACACGGTTCGAGGTTTGCTGTGCGTTCTTTCTACGTCTTACAAGTATTATGACCCCCCCCCCCCAACACACACACACACACACACACACACACACACACACACACACACTTTGAAAAAGTTGGAAGGTCATATTGTTTTTGACTTGTCTGTCTGTGAGCGAATGTGTGCGTCTGTTAGTCACTTTTCTCAAATTTTTGGATGGTGCTTGCTAGGTTTTAAAAATTTCATAAAGACCACATATGTCTCATAAAATAGTGTACCCATATTTTTATGCCCCTTTTCTGAGTTTATGTCCGTTTGAATACAAAATTTGAAAATATCTCAAAATGTATTTGAGCGAGAGCCTTCATCATTTGGCGTGTCACCAGTAGTTAAACTATTCAGATTCAGATCTTTAGTTTACTGACTGGGGCGGAAGAGTACGTCACCTGAATAAATTTTGAGAACTTTATCTAAAATTTTGACAAAATTACGGAATATCGAATTTTTTATTAATTAATCTACTTTTCAGTAAAATTTGAAAATTTTCAGTTTTCATCAGGGAATGAAATTTCACTTTATTCTCCACTAATTAAGCGTGCAGCTGTTATCATAGTATGTCCTCAAGTATTTGTGTCTAGAGAAAATGTTGGTCAGAATGAGTTAGGGGTGCTGGTGCCTCCGCTATGCAAATGCTCTAAGGTCATAGCAGGGTTCACGAATTTGCAGCATTTTCTATGCCCAGGCTCAGGGCTTGTTCGAAGCTCTTTTAATGTGGACCTATTCTGTTTGCTAACCTAAGTTTCTATCAAAAAATAAAAAAAAATGAAATAAATGAATCAAATAAACGGTGCCAGAATAGGGACAAACATACAGTTGGGGGTATAGTGTTTTGCAAACACACATTTCTAGTTATTACATACACATTGCCTTACCACATACTCAGGCATTATAACAACGTCATTGCCACGTGTGTTTCTTGGCATGTATCAAAGTTCTTTCCGTATTCTGCAGATCATTTTACATTCTTGTTTTGTTATTAATACCAATGGCAAGCGCAAACCGGTCAGGTAAATGGAGTACGAAAATTTTGCATCAAATCGCTATTTCATGTATAGAATTTCATTTGAAATGGAATTACCATTAAATCAAATTTCGTCATTCGTTAATAATCGGAATAATTTCAGTGCAAGAATTCCGTATGCATTCATGGACATTTTGTTGGGCGTTGCAAAAGTTTCGGGTACATGCGCTTAAAATTGGCTAGGAAATCATGGGCGGATAAGTGAAATAAGGGTGCACTTTTTGATTTCAAAAAAGCATAATCCTTGATACATGGCTATATAATCTAAAAAGCAAAATATTTCCATCCGACTACCGCGGAGAGTCAGTGCCACGTAAAATTTGTCATTTGCCGCCATCTTGAAATTAAAATAGCATTTCTTTCAAGTTTTCATTTATTCCTATACAGATAGTTCTCTCTCCTCATTTGCATCATAGTTCTCTCTCCTCATTTGCATCATCAAATAGCTTCAGTACCCTTGATGCCTCTCACTCACGCATAACCTCTACTCCAAATAAAACTGCACCCAAGAAACGCCAACCCCAAACAAAGTTAAAAATATTAAACATTAACTGCCAGTCTATTGTCAATAAGGTCCAGGAGTTTTGGGCGTTGGTTGAAACTGAGAAGCCAGATATAATTGTAGGAACAGAGTCTTGGTTGCATCGAGATATTTCAGATAGTGAAGTCTTCCCACCCGGGTACACTCCTTTTCGTGCAGACCGTTCATCAACAAAACGGGGAGGTGGGGTCTTCGTACTTGTGCATGAACACTTCATTTGTACTGAACAGCTTGAATTTCATACTGACTGTGAACTACTCTGGGTTCGACTACAGGTGACGGGGTCCCATCCACTCTACATTGGGGCTTATTACAAACCTAAGGAGGATGACCTTGAAAGCTTGGTGCAACTGAGAAAATCACTTGATTTAGTTGGAAAGAGAAGGGGTAATATCTGGCTCCTGGGTGATTTTAACCTCCCAGGGCTTTTGTGGCCTGACAACATTCCAGTTCTTAGACCTGGCTGCTCAGCCAGTGCAGTTTATGACTACTTCCTAGACCTTGTCAATGACTTTGGACTCTGCCAACTAGTAACCCAACCTACACGCGGAGGCAACATACTTGACCTCTTTTTAACCTCAAACCAGACACTAGTGGATGAGGTGAGATGTTCACCTGGTCTAAGTGACCATGACATGGTCACTGCCACAGGCTTCCTAAAACCTTCTCTCCAAAAGCAATTGCCTAGAAAGGTACATTTGTTTCGCAAAGCAGACTGGCCTAGGTTGAAATCATTAATGGAGTCTTACCAACAAAGTTTCCTCTCCAGTCATGAAGGTAAGTCTGTTGAAGACTTATGGAGCTCTTTCACTTCCACGCTTACCAGGTACATGGATGAGTGCATCCCTTCTAAAACTATAGGGTGCAAGTCTTCGCTTCCTTGGATAACGCAAGAAATCAAGCGCCTTATAAGGAAGCGGGACAAACTCTATGCATCCTTCAAAAGAACCCAGGACCAAGCCATAAGGAAGAGCTTCATAACCATAAGGCAGCAAATCAAGAGTAGGATTAAAGCTTCTTATCTTGAGTACCTTGAGGGCCTTCTTGGATTGCGGGATGAGGAGTCAAGATGTGACAGCAAGAAACTCTTCTCCTTTTTAGGAAAATCCAAGGAGGACCAGCGCGGAATT
Organism: Rugalucina vietnamica; assembly: GCA_964017185.1. Classification (NCBI taxonomy): domain Eukaryota; kingdom Metazoa; phylum Mollusca; class Bivalvia; order Lucinida; family Lucinidae; genus Rugalucina; species Rugalucina vietnamica. The sequence goes on along the minus strand of OZ024869.1, from coordinate 33,569,776 downwards.
TCTTCCCTCACCCATGACAATGAACTAATTACTGACAACACCAAAAAGGCTAACGTCCTAAACAGTCAATTTCAGTCTGTGTTTACCAACCGATCACCCCTTAGCTTAGCACGACTAGCAAACATGAAGGTCCAGTCCATGGTTGACTGTGGTAAGCTAAGCCCAGGTCATCATTGCCAGGGCAGTCAAGACACAGTACCCATTATGCAAGAGTTTCAGATCTCGATAGGTGGCATTATAAAACTCCTAAGCAATCTAAAACCAGGTAAAGCTGCTGGTCCTGACAAGATCAGACCTTTGATACTAAAGGAACTTAGAAATGAGATTGCCCCAATTATAAAGGTTATCTTTGAGAGATCAATTGAAACTGGGAAACTTCCTATGGATTGGTGCCGAGCTTATGTAACGCCAGTATTCAAAAAAGGTGACAAATCACAGGCTGTAAATTACCGACCGATATCCCTTACTTGTATCCTTTGCAAGGTCCTTGAACATATCATGGCCTCCCAAATAGTTAAGCATATGAATGAACATAGTCTCTTGTATGACCTCCAACACGGCTTTCGTGAAAAGAGGTCATGCGAGACCCAACTGACAATGCTTGTCGAGGACCTTGCCAGGGGTGCTAGTAGGGGAAAGCAAACAGACCTAATTCTTCTTGATTTCTCAAAGGCCTTTGACAAGGTAAATCATTCTAAATTGATATGGAAACTACACCAATATGGTATAAGATCTAATGTCCTGCACTGGGTTCAAGCCTTCCTTAGTAACAGATCTCAGTCTGTAGTTGTTGGAGGAGAGGAATCGGATGCGGTTCCAGTTTGCTCTGGTGTACCCCAGGGCTCTGTTCTTGGGCCGATCCTGTTCCTCATCTACATCAACGACCTACCCGACTCAATAACCTCTAAAGTACGGCTGTTCGCCGATGATACAGCCCTTTATCTGACTATTGAAGGTGAGAATGACAGTGCAGCCCTACAACACGACCTTGACAAACTGTCTGTGTGGGAACAGGACTGGGACATGGAGTTCAACCCCTCGAAGTGCCAGGTTATACAGGTGACAGGGTCCAGGAAACCTATAAATGCAAATTACAGTCTTCATGGCCAGGTCCTGGAAACTGTTACCTGTGCAAGATATCTGGGGGTTGATATCTCCAGTGACCTGTCCTGGAACTCCCACATAGACAGGATTACCGGCAAAGCAACTAAAACCCTGAATTTTGTCCGAAGAAACATCAGAACAAAACATCCCGGCGTGAGAGAGATGGCATATAATACACTTGTCAGGCCGCAGCTGGAATACGCTGCTGCCGTATGGGATCCTCATACAAAAGACAAGTCTAAACAGGTTGAAAAGGTGCAGCGCAGAGCTGCAAGATGGGTTTCCTGCAACTATGTAAGATTGGCCAGTGTATCGGATATGCTTGAAACTTTGGGTTGGCGCAGTTTACAGCAGCGACGGGCTGATGTTCGTCTTTGCCTTTTTTACAAGATTATTCACGGCCTTGTAGCAATACCTCTCCCTGATTATGTCCAACCAAATACCCGTATCTCTAGATACTGCCATTCCATGACATTCCGACAACTGCAAACATCTAGGGATTATTATAAGTATTCTTTCTTCCCCCTTGCAGTTGTCCAGTGGAATGCCCTGCCTGAATCTGTTGCATTCCTGCCTAGCCTTGAAGCCTTCAAGGCGGCAGTTTGCATGCTACAGCATTCTAGACCCTAGACCCTGAGTAGTTTGTTTTTAACCTGCTTTTAAATTTCATCTAAACTATCATAACCTATCATCTTTCATCCCCTTCACTGTCATCTTTTATTCTAACACTATCAACTTTGCTTTTATCTTTTTATATTAATTTTCTGTAACTCAGGCTAGCGCACCTGCCTAGAATGTCCGTGAGGGCGTATGGCAGTATATAGAGAAAGAAAGAAAGAAAGAAAGATGGATGCCAGTTTCTGCTTTGAAAGTTTTATTAAAATTATTAAAGACCAAAGTTCCAATAATAAAAGTTCAAGATATCTTATTGAACATGTAAACACCATGCTGAACAGTGTTGGTGCCATCACACATTCCTGTTTGACACCATTTGTCACCTCTCCATTGCTTGCATGTCATCATGAAATTGCCACACCATTGCTATGAATCTGGGTGGACAGCCAAATTTGTCCATGGTTTTCCAGTCCATCAATTGTGTCGAAAGCTTAGGTGAGGTCAACAGACGTCATATATAGGTCTACAATCTATTCTTGGCATTTGGTGAAGATCATGTCTATTTGTCTCTCTGTCTTTCCTGAAACCACATTGACGTCGACTTTCTGAGATCCCGTCTGGCCAAAATAAATTGTCAAGCGATTCAAACGGATTTTTGCTAGCATCTTTCGAGCAACTGGAAGAAGAGAGGCCTCTGTGATTGTCACAGACTTGAGGATTTGAATTTTCCTTTCCTATTGCATAGGTGGGTTATGGATGCATCTTTAATGATGGTCGCTGCTAACATTTGACATTTTTGAACTTCCGGTTTTTATTTTGTTGAATAACTCTTTAACGGCTGCAGATATTTTCCTTATATTTTATATTTGAATACATATTGATGGTATACATCGGACAGGTCATGAAAATGATCGATCTTCGGAACTTCATTTTTCACCCCATTTTTTGCAAATGTTAGTTTTCTGAAAATTTTGTTGTCATTAGGGGGTAGGGTAAATTTAACTTGAATATAACAAATCTCCACATTAAATGCTATGATTTGAGGCTTATTATATCAATCAGCAGATGTATACATACATGCCGTCTATGTCTGTACTTCTCCTTTAGGTGCGATTGTCAGAAATTTTGCGTGTTTTTATGAAATGGGACCGAAGAAATAAATAACCGAAAATGGCTTAAACTTGAACGGTTATTTTCAAATTGCTATGTCTCTCTTATATGCACACTAGCCTATATTTTTCATTCTTTAATTCCAACAATCTAGTCCAGTTCTACATTCTGCGAAATTACGAGAAAAAGTTTGAATCTTCAAATGTTGTTTTTGCACAATTTATTTATTGACATGTATTTATTTATTTTTTTTTTGCTGACTTTTCAAGTTAGGGGGGTAGGGTTGTTAAATGATACGTAAAAAATTTATAATCCGATTCAAGATAAACATTAATGTGTATTTGTGGTCCTAAATAAACTGCTTTAGCGAAATAAAATGTTTGATAACATGTTTGATGTATTTGTGTTCAGGACATTTATTTATGAAAGAAATAAAAATAGCTGAATATTTCTTAATTTTTAACATTTGTTTTTCAATCACGGACATGTAACTTAAAGTGCACACTGCCCTAAAGTAATTTTGTCTCCAAATGTCTTATTTTATATTTTGTAAGCCAAAAAGAGGTTTGAATACATTTTCGTTGGCAGCGACCATCCTTAAATTCTTGTGGGATAGCTAGCCTCCTATTTTCAAATACAGTAAACCAGTTCTAAAACTGTCAGTTTCTCTGCCATGGGTAGTCCCCCATACTTATAAACCTCGGCAGGAATTGCATCTGCACCTGGAGCTTTACCAGATGACAGCTGTTGAACAGCTTTTTTTGTTTCCAAGACGGTTGGAAATTCATCAAGCAGAGCATTGCACTCTGTCTATGGGAGTCATCATTGATACTTGATGTCCGATTGAGCACACTTTTGAAATGTGTTGCTCACCTTTCCAAGAGAGCATCTTTATCTGTAAGAAGAAGATTATATTGGTTTCTTTCGGTCATTTGAGATCAGTAAGACTATTCAGAGTGTTAGAAGTTGTGCGTTTCAACCATCTTCTAAACACAGTTTTAATTATTTGACCGCATTTAGGCATGTACCTTTGATTTAGTCTTCCCTTGTGTAAATTGTGGAAATTGCAGTATATTTATCTGGCTATCGTCGCCAGTTTATTAAGGGTCACTGATGAAGGGTTCAGTACCCGAAATTGCGCAATATGGCACATACTACATTAATTTGAACGTTTTTACTGCTTCCAAAGGATCAAACCTTTACTCGTACATTTTATTTGCTATTACTGCAGCTTGCGTTGTGCCGTGTGGCGGTCCTAAAACGTCTCCCCGTACATCGTCCATAGTGCAGATTATATGATTTCTTTCGGTCCTTTGAGATCAGTAAGAATATTCAGAGTATTAGAAGCTGTAAGTTTAGAACCATCTTCTAAACACTGTTTAAATTATTTGACCACATTTAGCCATTTGTCTTTGATTTAGACTTCCCTTGTGTAAATTTTTGAAATTGCAGTAAATTTATCTGGCTATCGTCGCCAGTTCATAAAGGGTCACTGATGAGGGTTCAGTACCGGAAATTGCGCAATATGACACATACTACCTCCATTTCAACGTTTTTACTGCTTCCAAAGGATCAAACTTTTATATTATATTCCATCTGCACTGAGCAATTTGGTGGCCCTATAACTCTTTGAGCCATAAATGGTTTTCGGTGCATCATGAAGCTGTATAAACTTGTGTTTACGGGGTCATAAAGTCATCACATAGAACTTGTCCATAACCTCATCTGGATTGGTAATTGTGGATGTATAGGCACTGACATGGCTGTATGTTTATTGTCTGACAGCGGGAGTTTATATGCCATTAGACGGTCATTTGTTGCATTTTGGCATTAATTGCAAAGCCAACTCCTGCTTCATGCCTCTTTTCACTTTTGCGTCCGCTCGAGACATCTTTTATCTCCCCAACTTATGCGAACCGAGTCTCACTCAGACCAGCTATCTGCATACCATACCTCCCAAGTTTTCTGCCCACAAGGGCCGTTATACGCTGTGGTCTATCTGACACAGCTCTGTCCATCAGTGATCTTACGTTCCATGTTCTATGTGTCAGTCGTTAGTCGTCAAAGAGGTCACATTTGTCTTTTTCTTTCTATTTCGATATCTAAGAGGGATCCCAGCTAATCTCGATTAACCAGCCATGGGCTTGAAGCAGGCAATTTTTATGCACCATTTTCTAGCCCCCACCCCCTCCCAATGTTACGGGGATGTTTCTCTGATCTCCGCTGCTGAAATGTCAGATGATTTTGTGTCTAAATTTAATTATCTTGTGAGAGCTCAGGACTAATCCCCTTCGGTCAAGCCCCATCCCCATGGTGTGATATTGTCAATTTGACGTTTCTGAATGTAATATCCGAATGGGCTGAAGCCCTTCGGGATTGGGGTTTTATAAAACACTCTCAAATGTGTGTGGATCAAATGTGTGTGGATGTATTATGATTACTAGTAAATTTTACCCGTCTCGACGTAGCAGTAAGATGATTGCGGCGATGAAGACAAATAAGACAAAAAACATGACCAACAGAAAAAAAAACACATAAATTTGACCTTTGACCTCGATGACCTTTGACCCAATTGGACACATAAATCTTAATCAGGGATCAACCTGTATACACTCACCAAGTTTCATGCAAATCGGACCAAGGACTGCCGAGATACAGAAATTTGACCTTTGACCTCGATGACCTTGACCTTTAAAAATGAACCCCTCGAGCTAATATCCGGGGCCGCCCTCAACCTTCCCACCAAGTTTGGTGAAGATCGACCCAAGGACCTGGGAGAAGTAGGGGAACAAACAGAAAAAAGCATACATTTGACCTTTGACCTCGATACTCGATGACCTTTGACCCAATTAGACCATAAATCTTAATCAGGGATCAACCTGTATACACTCACCAAGTTTCATGTAAACTGGACCAAGGACTGCCGAGATACAGAAATTTGACCTTTGACCTCGATGACCTTGACCTTTAAAAAATGAACCCCTCGAGCTAATATCGGGGCCGCCCTCAACCTTCCCACCAAGTTTGGTGAAGATCGGTCCAAGGACCTGGGAGAAGTAGGGGAACAAACAGAAAAAACATTTTGACCTCTGACCTCGATGACCTTGACCTTTCAAAAAATGAAGGACCTGGGAGAAGTAGGGGAACAAACAGAAAAAAAAACATAAATTTGACCTTTGACCTCGATGACCTTGACCTTTCAAAAAATGAACCCCTCAAGCTAATATCCGGGGCCGCCCTCCACCTTCCGTCCAAGTTTGGTGAAGATCGGCCCAAGGACCTTGGAGGAAACAGAAAAAATAAACATAAATTTGACCTTTGACCTCGATACTCGATGACCTTTGACCCAATTGGACCCATAAATCTTAATCAGGGATCAACCTGTATACACTCACCAAGTTTCATGCAAATCGGTCCAAGGACTGCCGAGATACAGAAATTTGACCTTTGACCTCGATGACCGAAATACAGAAATTTGACCTTTGACCTCGATGACCTTGACCTTTAAAAATGAACCCCTCGAGCTAATATCCGGGGACGCCCTCAACCTTCCCACCAAGTTTGGTGAAGATCGGTCCAAGGACCTGGGAGAAGTAGGGGAACAAACAGAAAAAAAAAAAAAAAAAACAACATAAATTTGACCTTTGACCTCGATGACCTTGACCTTTCAAAAAATGAAGGACCACCTTCCCTCCAAGTTTGGTGAAGATCGGCCCAAGGACCTTGGAGGAAACAGAAAAAAAAAAACTTTATTTGACCTTTGACTTTATTTAACTAACGCCATGAGCGACGTAACGTCATTTGATAACAATTAGATCCAATAAAACCTACATCGATGACATTGCAGGGAACAGAATAGACCTGATGTTTCTGGTACAGATTTTGATTCCCCCCCCCCCCCACCCTCAATGACTACCCGCTGAGATTTGCTCCCAAGGAAAAAAAAAACGAAGAAGTTTACGTTGTCGAACGCTATAAGATAATGTCTGTCTGTCAAGTTCCCACAATTGCATTCCTTGTAAGGTCCTCTATAAGCATGATGAGCTGGGTCTCGCATGATCGCTTCTCTCTGACGACCATGCTGCATGTCAAACAAAATGACATGCACATTTATGTGCTAAACTATATCAGAAACTAGAATACATGTATGTCCAAGAGCCTTGCAAAGAATTTGTCACGATACACACTGGCACGTAACAGTAAACTAAAACTCCGTACAGCAAACTAAACTGTAACGTACAGGAAATAAAAAAAATGGCGGATTTTGTTGGGAGCGAATCGGGTCGTAAGATTTGTTTATTTATTATGAGCTTCTCTTTTTATTTATCCACACAAAATATACGTTACGGACCAATAAAACTATTTTTTTAGATTAGATCTATACTTTCTATAGGTAACGCCGCATTTACTTTTAATGCTGAACATAACTTTAACGGGTGATTGCAAAAGCAAACTTTTTGTAGATCATCGTGAAGGAATGCCTATTTTGTGGCTCAAATTCGACAATAACTGGTTTGATTTCTTATTACGAACATAGGCATTGATGAATTAAGACGATTTCAACCAAATTTTTTGTAAAGTGTCATTTGACAGTAAAGTTACCCATAATTTTTCATTACAACGTATTCGACACTTAAATCAACACAACGAAGAACCAACTAAACTTTTTAAATTCGGTAAAATAATCTCATTAAGACCATTTTTGTTGCATTTCAAAACGTTTACGTTCTGTATCTGTATATAGAAATGGACTCATTTGCTGAGCATAAATTATCCAGGGGTGTGTGCGCAGGTGTTACTTAGTCGCGCGAGAGTGTTCTTTTGAAGTTTTCAACTGTATCACAGTCTATAGCACTTTGTGGCAAATTATTCCAATCTATGATAGTTCTTGGGAAAAGTGAGTTTTTATAAATGTCTGAATTTGCACTTTCAACTTTCAGTGTCTGTTTCTTGATGTTCCGTTGTTGTATCCAGTGAGGACGCAGCCAGCGTGCATGCGGTGATTGTATTTTATTTTGAAACCTTACTCGACGCAAAATAATCCTTAACAAAATGGCGACCTCTTTTTGGTCGAAATTTCGCTCAAAATGACACGCTTGTTGCTGTGCTTAAAACAATAGCTGTTATACGGTGCAGCTAGATCCGCCTTGTCCGGGATTTCATATTACCGTCTTACACTGAGACGCCACATGACAAACTTTTTTCAACGAAAACGACACGAAACACTTTTGCCTGTCACGGCATTCCCCTGAAATGCGAATTTTAGGGGGTGCCAATTATATTAGAACAAAAAATTGTTCACACTCGGATATTATATTTGACCGTACGCAAGTCATCAAGATAGATTTGACCGTGTTGAGGCTAATTCTGTGTATTGGAGAAGATCGTATTACGTCACACCACATGTGTAAAGTCGGCGGTCGTTTTTGAAGTATTTCTGTGGTGTAAACAGTCACATCATGACACGTTCTCTGTAAATCAAAATGTGTGATACTTGTTGTCACTTTTCTCCATTTTGTGGAAAGGATTTAATTAATCAGTTTAATTTTGGTGAAATTTCATCATGAAATTCTGGATTTACCAAACCATCATTCCATGGACATGAGGAGTGGGTGGGGAAGATCATGTCATACTCTGATACTATTCCTGAGATGTATGGGGTGTACACCTGGCAGATAAGACATGTGAGATTCTAACACTGCTCGTAAGTACCCACAAATATGTTTATTACAGCATGGCTCTATCCACAATCGTGACAATGGTCTCTAAAAGATCTTTGGCAGTTTGCTGAACCCTAATTGCACCAGTCATTTGTAATCACTGCCCCCTGCCCCCCCCCCCCCCCCCCCCCCCACCTACGGGGAAGTGTGATAGCCGGGTTAAAGAGCAGGGCAGTTACTTTTCGAGTTTCCCCGCAGTCTAGGGGAAATGAAGGGGGGTTTGACATTAGGAACCTTACCCCAGGGAGATTTTGTTCTGTGAAGGGCAGGGCAAAGAGCAAAGTTTTGACCTCCAGTTTGCCCCCTGGTGGTGGGGCTAATGGCATGGCGCTGAAAGCTTTAAGTCATAATCCCTGCCCTTCCCTAAAGGTGGGGGAGCAGTGGTTACAAATGTATTGTGCATAAATTGGTGTGAACCACCATTCAACATCAGCAGAAATTAGGACCCAATAAATCTGTTCTAAGCTTCTCTGTTATTTTTAAGGCAGTGTTTCTGTTGTGGTTCTAGCTCTATGTTTTTGTTGTCATTGCTTTTGTGTGTGTGTGTTGTGTTTCTTTTTTTCTTTTTTTTTTTTTCTCTTTCTTTTTAACATATTAACAAGTGAGGTGTATTAATGAAGAAAAGCTGTGTATTAATCAATCTATTCTTGTGGGCATGCACTGTTAATACTCTGCTATTACATTAAGAAAACATGCCCATGTAATATACTGATATACTGTTTTTCTTATGTTTTAAAAATGTAAAATTATCACCAGAAATTTTTTCATATTTGTCATATTTTTGCTCAAAACAGAGATTGTGGGTGCACATAGAACCACACCGAGACGGTTCTAACGAATACCCACAATCTATGGTTTGGAGCAAAAATAAGAAAATAAGTATACCCTTGCATACTTAAGTTTTTATATATAAAAGTGGGGTTTGAAGGGGTATACTTTACACGGACCTGTTATCCTGATGTTAATGCTAATTTATACAATTTACAGCTGTACTTCTGAAAACAGGAAATATATGAGAATTTTGGGGAACATCAATTTTACCTGTCTCTTTGGACAGTATTTGTGGGGTCAATGGGTTCCAACAGGGTTCAAACAGTCTTTGTGGGCTAGGGAAAAATATATGCGTTATGCACCAGTCATTTGTATCCCCAGCCCCTATGGGACCTGGGGATAGGGATACAGCAGGCTTATGTGCCGGGTTATATCCTCCGATGAGTGCCGGAGATTGACAGGATACAGTCACATTAATTCAAATGAACTAGTAGTTGTATCTTTCGTATTTTTAAAACTACTTTACTGGTCTGACTATTAGCAGCTCTATAAAAATTAAGTTAGATGCCCTGCTATTTCCCGGCTCCATAGTGACTGGATACAAATGGCTGGTGAATTACTACATACCCATGCAACTTTATTAAACATGATTTCAATTATCTTTCAGAGGTCTGAGGCATGCAAGGAATGTGATGTGATCCCTTGAGGGCCCCTTGACATGGTCAACAACATGATGTGAATACCCAGGAAAATTCTGCACTGCGAAATAAACAATGGAAACTGTCAAACAACTGTTAAAGTAGAGAAAAAGGCTAACATGGCCTTGGAATTAATACCACACTTTTATAAAACTGGAGTGTGCATGGGTGTACCTATTTAAACGGCTATTTTTCTTATTTTTGATCCAAAGATTATTGTCTATGGGTACTTGTTAGACCTACCTCACCAAGGCCATTCTAACATGTAGTACCCACAATATAGGTTACAGCAAAAACAACCATCTTAAGTTATCAAAATGTTTCAACTAAAATCTTCATGGGTGTGTTTTCGTATTGTATCATGGTTTAATTTAGAGCTTGAAGTTTTGGATTTAGGAAGAAGAGGAATTGTACTATCCCTGTAGTGGAAACAAAGCCACTGATCACTGCACAGCTGATCTGCGCCTTTGTTTTCACCTAGGCTAAAAATGGAATCTCTCATGACGCAGCTCATATATGAACTCAGATAAAACAAGGCCTGGAAAAAAGTGGTTTGTTTGGGGTAACATCTTGGAAAACTCAAGGTAGGGTTACTCTAAAGGTGCATATTTATTTATTAATTTATTTCATTCTCTTATTATTTTTCTGTTAAAAGTCATTAATTTACCATAATACTGTTGTTTTCTTCAATTTCTTAGAAATATTGAGATAAAAAAATTAGGATTCACCAAAAAATCTAGGTAGGGTCAGGTTACCCAAAACACTCCCTTTTTTATTTTAGGCCTAAAGTATACATGCTCATAGCTGACTTGAGAAATAAAAGAAAATGTGTTTTTATTATAACTTCTTGCCAACTCAGAAAATTTTCTGGATCTGCGCATGTTTTATGTCAAAAACATTGATCACAGGCAGAGCTTAACACACAAAGAAAGTTTTCCTTCTGAATCCCTTGTTATAATATGCAATTATTGTATATAATGCTTTGTTTGTCTTGTTATATGTTTTATGTACAGAATTAAAAGTTTAAACCATAGAAGTTTCATGCATATATTAATTCATCAAAGTTTATGACGCCACAACCAAGCCAGATTCACACAACACCTTAAAGCCTGGTTTTACAAACAGAGAAGGTTTCTACGTACATGAAGTTGAAGAATACAAGGAAATGTTCTGTAAATTTTTGAGCCCAGTACTCATTACAGTTCGATCAGTAGTGTGTACGTTTGAATTAATCTTGAAGCTGTAAAATCGCAAATGAAATACTTTATACATGTGATACTTCCAATGATTTTCTTAAATCTACATTCTATAGGCTATATCCGTCATCAAATGAAAGAAAAAAATCTCTGATGCATCTTAAACTCATCACATGTGTGACTGGTGGTTCGAGGTTATAAAACTTCTTTCATGCTCAACTCATCTGAGACTAAAATTTATCCTGCTCATAAATGTTAAAATGCCAACAAAATGCCATGGCATTTTAATATTTATTAGCAGGATAAATTACTAGTTTTTGAGTTATTCTGAATTTTCCACATTTTTTGACCATTTCAACATTTATAAGCAGTTGAAATTTTATGCTCACCTAAGCTGAGCTTGAAAAACGTTTTATAGCCTCAGGGCCTGGGCTGATCATTTGAGATTTTTGACACAGCCTCATATGTTTACTACCAGACTGAAAACAACAAATCAAACTACATGTATTAGAAAATGACACAAGCTTGATTTCTAGAAACACTGGACAATATCAGTCATAATAGTTAGGCAATTATTGAACATATTTACCTCATCTGAGCCTTCAGGCTTACTAGGTGAGCATTCAGCATATCTATGCTCTGGTGTTCCTCAACCATTTCCAAAAATGATAAGTACATAAAGAATCGCAGAGAATGGGGCATAATCACCTTGAGGTCATTGACAACAGGTTGTGGCATTGAGCAACTCACAAGCCATTACACAGTTCCTGAGCCTGAGCATGCAGGTTAAATCAGAACCTCCATGGCCTGAGCCTTGGATTTATATGTTTGCATAAGGTAATAGTCAGATATATTTATCAACTCGGTACAAAATAAAAAGAAAATGATGATAAATGTGTCAGTCTAACATATTGTCCTTTATATAGAATCTACCGACAATCTCTAGCAGCTTTGCTACCTTTTTCACGCCTACCAAACGATCAAATACTTCTCCACCGGTGCATATAGTAAAATCGATTCGATTGTTACATGGTGAAGGATTAGATGACGCATAAAGGTAGACATATTTTACATACTCTTATCTTTTTTGCACAAAATACATTTTTAAGGAAAAAAGTAAAAAATCGGGGAATACAATTCCCCGTAATATTCACTTCTACGCTTGTGGTGTCAAGCTGAGGTCATATACTTCACGCATTTTGGTTTAATTCATCAAAAACTACACACGAGTAGGTAGAAGATATTGAAAACTCGCGAAAACTGATGATAAATAGGAAGCTAATTTAATTCTGAAGCCGGTCACAAGTTCTTACGACCATCACGCACACACGGCATGCACATTCAGGTATATTTTTGAAGGAAATTTCAGCTGACAATGTAGCAGGGCCGAGAAAACCCCGAGGGAACTGCCGAAAATTGTTGGTCAACAATTCGATCTATAAAAATGATAGTGAAAATGTTGTCATAACAAAATCTTTAACTCGTCTCAAAAAGTCTTGAAATGCATAAATGTTCTTTAATTCGTGCTTGTCTGATCATATAGCACCGGCGATACACATGGGTTTCATAATTAGTCGTTCTTGCAGTGAAAATTTATACCAACTCCAAATTTGCAGCTGCAAAGGCTTTCTCTACAAATAGTATGCTTTCTAACTATTTCTATGGCCTCGTACATGTCCAAAATATCATTTTCAGTGTTTCGGATTTTTTTTTTCATATTTGGAATGCACTCCTGGTCGATTTTCTCCGGTGAAGCATTAGATCGTCTGGTGAAAAATTCGATCGGGGATTGTGTATGTCTGTTAAACGCATGTTCTTAGTGTTGTCTCACGCATTGTAGTAATAATAGACATAACTCTGATTTTAATAGACAATGTCTCGCTGCATTGTCTCACTATATCTTTAATCCATGAGCGGACTGGCGCAGTTGGTAGCGCATCGGACTTTGGGCCGAAGGGTCCCCGGTACGATCCTCGTCAGGGGCGTCGTCTGTTGTGGCCTTGAGCAAGTAACATTTCCACAGCTCAATATGTATATATGTATTATATGTTCTTATGTATATAATCATGTCATGTCAAGAAAACAAAAAAGTGCGAAATGGAGCTCCTTGCAGGAACCAATTTTAAATTCAGGTTTTTCCAACCTTGGAAATTTATTTTTTTCCCACCTCGGATTTTTGGGGTGGGACTTACTTTCTGATTGCGCCTTTTCCTGATCGTTGCCTACTTTTACCTTTTCTATATTAACCTGGCACTATTAAACAAGGATGAAGGATTCGATGAAAGAACATCGGAATTTCGCATTTGAATTGCACTGATTTTTAAACAATGAAGTAACATTTGCTGTTGAAAAATTAACCGTGATGGACAAGAATCTTGCCGAGCTTATTTAGACGAGCATGTTTTTGAAAACTGTAAATCGAATAGACTTCTTATGAGTCATTACTTTTTGTTTTCTATGACTTATCTCCCTTCAAGTTATTCGTTTATTACAGATTTTGAGTAAAACGTGAGAGCAGATGGGGATTTGGAAAGGAAAGCGAAAACATGGGATCAAATTATCGTACAAAAAAGTTACATCGTACGCCTAAAGGAAGATTAAGTCGGTGCCATCATAGAGTCTGACGCCTGACCCACCGGCGTGCAATTAAAGAAGGCAGCGTAGTTATCACTCATGATTGGATTAAAACCCCATAAACCTGTCGTAAAAATTTAAGCTTAACTGTCAACAAAGAAGTTTGTATTATGTATTTGAAGGAATTGGTTTCTTAAAATGACAGGATCATTTCAGTGCGTTGTGAATATGTAAGATATCGTCCTCGAAACAACAGCTGCTGTTTCTATCCATCGAGAGTTTATCGAGAGTTTATCAGTTCATCATAGCATCACAAATTGCATGTTTAAAGAATAACGCTGCTCGCTAATTGGATCAATAACTCATGTATTAAAGATATAGTGAGACAATGCAGCGTGACATTGTCTATTTAAATCAGAGTTTTGTCTGTTATGATTACAATACGTGCGGCAACACTAAGAAAGGGCGTTTAAATCAAGACATATACATTCAACGATCGAATTTTTCACCGGACGATCAAATGCTACACCGGAGAAAATCGACCAGGAGTGCATTCCAAAGCTGAAAAGAAAATCAAAAACACGTAAAATGGTATTTTGGACATGTTCGAGGCCATATAAATGGTAAGCAAGCATACTATTTGTAGAGAAAGCCTATGCACCTGCAAATTTGGAGCTGATATGAATTTTCATTGCAAGTACGACTAATTATGAAACCCACATTGGTCGCCGGTGCTATATGATCAGAAAAGCACGAATTAAAGAACATTTATGCATTTCCAGACTTTTAGAGGCGTGTTAAAGATTTTGTTTTGACAAACATTTTCATTATCATTTTTATAGATCGAATTGTTGACCGACAATTTTCGGCAGTTCCCTCGGGGTTTTCTCGGTCCTGCTACATTATCAGCTGAAATAATCTTCCAAAATATACCTGTTTGTGCATGCCGTGTGTGCGTGATAGCCGTCAGAACTTGTGACCGGCTTCAGAATTAAATTAGCTACCTATTTATCATCAGTTTTCGAGAGTTTTCAATGTCTTCTAGCTACTCGTATGTAGTTTTTGATCAATTAAACCAAAATGCGCGAAGCATTTGACCTCAGCTTGTCATAGAAAGCGTAGAAGTCATTATTACGGGGAATTGTATTCCCCGATTTTTGACTTCTTTCCTTAAAAAAAAATATTTTGCGCAAAAAATACAGAGTATGCAAAGCGTGTTTACCTTTTTGTGTCATCTAATCCTTCACCATGTTACAATCAAATCGATTTTCCTATATGCACCAGTGGGGAAGTATTTGATCGTTTGGTAGGCGTGTTTTTCAACATTGATATTTTCCTCAAAGCTTTAACTTGTGTTCTAAAAATAGTATCAAACTACGACAATTTCCAATTTGGCTTTACTTTTCTCAAATATTTCTCGATAAAATTGAAATCTGAATGAAAGTGACAATGTTTTATATAGCATCGAATGAAAAGAACCGTATTTGACGGATTAATAGCGATTATGCTGACATTTTTTCATAAAAGTTCTACCAATTTGAGCCTAATTTTGGGACAAAAACGCCATTCTCATCGTCAGTACCAATTTTCTTTTTTAGAACAAAAATTTGTTCACATCGATCATATCGTGATTCATACATCAATATTCTCACAAAAGATTAAATTTTCAGAAAATATGGGTCTCGACACGGGAGAAAATCAAATACTCGTTAAATAAACGATTTAACACGACTGACATTTTCGACAGTTGACTCGCGAAGGAAAATCCCCTAAATCGATGCGCCGACAAACTGTCATGACAACAAAGCGGCTTCACAGGGCGGATTTAGCATTGCTTAAAATGGGCTGCGTGTTTGATGAAAATCAGTTTCGTCTTTGGTACACACGAACGGAATTACTTAGGGCCCTGTCTCTCGGTTCAAAGTGGATGGCTTAATTTTCGAACGTTTTTGGTTGCTACGATTTTAATTATATCATTGCGCCTTGGCTACGCATCCCGACTGATCTGATGTGTTGATCGGCAGGGATAGCTACCAGGTCGTTGACGATCTTGAATAGGAGTGTGAGGCGTTGTTCTCTTCTCCCTCCTTTCGTGTAAAGGTTTCTTACCCAGCTCGTCCATCATTGATGTTACGCTGCTTGTCTGTTTGTAATCGCTTTTCACAAATCTTGCTGCTTTACGTTGTATATTTTCAATCCGATTAATATCTTTATTGAGGTGAGGGTCCCGAACAGTGGATGAGTAGTCTAGCACAGAACGAACTAATGAGATATGCAGTTTCTTTGAAACTTTTATCACAGTTTTTTAGGTTCCTTCAGATGAAGCCGAGTGTAGAGTTAGCTTTATAACAGATTTTATTAATGTGAGTAGCCCATTTCAAATCTTCACTTAATATAACTCCGAGATATGGATTATTAGTCACTTTTTCAAGAATATGGTTGTCCAAAGTATACATGTATGTTAAAGGTTTTTGGCTTCTGTGAATCGTCATGAGATAACATTTTGTCGCATTAAACCGCATTCCCCACAAACTTGCCCATTCTTCAAGAGATTTCAAGTCATTCTGAAGTTGGATTTGGTCTTGGATTGTTCTTATTGTTCTATATAGTAAACAGTCATCAGCAAAAAGTCGCGCCGTTGATTTCACACAATTTGGAAGATCATTTATATGACACAGAAAAAGTAGCGGCCCCAATACCGTGCCCTGAGGTACACCTCATCTAAAAGTAAATGCGTCGTTACCTATAGAAAGTATAGATCTAATCTAAAAACATATAATAGTTTTATTTGTCCGTAACGCATATTTTGTGTGGATAAACAAAAAGAGAAGCTCATAATAAATAATAAAATCTTTCGAACCGATTCGCTCCCAACAAAATCCGCCATTTCTTTAATCTCCTATTCACCATTTTTGCATTATCCGCTGGTTCCAAGCTTTCAAAAATCAATATTGGAAATACAGGTTACCAGAACCCCCTGACCTCAAACGTCAGGGGTGTTCTGGTTACCTGTTTTTCAAATATAGATTTTTGTCAGCAGGAAACCAGCCGATAATGCAAAAAAAATGGTGAATACGTTACAGTTTAGTTCGCTGTACGGAGTTTTAGTTTACTGTTATGAACGACGGACCAGTGAACCCATTTCTCCTATTAAATGTCGAAAGCGGTGGCAATCGCTGTCAAACTGTCTTGAGGATCAGGATAAGCAAGAATACAAGTGTTTGAGATCGTTTTGTAGTTAGCTGCCAGAGTCAAAAGGTGGTGCTCCTCTAGATATGGGGTAATTAGACGGACCGAGATATTGGATTTACCAGATTGTAAACGAGGCAAATGGCGCATCTGGAACAAAGCAAAGCGTTCCAAATGTTTATGACGCATTACGTGACGTCAGAAAACAATATGGCCGCAATATTGGAAGATTACGTGACGTCAGAAAACAATATGGCCGCAGTTTTCAAAAAAGAAGAGAAAAATATGTTTTAAAACTGAAATTTGAAGTTCCTAAGAAGAAAAAGGCTGTGTTTTAGGTAAAAAGAACTGTAATTTGCAAAGTTCCAACGCGAAATACAACGGAATATACCTGCCAACCTGTGGTTATTGAATACGGTCCGTTGCAGAACCGGCGAGCAGATTTGACAGCTGTCAAAAAAGTAAACAAAACGAGAATATTTGAAATTTCATGGTACATATGGAGCCTGTAGAGGTCTACGTGGATGGGGCCTGTCGTAATAACGGTCATAACAATCCTCAGGCGGGATGTGGAGTGTACTGGGGACCTTTTCATCCTCTGAATTTCGCTGAAACAGAATAGAATAGAATAGAATAGAATATTCTTTATTTCCACAAGGGGCCCGATCATAGGGCATACAACACAGCATTTATAAACATATATGTACAGTAATGCATGCAATCAAGACAACACGCCTACCATATATTAGGAAAAGATAGGTTAAACCAATTAAGGTAGTTTTTATGGATTATTCTTTTCTATTTCATCTTATTTCTAGAAATAGAGCCTTACAGACATGAACTTCTACTGAGTAGACAAAAAAAAAAAAAAAAAAAAAAAAAAAAAAAAAAAAAAAAAAAAAAAAAAAAAATCTTGAATACCCTATCATTATAGCATTCAGTAGGCGTGTCTTCTTAATAAATATTCACATGAAAATGTATCAAATTTACACATATATACACAAATAAAAATAATTACAACAATGACTTGCTTATATTTTCATCTTAGAAATCTTTATGAAAGTGACTAGAACACGTGAGTACTGGATTATTGCTTCCTGATTTCCAAACAGGTAAAAATAAAATTCGAGAGTTTTTGTATGACATCCTCATTTTCATTTGTCAGAAGCCATATAAATTTATTTTCATCTGTCAAGATATTAAAATTTTTGTATGTACTCTTCAAATACAAATATAATTTATTACGTTCCTCTTGATATTTCTGACATTGTAGCAAAAAGTGCATTTCACTTTCAACTTCATTGGTGTGACAATTTTTACAAATTCTTTCAGTTGATTTAACATTTTTGTACCTGCCTCTTTCAATAGCTAATTGGTGGGCACTTATTCTAAACTCTGTGTAGCATTTTCTGACCTCTCTATTTTGAATGATGCGGAGATATATTTCTTTCTTGAATTTTGGTTTAAAACAAAAGTAAGTTCGTAGTTTTCCTTGTTTATCAACTGCATTTTCTTTAATCTGTTTTTCCCAGTAGCCCATTGAACGTTTAATAAGTAATGATTTGATTTCATGCACACTCATATTATCATCAATATTAAGTTGATCAAAAATAAATGACAATCCTGTATACCAACTTTGCTTACCATTATTAAATAGTTCTTTACTTGTATTCAGACTCTGCGCTAATAGGCTATCACTTTCCATATTTTGAATGCGCTTGAAATATTTTATAACTCCACCGATTATATCTATAAAATAAGGTGTCCTACCTAATTCACCGTAAACTGCTAAATTAGTAGATTTCTTATGTACACCTAGCACATACTTATAATATTTAGTTGTTAATTTTTCACATTCATAATTGGAATATGCCTTTTCTAACTTGAATTCTGTTTCATTCTTTAAAGCTGTTGATGATGGCGAACATAAACCCCAAATTTCACTTCCATATAGCAAAATAGGTTTAACTGTATGGTCAAATATATGTAAGCTAGTATCTATATTCGGGGATAAATCTCCA
This sequence comes from Rugalucina vietnamica, assembly GCA_964017185.1. Classification (NCBI taxonomy): domain Eukaryota; kingdom Metazoa; phylum Mollusca; class Bivalvia; order Lucinida; family Lucinidae; genus Rugalucina; species Rugalucina vietnamica. Next base: position 33,550,778 of record OZ024869.1, on the reverse strand, counting down.
AAAATACTTTTGAGTTTGAAAAATGCCTTAAGAGCTCGCTTGTACAGATCCGTTCTTGCATGTGAAAATGATCCTGAAGCAGCAAAAACCACTCCCAAATACTTATAAGTTTTCACATTTTCTATCAACTCTCCATCAAAATAAAATTCATAGGGTAATAATTTTCCAGTCTTATTGAATACAATTGTTTTTGTTTTATTAATATTTATATCTAAACACCATCTCTTACAATAGGCTTCAAGTTTTTCAAGACAGTTTTGTAAACCTATTTCACTTTTAGATAAGAGTATAACATCATCAGCATACATAAGGCAGTTTAAGTTACAATCTCCTAAACTAACAGCATCACAATCTTCATCAAAAATCCTTGGTAAGTCATTTATGAATATCTTGAATAAATTAGGGCTAAGCGTATCTCCTTGTCTAACACCCAGTTCTGACTCGAATTCTTCAGTAAGACTATTGCCTATTCTAATCCGCAATTTATTTCCTAAATACATATTTTTAACAATATTATAAAACAATCCAGATATGCCTAAGTTCTGCAGCTTCAAAAATAATGCCTGATGTAAAACTGAATCAAATGCTTTTCTGAAATCTATAAAGCATGTGAACAACCGTGCTTTACTTTGATATGTATATTTCTCAATCAATGTGCGCAAAACAAACATATGATCTGATGTGCGCGCCTGTTTTTGAAATCCAATTTGCGTTTTACTAATTACCCTATTCTCATTCAAAAAATTATCAAGTCTAGCATTAAGTATGGAATTAAAAAGTTTTCCCAGGCAGCTCATAATGGTGATACCCCTATAATTTGATGGGTCCGACTTTAAACCTGACTTATAAATAGGGTTAATATAACCGCTTTTCCATGCTTGGGGATAAACACCAACCTGTAAAATTGCATTAAATATTTTCAAGATACAAGGCAACAGGATAGATTTACCACATTTTAGCATTTCATTACATATACAATCCAACCCTGATGATTTACCATTTTTTAAAGCACTTAAACTTTTGGTAATTTCAGATTCAGTGATAGAAAAATCGAGTTTATTAAAGGATTGACTGCGTTCTGCTTGCTTCAATAACTCCTCTACTTCCTTTGCTCTTTCTTGAAATTTAGATGGAAGAGTATTAAGATTAGAAAAATGTTCTGACATTTCTTCAGATGAAGTCATTGTTTCTGTCGTCGATTTTTTATCATCTTTTAGTTCATTTAAGAGTGACCAGTATGCCTTAGGATCTTTCTCAAATAGGTTATTTAATTGATCAATAAGGTTAGCTTTATATTGTTTTCGCTTAAATTTACACAACTTACTATATAATTTCCTGTACCTATAAAAACTCCCTCTGACTATAGGATCATTAGGGTACTTTGCAAATTGCTTACCTTTGAAATCTAATGTTTTTCTCATTTTCAAGAGGTCTAAATCAAACCATTTTTTATTCCTCTTAAATTTACTCTTCCTAATTTTCTTTTTCCTGAGACACTTATTACCAGCACTGTACAATATTTCAGAGAATTTATCTACAATATCATTAACTTCAACTGTATTGCTTATTTGCATATCTAAAACATCATGCAATCTATCCATAATTTCTCCACTCTGTAATTCATTATAAAAAAGTTGAGGTGAAAAATCATCCCACTTAAATTGCTCTGGAAAATCTTTTAAATTCTGTTTATGTTCATCTTGAAAAAAGTTAGCAAATATTCTGACAGAAATTTTAGAATGATCAGACAGTCTTAAGATAGGTTCATCAACATGGAAGTATAATACATTTGACATTTGTTCTTCAGATACTAATCCATAATCTATAACGCTATTACCATTATATTGGTAAGATGTGTATTTACCATGCAAATCACCAAACGTCCTACCGTTTAGAATTCTTAGTCTACTTGAAATGCATATTTCTAATAACTCTCTTCCTCTTGAACAAACCTTAGTATCCTTACTATTTCTGTGAACAATATTAGAGTCAATAATATAATCTTCCTGCAGGGGTAAATAATTGTCATCATCATTCATAATAAAATCATCTTCAGTACCTGTCCTAGCATTAAAATCTCCCATTAACATCACTGACCCTAATTTCTTGTATTTTGCAATGTCTGTTTCTACCATTTCTAAAAAATCAATGTTTTGGTCAATATAATAAGAGGAATATTGTGGTGGTATATACACAAAACATACATATAGGTCCTTATCAAAACCAAAAAAGTTTTTATCCATTAAAAGCCATTGATATTCAGAACATGTAGATGACAAATATTTTACACCTTTTCTTAAATTTCTTTTTATTAATATGCCTAAGCCACCATAATGCTGTTTACCCTTTGAAGATTTTCTTTCTATGTAATGTAGAATATGTTCACTAAAATTGCAAGTACTGATGTCACTTTTTACTTCAACACTAGTGGGAGACAAGCAGACAAATAACAGGGGGGAATTGTCAGCAGCAATCATTGCTATAACTCAGGCAATCACCTGTAGAATAAACTGGTTAAACATAACAACAGACAGCAAATATGTAAAGAATGGAATTACGGAATGGATAAAAGAATGGAAGGTAAATGACTGGAAAACAACAAAGAGGAAGGGTGACAGAGATGTACTAAACAAAGATCTATGGATGACGTTGGACTTTCTACAACAGCAACTCACCGTGGACTGGCAATGGGTTGAAGGCCACAAAGACAATGAAGGTAACAGAAAAGCAGATGATCTTGCTAAAACGGGCATATCGGCGGAGACTTCAGTTTGGCAGAACATGGCCTACAGATGGTATGAAGATCAAACCTGTGACGTCTCAGCTATGTCTTGTGAATTTGTCAGTTCAAAGAGTCAGGGAGAGTCGTTGGTAGTGAAGCAAGAGTATACTTGTAAGGCATGCAGACACCCCTGCAATGAAGAAGAAGATGCTATACAATGCACAGAGTGTAAATTTTGGATGCATTATAGATGTACCAACTTACCAGAATATCAACTCTTCTTATACGAGTCGACACAAAGGAAATTTACGTGCAAGTTTTGCGTTGATATTGATGAAGAATTCACAGAAAACTTCAAATCAAGCCAAATCCAATCTTGTTTAACTGAAAAGATACCAGAAGAAGTAATTGCTGACAATATTCAGGTCCAAGGGCAATCAAGCTCTCTCATACAGGTAGAAACACAAGATACAACCAAGGCAGACAGAGTCATAGTGTTGAGAGCCACAGAAACTAAACAAGCTGCATGCCAGACAGATATTTATCAATCATTTGCTCAAGACAGTAAATCAGCCACAAGTCAGACAGATACTCTTTCACGGACGGCTACAAGAACTATAGAGATAAAATCAAGTGCCTGCCAGACAGATTATAAAGACTATCAGCTGGTGGATCTCCAAGAATTGAGCAAATCGACAGTTTCTTCACTACAAGATTCCTTTGTTGGTGCTTTTGATAGAATAAATGAATCCGTTCGGTGTCTAAAGACAAGTATTGATGATGAAAGTCACCTTAATCAGAAATTGAATATTGCAATGAAAGAAAATGAAAGATTAAGAGCCGAAATTTCCCAAGAAAAACCACAAGACAACCTCGGTAAGAAAAATTGCCAGAGCTGTGATGAATATTCCAATAGGGTAGGAGAATTAACCAAAGCGTTACAGAAGGAAAAAGACACTACACAGTGCAAACTACATGAGGCTGTGCTACAGAAGGAAATCATGGAATCTAGGATGAAAGCTGATGCATCAGTTTTACAACATAAAGTAGAAATTCTCAATAAACAATTAACTATGCAAGAGAATGAAGTAACAAACCTGGAGAAGCGAATAGACTCAAAGAATAATTTGATTGGACAGTTAGAGAATAAAACAAGTGAAATGATGAAGAAAATCTCTGATCTTCAGGATGAAATCCTTTCCTTAAAATTGCATAACTGCAGAGTGGTAGATCTTCAACAGGACAGCAAAGTAGAAAATGAGCAGAGGAAGAAAAAGGAGGAATCCCAGGCTGAAGAAGTTAAAGGTTCAAAGACACCTGAAAAACAGTATAATGAAATAGTCAAGAATCATAGCTCAGATGAATCAAGAAAATCAAACCATGATCTTAAGTTAGAGAAATCACAAAAAGAAGACATTAAAAGGGTGCAGATTGTTGGTACTTCTAATGCCAAGTATTTATCATTGAGATATATAGCCGGCTCAGATTTCAATTTATCAAAGAAAATCAAATACACTCTAGAAGAAACCAAAGAATACTTTCAGAATTTAGAGCCGAGTGACCACCAAGACGTGTTTATCTTACAATCTCTGTGTAACGACATTTCAAAGAAATCAGCTGATGAATGTACCAAGGAACTGACAGACATCATAGACATCATTGAATCCAAAGTCAAGGATACTAGAATCATAATTTCACTAGGGCTTCCCAATGGTGATGTAGCACTCAACAGGAAAACAGAGAAGGTTAATATACTTCTGAAAGAGAGTCTCGTCAAACGTAAGTCAGTTCACATCTGCGATAACAGCAATCTGTTTTATCGGGGTGATGCGCAACAGGGAATCCTTAAAGAAGATGGCCTTCATCTTAGTAAAGATGGAACAAAGCTGTTGGCAAGGAACATTAGAGAGACACTATATGATGTGTTTGATATTCCTATCATCACATATGATTCAACAGAGAAAGAGGCTCCAAAGACACACACTCCCACCTATAGAAACAGTGGGTACGAAGAAAGAAACCGCAGACATCAGAACACTTACAGAAATGACAATTATAACAGACACCCACATGATGACAGCCGCGAATGGGAATACGATTTTAAAAACAACGGGCGATATGAGGAGTCGTATCAAGGTCATGCGAGGACGGGCGATCAGGTCAATATCCGCGGACACAATATGTCCCCGCGGAGTCGATGGGATGATGAGGGCGATTCAGATCAGGGTATTGCGAGGAAGGGCGATCGGTACTACTTCCGCGGACACAATATGTCCCCGCGGAGTCGAAGGGATGAAGACGGTGATGGTTGGGGGCATCAGAGAAGACCATATGCTCCTTACTTTCAACAGAGACATGGACATAGACATTATTAATTTACTCAGTTTTCAGCTGATATCAGTCTGATAAATCAAGAACTCTCATGCATACTTAGTGTTTTAGTGTTTTTAATCTCATACATGTGTATATTATTTGCTTTAAATAATAAGAATTGAAAAAAGCATGACAATTTTTTTAGTAAATTTTAGCAGAAATTTTAGAAATTTAAAATGTTTAAAAGAAAAAATGAAAATGTAATAATGAAAATAATATGTGTAATAATGAAAAATGTAAAAATGAAAAGAGAAAGCATCACAATTTTTTTTTTTTAGTAAATTCAGCAGAATGTTTTTTGAAATTTAAAATATTTTAAAGAAAAAATGAAAATGTAATAATGAAAGCAATATGTGTAATAATGAAAAGGTAATAAAGAAAATGCAAAATGCAATAAAGTATATATATTTAAATATTTAAATGGAGGAAAATGTAACAAAAATGATTCTTTTTAAATGTAACACACTTGTAAAATTGTAGGAAGTGTAAAAAAGGAAAAGAAAGACTTACAATTTCATGAAAAATGTTCTATTAAATGAGGAATCTTTATGATAGACTACAATTGATACTATATGAAAACTTAAGCGATGTACTGTTTTTGCCTAAAGCATATGCCTTTTTCCTAAAGGAATGGTTATTTATTTCAGAGATATAAAACATATAAATGAACAATTATTCAGGAAACACAACATCATTCATATCCATCTGTTCATGGAACGTTGGCGGCCTAGTTTCTAAGTCATACAATAAATTAAATGATGTTAATTTTAGAAAAGAACTGACATCATATGATATTATTTTTCTGAGCGAAACTCATACTGGTTTTGAAACACACATTGATTTAGAGGGCTTTCAACACTTTCAGATTTGTCGACCAGTTTCTAGCAATAATAGATACTATGGAGGTTTAGCTTTACTAATACGTAAAACATTGCGAAATGGTATAAAAATTTTGAAAAATAGTAGCACTGAGTTTCAATGGGTAAAATTATTGAAAGAACATTTTAGCCTGGACAAGGATATTTTTATATGTTTCTCATACATTTCACCCTGTAATTTTGGAAGTAAATCAGATTCTGACTGTATAGAAGCAATTATACGGGATATAAATTGTTATAAAACAAATGGTAATGTTTTTATCTGTGGTGATTTAAATGCTAGAACAGGATTGGATCCTGATTTCATAGTTAATGATAGTGATAAACATGTACCTTTAGACCCTTCTTATATCATTGACTCAAATATTTTGCATCGCAACAGTGAAGATACCAAAGTTGATGACAGAGGTAAACAGATAAATGAATTATGTATCTCATCAAGAATGCGAATTTTAAATGGAAGAACTTTAGGGGATTCTTTTGGCAAATTTACATGTCAAAAGCCAACTGGTGCAAGTGTAGTAGACTATATGATTGCATCTGAAGAGTTGCTGAAAGATATTATTTATTTTCATGTGCACCCATTTTTGCCTATATTTTCTGATTGTCATAGTAAAATTTCTGTATGCATTAAGGCAAATGCTAAACATGTTAAGAGTGCACAAAATGTTAATGAAAAGATGCCTGATAGTTTTAAATGGAATAAATATTCTTCACAGAGATTTAGAAAAGCCCTTGAAGATATAGATATGCAAAATAAAATAAAATCTTTTATTGAAAGGAAGTTTGAATATGATGAACCAGGTGTTGAAAATGCTTGCAGTTTATTTGAAAGTTTTGTACTTCAGGCTGCTGGAAGAAGTCTTAATATGAGAAGCTCTACTAAAATTAAGAAAAAATCTAAAAAGTGGTATGATGAGGATTTATATGCCAAAAGAAGAATATTAAATACAAAGGCAAATTTGATGTTTAAGCAACCTTTTGACGTTTCACTGAGGAATTCATACTTTAAACATTATAGGGAGTACAGGAAGCTTCTCAAATTCAAAAGGAAAAACTACACCAAAAGTGTTTTTTCTAAGCTTGATGACTTGGAAACAAATGATCCAAAAACTTATTGGAATCTGGTTAACTCTCTTAAGGCTGAACAAGAAAACTCTGATGGACCAGAATTAGCTATAGATACAAACACTTGGTATGATCATTTTCGAAACTTGAACACAGTTAAAAGTAAATTTGATGAGAGACTTAATGAATTAAACCAAATATTGAAAACCAATAAGCAAAATAAAACTTTCACATTGATGGACTCTGTTATTAAAGATAAGGAAATACAAAGTTCTATTTCAAAATTGAAAAATAATAAGTCATCTGGTTTGGATAGTATTAGAAACGAAATGATAAAGTCAGGTGCCAACATCTTACTGCCGTGCTTAAATAAATTATTTAACTTGATTTTTTCATCTGGATGTTATCCATCATCATGGGCCAAAGGATACATATCACCGATTTTCAAAACTGGTGACAATTCTGACCCCGATAATTATAGGGGCATTACGATTACATCAAATATTGGTAAACTGTTTAATATGATTTTGAATTCAAGATAAGACAATTTCTTGGAGGATAACAAAATAATTGATAATGTTCAAATAGGCTTTACTAAAAATGCAAGAACTTCCGACCATATGTTTGTTATGAAATCTTTAATTGACCAATGTATTAATGCCAATGGTGGCAAGTTGTATTCTTGTTTTGTAGATTTTCGGAAAGCGTTTGATTCTGTCATTCACCCTGGTTTATTAGTTAAATTAAAAGAATTGGATATAAATGGTAAATTTTATGACATTTTATCCAGCCTATATACCAAAAGTAGCGTATGCGTTAAACTTGGGGATAATCGAACTGCTATGTTTGAATGTAATGTTGGAGTCCGCCAAGGAGATGTTCTTAGTCCTAATTTATTTAAGATTTTTATTAATGATTTACCTGTTTACTTAAGTAAAACCCCATATCCAGTTTTTGTTAATGGCATTCCACTTCACTGTCTAATGTATGCGGATGATATTGTGTTGTTATCTACATCTGCGTCTGGCTTACAAGAGAAACTGAATAAATTAAATGACTTTTGTCAGGATTGGTGCTTGGAAGTGAATGTAATAAAAACAAAAGTTTTAATTTTTAATAAACTTGGAAGGCTTTTAGATAGTAAATTCTATTTTAAGGAAACATGTTTAGAAAATGTTAGACACTATCGTTATTTGGGTGTACATTTCTCGGCAAGTGGTATTTTCAATTTTGCTCAAGACGACATTTTTAAGAAATCAATGAAGGCATCATTTAAACTCACTAAATTAATAACAACTGGCGAACCTAGCATAAACACAAGTCTTCATTTGTATGATCATTTGGTAAAACCCATAGTGCTATATGGGTCAGAGATCTGGGGAACCTTCAAGACTAATATTGCAGCATGTAAAAAATCAAGTTGCTTTGCATTTGAGGAGATTTATCGAAATAACATCGCTGATAAGTCACAGATAAAATACTTAAAATACATTTTAGGGGTGAATAAGCATTCCTCAAATCTTGCTGTTATGTCGGAAACAGGTCGTTTCCCAATGTATTTTTCCATTGTCCTTTCAATTGTGAAATATTTGCATCGATTAGAAAACACCTCAAATTTGCTACTGAAAGAAGCATATTGCTTATCTAAGGCTCTACATAATAAAGGAATTCAAACTTGGTACACTTCAGCGATATATATTCTTCAGTTGTTAAAAATTGATATTACTTCGTGTCGTAATTTTAGTGTTAATCAGTTAGTTTGTATGGTTAAAAAGAAGTTAATGAGGGGGTTTAAAACATTTTGGAATAAGCAGAGAAGCGATTATGACGGAAAATTAGATACATACTTCACGTTTAAACAAGAATTCAAGACTGAGCCATATTTAAAGCTAGAAAAGTTTCATTTGAGAAAAGCTATTTGTAAATTAAGAATTAGTGCTCACAGCCTTATGATTGAAGCTGGTAGATATACAAAATCGAAACGTTTGTCGCGCTCAGAAAGGCTATGTAAACATTGTAACTTAAATTGTATAGAAAATGAGTTTCACTTTATCACGCAGTGCTCATTTTATGATTCAGAAAGAACAGATTTATATAATCAGATACAGTTTAAAAACAACAATTTCATATCATTATGTGATAATGAAAAAGCCATTTGGCTTCTTTTGCAAGAAGATGAAGATATTTTATTTGCTTTTGGTACATATATACATAATTGTTTTGAAAAAAGAAATGAGAAATGAAATATGTGTTAATTCTAAGGCCGCTAGCGTTACCAGTCATTTTCATATCATTCTCACCTTTAAAATTTCACATTAGCATTCATGTCTCAATTTATTGCTAATTTGGTATTTTGTATGTTTGTTAATGATGTTTGTTGTATGTAATCAGATATATGTATGTTTTGTTTGATGCCCGAAAGGGTCCTTGATTGGAAATAAAATTATTCTATTCTATTCTATTCTATTCATAAGTCTAAAAATAGATGACAGATGTTCTAAATAAGCCAGTCATTAGAAGAAATAATTCACATATAAAAACTTGCCCTGTATTGTCAGATTTGTCCAAAATGGAGTTTCCAAGTTTAGGAAAACATTGCCACCAGAATGACTGCAAACAGCTCGGTAATTAACTGGCGTTTGAATTATTTTGTTTGATTGTTCCAAGGGATTTCCCTTGTCATGAGTGATGGGTGGGGTATTTTTTTATAATAAAATTTTTATTTTCATCATATTTCATGTTCTTGGGGTTTCACTGTGTCTAAAATAATTAAAGCAGTGTTAAGTAAGTTAATTAAGCCTCAAAGTATTAAATCTGAGAAATTCACACGTATCAACGTGGTTCTCCTGGAAGAGGAGGGATCTACTAACAACAACAACAAGTTGCAATTTGGTTGATGGACTTTGATTGAGTGTTACTGTCTGTACACTAGCCTCTAGACCAGGATACTACCGGGGCTCCTTCTTGTATTCCATATATTTCATACAGCCTCCTGGTACCATTGATCCGGTTGGTAAGCTACTCGTTCGTGAGAAAAAATCAATAATGGTCATCGGAACTGCTCCTTTGCCTTTTTGTTCATTCGGTCTAGGGTATAACTCGGTCAATATCGTTATGATTTACAGTCGAGTCCCCTAACATTGCGTGTCCCGCAACATTGCGCATATGGCATGTCAACCAGATTTCAAACAATATTTGACTACCAGTGCAATTTTCTCATATGTTACACCAACACGTGTGTACAAGATTAATTTAAAGACAAAAATGATTTTCCTTCCTATCTGATTGAATAATTTAGCACAATTATGTGATTTTGTTTAATTTTGAAATACTGTGTGGTGATATTTTTGTGCCACCATACACAGCATGAATTTCTTTGAACTTTCTTGTTTGTAATTTGTCACATGGGTGTCATATGTATTGACAGAAATACAACTGCTGTGGATATATTGCAGGTTGCTATAAAATATACATTTGATTTAGCAGCGCGCAATGTTAGGGGACAAATTGCCTCCATTTTTTTCACGGGGGTGCATATGCTTAAGCCACAATATTTCTAAAGCTGATAGAATTTGCTAACATTTCATGTTGATATTTTAATAATTGAATGAATAAAATGTCTAATGGTAAGTGATGTTCGTCAGTGTTTATATTTGACGTCAGACCTGGCATGAAATACCTTAGGTGCACATTGTTACCGGACTGCACCGTAATCATTTTTAGACGCTTATAAAATCATAATTTGCCAGAAATATTACAGGGTTCATGCCTTGAGTTGAAGAAATGATAACAATCTAAAGATACAGGCAGAGCTTTTATGAAAATTTTAATTTTGTTTCCATATTTTCTGCTATGAATTCAGTAAGGTCATTGCGATGAACACCGAGTAATTCACCTCGTACGAATGACCGATGACGTCATTCAGATCGGATCAATATTTCGAACCACTTTTGTGATGTTGTTATTTGCAAAATTCTAAGGACATGCAATAAAATTCACTTAATCCTCAGATTTTGTAGACACAATGTTGCCAATGTCACTGGCATAGTAAATTATGTGTGACATCATACAGGGCATGCACAGCACAGTCCATTAGCCTCCTGGTACCATATCTCGAACCACATACATGTGATAGATACCTCCCTCATCATCAGGGAGACTCTAGGAAATGAGCCGTAAAACTGGTAAAAATTCTTCTTAATGTACTATATTTTTAAACAAAAAATCAAAATCTCCCTGAAATGAATTTCTACATATACAGGCTATACATTTTTAAAAAATCTCCCTGAAATGGAAGAAAAATCTCCCTGATCTCATCACATGTATGGAACCACTTTTACAACATTGTTATTTGCAAAAATCTTGGAACATGATTGTAATAAAATTAATTCAATCGTCAGATTTTGTAGACACAACATTGCGCATGTCACTGACCAAGTAAATTTAATATGTGTGACGTCACATGTGCTTGCACAGCACGGTCCATTACATCACCACTAAAACTCCTTCAGTCAATGGAACCAATTCTCTAACAGACTATTTGAGATCGTTTTCAGTTAAAATAATGCAAGAGAATTAGGGAAAAACTGTGTATATTATAATAACCCAAAGGTATTTAAATTCAAGAAAATATGGTAAAATGCAAGCATGTCACCACGTGGGTCATTATGAGTAGGTCCAACCTAAACTCTAGTCTCTTAACTACACTTTGTTTCCATGTATTTTTGCCAGCATCAAAGTTGAGAAGACTTGGTCAATTTTTATTTGATTTTTTGGGATTAAACAAGTGATCACACGAGAGAGTCACTAGGAAAGGGAGGCAGTACAAGTAACAAAAGAAAAATGATCTTGTCGCTCATACCATTTTTACGGGCATTTTTACTGTATTTTCATAGGGGTATAAACAAACATTTGTAAAGCTAAAAGATGATAGGCGTGTTTCCTTCATCAAAATTTGATTTGAATACATAGAAGGGAGCTTCTGGCATGAGACAGCATAAAAAATGGAATTCAGAAATGTTTTTCAGCAGAGAAATGTTTGTCAAACAAACTGAGTAATATATTTTTGCTTTAACTTTGATCAGTTTCCATTGTCTGCTAGGGAAATCCAAATTGAGACTGACACTTGAAACTCGCCCATGGATTGACAAAAGAAAACCTGCCCAAAATTTGTTCATATGGACCAGATTTTATGTTTTATTTTGTGTAAATCAAATTATTGTTTGAGAGTTGGTCCCGTTTGAGAAATGGTACAAGAAGGCTACATCACCACTAAAAATCATGTTTACCAATTCTTGAACAGACAATTCAAGATCGTTTTCAAATATAATCACTGGGTGCTTCCTTTGCCCCGATATAAAAAGGTTTTGTTTGACTTTTACTATAGGTCCCGATAGGATTTGGTTTTGTTTGATTCAGGTACCAGATTTTTTTCTACACTAATTCCTAGAATTTGGTCAAAGATTTGATTTGATTCTAATTTATGACGTCACTGAAAGAATTTCAAGTCATAATATAGTGCTTTGAATGCAATTTTATGGTAGAATTTAATTTGATTCATTAAAAAGTGATATAAATTCAGCAATTAATGTTATTGGCGAATCTGTTTTGTGGAGATTTACTGTGTTAAAGAAGTAGAACAAAATCCGGTACCAAAAAGTCAAACAAAACCTTTTTATATCGGGACCAAGGAAGCACCCAGTGATAATAATGCAAGATAATTAGGGAAAATCAGTGTATAGTTACTCAGGAAGTATTCAAATGCAAGAAAATATGATAAAATCCAAAGGCAAACATGTCATTATAGTAGGTCCAACCCAAACACTGTCTCTTGTAAACCACACTATTTGCCCGCATCAAAATAGAGCAGATTTTGTCAATTTCTATTTGATCTTTCATAAGTGATTTCATAAGGGATAGCCACTAGGAATTGGAGGTAGTATCAGTAAAAGAAAATGATGTTGCTGCTTATGTGATTATCATGGGCACTGTATTTTCACAGTGGTGTAAACAAACATTTGTAAAGCTGAAAGACCCTAGGCGCATTTCCTTCATCAAAAATGAATTTAAATCCATAGAAGAGAACTTCTGACATGAGACAACATAAGCACATTACGAAAACATGCCCATGTAATATACAGAGATTTTCAAAGTTGTAAAAAATGAAAATTTTCAGTAGAAAATTGTCAATATTTTTCTTATTTTTGCTCCAAAACATAGATTGTGGGTACACGTTAGAACCGCCTTCTAACGAGTACCCACAATCTATGTTTTGGAGCAAAAATAAGAAAAATAGGTATACCCCTCCATACCCCAGTTTGGCTATATAAAAGTGGGGTTCAAGGGGGTATACATGTCACGGACATGTTATCCTGATGAATTGACTTCAGGAATGCTTCTTGAGCAGAGAAAAAAATGTGTAACGAACTGAGTATTTTTTTGCTTTGTTTTTGGTTTGTTTCCATTGTCTGCTGGGGAAATCCAAAAAGAGGCTGACACTTGGCAGTGAAAGTTGGCACTGTGTCAGTTTTGTCACCCATTGAATGACGAAAGAACACCTGCCTAAATTTTGTTACTGTTGACAAGAATTTGTGTTTTATAGTATAAATCAAATTATTGTTCGAGAGTTGGTCCCGTTTGAGAAATGGTACCAGGACTAGGCTATCTTTCAGAAACTGCATTTTTCAAAATCTCACTTTTCTGGAACACCACAAGAAAAATATGACCATGTCATCTTTTTGCAACCCAATAGTCGTAAAAAGTGCCGTAAAAATTTTGAAAATCGGTTCACTAGTTGTATGCCCAATATTATGAAAAGGAATTTTGCATGCACAAGGGAGGTAATCCAAACACATTAAAATTGAAAATCAAGCAGAATGTGGAAAAATAGTTACTTCCCTTGCTGACATTTAAAGCCTTATCCAACATTATTTTCTGGAATAAAATTTTTATTTGTTAACCGATTTTCATTTTTTTTGTGGCACTTTTTAAGACTTTTGGAATGCAAAATGGTAACATGGTTATATTTCTTGAAGTCTCTTAGAAAAGTGAGATTTTGAAAAATGCTGGTGTTAGTGACAGTTTAAAACTAAATGACCTTTGAAATGGCATTCTCAGATGAAACTTTTATCTTACAATGGGGAATTTTTGCCATGTAGATGCCAATAGATAACTGCTAAAATTAATAAAATTCTACTTTTGTTCCTATCCTATTTCAAATGTGTGTTCTTTATATGCATTGTATATGTTGTGTACAGAATTTTGAAATAAAATATGCTTTAACCAAACAATTACATGTACAATGTTTTTAGCTCGCCTGTATGAAAGTACAGGAAGAGCTGTTGCAGTCACCCCGGCGTTCGCATCCGCGTCTGCGTTCCTCAAATGTTAAAGTTTTTGATTAAAGTTTTTTATAAGTCTGTATCTCTTGAACATGTTGATGGATCAAGTTGATACTTTGCATGTTGGTAGATATCGGTCTGAAGTTTTATGCAGTACCATCATGACCCACCCTGGGTGACCTTGAGGTCACGGACTTAGACATTTTGCGTTAAAGTTTTTGGTTAAAGTTTTTATAAGTCTGTATCTCTTGAACATGTTGATGATCAAGTTGATACTTTGCGTGTTTGTAGATATCGGTCTGAAGTTTTATGCAGTACCATCATGACCCACCCTGGGTGACCTTGAGGTCACGGACTTAGACATTTTGCGTTAAAGTTTTTGGTTAAAGTTTTTATAAGTCTGTATCTCTTGAACATGTTGATGATCAAGTTGATATTTTGCATGTTCGTAGATATCGGTCTGAAGTTTTATGCAGTACCATCATGACCCACCCTGGGTGACCTTGAGGTCAAGGTCACAGACTTTGAAATTTTGTGTTAAAGATTTTAGTTAAAGTTTTTATAAGTCTGTATCTCTTGAACATGTTGATAGATCAAGTTGATACTTTACTTGTTGGTAGATATTGATAGATTTAGTGGCAAAGCACAAGTCAGGCGAGCTACGCTGTCCTGCGACAGCTCTTATTATCAGAAGGGGTGACAGCATTACCTAAAGATATATGCTGAATAGATTTTAAGAGCACCTTGCAAACTGTTTCAGTTCTAAATAGAGTAAAAAAAAGTTACCTGATTTACACAAAATTTTGATTGACCTAAATACTGAAATGGCAAGCTTGAATGAAAAGGGCTGTATTATGTGTGATTAAGTTGATGATATAGATCATTGAACATAATCATATTAGGTGAAAATTCTACAAAGTCCTTTCATCAACTTTTTTCATTTTTAGTTATTCAGAATACAGAATACATACAGTTTCTGTCTTCTGTATTTTTAGTTATTTATACTCATTTCCAAAGCAGCCTTGCACAACATTTGGATTGTGATCAAGCATTTTGTGTGCTAGAATCATACACAGTCTGTAAATCACTATTGAAGACCAATGTAGCTGTAAGTTTTCCCTGATACATTACAAAAACTTGCTTATGCAATACACAGATTTTTTAAGTAGTAAAAATGAAAATTTTTCAGTAGAATTTTAAATATTTTTCTAATTTTTGCACAAAACATTGATTGTGGGTACACGTTAGAACCGCCTTGCCAAGGATTCTTTTTTATATAAAAGTGGGTTTCAAGGGGGTATACATTTTATGGGCATGTTTTCATGATAAAAAAGGCAAATGTTTTGATTTAGTAGCACTACCATTAACAGCATGACAGTATACAACCTTAATATCTATTAATAGTCAAGGGCAAATTGTATTTTAAACTCTTTTTTCTTTCATTTCAGATTTCTTACCAATGAAGTGTGATGCCTGCAGTGAAATCTTTTGGTAGGTATTGAATAATAATGTGTTGACAAATTTATACAAAATCAAACCTATTGTTTTCATAAGAAGAAACAACTAACATTGATTTTGCATATACCACATGAACCGCGACATGAGGAAACCAGTCTTCAGGGTTTCCGACCGGGTCTGACACAAACGGGCCTGTGCAATCACTGAAAATAGTTAGAAGCTTGAAATTTTGGTTTCAAGTAGAAGAGGAATTGCACTATCCATTATCCGTGTAGCAAAAGCAAAGGCGCTGATCAGCTGTGCAGTTTACTGCTTAGTACATACATGAAGAAAGCACAGTTGTGATCCTAAGGAAGAATATGTAAAGGAACTTGAAGTCATTAATAATACAGCATCTAAATAGTTAACTACGAGCCTGCGAGAAAAACTGACCCTAGCAGGCCTGTGGGAGAACAAAGCAGAAGATCTGTCATACATTGATCTTACTACTTTGTAAAAATTACTCAAGACATAAAACATAACTCAAGATTACTCCAGACATAAAACATAATTCTGACAAACAGGGGCCAGTTGTTCAAAATCGATGATGTCATTAGTTAACGATTCGTTAAAATTTCAAATGGCAATATTACAAGTACACTTTGCAATATTACAAGTAAGTTGTTATGCTAACAAAGTTTTGAACAACTGGGCCCAGATCTCTCACCAACTATTCTATAGATTGCGTAATAAGAACTTAGTCTTTTCTTTATGGAAGTTTTAAAATCAAATTGGATCCAATCTTAGGATAACAGAGTCTCAGGTTTTGCATTTTCTGATACAGCTTTTCTCTTCAGAATGTATCCAAAGTGCGATGTGGTAGCACAGTTGAAAGAGAGCTGCAACTTTGTTGGATATGCAGAATGCTTTTTAAAATTTGAGTCTGTGCATGAGAAAATCAACAATTTTGGTTCCGACCAGGTCTGACACAAACCAGCCTGTACAGTCACAGAAGATGGTTAGAGGCTGGAAATTTTGGATTTAGAAAGAAGAGGAATTGTACTATTGGAGAAGCAAAAACAAAAGCGTGATCAGCTTCGCAGTTTCTGCGATCCTATGCAGATTGTTGGTTTTCCCATGTGGTGGCTCATTTGCATAACTAAAATTATTATTTTGCAGCAAAGATCACATACAGTACAGCTTACATACTTGCCCAGAGTCCTATAAGAAGGTTGGTACATATATGTAATAATTTATATTGATGTTTATTTGAGCCTTGCCGTCAGACAAGCTGTTTTGAAAATTGGCGAGGCGGTTCTAACGTGTACCCACATTCTATGTTTTGAGCAAAAATAAAAAAAACAACAAATTTTTTTCAGCTGATAATTTTCAATTTTTACTGCTGAAAAAAAAATCAGTGTATATTGCATGGGCAAGTTTTTGTAATGGTGAATCATTTTTAAAAGGGTAAGGACTGGAAACATTGAAACACTTCAGTGTAATTCCAAGTGAGATATGATTAGATTTGTTTTGGAACAAATTCCAAGTTGTTTTAATGGAGTTTTGGCACTTTCAGAAAAAAAAAGAACTACATGTAGTTCTCTTCAATCTCTTGTTTTTTGGACTGTCAAATTTTAGTTAAAATGAATCAACATAATTATTATATGCATTAATTTCACATGGTTTTTTGCTTCTGGTATATTAAATCAATATTTTCTGTAAGTACATGTAGTATTTTTTCAACCCAATCTGAAACTATTGTGTGTGTTGTTTTCCTGCAGGACAACCAGGTTCCAGTGTGTCCCCTGTGTAACAGCCTGGTACCGGTGAAGGCGGGAGAGACGCCAGACATTACCGTCGGAAGACACATTGACAATGACTGCAAGTCTGATACTGCCAAACAGAGGAGAAAGGTGGGTGTTAGAAACTTATAAAATCAGATGAAAACTGAAAATTCTGATGCTGCAAATGAGAAAGTATAGCGATAGTGAATACACCCATAATCCAATTTTCTTTAAAAAACTCAAAAGCAACTGCACATCTGAATAGCGCCTTTGTTTTCGCTCCATAGATACTACAATGCCTCTTCTTTCTTAATCCAAAATTTTGGGCTTCTAACTATTTTCTGTAGCTGTATAGCCTGGTTTGTATTGGGCATAGTTGGGAACCAAGATTGTAGGTTTTCTCACACTAGGGCTCTCATCTTTTTTTCCAGGTATACACCAACAAATGTTCATTTAAAGGTTGTAAACAGAAGGAACTTATTCCAGTCCAGTGTGAGAAATGTCGGCTCAACTTCTGTCTACGTCACAGGTTTGAAGATGACCACAACTGCTCAGGATTTGAAGGGTCAGGACAGGGCATGTCAAGACAAGGGTAAGATAATAGTGTCATGAACCACGGCTCGAGTTAACATAACTTTGCAGTTTCGGACCAGATATGACACAGATAGTTATAAGGTAAATGAAAGCAATGATCAGGAAATGGTGCAATCAGAACGAAACCCACCCCTAAAACCGTGAGAAAAACTAAATTGACATTCAGGTACCAATACAAAGAGAACATATTGTTAGCCGAGTGAGCAGCTATTTCCCAATAGGTGGCATTTCAGTTACCCATACCGAAGATGTGCAAGCAGCACAAAAATTTTGTACCAAAACATAAAAAAAAAATAGAACCACAACAGTTTTAAATTGGATTTAAGTAAGATTGAATAAAAATCAGTTTTCTTCACAATACAGTTCAAAGGAGTCTCAGAATTATTGTGAGCCGCCGCATGGGAAAACCAACAATCTGCATAGACGAAAACAAAGGCGCAGATCAGCTTCGCAGTAACTGTGAAGCTGATCAGCGCCTTTGTTTTCGCTACTTTCTAAATCTAAAATTTCCAGCCCCTAACCATCTTATGTGATTGTACAGCCCGATTTGTTTCGGACTTGGTCATAAACCAAATTGTTGGTTTTCTCAGGCACAGGCTCATTTACAGTTATGTCACACATTGATCAAGCGTGTTGAATATGAATAGTTACACATACACACTGGTTATCCAAAAACAGCTTACACACCTTGGATAAGCTTTTGATACCCTGTTACAGGGCAGCAGCATTAGCTAGGTTGCAGGGAACCAAAACATCATCATCATCGTCAACTCAGCCAAAGAAAAGCAGCAATCCACCGCCACAAAGGTCATCACAGATGTCAAATATAGGCAGCCAACTCAATAGGTAAAACTTTTAAAACCTGCCTTTCCATATGACTTTAGCTGTTAATGTGACATTAAACCCCAGATCAGCCAATCAACCTATAAGGTTTTGTAGGGGAGTGCAGAGTTATTTTGAGCTTGACTGTATGAAAAACAAGTAGAGCTAAGACAGTCACTATGATCATCCATGTTAGTGTTTCTTTATCTGTTTTTGGACACAAGTTTTCTATAGCTCAAAGATTGACAACAGCTTATTAGGAAGATGTTGTCCACATATCAAGGTAAAGGGTGGATTCATGGCAACAGATCCCCATCATTGCTTGGTGTACATTCTAAGATTAAAATATAGAGTACCTTTGCAATCACACACAATAATTCATCTGGTGTATCATGACTTACAGTTGACTTCATATAACATGGCTGTGACATCTATTACAGAGAGCGCCAAGAGAGACAATCCCAGGGAAGACAACTCACACAAGACCAGGCCAGAACTGCTCAAGCTGGACTGGTATGTATAATATTAACAAATTTTATAGTTGTAGAATTCTTAACATAATGCACCATAGACTTATACCAATCATTTACAGGTATATGTATTTATGGTTCCTGATTAGTTAATAGGTAGTAGAAATGTCATGTCACTAAAATATAAATATTATTTCTGATCTTAATTCATGTTGCTTACATTTATTGTTTTATCTCTTCCTGTCCAGTATGATACCCTTGATTTTTATGTTTAAATTTTATTTTTTTTTTACAAAATAGGCCAGCTGGCCTGAGTAATGCTATACCTTATCATTAATTCTTGATGACCCATGTTCTGATGATAAGGTTTATTTTTGCTATTTTACACGAAAATTTTATCATTTAGTCAGAGGAAGAAGCCATGGCAAGAGCTATACAGATGTCATTGGCTGAAACACAGAAAAACCAACAGACCAATCAGACGTAAGTTCAATAGTCCTCAAAATTGATATATTAAGTCCCCATAGTACTGGTTAATTGTGCAGAGCAGTTTTTTATGCCCCCAACTTCGGAAGAAGTTGAGAGGGCATATTGGTTTGGGTCTGTCCATGCAGTGCAGTGCAGTGCAGAGAGTCTGTGACTCTGTGATGCGTGAGTAACGCTTAGCGCTCGGTCAGGAACGATCTTGAAATTTGGTATGTAGTTTGTATATGAAAATTAAGAGGACCAGTATTTTTTCTTTCAGGTAAATTCAAGGGGCTAGGGGCCCATTCTGTGAGAGTTATTTCCCTTTTTAATTCTTGATAAATTGAATAGATAGTGGGTACCTTGTATGCGCAACTCCTCCTACAGTTTTATTCAGATTCTCTTGAAACTTTACAGATGTTGTGACCATGCTTTGAAGATATGCATGTGGTGTGGATATAATCCTCAGATTAATTTTTGTCACTTTTTTCGCAATTTGAACTTTTATAATAATAGGCATGTTTCGGGCATTTTGACAATAAAAGTGAATGGGCAGTGGGTACCTTGTGTGCTTAACTCCTACAGTTTCGTGCCAATTCATTTAAAATTTTACATGTGTTATGGGCATGGTCTGAAGATATGCATGTGGTTTGGATATAATCCTTTGATTATTTTTTGTCATTTTTTTCACAATTTGAACTTAGTCATTTTTTCGGGCATTTTAGTGAATGGATAGAGGGTACCTTGTGTGCGCAACTCCTCCTACAATTTGATACTGATACTTTTGAAACTTTGCAGACATTGTGACCATGCTTTGAAGATATGCATGTGGTTGGGATATACTCCTCAAGTTAATTTTTGTCACTTTTTTTACAATTTGAACTTACCGCGAATGTATTTGGCAGCCAGCCAATATCGGTCACAACTTGTCCCGTAGTACCGTAGCTGCTCATGTATAAGATGTATACACTGCAGTTGAAGAAATAGCACAAGGTAGAATATTATAAACTCATTTGTGTTTGAACATACATGATTAATTAATTAATCTTCTTAAATGAAAGGTGAAAGCTGACAAACCGTTATTTTCTCAAAGTTTTGTGTCCGCGACATTCATAGGTTTTTGATGTCTGTTGTCATGCAAGGCGATAATTATAACACGAGTAAATACGACATGCAAATAAGGACAGACATGGAAAAACTTGTATTGGTGACTACAAGTGTTCGTTACACAAGCAGCTGACTTTTTCAGCAGATCAGTTAAAAAAACGAACAACTTGTTTTATGTGTGCATTTGGCCCGTTAAACTGACATCGATGACTAACTTCACACTCCTAGCTTTGTTAGAGAAAACTCGCTTCTTGCACAATGACCAAACCGTTTCTGTGGGATAGTGCTAAAGCTTTTTGCCGTGTAAGGATTACGATCTATGAACTACTTGCTCAGTGCAGTCTAGAAACAGTAAATGCATATCAAGACATGGTCAGTATGCTAAAGAATACTACTGTTCTGGACTCCCTCTTCGGCAATAGCGATGGCTATAGCCGGGACATGGTGCAACGATAAATGTTGCGAGAACCACCTATGAAATTTTTTTTTTTTTTTTTTTTTTCCCTGGGCGATACCAGGTACTATATGAGGTTGTTTTTTTTTTGAGTTTGTTTTGTGGGTTTGTTGTTCAGGGAACACCCGAAGGCTCAACCGGGAGGAGGTTTTTGGAGAAGCCCGGGATCGAACCTGCGACCCCTGGTTTACAAGGCGAGTTTTTTAACCACTGCACCTCGGAGGCTATCTCTTTCGTTTGTAAAATATTTTAAAATCTAGCTTTACATTCCTTATATCCTTGAAAGTTCAACACTTGAGAGTGTGTATTTATTTTAGTTAAGTTGACATAAGCACAAAAGATCAGTTGCGAATTTTCTTAGTAAAACAGTCGATCGTAATTTATATTATTTATTTTCATGAAACCATTGTCATTCTTATTGTACCAGTTGTTGGCCATTGCTTTATTTATTCGGGTATGGAAATGGTTCAAGGGGAACAACTCATTCTAAAAGAAAGCTATTCAGATCATGAACACCGCCTTTTACAACACGTTTTTTAGGAACAATATATATCTTTTTTGTACCCACAAATGTTTTTGGCGGTAAACTTGTACGTAACCTACCGTAGCTGCTCCTTTAAAAGATGTATACATTGCAGTTAAGAAAAAAGCACAAGGTAGGATATTATAAACTCATTTATGAAACACACATGATTAATTATATTCTGTTGAAAGGTAAAAGTTAACAACCCATTATTTTCTCTAAGTATTGTGTCCATGACATCAATCAGGTTTGGTGTCTGTTTTCATGGAAGGTCATCATTATAAAATAGTAAATACGGTAAGCAGGCAGACAAGAAATGTGGCTTGACAAGAGAAAATCTGTCTTTTTGAGATCATGCAAAGAAAATTTGGGAGTAATTGTGCATTCATGCTGACTAATCAACGCTGTTGAAAACTTATCTGTGATTAATACTGTATCCTTTTAAAAACATTAACAACGCTTGAATGCGTGTCACTTAGCATTCTGGTTCGTGTCATACATGGTTGGATATAGGTTTTACCGTGAAGACTTATTAGTAAAACTGACACCCGTGTAACGGTGACATTTAGTCACCTCTCGACAAAACACATCTGACTGTATGTAATGCTAACAATGAAAACACAGATCAGCATATCTGAGAAAGACAGTATGATGCAGCTATGCCTAAGTCTGTGTCGGATCGGCTCATCAAGCGCAAAGAAGCTTTGTAAACAGACTTCAAAAGAAGCCGATAGCTTCTTTAACCGCTAACGAGCGTGGTATTCAGAGTGTCAATTACACACTCGGGGGGGGGGGGGGGGGGGGGGGGGGGGGGGGGGGGGAATTGGACCACTTGTTCAAGGTAAACAAATCAGTCAAGGGATTATGATAACAATGGATTAATAAGGAGACAAACACAAATTCTTCAGGTAACTTCTTTAATCATAAACTGACATTTTGCTTAACAGAATGATTGACTTACATGTATATCACTTTCTTAGTCTCTTTTGACCGTTTATCGATACGTAGAGTATACCTTAAATACGCCGCCAGATTTTTTTTTTTTCATGGCGCATTTTCAATGTTTTGGCATATTTTCCAAAGTTTTCGGCTGAACTTTCTTGGAATTATTTTCTGCCGTTGGTTGTCAGTCAATAATTTTCGGACATAAACGATCCTAATTATTTTACAAAGGTCCGAAAATTTCGGCCAACTACGGTAGTCATTTTTTGGACATTTTTACATCTTGAAAGTGAAAATTAAGAGGACCCATATTTTTTCTTTCAGGTAAATTCAAGGGGCTAGGGGCCCATTCTGTGAGATTTATTTCCCTTTTTAATTCTTGATAAAGTGAATAGATAGTGGGTACCTTGTGTGCCCAACTCCTCCTACAGTTTTATTCAGATTCTCTTGAAACTTTACAGATGTTGTGACCATGCTTTGAAGATATGCATGTGGTTTGAATATAATCCTCAGATTAATTTTTGTCACTTTTTTCGCAATTTGAACTTAGGCATGTTTCAGGCATTTTGACAATGAAAGTGAATGGGCAGTGGGTACCTTGTGTGCTTAACTCCTCCTACAGTTTCGTGCCAATTTATTTAAAATTTTACATGTGTTATGGGCATGGTCTGAAGATATGCATGTGGTTTGGATATAATCCTTTGATTATTTTTTGTCATTTTTTTCACAATTTGAACTTAGTCATTTTTTTTGGCATTTTAGTGAATGGATAGAGGGTACCTTGTGTGCGCAACTCCTCCTACAATTTGATACTGATACTTTTGAAACTTTGCAGACATTGTGACCATGCTTTGAAGATATGCATGTGGTTGGGATATACTCCTCAGGTTAATTTTTGTCACTTTTTTTACAATTTGAACTTAGTCATTTTTTGGACATTTTTACATCTTGAAAGTGACTTACCAGTTGGGGGCATAGTGTTTCATTTTTAGCTCACCTGAGCCGTCAGGCTCACAAGGTGAGCTTATAGGATGGCCATGATCCGGCGTCCGTCCGTCCGTCGTCCGTCCGTCGTCCGTCGTCCGTCCGTCCGTCCGTCGTCCACCATTTTCAAAGATCTTCTTCTCTGAAACCGCTTGGCCAATCAAAGCCAAATTTTACATGAAGCATCTATGGGAAGGGGGAACCAATGTGTATATAAATAATCCAGGTCACATGACCAAGATGGCCGCCATGCCCATATATGGTAAAAACCCTTCAAAAATCTTCTTCTCCGGAACCACTGGACCGATTTCAACCAAACTTGGCATGAAGCATCAATGACTCAAGTACTACAATGTGTATATAAATCATGACCTTGCGGTGACCTTGACCTATTTTACGGCAAGGTCAACATAGGTCGCCTTTGCATTTGAATGGGAAAAATTGTTAAATTGTCATTTAAAGGAAAAATCTTGCAGAAAATGAGCAGTAGGACTGAATATTAATGATTCTGAAAAAAATTGGGCACCAGGGGCTCATCCGCCCCCACCCCGGGGCAATATACATGTATATTATCATAATATTCAAACATCTTCTTCTCTTAAACCGCTTGGCCAATCAAAGCCAAATTTTACATGAAGCATCTATGGGAAGGGGGAACCAATGTGTATATAAATAATCCAGGTCACATGACCAAGATGGCCGCCATGCCCATATATGGTAAAAACCCTTCAAAAATCTTCTTCTCCAGAACCGGTGGACCGATTTCAACAAAACTTGGCATGAAGCATCGATGGCTCAAGCACTACAATGTGTATATAATTCATGACCTTTTCATGACCTTGACCTATTTTACGGCAAGGTCAACATAGGTCGCCAATGCATTTGAATGGGGAAAACTTTTAAAATGTAATTTAAAGTGAAAGTCTTGCAGGAAATGGGAAGTAGGACTGAAAATTAATGATTCTGAAAAAAATTGGACCCCAGGGGCTCATGTGCCCCCACCCCGGGGCAATATACATGTATATTTCCATAATATATATTCAAACCTCTTCTCCTCTGAAATCGCTTGGCCAATCAAAGCCAAATTTTATGTGAAGCCTCTATAGAATTGAGGAATCAATGTGTATATAAATAATCTAGGTCACATGACAAAGATGGCCGCCATGCCCATATATGGTAAAAACCCATCAAAAATCTTCTTCTCTGAAACCAATAGACTGATTTCAAGGAAACTTGGCGTGAAGCATCGATGGCTAAAGTACTCCAATGTATATATAAATCATGACCCTGTGATGACCTTGACCAAGTTTATGGCAAGGTCAACATGGGTTGCCTATGCATTTGAATTGGGAAAATTGTTAAAATGTCATTTGAAGGGAAAAGCCAGCAGGAAATTGGCAAATGGACAGAATATTGAAGATTCTGAAAAAAGAAAATGGCCCAAGGGCTTCATCTGCCCCTGCACTGGAGTTAAATACCATAATATTCAAACATGTTTATTGGTATATGCAGCAGATCTCAGGTGAGCGTTTACAGGACCATTGGTCCTCTGGTCTAGCTCTATCCTGAAAAGATTGAAAATCTCGGCTGGCACATTTAACCACAAAACTTAACAATGATATAACTTGTTGGTATCACAATTGATACCAACAATCTGCATAGGCGAAAACAAAGGCGAGGCTGTAACTGCGTGGCTGATCAGCGCCTTTGTTTTTGCTACACAGATAGTAGATTTCCTCTTCTTTCTAAAACCAAAATTTCCAGCCTCTAGCCATCTTCTGTGCTTGTACAGCTCTGTTTGTGTCAGACCTGTTCGAAAACCACATTGTTGGTTTTCTCACGAGAAGGCTCATATATGCTTTGCTTTGAAAAAAAAAAAAAATCAGGTTTCATTCTATGTCATTTCATGTCTTAAGTACTTTTCACAAGATATTTGAAAGTTATTTTAGAATTTACAATTACAGGTCAACCTCATTATTAAGCTATCTTTGGGGTCCATAGACACAGACCGTGTTATAATTGAACTGTGTTAAATAGTGTGGTTACTTTACTTAGACATATAGCAAAATATAATCAGTTTGGGAGTCATGACATGACCATGTCATATTGAAAACTGCACTGTAGTGAGGCACGTTATAATGAGATTAAACTGTAACAATATGCATGTGCTAAACCAAAGGTACAGATCGACTGTGCACTAACTGCACAGCTGATCAATTCCTCTGTTTTTGGTTTTGCTCTGATAGAAAGTGTGATCCCTCTCTTCAAGCTCCTAACTATTTTATGTGGCTCAGCCAAGTTTGTGTCAGACCTGGTCCCGAGGTTATAAAACTTTTTTCATGCTCAACTCTGCTGAGACTGAAATTTTAATGACTCATAAATACTAAAATAGCCAATATCAGTTGAAAATTTTGGCATTAATCCCATAAGACAGTAATCTATCCTGCTGATAAATGTTAAAATGCCAACAATTGTTGGCATTTTAACATTTATCAGCAGGATAAATTGTAGTCTCAGCTGAGCTGAGCATGAAAAAAGTTTTATAACCTCAGGACTGGGTCCGAAACCCAGAGTGTTGTTTTTCATATAAACTGTTGTTTATTGCCAGGTTAAGTCAGGAGGATGAGGATCTGTTATTAGCGCAAGCTCTAGCAGCCAGTGAGGAGGAGGCTAGAAGAGAGAGACAGAGGAGGGTAGGTAGCTCTAATATCTTAGATATGAGCCGCCTCATGGGAAAACCAACGATGTGGTTTCCGACCAGGTCTGACACAAATCAGACTGCACAGTCACAGAAGCAGGCTAGAAGCTTGAAATGTCGGATTTAAGAAGAAGAGGAAGTCAAGTGTACTATCCGTTTAGCGAAAACAAAGGCGCTGATCAGCTTCGCGGTTACTGGGAAGCTGATCTGCGTCTTTGTTTTCACCTATGCAGGTTGTTTGTTTTCCCATGCAGCGGCTCAGATATGTATAGGAAAGTTTCTTAGACCAAAAACATTTTCTGTAATAATCTAACATTCATTTAAAAAGAGGTGTAATTAATAATTCACAGAGTAAGCATGATAGACCCTGATCTAGTCTCATTATGAGCCGGTGCATGAGAAAACCAACAATTTGGGTTTCCGACCAGGTCTGACACAAACCAGCCTGTACAGTCAGAGAAGCAGGCTAGAAGCTTGAAAGGACCAGTCTCCATAAGGGGGTTTTGGTGGTACCTGAATATTTGAATAATGTTTTGGTAGCATATAGCCACATAAAGAGGACATGCACTGGTGGAAAGTTTGAGTTGAACGGGCTTTTGGTTTGGTAGTTATGGGAAATTAAAGTGGGTGGGGTAATCCCATACCTGTTTTACCTGAAGGAAAAAATCATCAATTTTCATTATTTTTATAAAGTGTGGGCAAAAAGTTTTATCATACAATGAAAGGGCATTGGTCACATAGTAGATTGGTATGAGGATTAATTATGTGCCCCTCAAAAGTACCGAAAAATATTACATTGATACCAGATCTTGAATTTTGAGTATTTTTTATCGACCAACTTTGCCAAAAACATGAACACGTCTCTACAAAGCTACATAATCAAATCATATTTTGAGGAAATATTGTACAATGCTTGAGTATTGCAGAATTATAGGGCTTTTTGTGTAGCTCAGTTAATTAATGAGTTATAGTTGCCCTTGAATGCCAGAATCTGACATGAAAATGTAAAAATGTGTAAGTTTTTGGTTAAAGTTTCACTAGTTGTGTATATCTCATGAATCAACCAACACAAACCATTCATATTTGGACTATAGGTACCCTATAGAGTTTGCTTTCTTTCCATTAGTGCAGACCACAGGGTCCATGCCCGGGGATTGGGCTAAAGGTCAAAACCTAGGTCACCTTTAAAATCTGTTGTTAGCTCACCTGAGCCGTCAGGCTCACAAGGTGAGCTTATAGGATGGCCATGATCCGGCGTCCGTCCGTCCGTCGTCCGTCGTCCGTCGTCCGTCGTCCACCATTTTCAAAGATCTTCTTCTCTGAAACCGCTTGGCCAATCAAAGCCAAATTTTACATGAAGCATCTATGGGAAGGGGGAACCAATGTGTATATAAATAATCCAGGTCACATGACCAAGATGGCCGCCATGCCCATATATGGTAAAAACCCTTCAAAAATCTTCTTCTCCGGAACCACTGGACCGATTTCAACCAAACTTGGCATGAAGCATCGATGACTCAAGTACTACAATGTGTATATAAATCATGACCTTGCGGTGACCTTGACCTATTTTACGGCAAGGTCAACATAGGTCGCCTTTGCATTTGAATGGGAAAAATTGTTAAATTGTCATTTACAGGAAAAATCTTGCAGAAAATGAGCAGTAGGACTGAATATTAATGATTCTGAAAAAAATTGGGCACCAGGGGCTCATCCGCCCCCACCCCGGGGCAATATACATGTATATTATCATAATATTCAAACATCTTCTTCTCTGAAACCGCTTGGCCAATCAAAGCCAAATTTTACATGAAGCATCTATGGGAAGGGGGAACCAATGTGTATATAAATAATCCAGGTCACATGACCAAGATGGCCGCCATGCCCATATATGGTAAAAACCCTTCAAAAATCTTCTTCTCCAGAACCGGTGGACCGATTTCAACAAAACTTGGCATGAAGCATCGATGGCTCAAGCACTACAATGTGTATATAAATCATGACCTTGCGGTGACCTTGACCTATTTTACGGCAAGGTCAACATAGGTCGCCAATGCATTTGAATGGGGAAAACTTTTAAAATGTAATTTAAAGTGAAAGTCTTGCAGGAAATGGGAAGTAGGACTGAAAATTAATGATTCTGAAAAAAATTGGACCCCAGGGGCTCATGTGCCCCCACCCCGGGGCAATATACATGTATATTTCCATAATATATATTCAAAACCTATTCTCCTCTGAAATCGCTTGGCCAATCAAAGCCAAATTTTATGTGAAGCATCTATAGAATTGAGGAATCAATGTGTATATAAATAATCTAGGTCACATGACAAAGATGGCCGCCATGCCCATATATGGTAAAAACCCATCAAAAATCTTCTTCTCTGAAACCAATGGACTGATTTCAAGGAAACTTGGTGTGAAGCATCGATGGCTAAAGTACTCCAATGTATATAAATCATGACCCTGTGATGACCTTGACCAAGTTTATGGCAAGGTCAACATGGGTTGCCTATGCATTTGAATTGGGAAAACTGTTAAAATGTCATTTGAAGGGAAAAGCCAGCAGGAAATTGGCAAATGGACAGAATATTGAAGATTCTGAAAAAAGAAAATGGCCCAAGGGCTTCATCTGCCCCTGCACTGGAGTTAAATACCATAATATTCAAACATGTTTATTGGTATATGCAGCAGATCTCAGGTGAGCGTTTACAGGACCATTGGTCCTCTGGTTTTCAATGTTAATGTAAAGTTTCACTAGTTGTGTATATCTCATGAATCAACCAACACAAACCATTCATATTTGGACTATAGGTACCCTATAGAGTTTGCTTTCTTTCCATTAGTGCAGACCACAGGGTCCATGCCCGGGGATTGGGCTAAAGGTCAAAACCTAGGTCACCTTTAAAATCTGTTGTTTTCAATGTTAATGTTTCTTCTCTAACTCCATATCTGAAAATCAATTATAGGAATGTGCTCTTATTTGGATCATATATGCCCTTTAGGGTTTGCTTTCATTGCATGACACCATATCCTAGGTACCATCTCCAGGGGTGGGGCTACAGGTCAAAATCTAGGGCACGAACAATTTTTGTAAGTCTATAACATGACATCCACAGTCTAGTCAAAAAGAATTCATACGTAGACCATAGATACCTTGTAGAGTTTGGACTCAAGGGTCCATGTGTGGGGATGGGGCTAGAGGTCAAAATCTAGAACTTCTCAAAAATGTATTTTTTATACTTTTCCAAACAGATAGGTCTTAAGATCCTTGGTTTGATACTCCTTTATATAGAACTTGGCCTGTAGAATTTGATGATAAACCCGTAGTCAGATCTATATGCTCATGTTCATTCAGCTGATCGAGGGAAAACTGGCATATTTCAAATGAATCCATTGTCAAATGGTGCGTCGTTTGTCCAACATATTGCCTGTGACTTTTTATTGCAGCCTATTGGGTGACTATGTTTGATGAAAGTGCAAGGAATAACATGCATACTCTGAGCAATATTAAGAAAAAGGTACAAGTAGGCAACAATCAGGAAAAGGCGCAATCAAAAAGAGAATCCCTCTCCAAAAACCAAGGTGGGGAAAAAATTAACAATCAGGCCCTTATACATGTACCATGCAAACATATCGTAAGCCGAATTAGGCTATTTTCCCAATAGGTGGCCACTCAGTTACCTAACCTTAACTAAAAAAATGAAAACATACATCAGGCATAAACAGCACAAAAAGTTTTAACACCAAGACAATAGGAACCAACACAAAAGTAACGCCTTGGAACGGTCAGTAATAAAAAATTCCTGGCAAGCTTAAATCGATTTTACAGGTATCTAACCTCACCCTCAGCTTCTGCAGTGGTTCACAACATTAAGAACCTGCTTAATGAGTTTGGCTATAGATAATCCTTTTCCTAACTCAGCATTTCAAGCAAAATAAACATTTAACACTCATATCAATGAACTAGAAAAAAGTATCTTTAGAGGCACAAATTGCCTTGAGAGGCACGTATAACCTTGGCTCGAGGCCCTGCCACCCCCCCCCCCCCCACCCCCACCCCCATCCCTGATCTCTTCCAGACATGTTCATCCCTGACACACTGAAACTCAATTCCCAAAGTACATTTCTGTACATTTGCAATTAGCACTTTGCCTACAACCATGGGGGAGTGTGGTAGAATGACAGATCCATTTTAGACCAGTATACAGAGATATCTTGTATACTCATTCTAGGACTTGAGGGTCAGGTCCTTGGTCCTAGATGGAAAATGAAAATAGAATGCCATTCTTCGATAATAATAATAATAATAATAATAATAATAATAATAATAATAATGATAATAATAAAATAATAATATAAGATGCCCTAGATCTTGACCTCTGGCCCTACACTGGGCATGGATCCTAGAGTCTGATTTCATAGTAACAAAGCAAACCTAATGGAGTACCTATGGTCCAAGTATGAATGATTTCTAAACGTGGTTGTAAAGAAAAGTAAAGAAAATACAAGTTTAAGAAGTTCTAGATTTTGACCTCAGCCCAATCCTCACACATGGATGCTCGAGTCCGAATTTTACAGGGTATCTATAGTTTAAGTTTGAAATGTCTTTGACTAGACTGTGGATGTCATGATATAGACTTACAGAAAATTGTTCTTGATACTCACACTGTATATATTATAAAGGTATCCTAGATTTTGACCAGTAGCCCCACCCCTGGAGATGGTACCTAGGACATGGTGCCATGCAATAAAATATGATATAAATAAGAACACATTCCTATGATTGTATTTTTAAGATATGGAGTTAGAGAAGAAACATTAACATTGTAAACAACACATTTAAAAAGTGACCTGATTTTTACCTTTAGCCCTATCCCCGGGCATGGACCCTGGGGTCCGAACTCATGGAAAGAAATCAAACCCTTTAGGGTACCTATGGTCCTAACATGAATAGTTTGATATGGTTGATTCATGAGATATACACAACTAGTGAAACTTTAACCAAAAACTTACACATTTTTACATTTTCATGTCAGATTCTGGCATTCAAGGGCACATAACTCATTACTTAACTGAGCTACACAAAAATCCCCATAATTCTGCAATACCCAAGCATTGTACAATATTTCCTCAAAATATGGTTTGATTATGTAGCTTTGTAGAGACGTGTTCATGTTTTAGGCAAAGTTGGTCGATAAAAAATACTCAAAATTCAAGGCCTGGTATCAATGTAATATTTTGCGGTACTTTTGAGGGGCACATAATTAATCCTCATACCAATCCACTATGTGACCAATGCCCTTTCATTGTATGATAAAACTTTTTGCCCACACTTTATAAAAATAATGAAAATTGATGATTTTCTCCTTCAGGTAAAACAGGTATGGAATTACCCCACCCACTTTAATTTCCCATAACTACAAAACCAAAAGCCCGTTCAACTCAAACTTTCCACCAGTGCATGTCCTCTTTATGTGGCTATATGCTACCAAAATATTATTCAAATATTCAGGTACCACCAAAACCCCCTTATGGAGACTGGTCCTTTTGGATTTAAGTAGAAGAGGAATTGTACTGTCCATGTAGCGAAAACATAGGCGCTGATCAGCTTCGCGGTTACCGCGAAGCTAATCTGTGTCTTTGTTTTCGCCTATGCACACTGTTGGTTTTCCCATGCGGGGGCTCAATTTTATGTTTGAAACTATTTTTTTTTGCAATGATTTAATGGTTTTTGTATTTTATGTTTCTTTAGCAGGCAGAAATTATAGTGATAGACTGAAAGGATAGAGATAGGAGAATTACTTGAAGATAAAAGACATTGTTACCATTTTATTCAATTTTTAACTGTTAAGGAGAGAGAAGAAAGGAAAATGAGAGGAGCAATTTATGCAAGAGACTGAACCATAACATTGCATTGGCACTGGTCACCTATATCTGCAATACAACTTATAATACAAGGAGAGCGTGAGATGGGAAACAGAGAATCTGAGTTACCACTAAGCCAAAAAGGAAAAAAAAAGTAGACAAACAAACAAATTAGGATGTTTTATGCCAATTGGGAGTGACATTGTGTAGATAACCGTACATCAGTGTTATCTGGTATGATGATGGTGGTTTTCTATTTTTAGCAACAACAACAACAATCAAGACAGAACCAGGATAGCAACAAGACGTCTTGTGAAGTTTCCTGACACACAGACTGGTCTAGGACATTGTTTTTCTCTTTTAACTTGGACATTTCTTGACAATTTTATTACTTTTTACTGAGCGGGTACTTGGTATATCATGTTGTGATCATTGGCACTGGATTTATTATCTGTTAAAACTTTATAAAATTTCACATTCTTTACCAAATTCTTTACCAAATATTGTATCAAAGAGATATTATGCAAAGAGCAAACAGTCTACTTCCTGCACAGACTGACTATCTGCACAGACTGACTATCAAAAGGGGAGCAAAGTTGCCTGGTGATAGTGTAGAATTCTGATTCAAGAGGTACTGTTTCAAACTCTGTCCTGGAGCAAGACACATTTATTCCCAGTAGTACTGGTACTATTCTAGAAATGTTGGCTTCGTGCAGACATGGCAAGAATTTCTCACTGGGACATTAAGAATATCATCAGACAAACAGTCAGAAACAGTCTGATCAGTAGCTTACCTCTTTGCTCTTATATGATACACATTTAGTTGCATTAAACAAAAAGAATATCAGACAGGTCATCTATAAATAGCCATTTTCAGATATTGCCTAAGCTATAATTGCTTAGCCTCCCATTACTTTCAAAGCAGGACTAATCAGGCTGAGTGGATGCCTCTGTTGTTTAGTTTTAGATTGACCTTTTACCACATTCTGCCATGATCAGGCTTATTTTTGTGGCACATAATTACTTGTACATTTATGAAAACGTGTGCAGATGAGGTTATTGGCAATCTGGAAGCTGATCAGAGCTCCATAATTTCAAAGAACATGATTCCTCCAAAAATCAGACTTGGCAGATGTACAGCCTGATTTTTGGAGGAATATTATAAAATGAGCCGCTGCATGAGAAAACCAACAATTTGGGATTGCAACCAGGTCCGAAACAACATTGCAACTGCAGAAGATGGCTAGGAACTCGAAATTTCCGATCTAAGAAGAAGAGGGATTGTACTATCTGTGTAGCGAAAACAAAAGATGCTGATCAGCGTCTTTCTTTTCGCATATGCAGATTGTTGGTTTGTCTTATGTGGCGGCTCAAATCTGTGGTTTCAAACTTCTTACAGCCTTCCGAGATGTACTGCTATGTTTGTGCCAGATCTTGTTGGAAACTGAATACTTCTTTAATCTCCTGATACAGATTATATGTCAAAGTGGTTTTTGATGTCTGAACTAGATGGACTGGGAAAAAAACAATTTTATCATAATTTATTTGTTGTTTTCTGTTTTTGTACAGTATCAGATTATATAATAAAGATGTACATCCTAAATTGTTCATTGTATAATTTTAAATCCCAAGATATTTTAAGATTTGGTCATGAAAATATTTCTATGGTGATTCTTCTCCTTCTTCTGATTCAAGAAGAGCATTTTTAGCTCACCTGAGCTGTTAGGCTCACAAGGTGAGCTTATAGGATGGCCATGATCCGGTGTCCGTCCGTCGACCATTTTCAAAGATCTTCTTCTCTGAAACTGCTTGGCCAATCAAAGCCAAATTTTATATGAAGCATCTATAGGAAGGGGGAACCAATGTGTTTATAAATAATCCAGGTCACATGACCAAGATAGCCGCCATGCCCATATAAAGTAAAAACCCTTCAACATTCTTCTTCTCAGGAACCACTGGACCGATTTCAACGAAACTTGGCATGAATCATCTGGGACTAGAGTACTACAATGTGTTTATAAATTATGACCTTTGGATGACCTTGACCTATTTTATGGCAAGGTCAACATAGGTCGCCCATGCATTTGAATGGGGAAAATTCTTAAAATGTCATTTGAAAGGCAAATCTTGCTGGAAATGGGCAAATGGACTGAAGGTAGGTAATTCTGAAAAAAAAATGGACCCCAAGGGTTGGTCTGCCCCCACCCCGGGGCAATATACATGTATATTACAAAAATATTCAAAGATCTTCTTCTCTGAAACCACTTGGCCAATCAAAGCCAAATTTTATAGGAAGCATCTATTGGAAGGGGGAATCAATGTGTTTATAAATAATCCAGGTCACATGACCAAGATGGCCACCATGCCCATATATGGTAAAACCCCTTCAAAATTCTTCTTCTCCAGAACCACTGGACCGATTTCAACGAAACTTGGCATGAAGCATCAGGGACTAGAGTACTACAATGTGTTTATAAATTATGACCTTTGGACGACCTTGACCTATTTTACGGCAAGGTCAACATAGGTCGCCCTTGCATTTGAATGGGGAAAATTGTTAAAATGTCATTTGAAAGGCAAATCATGCAGGAAATGGGCAAATGGACTGAAGGTAGGTAATTCTGAAAAAAAATTTGGACCCCAGGGGTTGGTCTGCCCCCACCCCGGGGCAATATACATGTATATTACAAAAATATTCAAAGATCTTCTTCTCTGAAACCACTTGACCAATCAAAGCCAAATTTTATAGGAAGCAGCTATGGGAAGGGGGAATCAATGTGTTTATAAATAATCCAGGTCACATGACCAAGATGGCCGCCATGCCCATATATGGTAAAAAACGTTCAAAATTCATCTTCTCCTGAACCAATGGACCAATTTCAACAAAACTTGGCATGAACCATCGGGGACTGAAGTACTACAATGTGTTTATAAATTATGACCTTTGGATGACCTTGACCTATTTTACAGCAAGGTCAACATAGGTCGACAATGCACTTGAATGGGGAAAACTTTTAAAATGTCATTTAAAGTGAAAGTCTTTGAGGAAATGGGCAGTAGGACTGAATATTAATGATTCCGAAAAAAACTGGACCCCAGGGGCTCATTTGCCCCAGCCCCGGGGCATTATACATGTACATGTATATTACAAAAATATTCAAAGATCTTCTCTGAAACCACTTGGCCAATCAAAGCCAAATTTTATAGGAAGCATCTATGGGAAGAGGGAATCAATGTATATATAAATAATCAAGGTCACATGACCAAGATGGCCGCCATGCCCATATATGGTATAAACCCTTCAAAAATCTTCTTCTCCGGAACCGGTGGACCGATTTCGAAGAAACTTGGCATGAAGCATCGATGACTCAAGTACTACAATGTTTATATAAATCATGACCATGTGATGACCTTGACCTATTTTAAGGCAAGGTCAACATGGGTTGCCTATGTATTGGAATGGGTAAACTGTTAAAATGTCATTTGAAGGGAAAAACTTGTATGGACAGTATATTGATTATTCTGAAAAAATAATGGCCCAAGGGCTTCACCTGCCCCTATACTGGGACTATTTTCTATAACATTCGTATATACAGCAGATCTCAGGTGAGCGTTTACAGGACCATTGGTCCTCTGGTTAAGTTAGTGGTGAAAGATGAGCACGAAATACTGGTTACTTTGAGAGGCATGCACCAGATGAGTTTTACCAGAGGATCAGTGAATATATTTGGAGTATTTCAAAAATATTGTGCGTTAAGAATCATCTTCTTAACAGTGCCCCTTTGGGTATATATAAGTCTGATTTAGACCACACAATGTAAATTCTTGAAATGTCAGCAAAATGTATGGCTTTCGATGCCAGTTTTGTAAAGGGTCACTGATGAAGGTTCATTACCTGAAATTGTACAATATGGCCAATCTTCTCGCTTTGAATTTTTTTACTGCATCCAAAGGATCTAACAATTATTTTTATTTGTCCCTTTCAAGATTATTTAAGCTCTATATGAGACAGGCAAATCAGTAGGTGCGAAGAGAACCCTCAAGAAATACCACCTGGTACACCAACAAGCAGAACTTTGCCCATTGCACATGCCCAGTATGGGACTCGAACTTAACACAAACAGTGGCGGGATGATCAAATTTAAGCACGGTACTGAAATCTGTGCTCTTAACCCCTGGGTCGTGGGGGCAGATGCAATGAGAAGTGACCCATCAGACCAGCACACCCATTTGTATTGCAGCCTGAGATTTTTCATGGTCTGTACTTGAACAATAATCTATCAGAATATCAGTTAATTTTGATGACAATACTTTCTACCAAAAAAGTTTAAGGGGGTATACTCTTTCTGGGGGCCTGGATAGCATAGTGGATAATGCACTCACATGTCACCTCTGCGGTCCGGATTCAAATCCAGGTCAGGGCTTATAGCAGGGTAGTGGTTACCCGTCCAGGTTCAGTGGCTGTCCTCAGGTTTTCCAGTTTCCTTCACCATGCTTGACCAAATAACGCCAATATCCGCGCCTTCAAGAACACGCTTAAAGTTCATTGAGCTTTCTGTGTAATTGAAGTGAAATAAATATTATTTTAACTCTTCACATCCATTCATGATATTTTGTATGCCTTAGCTGTGATATTGAGCAATTGTTTACGGAGATGAGGTGTAAATAAACTCAAAACACATAGACTATGCTGTAGAAAAAGTGTATTGTTAGTTGACAGGTTATTTACATATTACATAAAATTGGCTGAAAAATCGAGCGATTCTCCAGAGTTTAAAAGAAGAGAGATAGATTACCCAGGCCCAAAAGGCTGCTTCTTGGAGTAGCACATAATTAATGGAAATAATTGTTCATTCTGAAAAAGGCATCTGACATTTGATGGTAGGCTGAGTAAGCTAGCTGCCTACTTGACAGAATGAGTGGAAACTTGTCTTGTTCCGATGTAGGACAATTTGGGCAGAAGCCTTTATACAGAAAAGAAGCATGTGCCTTTGGGACCCTTTTTACTGCAAATAAGACAGCAAATAATGACTAAATAATAACATAGATAGTCTACCAATAACAGCTGATTCAGAGGCAATGAAACAGTTCTTTATTAGTATATTTCTAAGACCCTTAAAGAAAGATTGAATTTTCAGGTAAAACAAATTGGCACAATACATGTATACATAGAAGTAGAGAGAAAACTCATGGGTGATGTTTGTTTAAAACCCTTCCAGAAACTGAACAGCTCAGAATGCATGCAGAGATACTGTCAAACATGAAGCACCATAGGACTAATCATTACCAAAACTTGCCTATGCAATATACAGAGAATTTTTTCAGCATTAAAACTTGAAAATTTCATAGGAAAAAAAAATGATAATTTTCATACGTTTGCTCAAACATTGATTGTGGGGTCCATGTTAGAACCTCCTCTGCAACTGGCGAGGGGGTTCTAACGAGTACCCACCATCTATGTTTTTGTAAACCCCAGTTTTGCTTTATAAAAATGGGATATGAAGGGGTATACTTTTCACGGAGATGTTTTCCTGATGACACCAAAACAAAAATTAGTTAAAATATTTTGGTTAAAAAGAACACATAGACAAGTCATCTAAAATAATATTAAAGAATAAATTATGCATGACTAGAAGCTTTAAAGCCATCAGAACAGATTTTATTTTGATGTCTAACATTCAATGTTTAGTCCAAAGAAAATGTGGCTACTTTATGATACTGAAGGAACTTTTAGGCTCATTTCACGACCACCTGTGTGGGTGAAAACAAGAATCAGACTGGTCTCAGTTTTTGTCAACTTTTTTGTTCTTTGCTAGTCTACCTGATGCTTCACTATTGACACCAAGCATCTACATGCATGATACAGCAAAAATCCTGAAGGTATATGAGCTGCGATGCGAGAAAGCCGGTCTTCGGGGTTTCCGACCAGGTCTGACACAAACCAACCTGTAGTCACAGGAGCAGGCTAAAAGCTTGAAATTTCGGTTTTAAGAAGAGAAATAGTACCATCCGTGTAGCAAAAACAAAGGCGCTGATCAGCTTCACAGTTACTGTGAAGCTGATCTGCACCTTTGTTTTTGCATAGGCAATAATCCCGTTTTCTCACAACGCGGCTCATATGAAGATTGCATCACCCATTCATTTCATGCTGTTCAGCAACATAAGAATCTTCTTTGCAGAAAAATTTCACAAATCTTGACATCATCTGTGTGCTCCGTTGACACTTTTGTTACAAAGGGAAAGACAGTCTACCAGATGCATTATAATTGGTGCACAGTGTGCGTATGTTCTAAAAGGTAACCAAATAGCAGGCATTTGAGAGCTGAAAGTTTGTAAAATTTCAAATCTATGGTAACTTTTTAGTGAAGTTTTAATCTATAACCCAATGGCTATCAACATGTCAATCCATTTTAATGTGCTATGCCTTTCCCTTTGATTTGCACTCAGATTCTTACATTGTTTACGGTAACCAATCTACACAAATACAACAACTTAACTGACAGAGATAAAATACTACATAAACTAGCAAGCACTTTTTAGAAAATAAACACATGTACTGCATTTTGAAAGCAACTTTGTTTGTTTTGCATGTGACAGTACATGTATATTTTGATTTTTGTTTTTAAGATATTTACAGAGATAAGAGTGGCTAAGTATTTTTCTTTTATTTAGCTCTACAATTCAGCTTTCTTTGCATTTTTGGCAAATTTATGGACAGACTAGTTTCGTTTTTCTGTGTTTTAGAGGTTTAAAAAGAAGGTAAAATGAAAAATTGCAGCAGATTCAACAGACTTTAGGGATTATCCTTAATACTTGCAGAAAAAAGACCAGATGGCAGTTTTGAATACAAACATAAGATTTTAATGAGAACCAAACCACCATGACTCATGAGATCAGTGGTTGTGTTAGAAACCTGAAATCTACATGTATATGGTATGTTCTGTCACACTTGATATGCAGCAATTCTCCAAAACAGAATTTCCACATATCTGGCAGGTTAAAGATGATAGTAACTAGTACATACTATACAGGTTTAAAGCGGCCATGTCTGATTATTCCAACAGGTACAGGCAAACATTATGAAAACTTGCCCATGCAATCTACAGAATTTTTTTTTGGTTGTAAAAATGAAAATTTTGACTGGAAAAAATTTGATGTTTTTCTTATTTTTGCTCCTAAATATAGATTGTGGGTACCCGTTAGAACCGCCTCGGCGAGGCGGTTCTAACGAGTACCCACAATCTATGTTTAGAAGCAAAAAAATGAAAAATAGGTATACCCCTGCATACCCCAGTTTTTCTATATAAAAGTGGGGTTTAATGGGGTATACATGTCACGGACATGTTTTCCTGATGTAGTGCACTACACTTGATTGTTTGCAGTTTTTCTTTGCTTATTGTAGACATGGTAGAGATGCTTTAATAACAAGAAAACAAAACATTTGCCCAGATAGCTTATCGTTTCAGTAAAATTACATTCGCTGAAAGATGAACCAGTTCAGTCTTTATCTTCTTTGACTTTGACGTTATTCTCTGGTACGTTGCTGTAAAGTATGTACTTTTGACGTCAATAATTATGTGGCGAACACACCCCACACCTACTGATTTAATCCTAATTCTATTGGACATGAAATATGGTCAATACAGGTGTTCTGGACAACTATAGAAAACTATGAGAAGAACACTTTATAAGGGCATGACTATACACTATACAAAGTTTAGTCAATAATATTTTTACATACCCCTTTGACTACCTTATTAACAATATTCTTACATTTATCAATTTTCTTATAATCATACAATTGATTTTTTTTCTTTCTCATTCACATGTAGTTTTATTTTTCTATAGTTGTGCAGAAACTCCCCAGCAAAAACACATAACGAAACTCCATCAAGGTTAAAAGGACAAAATTCTAAGACCAACTTGTGGCCAACCATACAAATAAGTTGTTTACTGTTCATAACTATACAGATAACTAAGAGGCTGTAGTATAACAGTTATATAGTTTCTCTCTTTGTTCAATGGTATTTTCCTTATTCACCCATTTGCCTTAGTTTTGTGATCATAAACAGTAAACATATTTTTATGCCGGCCTTATCATGCACAATCCACTTATGTGACAATGACATTCATTAAAATAAGTTTTGTTATTGCACATAGCCAAAATGTAACATAAAATCATGTGATGGTACAGTACATAATCTTGAATGCATGCTCTGTAGGCACAATTTTGGAAATTTGAAATTTCAAAATTAGTGGAAATTCAGGTTCAAAACTAAAAACTAGTAATTTATCCTGCTCATAAATGTTAAAATGCCAACAACTGTTAGCATCTTAACATTTTATGAGCAGGATAAATTTTAGTCTCAGCTGAGTTGAGCATGAAAAAAGTTTTATAACCTCAGGGCCAGGTGTATATGCATTCCTTAAATAGGATTGATTGTAGTCTGAATATAATGAGGATGAACGCCTATTTTAAGAAACCTCTAAAAACGATGTGAGGGCTATTTTGAGCACTATACTATCACATGTCCCTTATGTTTAACATATATTTTTGGTTTTACAGGTAAGCAGATAAAAGTAGTATGCCATGATAATCTAAAAGCACTACTTTGTTAGTTTCTCCATAAATCTTAAAGTAAGCAGTGGCTACCCAGTAGCATTTACAGAACGCTGGCAATGCCCTTCAAATTTCATGAACATACCATCTTATCTGTATTAGTATCTGTAACTTACAATGAATGAATCCTAACAATTACTTCCCAAATTTTTAAAAATATGAGCCGCAACGCGAGAAAACCGGTCTTCGGGAGATCCGACCAGCTCTGACATAAACCGGCCTGTACAATCACAGAAGCAGGCTAGAAACTTGAAATTTCGGATTTAGGAAGAAGAGAAATTGTACTATCCGAATAGCGAAAACAAAGGCGCTGATCAGCTTCGCGGTTACCGCGAAGCTGGTCTGCGCCTTTGTTATCGCATATGCAAATTGTTGGTTTTCTCATGCACAGGCTCAAATATGATAGTAAAACTTTTAGCCAAATCATCATCAGAAAGGCTAGGTCAGGATGGGACCGTACTTCATGATAAAATCAATGAACAGAAATCACAGACATTTGTAACACGATTCAATTTAATGGGATAAAAGAATGGAATCTATCACAAGAATTCAGGAAACATTTCAAACTAATTAAAAAGGGTCAAAATTTGTATTCTTCACACATACTTCTAAGTGGAGTTAAATCTATGGCACATTCATGATTTTACTTGTACCTTGGCAGGAGAAAATGGTTCTTTCGGAAGTTTCCCATGGTCCTATGCACGCTCAACTACTAAGAGTTGATTCAACTTTGAAATCAAGATTTGGAAAAACAGAGATACCATAAAATGTATTCAACAATCAGCAAGGTACAAATTTGACCGCCATGAAGTGTGGGCTGATCTGGCTCTTTGTTTTTATCTATGGTTGGTTGAACTTGAAGATACATTTTCTCCTGATAAAGTTCTCTAGTTCAATACATGATTAAAATGATCAAATGAATAAAAGTTGTCATGAATTGATATTCACTATGATTAAAACATAACTGTTGGACAGCAGCGGTTAAAATGAGACATCATAAA
This sequence comes from Rugalucina vietnamica, assembly GCA_964017185.1. Lineage (NCBI taxonomy): Eukaryota > Metazoa > Mollusca > Bivalvia > Lucinida > Lucinidae > Rugalucina > Rugalucina vietnamica. The sequence goes on along the minus strand of OZ024869.1, from coordinate 33,508,631 downwards.
ATAATGAATGAATGAGGACAAAATACTATTGCACATTTTATTTCAAACATCATTATTTTGGCACTACTTGGCCAGTTTTCCTCAATCAGGCCTTTGATGTATGTGACGCAAAAAAATTTAAAATACTTGGCAAGAAATCAAACTTAAATTTTTGGTTGATGTACAACAAATTATTAAGATGGGTCAGTTTTGTTGAAAAAACAACAACAAACTTTAACAACTTCTAATGTCATGAGTTCAATTTCATGTTTCATGAGACGGTATAAACTGCATTTCTGCTATATCACCAGTTATCAGGGACAACCAACACAAGTGAACAACTAACACAGATGGAATCAATGAGGCAAAAAGGAGTAAATATCTATCTGGGAACAACTTGCTACAGATCATGTGGATCGGTAGAAAGTTGTTCCAAAACAGGTATTTGCACCCACCAGCTATTTACCGATATCATCTGTGTTTGGTTGTATTCAGTCATGTTGCTTGTCTCTTGATAATCAGTGTAGATGCTGAATGTGTAACATTGTCTTAATATGAGCATGTTTCACATACATTTAAGGTCTGATTTCATACTGGCCAAGACAATTCAGACTGCTTATTTCTGGACAGACATGATTTCTTCTTGTTAGGGTTTTATATTGGACCGTCCAGTGGAATTTGTAACATTTGGGTTTCGTCATGTAAGGATGACTGAAAACTTGTAATGTTTATTAAATAGATTCCACCATAAAATTCCTGTATCTAACATTACAAAATACTCTTAAAACCTTGGGAAACATGGGAAGTAATCAGGCTGAACTATGAGAAATATCAAATATTTGATGACATCTATCCATAACATAATTTTACATAAAACAAGTGTACAAATACTCTGACACGAGGTTCAATAAATCTGCTTTAAACATATTTATATGTGTATACCATATTTTACACAAATAGCTATTGTGTCGGTCATTTGACAAAACAGTAAACTTTACTTCCATTCTTTGGACTAGCTTTACATGTCTTATGCAAAAATCGATGGACTAACTTTACATGTCTTATGCAAAAATCGATATACAATAGTCACTACCAATCTATATGGCTCAACATGCAAGACTTTGAGAAAGATTAAAATGTCATAACCTAGTTTTCATTCATTTTTTTTTTATTTTCATAGCGCCACAATGAGCTAAGAAAAATTCCATGCATATTTTTCCTCTATTTTTCTATTACTATTTTCTCTTTTTATTTTATTTTATCCACTGTTATATTTATCTTATTAAAATATGTATTAGTTATTGCACATGCCAGTTTTTCTTATCAGCAAATATACAATGTATAAAAACTCATCCACAAATGAAATACATAGACAAAGATGAGAAATGAAGAGTCTAACAGATCATAATGAGATTCACAAAATGACAGTAGATGAATGAACAGAAATCATCAAACATTTAAAATAGTATTCAATGAATATTCTAGATAAAAACAAATGGTTTATTCTAGAAATGAAACATTCTTTTTATGCTCTTGATGCTTGTAATTCTGTATTATAAACATCTTCTCGAATAAAATCATTCCAAGATTGGTAGGAAAACTGTGAAATATGCATCACAAGCTAGTAGGAGCAGAAGCTGGCTTGCACCTAATCCATAAGCTAGCTCTGATTCGATAAAATAAAAAAAGATTGTGTTTCATTTTTAGACAAACCCATTTTCATCACACTTGAATATTATCACAATATATTGGCTATGTGTTAAAAATCATTTCAAGTCTGCATGGTCTACATTGAAAGTTAGGGTGGTAAATGGTAACAACTGCTCAAATCTCTATGTAAAACATTGAATGAGGCAGCTCAATGCAAGCAGCTTCTGGGGAAATCACAGTTATTATCATGTACCAACCATCCTTTAACATTACATGATTTTATCAAAACTAACAATACACACATTTTTCTGTCATTTCATACGAGTCTTCTCTCTCTCAAAAAATTTTGTTGACTTAGGTCCCATGATTCACTTGGTAGATAATGCAATTTTCTACAACAATTTGATTATAATGTCTCATAAATGATTCAGCTGCCCTCCATTTTTATGATGCACCAATGCCACTTCTTTGTTCACAGCACAGCATGTGCTTCCCTGCACATTAAAATGATCCACTGCTCATCAATGAAAATTGGTATACTGTAATAGATCTCCTATGAACCTCCAATTCTTGTCCCAATGGCCATGGCTCCTTTGCTGCAGGCTCAACAATTCTGGCCTGGCTTCAGCATTCTTCCTTGTTCTTAACTCTCAGCCTGATTTTATTGGCTACTTCGTGATTATAATTTTGATGTTTTTCTTGAGGGTGTGCAGGGTATCATCTCTTTGGATGGCGCAAACACAACATGATATGTAGTTCTTAATTTATTCTTAGTGAATTAAAGACATGATCATTTACACTTGTACTGAGATCATGATTGGAAACATACACTTGCAGTAAACGAATACAAATTCTGATCCTAATTAATACAATTAAAAATACTATCTTTTATCACAGAAATTCACAAAGCCCCTTGGCTTTATCACCTCCACTTCTCTATTTCCTGAAAACCAGCATTTCTTCACCTTATCCTTAATACTGCAGCATTTCTGTTCATCAATTTTATGATGATTTGTTTTTTTCTGCATTTTAGTATTAAAAAGTTGTTTGTGATGGATATGATATATTTTGGCTATTTCTTGTTAAAGCGCAAGACTGTTGGTGCTCGTTATCAGCATTTCATGGAGTTGCTTGATGTAACTTTTGATACAATGCAGAAATAAACAAAACTATGTCATTCATCACAAAGAATTTTCATCGCTTATACCCCAAGATGACACGTTCTGCACTAATCTGACCTTTAACCTTGACGCAACTTCACTATGCATTGTATTAATGAAATGAATTAAAACCCTGCACTACCCTCACGATGATGTCACTGGTGTAGCATTATCGTTCGTCGAGTTAACCGTCACTGAGTTCACTGTAGTACTAGTCGTAGAACTAGTAATGTTATTATTCAAGAGACCAGGACCAACTTCGTAACCACTCGTACCATTCTGTACGTACGACGTTCCCAGTCCGTATAAATGTCCACAGTATTTGGCATCATCTATGTTGTCCTCAAAGAACATCTGTAATGAAGAAAACATCAGTTATGCTTTGTTGAGGGAGAAAACCATCTATACCGGTTCAAAATATTAATTTTTGTTTGTTTGAATTGATGCTTTACGTCCCAGTCAACAGCTAAGGTCATGTCGGGACGTTGCCTCCACTTTATGGGACTTTTACCCAAAATGAGGATGTCATGACATCCAACAAGTGCTTGAAATATAACCATCCAACAAAGCCAAAAAGGCTTATATGTGTGGACAGTTTGACTTGAAACCACTTTTCCTAGGCAAGCTCAGACCTGAGAACCAGTAATCAGATGGTCAGTCAGCAGCGAACAAGCTTTGCCTGGAGGCACAAGCAGCCCATCTATTTCTTTAGGCCCCAATGGGCCGGGGCCCCTTCAAATTATTATGAAGAAAAACAACCCAATTATAAGATATTTTTCTCAGTCTATCCATATCAAGCGGCTTTGAGGGTAGATCCAGCATTTCTGGAAAAAAGGCTCAAATTACAAAGGCAGTTTGTTTTCCTACTTTTCTTTTACTGTCCCTAATTTTCCAATGAAATCGAAATAACTTGGTCCCAGGAGAGGGTTTTGAGCAAACCCTCTGAGTCCCCTCTACATCCGCCGACGAGTTTTCTTATACTTACTTCTCTCATTTTAAAGAAAGCTGCCCCAGTCAACAGACTGTCACTACCTGCTTGATGTTGTGGCCCTATTCTCTCTATCTGAAATATATTTCATAAGCCATAAAACTGGACCAGTTTCTAAACATAATGACTTGTGAGGCTATTAAATGTAAAGCTTTTTCCATTGTGAAAATGTCAGCAAGGGACGTAACTATTTTCCCAGAAAAAATCTAAATAGATTATTTTTCATATTCAAAGCACCAAACAAAAACAAAAGCGTACAGTATACATAGCTGAGCGCCAAACTCTTAATATTATTCCATTTCTTGGATTACCTCTCTTGCACATGAAAAAGGCATATTCAAAATAATTTTTGGGCACAAATTATATATTAGTAAATCCGTTTTCAAAATTTCTGCAGCACTTTTTAAGACTTTTGGGTTGCAAAAGGATGACAGGGTCATATTTTTCTTGAACTGTTTCAGAAAAGCGAGGTTTTGAAAAAGGCAGCTTCTGAAAAATGGTGTATGGACAGTAGGTAGAACTGCTTAGTTTTAGAAAAATTCTAGCAAATATGCAAGTTACCATCAAACATATTTATAGTAAATGCAGCAATGACCTACTTCTAGCTGCTCAGCGACTTCCTGAAGACCTCCCTTGAGATTTTTACAACTTTTCATGAGATATTTCACGTCGTAGATGTTAGGGAAGTATATTTTCATGAGTGTGAAGAATTCCTCCTCATCTACTGGCAGGTTACTGTCTGTTAAAACTTTCAACAGGTAGCCAAAGTCGTAACCACTGAAAGTCATCAAGAAAACATATCCGTGACATGTATACCCCCTTGAACCCCACTTTTATATAGCAAAACTGGGGTTTGCAGGGGTATACCTATGTTTCTTATTTTTGCTCCAAAACATAGATTGTGGGTACTCGTTAGAACCGCCTCGTTGAGGCGGTTCTAACATGTACCCACAATCTATGTTTTGAGCAAAAATAAGAAAAATATCAAAGATTTTCTACCGATTTTTTCAATTTTTACAACTTAAAAATCTCTGTATATTGCATGGGCGTGTTTTCGTAATGTAACATACGTGCCTTCACCTGAGAAAACCAACAATCAGGGTTTTCAATACGGTCTGACACAAACCATGCTGTGTAGTCACAGAAAAAAGCTAGAAGCTTTGAATTTGATTTAGAAAGAAGATGCATTATACTAATATTACTATCTTAAGTTACTGCACAGCTGATCTGAGTCTTTGTTTTTGCACAGACAAAATCTGTTTTTCTCATGACATGGTTCATATATAATACAGCACATAAATAAACAGTGGTTTTTATAGATCATATTACATTAGGCAAAATACTGTGAATAACAATAAAAGCTATTGAAGTTTTAAATTAAAAGACTCAACAATATGTTGCAAAATCTGCAGTTTTAATTACATAGCATACATAGATCCATCTGCCATTTTTCCTCCTTTGGACTGAAATGTATAGCTGAACTTATTTTAAGAAAGTTATCCATCAGGAAAACATGCCCATGAAATGTTTACCCCCTTAAACCCAACTTTTATATAGGAAAACTAAGGTATGCAGGGGTATAACTATTTTTCTTATTTATGCTCCAAACATAGATTGTGGGTACTGATCACAACTGCCTCACCGAGGCAGTTTTAATGTGTACCCACAATCAATGTTTTGAGCAAAACTAAGAAAAATCTAAAAAACCAGAGGACCAATGGTCCTGTAAACGCTCACCTGAGATCAGCTGCATATACCAATAAACATGTTTGAATATTATGGTATTTAACTCCAGTGCAGGGGCAGATGAAGCCCTTGGGCCATTTTCTTTTTTCAGAATCTTCAATATTCTGTCCATTTGCCAATTTCCTGTTGGCTTTTTCCTTCAAATGACATTTTAACAGTTTTCCCAATTCAGATGCATAGGCAACCCATGTTGACCTTGCCATAAACTTGGTCAAGGTCATCACAGGGTCATGATTTATATACACATTGGAGTACTTTAGCCATTGATGCCTCACGCCAAGTTTCCTTGAAATCAGTCTATTGGTTTCAGAGAAGATGATTTTTGATGGGTTTTTACCATATATGGGCATGGTGGCCATCTTAGTCATGTGACCTAAATTATTTATATACACATTGATTCCCCCATTCTATAGATGCTTCACATAAAATTTGGCTTTGTTTGGCCAAGCGGTTTCAGAGGAGAAGACGTTTGAATATTATGGAAATATACATGTATATTGCCCCGGGGTGGGTCACATGAGCCCCCGGGGTCCAATTTTTTTCAGAATCATTAATATCCAGTCCTACTGCCCATTTTCTGCAAGACTTTCACTTTAAATGACATTTTAAAAGTTTTCCCCATTCAAATGCATTGGCGACCTATGTTGACCTTCCCGTAAAATAGGTCAAGGTCATCAGAGGGTTATGATTTATATACACATTGGAGTGCTTGAGCCATCGATGCTTCGTGCCAAGTTTCGTTGAAATCGGTCAACCAGTTCTGAGAAGAAGATTTTTGAAGGGTTTTTACCATATATGGGCATGGCGGCCATCTTGGTCATGTGACCTGGATTATTTATACACACATTGGTTCCCCCTTCCCATAGATGCTTCATGTAAAATTTGGCTTTGATTGGCCAAGCGGTTTCAGAGAAGAAGATGTTTGAATATTATGATAATATACATGTATATTGCCCCGGGGTGAGGGCGGATGAGCCCCTGGTGCCCAATTTTTTTCAGAATCATTAATATTCAGTCCTACTGCTCATTTTCTGCAAGATTTTTCCTTTAAATGACAATTTAACAATTTTTCCCATTCAAATGCAAAGGCGACCTATGTTGACCTTGCCGTAAAATATGTCAAGGTCACCGCAAGGTCATGATTTATATACACATTGTAGTACTTGAGTCATCGATGCTTCATGCCAAGTTTGGTTGAAATCGGTCCAGTGGTTCCGGAGAAGAAGATTTTTGAAGGGTTTTTACCATATATGGGCATGGCGGCCATCTTGGTCATGTGACCTGGATTATTTATATACACATTGGTTCCCCCTTCCCATAGATGCTTCATGTAAAATTTGGCTTTGATTGGCCAAGCTGTTTCAGAGTAGAAGATCTTTGAAAATTGTGGACGACGGACGGACGGACGACGGACGGACGGACGGACGGACGACGGAGCATGGGTATACTATAAGCTCACCTTGTGAGCCTGACGGCTCAGGTGAGCTAAAAAAGCTACTGAAAATTTTCGTTTTTTATAACTTGAAAAATCTCTATATATTGCATGGGCAAGTTTTCGTAATGTTATGTCAAAGGACAAAATTCGCGGACCAGCTGAATCGGCCCTGTAAATTGGGGAAAAATCAAACTCGTTGTATTGAGTAGAAAACATATTCAATAGCACTAGTAACATTTCATCTCTCGGGGTCTGAACTTTTTTTCCGATTATAATGGCTCTGGTCTGCACTACAGGGTGTCAAACATGGGTAGGTAGCCGGTTTTTCGTGTTTTTGGCCCGATTTTGCGTTTTCAGTCTCAGATTTGATTGTGGTCACAGTCTTTAACAACAATGAAACTTTGAGAGTACAACAGTACTGCAATAAGTTTTAGGTTTGTTCAGGTCTCGTTGTTGTTATTGCATGTGGCCATGGTTAAAAATAAACTTTTCTTCTCTTTTTGTCTTCCAAAACGTCCAAAGATGAGCGCGCCATTGAACGACGACGTCATCGAGTCGGAGCACGTAGTATGACGTCATTCAATTAAGCGCACCTTGCGGAACCGATAATTGATTGTGCTATAATAAGATTTGTTGCGTGCAAGTGCTCAATGAGAGAAAAATAAACAGAAAGAAGCAAACAAACTTACATGCAAAACATGTTCACATGGACAAGACGTGCTGATTTTGATTATGACCTGACTTTAAAGAGCTAAAATTATGAAACCAATTATACGGGTGCTCCTGAACATTCAACCCTGTTGGAAACATTTTGAAGCCCTATACTATTGTGATTGATGCAGACCTATCAACACACATATATGCAGTACCGTCTTAACACTCACGAAATTATATGTTTACTACATGTGGTATTTTAGAAATCTTACATTACGGAGCTTATTGTGTATGCTGGCTTCTTCCGTTGAATGCGCTTTGTCAACAGAGATGTGCTTAGTTAAAGAAAAAAAAATCATGCTTCGGCAGGATGGTCTTCATCATAGCCTTTATCGTTGAAGGTCACGTTCTTAATTCATGTCACTGACGGAGATGTCTTTGCATTGTAAAGAGTAGGCAAGAAGTCTGTACAAGTAATTTCTAGTTCGCTTTTTTACACAAAGAATGTGATACACTCTGCTCCACCTCAATATTTTGTGTATTTTTATTATTGAAAGAATAAAACAATGTTGAAAGTTGTATGATTTAACGTAAAATTGCTGTGATGTTTAAAATTTCATAAAAGAGATCGGTAATGATTTTTCCGTCTGAGTAGTTTCCCTTTGCTTTTCGCAATGGCAAGATCTATTTTTTTTTATCCAAATGACAAAACTTGATGAGGCAAGATCGTCTTAACCTTATTTGAGCCACAGCGTAGCATGGAATGATTTATCAACTGCATTGCAAATGCGAAAACAAAGACTGTATTGACGCAGAGCATATGCCCATTTTCACCAAAATATCGCCTGAGTAAGCCTAGCTGTTCCGAGGTCAGAACCTAAATCATAACGGTTTATCTTCCATTCTTGATGGTGCAGGCTTAGGTAGTATTGTCTGTATATTCGTACTTCTTACGTCTCTGTCTATTGATTGGCTGTATTGGGAGACGGGATCCCGGTTTAAAGTCTTGTTCCGGTAAGACAAGTTCGGAATCAAATTCGCGATGTCAGCTGTGCACTTGGCGATGAGCTTAAAAACACTATGTCACGGAGGCTTTGTTCTCTGTCGGTGTGTAAGTCTACAAACGGCCTACCACTTTGATAATTCGGCAAAATGGACAACAATAGCCTTTTGTTCCCAAGGCTTAAAAGTTCCGACTCTATGGTCTTGTATACATTCCTTCCAAGCTAAAACTGTCGCTTGTACTCAATTCATTAGTGTACTGGGTATACACACCACCCCGATACCAACCATATTTCACAGGACACCAATGAGAATCTGCTTCTCCGGAGTTTACATCGCTTACACCGAAACATATTGTAGCTATCTGTGCTTGTTATTACTCAAGTGCCAGAGAGAGTATGGGTCGTCCAGCACAGACAATAGATAAACAAAGTCGACTGAAGATATATGCCCCGTCCACTGGCACGTAAAGAAATAGATAGACTGCTTGTGCCTCCAGACAAAGCTTTTACGCTTTTGACTGACCATCTGATTACATGTGTACTGGTTAACCGCTCAGGTGTGAGCCTACCCAGGAAAAGTGGTTCAAGTCAAAACCACCCATACATACAAACCATATTGGCTTACTTGGGCGGTTATATTTGAACACTTTTTGGATGCCATGACAACCTATTTTCGGTCCCATATGATGTGGGCAACATTCCGACATGACCATAGTTGTTGACCGGTACGCTAAACCACAAAAAAACAAAAAACAAACAAATATATATACAAAGAAAGAAAGAAAGAAAGAAAGAAAGAAAGAAAGAAAGAAAGAAAGAAAGAAAGAAAGAAAGAAAGAAAGAAAGAAAATTGTGCTATCGTTCTGGCGATCCTATGAACTGAAGCGGAAATGATTCAATGTTTAACCCTTTCCATGACTCTGTTAAACATAGATTGCTTCAAATGTTGGTTGATTCAAACGGGTTTGTCATGACCTTAAACATGTAAAACAGACTGCCATTCAAGTGGCTCGTGACAGCATTTGAACATTTGAACTTGTAAGCGTACACAGAGAACTGCAAATAATTACATGTATAGAAGCATGTAGCTTCTTGATCTATTGATATAATTTAGCTCTTCGTAACATTTCTTATGTTACCCCCATTTGACTGCGCGGTGTCGCAAGAGGTCTGAGGTTTCCAACCGGGGCTCACGACCGCGTGTAAACCATTAAACTCATCGTTGATTGTCCGTATAAATGTCCTTGGCATCAAACAACAATACAAACCATTTTAGAGTTGCTTCTTCGTTAATCGCGATTATACTTAGTCTACGAAATGTAGATCCCGGCATTTGGGCGTGAAGAAATAGATAAGCTGTACTGGCCTGTTTAGGTGGTTATATTTTAAAGCCCTTTTTGGGTGTCATGAAATCCTTAATTTTGGGTAGGCTACAAGTCCCATAAAATGGAATGATCATAGCTGTTGACTGAGACGCATTGATTTGGAGTTGCTTCACTTGAAAATAACGTGGCAAATAATCATTTTCCCTTATTGTTTTGAATATTATGATAGGGATGTTTTCTTTATCAATCAAATCAGATATGATTTTTTTTATAAAAGGAGTTTCGTTTATCAAAGATCAAAAATACATTTTAAAGGTCTTTAAAATGAATAGAAAAAAAAATCTTCTCGAAAGCACTTTTTATATTTGATATAAAAATTATACTTTTTCGTTTCGGTCATTACGACATATTATGATAGATGTTCAAAGCCATGAATCAAAGATACGAATTACAAATACCGATACGGGTCTGTGGAAACCGTTCACTATCGTGACATGTTATTCCCCGTTAAGCAGATATTGACGCCGACATGTGCTCGCGCTTAAAATTCATGCAACTTGCGACTGTTAATGTTTGATCGATATTAGCATGATGCTTTATATTTTATGCACCAGTCATTTATATCCCCGCCCCTCTAGGGCCGGGGTTAGCGGGAACACAGTGGGGCTAAAGTGCCGGAATATAACCTCTGATGAGTCCCGGTAGTACCGGGGATGTGCCGGGCTTTTGATATCCCGCAAAAATGTGTTGTTCCGCAATGTTGTCAGTCGTCTCTGGATAGCCGCAACTTTTAGCAGGGACTTTACCACAAATCTGACCCCGCATTGCCGGTTTTTTAGCGGAGCTTTAAAAACTTTAAAGTTAAACGCCCCGCTATTCCCCGGCACCAGGGGTGTGTGGATATAAATGACTGGTGCATTAAAGCCTCGGCACATGTTATTCGTGTCAAAACTTTACTTCAGTTACTCATTTTAGCACGTGTTTTGCATGCCGCCCGGTAACGCGTAAAATAGAATAAGCATAAATAAAAACCGTGTATAAACAGCGCGCGCTCGCGTCTTCATTAATAAACGCCTGTGGATATCGTGTGAAACTGGTCTATTTATGCAATAAAATACATTTACAAGTAATTTTTTTTATTTATTGCTCTTCTCGTTATGCGTGACGGGAACGTGCATCTGTAATATCTCGTCACATAGTTGGCGTATTGGCGCGTCCAACAGCATAAGCATGTCTCGTTTTAAGCATGATAATCATGATAATGGACCGAGGGAGCAAAATAATGTTTTTTTTTTTTTTTTTTTTTTTTTTTTTCTTAATTGGCAGACTGATGTCACGACGTGCTACAAACTCTGCGTTTCTCCCATGCGGTTTTGTTTTTTTTTTTACACTTTTCGATGTGACCGATATGGGTCTCTAGATTATTTATTTCTCATCGATCTCATATTTTGGAAAATTGTAATAATCATGGTACTGCCACTTTAGATTAGCACACTGTAGATATCAGGCTAATGGAGATATTAACGTCACAATGGAACTGTGTTATACGTTCATTTCGTGCCCTATGTTCATCGCTGATGAATGAAGTTTAACGTAACGGGGTCGCACCTGTGTAACACATACCAACCAAAGACTAACAAAGTCACGGTAGCATTGATATCTTGTCCAACTGGTGGTCAGTGAGTGCAAGCAGAATATGTTGCATACATAACGCTGCTACGACAAACGTATAACGTCATTAACGTTATAAATTCACTACCAACGTCGCGTTGGGTAGGGTAAGTTAATGACGTCAGAAATGCTTTATAATTACGTCACATGTTTCAAAAGATGCATTTTCAATCACAGGACACCTATATCTATCTTGTGTCCAAATTTCATTAATTTCTGATACAGGGCCGATTTTTTCCATTCGTGAACCTTGTCCTTTAGCAAATACAAAATTTAATCACATACCTATGAAATGAGAGCCACTTGACTTGTTCTGAAAGTACAATTCCTGACGTCATGAGCAATTCGGCAAAATCATTGATTTCAATTCCCTCATCTTCATGCTTCTTAAACTGTATACCAGAGTTCTGGAGTAGGTCTATAGATTCCTGGGCATACATGTCTTCTCTGAAAATATGGAATGTTTATGCACCATCCATGCATTTTCAGTCATAAAAGTATCCAAAACAGTTGATTATCCTAATAATATTAAAACATATTAAGTGCTTATTCTGTTGCCATTCACTAATAACCGCTAAATAAATCTTCAATTAAAATAAGAGGACAAATTGCAACAACAATCTTAAAGAGAAACAAATATAAGATGTCTGAAAAGGACACCAACCTTACATGGGTAAATTAAGTAAGAATTAGGATATGACATCTTCAACTTACGTAAGGTTAAACCTAAAGTTGAACTGCCAGGTTGATATAGGTGATGGTGTTTGTCCGTTCTCGTCCATGAATGTGAATCCTATCTGTATAATCTTAAGGAGGTCTACATTACATCGTAACAACTGGTACTGGTAGTCCGCTGTGCTGCGGAACTCGCCGATAGGCCTGGCTACAACGCCTGGAAACTCTGTGTCCTAATGTTATAAACAAGATTTAGTTATTCTGATGAACAGATTTTTAATGACTGAAGGATATAAATATAAGGATCTGCTTCAACTTTACAGTAAACACACCATATTATTAGGTTGGAAAATGTTTGGAATATAAGAGCAATGAGTATACATGTGAGCCACCTCATGGGAAAACCAACAATCTGCATAGGCGAAAACAAAGACGCAGATCAGCTTCGCGGTAACCGCGAAGCTGATCAGCGCCTTTGTTTTCGCTACTCAGATAGTACAATTCCTCTTCTACTTAAATCCGAAATTTCAAGCTTCTAGCTCTTTTCTGTGCTTGTACAGGCCGGTTTGTGTCGGACCTGTTTGGAAACAACATTGTTGGTTTTCCCAAGAGGCGGCTCATGTGTTTTAAACAAACAAAGGGAAGGTAGTCCATCAAGGTACATGGCCTAAACATCAAGAGAAAATGTGTCTTACGCAGAAAGAGATGTGTGACAAGCCTAAGTATCAATTGTCTTACCATGGCAACATATTTATACTGCTGGATGACTTGTCGTATCTTGCAGAACTTACCATGGCAACATATTTGTACTGCTGGATGACTTGTCGTATCTTGCAGAACTTACCATGGCAACATATTTGTACTGCTGGATGACTTGTCGTATCTTGCAGAACTTACCATGGCAACATATTTGTACCGCTGGATGACTTGTTGTATCTTGCAGAACTTACCATGGCAACATATTTGTACTGCTGGATGACTTGTCGTATCTTGCAGAACTTACCATGGCAACATATTTGTACCGCTGGATGACTTGTCGTATCTTGCAGAACTTACCATGGCAACATATTTGTACTGCTGGATGACTTGTCGTATCTTGCAGAATTTACCATGGCAACATATTTGTACTGCTGGATGACTTGTCGTATCTGGCGTAACTTACCATGGCAACATATTTGTACTGCTGGATGACTTGTCGTATCTTGCGGAACTCTTCCTCTAGGTTGTTGGCCCAGATATCTTTAATGCCGTACTCAGCTTGTGCTACCGAAGGCATGTTGTCAACATAGCTTGTACTCTAAGACGTGAGGAATGCAGGAGATCCAACTTAATAAAGTAGTGTTGTAACAGCAGGTTTTCTGAAATAGAGCCATGAATAAAGATGCTAGAAAACCACTTTGCCAAAAAGAAAGGTTAAAGAATTTAAATGAGACTTTAACTGCTTTACACAGGTCTGAAATGGAAAGCCAGAATTCCCAATGACGGCCTTATCCCAAAGAAAAGGCACTGCAGAAATCTATGTCTTGTACTGACCTATCACAATCAAGGTTTTTCATGACTGAAATGTTCTGACAGTATATCACAAATTACATGTATTTAACATTGTTCATTCATGTGTTGCGTTTCTTTTGCTAACTAGTCAAGTGCAATAGAATTATTTTTGACACATAATGTTAACGATTTATATAAACTTGAAAATGTGCGCTCCAACATCCTAGATTAATTGCAATAAATCAATGTACAGTACCTATACATGTTTCTTGAATATTTCATATTGACGATGTCACGACATGCGCATTCATCTTATAAACAACACTTGCTTAAAGCTCTCTAAATCTATATAGACTGTACAAATTTTACCTTTATTGTAACACAACTTTTCGTCACTAACATACTATACTTTGCATGTAGTTTTCGCGCTATCTACACATGAAATTTTCCCACCGCACTTGAAATTTCGCACCATGTGTGACAAGCTTTAAACGAAGCATGGTCATGATGCTTGACTGGCAACTAAATTTGCACAAAATTCATAATAAGTTCACAGAAATTCTCAAGAGTTTTTTTTTTGCTTTTCTTGTGTGGAAAACATAAAAAATCTATGCAAAAATTGAATATTTTAGAACTGTCCTGACAGGTGTACTGAAAAAGGGAAGCATTTGTCGAAAAATCATGGTCTATGGATGAAATTTGAATAAACTTTCCATCTCCTGACTAGCATGACTAGATTAGCTATAAATAATACAATTTTCAAGTTGCAGTCTCATTGAATGGACCTTTATCTATTTTTTTTTCTTTAATTTCTGCCTAATTTTATAATTACATGTATATCACACTACTGTTGTGAAATAGTCACAAGACACTTGTACGACAGTTGCGATAAATTGGTGAGAGACGATACAAGACATGTTCATGTGCAGTATTTGCACCCGGGCAAAAATACACCCTGGTGCAAATCTACTTCCGGGTGCAAATTTGCACCCCCTTGTGTAGCGTTCATATGCAGCGAACCATGTCCGTGTTTACCTGTATTTGACATTAAACTGTTAAAAAATGCTCCTAATTAGCAGAGGTCATTTGCTTTAGATATTTAAAAAAGAATAGATAAAATTAATGAAAATTAAACGAAACAGAAATAAAATTAAAAATAACTCACTGCAGAGTAATGTTTATAATAGAAGCACAAGAATGGTGAAGAAGAGTATAATGCTTGACACTTGGACACTTGCATCAACATGACATGGTTAATATAAAAGCGGGGTTTCTGCTTCTGCCGTTTACTAGTCTCCTTCAACTTGTTGAAGATTATGTTAGGTTAAAATTTGGTATATTGTACGAGTGGTAGGGGAATATATTTCTTGTCTTCAGTTTGTTACAAGGAAAGCGCCACAAAGACAGGACTATAACACTAAATTTATTCACATTTTTAAGTCCATTGATACATCATCGAGCACTACTGCATCTAAATATACGCAAAATCCTAACATCAATTTGCTTTGGATTGGTTACTGCTTAACATCCCAGTCTGCATCATTTGCTGCCGTAATGGTACCATTGGTAAAACCTTGAACAATATTTTTAACAATGGTAAGAACTGCGAACGGACCCTATTTTTGGTTCGGTTTAGTCAATTTCGCTGGCACAAAGATAGCAGACTGTGAGACATCAGTTTGTTTTAATTATTTTATTTACATGAACATCAGTCAAGAACAAACATTGCTTCAAATATTATGAATGGCAATTTAAATCCATGGTTGTATCATACTGGTCCAGAGCTGACCCTTAATGGTGGCCTTTATCACCCTTGTCAGTAACACAATTAAAATGCATTTACAATGGCTATATTTTTCTCCGTTGTTAGAAATCTAAGTACTGTGATTCAGATTACATCAGCTGGAATAATCAAATCAAACTAGTCTTCTTATTCATAGTAAAAATGTTAATTTCAAATGTGTTTCAATTGACCACATTAATTTGCTGGTTCCCAGTTTTTCAATAATTAATATTGTAAATCCAGGTAACTAACCAGTAAAACACCACAGAACTTTAGCCATTGGTCAATATTGGACACACCTTCAAATATTGACCAATGACTGAGGGGGTTTTACTGGTTACCTAATTTTCCAATATTAATTGTTTGTAAGCTGGAAACCAGCAATTAATGTAGACATGGTAAATAGCTAAACATATAATTTATTTCATGACAAATAAATAGTTTTATGCATGATTCCGGGACATCTCGGCCCATAACAAACTCTGCCCATGACAAACTCTGCCCTTGACAAACTCGGCCCATGACAAACTCGGCCACCAAATCTAGGACCATACCAACTCGGCCCCTATCTACTAGATACTATGACAACCTCATTGCTGAGTATTATAGGAAGTTATAAACATTGATTTGATAGAAAATATCATTTTTAGTATTAGTATGTTAGAAGATGACACATATTAGCAACTCTAGGCTGTTTTCCAATCCATATTCTCAATGAATGATGATTGGTATTAAGGTTTGGGTAACACGACAACTCACCGACAGACAACTGACCGAATAACAACTGGGTGACAAAAACTCACCGACAGAAAAAAACTCGCAGACAAACCAACTGATCGACAACGACAAGTCACCGACACGACAACTCATCGACAGAAGCCTTTTATGTCTCAATGCAAAATTGAATGCAAATGATATAATCTAATGTTCAACTCACATTCTTAACTGTTTTTCTGTAAAAAAATATATTTTTGTTCGTTCGTTTTCGGCTTATGAAATGGCGAGCGCGTTTTCTTACATAAAGTCCCTGATGCAGCAGCCATCGAGGTAAATTGTTTACATGTACTTTAGTTTTTGATGCGCATGTTCTATATGGTGCGCGAGATATTTCACAATTGTCAATTATGCTTATCCCTATGGATGTGTATAGTGACGTAAGCGTGCTTGCTCAATTATTAGGGGCGTAATTTGGACGTTATTGACATGTGACTGGCATATTTTGATAATCGTCCGTGACGAAAGCGTGCGTGCTTCCCTTGGCATGCGTTTTGCATGCTCCAGTTATGAAAAAAAAATATGTGAAAAAAAAATGTTTTTGTCTCAAGTGAACGAATTAAAACTAAAATTTTCCGTTTTTCATATTCCTTTACTAGGAAATGCCCCGTCGGTGAGTTTCGATGAGTGTCGACGAGTGACGACGACTTTTTTATTTTTTTGTCGGTGACTTGTCCAGTCTGTCAGCAGTCGTGTCGGTGAGTTGGTTGTCGGTGAATATTTGCTGTCGGCGAGTTGTCATGTCGGCCAGTTGTCTGTCGGTGAGTTGTCATAGATTCAAGGTTTGTAGCCTTAACAAACAATTTCAAGTACATGTAATGCAGAGTTTGTCATTATGCTGAGTTTATTATCGATGATGGGCATAGTTGAAAGAAGGAAAAAAGAAAGAAGGAAAGAAAAGAACACAAAAGAATGGTCATTGTCAATGTTTTGTCACACCTGACCAGTAATTGGGCAATGGCAGTTTGGATGAAGAACTCAGTCAATTACAATAAACAAACAGTTAGTGAACAAATCAATATAATCATCACAGTTCAGTCTACATGTAGCATATTAATTCAAAGAT
The DNA here is from genome assembly GCA_964017185.1 of Rugalucina vietnamica. Classification (NCBI taxonomy): domain Eukaryota; kingdom Metazoa; phylum Mollusca; class Bivalvia; order Lucinida; family Lucinidae; genus Rugalucina; species Rugalucina vietnamica. The sequence goes on along the minus strand of OZ024869.1, from coordinate 33,491,230 downwards.
AATTGGTATACTTGCATGACTTAATTGTTAAAATGATTAAATGAAAATCAAATATTCATACTTTATCATGTGTTCTTTTTTTATTTTTACCTTCTTATTTTTGTTCAATACGTCTGTTCTTATAGAATCATGGTGAAAACTTAATTTTCTGTCATATTAAAGAGATAAGTCCACCGAAGTCTTTTACGTTTTTGTCGGCTATGCGTTTTAGGAAACACGATTTTCAAACATATATGTATCTGGTCGTAACAGAAAAAAAAATCCAATTTAATACACTGTTAATAAACATTTTCTCACATTTTAAAATAAATACATGACTCTTTTTTAACGTCCTCGAATGTTTCTCAAATAAAAATACCACATTTTTACAAGTAAAGTATATAATATATACTCTTTATTTCCTCTTTGCTGTGTACAGCTATTTACCAACTACAACACACTCGTACAGTGGACTCGACAATGGCGAACCACTAAGAGGTCAAACGCTATTATTTTAAATACGACTATGAGAATGTTATTCTATTTGGTACTAAGAACATCTAACATATCTCAGTTATACAGGAAAATAATAATTTTAGTTCATTCAATTTCCTAATGGGAGATAACTCTGTTGATATGATACCTCCCGCATTAGACAATGGCGAACCAAACTCGACAATGGCGAATCAAATAGTCTACAGCCCAATAGAAACCATTTTAGAAGCTTATTTTTGTACACAAATGGTGCCATCATCATGCGAAACTGAATGGTGTTCGATAATATTGTGTTAGTTTGCTTTCGGAAAGGTCAATTTTACCGATTTAAGCATGTCTTATTGCTTTAATGATGAGTGTAAGCCTTAAATCAAGAGGCTTAAACCACGACTTGCACCAATATTACTTACGTCATTGACCAAACCAAATTGTTCCTGGGCGAGCCTTCCAAAGGTAGATTATCGGTACTTTGTGCACATTCTTTTTACCACACAAAGTATGATTCGCTATTGTCGAATTTACATGTACATCTTTCCACGCTTATATCTACCTTCAATGTCAAAACTTTTATCAAAAACAAGCATAATGTATAACTAGGGATAATGAGCATTAAAGTAATGCAAAAAATGGTTATAATAAATTGCTTAGTAACGAGGTAAGAAACACATTTTATCTGCGGAACAATAAACTAGACATCTAGCGGAGCAATAAACTAGACATCTTAGTTAGGGAGTCAAGCGTTTCAGCAACCCTAACTTTATTGTCCGGTGGAATTTTGACTCCATTCTTTTACAAAACATCAAGGCATAGATGAAAGTAAATGGCTGAGTTATATAATAAATAATATTTTGTATAAGATTCAACAGTAGAAGAAACTCCCCCATTCGGGAATCATTGACCTTTTGTGACCTTTGTAAGAATGACAGGTAAATGTTACTATAATTAGTAAATTGATGCTCGATCGGGAGCTTTTCTGTCATTTTTATGGTACCCTTACAAAACTCAAAAAATGTGTCACAGTTTTTGTTTAATCAAGATGAAATTTTGCAGGCTTAAAGATGAATGATGTATCTAACTTTCTACCGTGTAGAATTGTTTTATTTTGTTTTGTTAAAAAGTTATTAAATTATGAAAATATGATTTTTTTCCAATAACTCTGATTCCAGATCGGCATCAGAAATTGTTTACTGATGCCCAATCTGGAGCCATTGAAAACCAGATGTATTCCTAATTTGGAATCAGTAGTTCCTGATCAGAAACATTTCAGAGTCTGTGTATTCTGTAAAATTAAAACAAATGACATGTCATTTGTTATATTACCCAACATACTATTAAAGGGCAATAATTATACGTTTTGGACTGTTTTTCAACAGTTTCAATAAACTGTTTCATGTCATGTGATAAACTATTTCATAGGGGTAACAGTTCATCTATTCATTGGGAGCGAGCTGGCCTTGCGGTAGAGTGTCGAAAACCGAATCAAGAGGACTCAAGTTTGATCTCCCATTGGGGACGTCGTGTTGTGTCTTTTAATAAGACACAATAGTTCTCCAGAGTACTGCTTGATACACAGAAAATGTCAGTTTTGTTCTAAAATGTCTGAAAAATTTTTGAATGGGACCACTTTAAACCTTTAAAAAATGGCCGTGCGACTGAGTGTTGGAGGTCGCTGATTTTAATACTTCTTTAAATCATTCGATCATCTCACCACTGTTATCAATGTGGATTCAATCTCCTCACAAGGCACATGTGAGACAAGTGAAGTTCTGCTCGCCCATCACTGCCATCAGGATAACATATCCGTGTTATATACACCCCCTTATACCCAACTGTTATAAAGTGAAACTGGGGTTTACAGGGGTATAGCTATTTTTTTTCTTTGGCTACAAAACATGCATTGTGGGTACTCGTGATTTGTCATGATTTACCCACCACCAACCACAAACGCTAGCTGGCAGTCAGACAAAGGGAATGGTATTGGCTGAGTGCTTTGCGGGGCCAACCAATTTGACACTGTTGGGTAACTTGCAGAGGGCCCTACTAATCCATTCATAATCATATCAATGCAAACACGTAGAGATGCCTGCTATTGTAATACATTTTTAATGAAAGACATTGGTGCTACCAAAGCAGGATTGTTCAAAATGTATATTTGTTCCATGGCCACACACTTTGCAATTAAATTTTCTGACCCTGTATTGTCTTTTATTCCATCTAAGAAGGACATAAGAACTTTGTCACTTCTTAAGAAAGATGTCTACTTTCAAAGATTTAAGCAAGTCAATGTTTTTGTAGACAGATCCTACTATGGTCCATACTATCTCTCTTTGAATGTTTTTAAAGCTTCCAAAGGATCAACCCTTTATATTTTATTCTATAGTATCTTTCATAATAATTCCCCTTTCTCCTCTACTGAGGGTATAGGCAAGCCTTTTTTTCCACACGTGAGCAAGCTACAAATAGAGAAATTATGATAAAATGATCTAAAGTGTATTTTCTAGTGTCTGATAATAGTTTTTCGCAGATATTTTACAACTGTTTCAATAAAGATTACCGGGTAAATATTTTCTTTTACACCTCAGACACAATCTTCATGGTTAAGTAGAAATTTTCAGTGCTTGCACTAACTTTTTGAATCAGGAAGTCATGACTTCCACCCTTTAAGATTTGGAAGTCACAGGCTCAAAATCTGGAAGTCATAGATTACTCGCAGTGCCGCGTGTCAAGTGTGCATCGGCACATTAAATTAATTTGTCACTACATCTAAGAAGACTTCCAAGGTGAAAATTCTGTTGTGGTTCTATTTGTTTCATGTTTTAGTGTCGTTTTTGTAATGTTTGCACCTTTGATGCATGTATTCATATGTTACTAGTTCATGTAACTTAGTGGCCACCTTTAGGGGAATAGTCTCTCACTTTGTTCAGACAGGGTATGTATTCTTTGTACCAATACAGCTAATGACTTTAATTCTAACACACCTCGCCTATATAGCCAATGGTAAAAAACGTGTTATATTGTGCAACAATTTCACTGGGCGAATAAGCGTGACGTTACTTTGCGGCATTTGTGACGTCAGCTATCCCACAAAGCAGCGTTAGACGGTGAAACGTCGTTTTAGCGCACAACAAACGTAATAAGTGTGTGTAAATACCAGCATTACAGTCAAATATTTGGCGGGATATCTGCAATGCAATGGCGGAAAGCTGAACGATATCGACGGTTTCAGCAACATTTATTCCGTTTATTGTGTGTTAGAATCGAAATAGATCAGCTCAAGTGCGTGAATTGTTGAGTAATAATTCACTGTTTGTCGGTCAGTTGTAAGAAGATAAATCACTCGCGCTACGCGCTCGTGATTTGATCTTCTTTACAACTGACCTCCAAACAGTGAATTATTACTCAACAATTCACTGCTAGAGCTGATCTATTTCTTAAATATACCGTACTTCGCGATGTATTATGCGCACTCGTGCATAACACGCACTCAATTTTTAGGGGTCAAATCTGGTGAAAAACGTCATGTTCCTATACATAACACGCGGCAGATTTGGACCACAGATCGAAGCTGTACTAAACTGAGCATTGTAAGTTCATATAAACCTTCCTCTCCAATTTCAATCACCCATCGTATTATACGACACAGGCATCTCATCAATGATGAATTGAAAAGAAAAAGAAAATTAAAAAGAAAAAAAAAAAAAAAAAGAAAGAAAAAAAAAATCGTTTGCTAGGCATTCGCCAAGGTGCAGTTTTCTTTAAGTATCTCTTTATGGTACTTTGAGAAAAAAAAAATAAGAAAAATAAAAAAAAAAAAAAAAAAAAAAAAAAAAAAAAGAAAGAAAAAAAAAATCGTTTTCTAGGCATTCGCCAAGGTGCAGTTTTCTTTCAGTATCTCTTCATGGTACTATGAGAAAGAAAGAAAAAAATAAAAATAAAAATAAAAAAAACATCGTTTGCTAGGCATTCGCCAAGACGCAGTTTTCTTAGTTTCTCTTTATGGTTCTATCAGAAAAGAAGAAAAAAAAAATCGTTTGCCAGGCATTCGCCAAGGTTCTGTTTTCTAACAGTTTTTCTTTATGGTACTATGAGATCAAGTAATAAAACTCATCTTCCGGCAGTAAAAACTTAAAAATCATCTTTTCTAATAGAAAGCATAATATGTGTATGAACCGTGTTGGCTGCCTAAATAGCTTGTGTATTCACAAGTGATAATTGTCATTTTTAGACAACACAGTATAATGCTAGCAAAGCGTGAATGACACACATTGTTTTCTTGAGATTAGTGATAAAAGCTGTGAAAATAAGGCAAGCGATGCACAATTACCCGCTAGGGGATTATCGATAGACCATAACGTGACCATAAACAAAGGTTGCTGAAGGCTATTAATGACACATGTTACGCAACGTTGCTCGCTGTTTTCGTTCAGTGATTACTGAAGTCCAAAAATTGGGACACCTAAATCTTGTATTAATCTACCATTTTCGATAATGTACTTCTTCTTTCGCGCTTGAGAACGGCGCATTGTAAATACGGTATCGTTATTGTAAAGGTATAACACCACAAGCAAAAGTGATTCAAGTCCGGTTGCGCCGAAAAGTCAACGGCGGAGCTCTATTCTATTCTATTCTATTCTATAAACAACAACAATTCGCAGTTATCTTTCTTACCAAAATGGCAGTCGATCTTCCATAAAACATCGCGACACATGCAAAATATACAACAACAATGATTTTACTCAATAAAAATCAGTAGAAACCTAGGAAATCAACCGATCTTTACGTTTTCTCACATCGATTGGCATTTGTATGCAGTTTGAAGCTCATTATCAATCATTTTAGCTATTGTCATGAGTTTTCGCGACCTACGAAAAAAGTCTGAAATTTGGTGTTCCTATACAAAACGCGCACCAAATTTTGTACACCACAATCTGGGCAAAAAAACTGCGTGTTATACGCATGTGAATACGGTAGCTCATGAATATGTGAAAATTATTATTAATTTATGTATTTCATTTTTTTATTTTCATTATTATTATATATAGTTTATTTATTATTATTTTTTTTTTTCATTATTATTGTTATTAAATTTATTTCATTTTTATTTTAATCCTTATAATAGTAGATCTATGTTATTTTTCATTTTCATTATCATTATTTGTTATTATTATTATTATTACTAGTGTCTGTTCAAGGTATTGAGTTACCTCCCTTAAATATTATTTTATTGAACATATTTTATTTTTATTTATTTATTTTTTTTTTTATTTTATTTTTTTTTTTTTTTTATCCTCAACTTGCTTAATAAGTTTTGAAAAAAAAAAAAAAATTGTGCCAATTAGTAAAGATGGAAATATCTAAGTTCAAAAAAAAAAAAAAAAAAAAAAAAAAAATGCAAAGTTTAAATGTTTTAAAATTGTGTATTAATTAATTGTGATGAAATTCCTTCAATATTGATATTCCAACCTACAGTGGACTAGTTCAATTTTACCCAATATTTTACCCAATATTACAATGGATTAGTCCAATCTACCGCTCTAGCAGTAAATATTGATCACACTTGACCTTGATCTGTTAATTGTTTTGACACAAATTACTCTTCTTAACACTTTAAATGAGACACCTTTACACCCTGGAGGCATGGTCTCGCTGTCACTAATCCCTGAATAAACAGTTTTAAGATGGTTTTCAATACACTAAAATAGGTAAATTTTCATCTCTGACGATACGTCGCGTGCCTTGCTGCAGGACGTAGGAGGATTTTTGTGGAAGTCAGCTGACGTCTGCTGTGTCATTTTTCGACGTACGGGAGTCATTTCAGGACGTGAAAACGCCCAAAACGTCCACTAGTGCAAGCACTGAATTTTCAAAAAGTAAGCATTTTCATGATCATCGATTATCTCCCTTGACAATGCAAAAAATCCCTATTCAAATTTCATTTTGGCTATTAACACTACATCATTCTGTTCACAGATTTTCAATTTTTTTGCAGGTTTCTGATTAGGACAAATTAAGATCAAGATTTCGACAAGAAAATAATTTTCCTATTGCTCTCTACACAAAAATTATCTGTGGAAAATCATTATCAGAGGCAAGTTTTTAGACTTGAGCTTTGATATGACTGAATAATTAGGATCATTATGTAACCAAACGAATGACCCATGGTGGTGAAAGAAAACTACTGGGACTTCAGTCAATGAAATTGCTGTTGGTTCTGCAAAGTGAAAAAGAAAATACTTTGGTCTACTGTTATCTTATTATACATGTAATAGAAAACAATTGCATGCACCAAGAAACAGGTCTTCTGTTAAACCACATGCTCAGATTTGAAAAAAAAAGAAAAAAAAAAAAGAAAAAAAAAGGAAATTGAAGTATACCTTCTATATATGTATTCTTTTATGTAATAATTTTTTTGTCCATCATAATTCATTGACTAGCTAGAGATTCACCATGAGAACCAAACAACTATCTAAATGTCTTGAACCACTGCAGAAGCTGAGGGTGAGGTTAGGTACCTGTAAAATCGATTTAAGCCTGCCAGTAATTTTATATTACTGATCGTTCCAAGGCGATACTTCTGTGGTGGTTTTTTTCTCTTTTATTTCTTGGTGTCTTATTTTTTGTGCTGTTTGCGCCTTATGTATTTTATCATATTTTTAGTTAAGTTTAGGTAACTGCTGCTCATTCGGCTTATGATATGTTTTCATGGTATAAGTACCTGATTTTTAATTTAGTTTTTTCCCACCTCAGTTTTTGGAGTGGGAATCTTTTTCTGATTGCGCCTTTTCCTGATCGTTTCCTACTTGTACCTTTCTATGGAACGATCAGTCTGTGATTCTGTAGTTTTGGTAGTCACACATATATCTGCCCTCATCTATACCACAAATGTTTGTTTTACCGTTGTCGTTACATAATCAATGCACCCTTTACAGTACAACATATTCGTAGAATGCTTGTCATTTATATTAATCTTATCTAGTGGTTCAAGAATAGCTTTTCAGAGGAAACATTGATCAATAATCTTGTTTGTCAATATTCCATTCTTGATGCAAACAAGCAGTTCCACATCTTTTTCCAAAACGACCAGCCATTTTGACTATGGGTAGTGTTTAAAATCATGCACAGGTAAAAAGAAAACTATGGTCTCATTAAGACACAACCACTGATTCCAAAACAAGATTCAGCAATTAAATATTGTATTCCAATATTCCAAATTTCTGTTATCATTGTTTAGGATTTTGTTTTAATATTTGAAAAAGCGTGTACACTAATTTATGCATGTGCATTTACATTTATAGCACTTAATCAGCACAGTTTTTCATATATTGCATAAATTTATCATTAAAGTTTGATTCCAGATTGGGCGTCAATAAACAATTTCCGTTGCCGATCTGGAATCAGTGTTATTAGAAAAAAATCATATTTTCATAATTTAATAACTTTTTAACAAAACAAAATAAAAAAATTCTACACGGTAGAAAGTTAGATATATCATTCATCTTTAAGCCTGCAAAGTTTTATCTTGATTAAACAAAAACTGTGACACATTTTTTGCGTTTTGTAAGGGTACTATAAAAATGACAGAAAAGCTACCGTTCGAGCATCAATTTACTAATTATAGTAACATTTACCTGTCATGTTGACAAAGGTCACAAAAGGTCACTGATTCCCGAACGGGGGAGTTTCTTCTACTGTTCAAGAAATTCTGCACTATCTTTACGAGTGATTCGCCATTGTCGATGATTCTCCATTGTCGAGTTAACTGTATATTCCTTTAATCATACTGTCAGGGATTTTCCTACCTTTTCAAAACAGGGACCCGGGACCAATGATTTTGGGAAAAATAATGCTTATATCAGTCAAATTGGGAAAATGGATACAAAAACAGAACATGGGATAATATGCATATTTGGTGTTAATTTGAGGATATTTCTCCGAAAAAAATATTTTGAGGGTATGATCTACCTATCCACAATAAATGTACAAGAATTTATTTATTATTTTGGTATTTTTTACCTGAAAATTGGGAAATTTTACACATTTTTTCAATTGGGAAAGGGGCCTGTAATGGGCCCCAAAATCAGCCCAAGAAAATCCCTGACTGTAAAATTCATATTGTATCAGCAATGCATTATAAATAGAGGCCGAGTTGGCTATGGACCAAGTTTGTCATGGGCCGAGTTTGTCATGGGCCGAGTTTGTTATGGGCCGAGTTGTCCAGTTACCTTATAAATGCATATGTAAGCTGGTTAGAAAATCTCAAACTCCTGTCGTGCCTATAGCCAATACCTGTAGCATTGGCTATCGGAGTCAATACCTGTAGCATTGGCTATCGGCACGATGGTCGTGAAAACGCCACATCGGCACAAACATGACAAATGCGGATAAGGGGCGTTATTGATACGACCGTCACGCGGATAGCCTCAGCCAGGAATATGGGCCCCAACACACAGAAAAAGATGGGCTGCTTGTGCATCCAGGCTCAGATGAATCTAAATGATCAAACACCCTTGCAAAGGCTCTTTTTTCATTTTTTAAATATCATTGACAGATTCGTCGAAATGAAAAGCTTTTGCATTCTGAAAAGCAAAGCCTACAAAAGTTCCCTCGAATGAGAGGGTATACATTTTGGCTGCAATAGAGTACCTTTACTGAAAGGTTTGTGTTAAGTCAGTGCAGAAATTTCCATAAAATTACATTCTTTTGTGAAGCTGCTGCAATTTTTCTGACCGTGCGTACTCTAAACCGGAAATCGATCTGGCCCACCGAGAACCTTACCGCACCGGAAAATAAGAAATTTTGCACGACGTCTCTAGTCGTTCCCCGTAGGTGAGTGTGTGGGTCGGTCAGTGGATGGATGGATGGGTATGTGGACGGACGGATAGATAGATAGATAGATAGATAGATAGATAGATAGATAGATAGATAGATAGATAGGTAGGTAGATAGATAGATAGATAGATAGATAGATAGATAGATAGATAGATAGATAGATAGATAGATAGATAGATAGATAGATAGATAGATAGATAGATAGATAGATAGATTTACAAGAGTGTCAGGTGATTCCGGGTCAAGTCGGCCCGAGTCAGCTCAAGATACAAAATAGAAGATACAAGAATCTTTATTTCACGTCGGTTTCAATATAACAATTAACATTAGCTATTTAAGCTATTTTCCGACAAACATATTGTAAAGCTTATTAATAACACGAATAAAATGTTATAAATAAAAGGAAACGCAGGTTATCATTTGTACATGGAGGTAATGAACATCACAGATAAGTTAAAGCAATACTATAAATTTAGGAGTTATAAATCACAATGTTATCAGCAGGTAATGAACATCACAGATAAAATGAATATATACATCATAGCATGCAACATATATAAAATTCGTAAAAAGTTTAATGAAAATAATACAAATTTGATATTATTTAAATGTAAATATAAATTCTTATATACTTCATTAAGAATTGAGTTCAATTCACTATGATCAGAGTAATATTAAGGCATAGTGGTCAGGTACCCACTAGCACACAGTTTCAATCCTTCAAAGGGAACAAACTTGTTGATTCTTATTATTTCCGCTGGAGATATAGAAATGAACCCAGGCCCCAGGTTCCAGTGCCGCACGTGCAAGAAGTATTGTAAGGCGTCCGAGAAAGCAGTTAAATGTGAAGATTGCGAGAAACGCTTCCATGCATCTTGCGTAAATCTTGGTCCCGTTGAGTTACAAAAGATTGAGTCGGGTAATGATTCTTGGTATTGTTCAAACTCCAAAGCTGAGTGCAGCCTATGCAGTGGTGCTGTTTTGAATTCCCATAAGGCTGTCCAGTGTGACAAATGTGAAATGTGGGTGCACAATAACTGTTCTTTTATGTCATACTCAGAGTATGAAACGATGCAAAACTCAAACTGTACATGGATTTGCCCAAAATGTGACTTTTTCAATTTCTCAGACTCTTTTTTTCAATGAACAGTTTAACTTGGAAAGTGAAAATAGGTTTGACCTACTTGCAAGAGGTGATGAAACCAAGTCCACTGAAACCTTGAATAGCAAAAACAGTTTTATTAGTGGTCTGAAATTTTCCAGTATCAACATAAACAGTATAAGAGGAAAAAAACTTGAGTTGTTGGCCTTCATTGATTTTCATCAATCTCAGATTTTGGCGATTCAGGAAACAAAAATTGACAATTCCATATTAACGTCTGAATTATTTCCGGAATCTTTTCCATACAGCGTGTACAGAAAGGATAGAACCTTAAATGGTGGTGGTGTTATGCTTCTTGTACACAAGGACATCCCACACATGCCCCTCACAGAATTGGACAATGACTCAGAGTCAGTTTGGGTCAAACTTTTTGTAAATAAGAAAACTCACTTTGTGGCTAGCTGGTATCGACCACCTGTCGATGGTCATTTACCAGTATCGGACAATGGAAATGACTTATTGAATTCCCTGGAAAAGTTTAGAGAACAGCTTGACAAAATCAAAAATATTAATAAAGGCAACAAACCCCCCTTAATTCATGTTTTAGGTGATTTTAACTTTAGAGATATTGTATGGCCGGACAGACTCAGCAAATCTGGGTCATCATTGAGTCAGACGGAGGGTCAGATTTTGATAGATATCATGAATGACCATGGTTTGGAACAATTAGTCAATTTCCCCACCAGAGAAAGAAATACTTTGGACTTAATTTTGACCTCTCTTCCTGGTCAGTTTGTAGACATTCATTCCCCGGATAAGCTCAGTGATCATGACATTGTTTCTGGCACATTGAAAATTGCTATCCCCCCTATAAAGAAACCTAGGAGAAAAGTGTATCGTTATCAGAAAGGTGATTATGAATCTATGAGAGCAGAAACACTTAAATTTGCAAAGGAAAGATACTTCAACGGTTACTCAGATACTCGGTCGGTCCAGGAAAATTTCAATCTCATTACATCGTTTATTCAGGAATCGGCAGATAAACATATCCCCTCAAAAACTAGTCGCTCAGTTTCCTCTGTCCCTTGGATAACACCTGAAATAAGAAGGAAGATTCGCAGAAAAAAATGCAACTCATGCAAAAGCTAAAAAGACTGGTAGTGCAAAATTTAGATCTAAATTTGAATCTTTACGGAAAGAGATCAAAGCTGATATCAGGAAGCAGCATGATCTTTATGTAAACAACTTGGTAGGAGATGTTAAGGCTAATCCTAGAGATTTTTACAGGTACATAAACAGTCAGAATAAAGATACCCAAGGTATTCCCCCGTTGAAAAAGAGAAATGGAAGTGGAACAGCTCAATCCGAATTTGAGAAGGCGGAAGAATTTAATGGTCAGTTCTCGGATGTTTTCACTAAAAGTGAATACAAACAGGTCCCTCTTATGGATAGATCTGCCCCATTCATGCACGATATTGTGGTCACAAAGGAAGGGGTGACCAAACTTCTCAAAGGTCTAAACCCGTCTAAAGCCTTAGGGCCTGATGAGCTTCATCCCAGAGTCCTAAAGGAACTGGCTATGGAATTAGGGCCAGTATTCGCCCATCTCTTCCAGCAGTCAATTGATACAGGTGAAATTCCTAAAGAATGGTCTCTTGCTAATATTTGCCCCCTGTTTAAGAAGGGCGACAGGTCACTTGCCCGCATTTACCGCCCTGTTTCTTTGACATGCATTCCTTGTAAGCTTCTTGAACATATTGTATGCTCTAATATTATGACCCATCTTGATGAACATGAACTCCTGTCGGACAGGCAACACGCATTTAGGAAATGGCATAGCTGTGAAACTCAGTTGACTACAGTGATAAATGACTGGGCCAAAATCTTAGACAGAAAAGGCCAGGTCGACACTTTTATACTCGATTTTGAAAAGGCTTTCGATACTGCTCCCCATGAACTCCTTAAAAGCAAATTGTTCAGCTATGGAATAGGTGGAACAACACTGAATTGGATAAATGCTTTCCTTTGCTTCAGACAACAAAGGGTAGTGGTTAATGGTATTAAATCGGATTGGGCTCCAGTTGTGTCGGGTGTCCCTCAGGGCACCGTTCTCGGCCCCTTGCTGTTTTCCTTGTATATAAATGACATCTCAGCAGACATCGAGTTTGAAATAAGACTCTTTGCTGATGATTGTGTTTGCTATCGTGAAATCAAGAATGAAGAGGATACATTGAAACTTCAAAGAGACATTGATCGCTTAGGCAGTTGGGCTAGAAAATGGGGAATGAGATTTCAACCCGTCAAATGCAACATGATGCAGCTGACAAATAAACGGTCTAGTAAGATACAGGCTAACTACACCCTTGAGGGCACTTTACTGGAAAACGTTGAAAGCATAAAATACCTGGGTGTAACTATCACAAATGATTTGAAATGGAATACCCATATTTCCAATGTTTGTACAAAGGCTAACAGAACTCTCGGATTCTTGAGGAGAAATTTGCATTCTTGTCCCCCAGATGTGAAAGAAGCAGCTTATAAAGGACTGGTGCGGCCGGTCTTGGAATATGGAAGCTCAGTTTGGGACCCTCACACTCATGGCCTCCAGGAAGAACTGGAAAAGGTCCAAAATCGTGCGGCAAGGTTTGTGACGGGAAATTATGTTTTTGAAACTGGGAGCATGACTGGCATTTTAGGTCAACTGAAATTGGGAATCTCTTAAGAAAAGGAGGAAGGATAGTAGACTTATATTGCTCTACAAAGGTCTAAAGGGTAAAGCCAAAATACCCACAGATGACCTTATCCCAAAGAATAGGCGTTGTAGAAATCAACACTCTTTGGCTTTTCAGATACCTTCAGCTAGCAAAGAAGCGTACAAAAGTAGTTTCTTTCCACAGACTATCAGGGACTGGAATGACCTCCCTGATTCACTTGTCTCCTCTGCTGAAATGTCTGATGACTGTGTGTCCAAGTTCGCTTCACTCGTGCGTTCAAGGGACTAATTTCTCCCCCATCCGAACCCCCTGGTGAAATAATGTCATTTGGCGTGTCACCAGTAAACTATTCAGATTTAGATTCAGATTCACACCTTTAGTCAGGAAAAAAACGAAACTAAAAAGAAGAGAGCAGACTTAACTTACAACCGCGCAGATACCAGCTTAGCAATCCACAAGTTTCAGACATCTCAAATTCAGTTGTCAGAGGCAAGAAATCCACAGTCCACGACAGTCATCCAGGTGCAATTTAAATATAGAAAAAAGTTTTTCATTTCTTTGAAATAGCCAAAATCTGTTAAACAATAACCTTGGTTTGTTTCATTACTTGCAAACAACCAATGAAATTTTTGAAAAGAGAAATCAACATCTGTCAATTCCATATTACTGTGGCCAATCAGAGATATATGAGGCGACAAGGTATATTCCAAGGGTAATACAAATATTGGACAGGAAATGTCAATTTCATCTTTTTGACAACTGATTAAGAGATGCTTGAAACACCTAGATTGCTAAGCTGCTATTGCTAAGATTGTAAAGTCCAACACGAAACGGCAAAAGGCATACCAGACGGAGATAAGACTTTTTTTTGGCAAAAAAGATACTGTTTCACTGTGACCTTGACATTGATGTATTAAGAATTTTCCAAAATAGACATAAATACAAAAATAAAATAGAAAGTCAAAGGCAGACTACTTGTATGTCTCATATAAACATTTAGAAATATAAATTGAGAAAAAAGTAAAGCCAACGGACTATAACAGAACAACAAACTAACCACGGCATACTGCACAGGTACATTTCGGGCCTGTCCAAGTGCGGACCAGTCTTTCGAAATCCGTAACTTTTCTAGGTTCATTCGGGAGACTATTCCATACTCTGGCGGCCTCGAAACGAAACGATTTTTGTCCACATGCCATGGTTCTGACCGTTGGTATCTGTAGTGTGTCAACGGGTGTGTGCTGGGTCAACTAGGCTTGCTATATTTGCGTATATGTTTGCTGATTGATGTATACACGATAAGATTGTTCAGATATGTACTAATATTTTTGTATTTATATTTGCTTTTTCAATTAGACTTATTCACATATTTTTTTTTTTATTTCATTCTTAATACTTCTTATTTTTTTATGCATTTCGTTCCCTCTTCGAAAGAGGGACTAACATGAGGTGTCTTTCGTTGTTTTTATTTGAAGCAGTGCTCAATTAATAATGACAGTGATCTCGTTGAACGTTCATTGCCTTCTGTATTCTGTTTTCTGTATTTGAGATTCTGCCTTCGTAGACACACCCTTTTCACTCAGTCTCTATAGGTAACGTTAGAATTCCACCACCCGTACAGTCAATATTTACATACAGTTTTTTAAAGTTTATTTACAGGTATTTTATGGCTAGGGTCTCTGACTTGAAAGAACAATGTTAGTGATTTCTCATGTGGGCCGCTGTGTCTTCTTACGTGCACGTGACTTTGAGGAAGATGACTTGCCGTGTCGGGCAGCGTGTAGGGCATATACAAGGCGTCTACTGTGATAACTAATCTGATAGATATAGTCTGTGACAAGTTTCCCAGTTTGTTTATTGCAATGTTCTAGAATGACGCTACAGTCAATCACCTTTGTAGAAATGAATGTCTTATTACTTCAGAATAGAATTCCTGAAGTTCACCGAGCTGAGTCTTTATAACTGATATGATGGGAATCGGAATTCTGACATTCTCCAGGTACGAACAGACCAGTAGGAAGTGCTGGTTGGTTTCGTGAGCATTCCAGCAAAGTTGGCAATCTGGGTTGATCTCGTTCTGGTTGATTTCGTCCGGTTTGTTTGGAGGATGTACGTGCCAGTCAGAATCTTGTTCTTCACAGGAATCCTACTCCTGTGCTGTGCGGGAATGGTTTTATCGCCGTATGACACTGTCACACGATATATCGTTTTGACAGGAATTATTATGATTAGAGATTCGCCACGAGGACTGAACAACTAATTAAATGTTATGAACCACTGCAGAAGCTGAGGATAAGGTTATGGCCATGTAAAATCGATTTAAGCCCGCATGTACATGTAACTTTATATTGCTGATCGTTCCAAGGCGATACTTCTGTTGTGGTTCTAATTGTTTTATGTTTTGGTTTTGTTTCACAGGTTTTATATAGGTTTTCATATTTTAGTTAACTGTTGGTAACTGAATAGCTGCTCACTCGGCTTACAATATGTTCCCTAAGTATCAGTACCTTATTTGTCAATTTAGTTTTTCCCCACCTCGGCTTTTGGAGTGGGAATTTCTATCTGATTGCGCCATTTCCTGATCATTGCCTACTTTTACCTTATTGTTTGACTCGTCCTCGTGGTGAATCTCTAACTAGTTTAGGAATCATCCCGCATCTGAATGGTTTAAAGATGACTCGCCAAACTGACAATACTTAATCGGAAACTTCAAAATGGTGGTGAGACATTTTTGGCGGCAAACGTCCTGAATCTGAATCTGAATGGTTTACTGGTGATACACCAAACTGACAATACTTCACCAGGGGGTGCGTCAGGAGGAAAATTAGTCCCTGGCTCTCAAAAGAGATGCGAGCTTGTACACACAATCATCAGACATTTCAGCAGAAGAAATAACAGAATTAGGGAGGTCATTCCAGTCCCTGATAGTCTGTGGAAAGAAACTTTTGCGCACTACTTTGCTAGCTGAAGGTATCTGAAAGACCAAAAAATGTTGATTTCTACAACGCCTATTCTTCGGGATAAGGTCATCTGTAGGGGTGTCTGGATGGAATCAGGACAACTCGCCCCATAGACAACTCGCCCCAAGACAACTCGCCCCACATAAAACTCGCTCCAAGACAACCCGCCCCACTTTAAGAAGACAACTCGCCCCACTTTAGAAGACAACTCGCCCCACTTTAGAAGACAACTCACCCCACTTTTAAAAGACAACTAATCCCATTTTTGAATATAAATCTCCGCACTTTTGAAGACAACTCACCCCACTTTTCAAAAGAGTTTGTCCCACTGTCTAAAACCGACCTTCCTACCCCTCCTCTTTATCCGCGGTCCCTCTCGGTCAATAAGTCACAATTCAACTCTTTCCCCAATTTTATATAGTACGGGGGTTTACATATTTCTATCATTTTCATCCAAGACATAGATTGTTCAATGTATTGAATAAAAGTAAACAAAAAATCACTTTCTTTTCTACTGAAATTTTCTCCGTCCCGACATGAGTGAACACCACGGCTTCTCGCCAATTATGACCGTTAATAACTTTTATTCACTCACTGTTGCGTAGTAGGACTTTAAATTTTATAATGATGGTTGAATGAACCGCACGGCTTCCCGCCAATTATGACCGTTAATATTTTTAGTGGTATTTGAATATTTTAGATGCCAGTATAGCCCATTCTAGCAGCAAGACCTAATCACTCCTCCGCGTGGCACCGGCTGGAAACTATGAAAAGGTATGCTGTAAGTAAACGTACAGCAACTTACATGTATGTGTGTATATGTACAGCATCTTATTAAAAATAATATAAACCTTTTCATAGGCTAACGTGATGGGTCGAGTTTTCCTTGTGGATTTTTACTTTCAGAAAAAAAAGACTCATTGAGGCAACAAAATGGGGCGAGTTTTATGTGGGGCGAGTTTTCTTGGGGCGAGTTGTCTTTGGGGCGAGTTGTCTGTAATTCGTCTGGATGTTTCGCTACCTGGTTCGTTTCCAGTTCTTCCTGGAGGCCATGAGTGTGAGGGCCCCAACTGATCTTCCATATTCCACAGACTATCGGGGACTGGAATGGCCTCCCTGATTCTCTGATCTCCTCTGCTGAAATGTCTGATGACTTTGTGTCCAAGTTCGCATCTCTTGTGAGAGCCAGGGACTAAATTCACTCCTGACGCACACCCCTAGTAAAGTATTGTCAATTTGGCGTATCACCAGTAAACCATTTAGATTCAGATTCAGATTCTGGTAAGTTTCCGAGAAGCTGTCGGATTTTCTCTGTCCAAAACATGCGTGCACTCCAGAAAAGTTTCCAGAAACACAGGGAGAGTGGTTTATCCCTGGGTTTATCCGGCCCAACCATTGTTCTTAATCAAAAACTTTTTGATGATCCAAAAACGCGAAATTCATCATCAGCCTCGTTCCAGCATTTTGTTGATTCATAAGCAATCCGATTTAGAGGGTGAAAAAAAAAAAAAAAAAAAAGTACTCTAACGGAAAGGTTTATGGTCGATTCACGACCTTCCTGTTCGCACTCTATACCTGTTCGCTACCTGACCTGTTCGCTACCAACGTGTTCGCTACCTGTACTTGTTCGCTACCTGACATTTTCGCTACCTTACATTTTCGCTACCTGATTTTCTAAAATGTAAATAATAGGATATAGAAGTGATGGTGAAGTCATATAGATCTGCATCATATTTAATTTTGTTTCATGAAAATATGTACAACAGAAATTTTATAAACTATATTCATGGTTTAATACACATAAAATAATGATCGGTGAAGAATAAAAGGGGAATTACAGGTGACAATTATTTACATACAAACACTTTTACACACACAATGTAGACAATTATAATTATTTATTTTAATATTTTCATAGACAATTAAAAGATGAGATCTGCTGGTTGAGGTTATAATTTTAGCATAAAATATATTAAATATGTTAAAAAGAAATGCACATTATGATTCTTCTAATAAAAAACAAACTTAAAACATGTTACATGAGCAATGATTAAAACAAAAAGGAGAGTCGAGTCTAACGTGTATCCACAATCATGTTTGGAGAGACAAAAAGTAGAAATATCAAAGAAAAAAAATCCTATGAAATTTTCAATTTTTTACTCATGAAAAAATATCTGTATATTGCATGGACCGTGTGTTTTCGTATTGAAAGGTTCCTTACCTGTGTCGCATTTGCGGTGCTGCCACTCACCACACCCGTCGCACTGGACCACATGTTGTCTGCTTGTTACTTTTTAGCAGAGTGGATACAATTAAAAATTTTCCGTTTCCCCATGGTTTTTAAAAGATATCAAAGTTAAAACATTAAAACATAATATATTGTGCCTTTTCTTGAAAAAAGATGTAATCACAAGCACTACATGCATGACGTATTTATGCTTTAGTTAATTAAATCATTGACCGTGTGAGCAGAATTTATCTGAATCTCATTTCAGGCTTAGACATGCATGACGTAAATCATCACCTGAGTGAGCGGATTTTACTACATAATAGTAACGGTTAATTGAATATTTTACCTACATAACCATGCAGAATGGGAACGACTGCGTCTTTTAAATTGTTTTAAATACAGTTTTATCAGTTTTATGATTTTATCAGTTTTAACATAGATGGGGAATAAAGGAAAGAACCAGGTCGCGAAAGATCCTGTTACCTAACAGAAATACCACACCCACAGGGAAAAAAACGACACTGGCTATCCGCACGACGGTCGTGCCGATAACGCCGCTTATCGGCACGACCGTAATGCGGATAAGCGGCGTTATCGGCAAAACAGGGAAAATCGATATCCAAATGTTAAAATTGTTTAGAAATGGATACATTTTAAGTTGTTAAATATATTACACTGGCTTGAAAATTGAAACAGAATATTACACATGCAGGATATTTTACTTTTTAACAAACAAAATTGTTATTTTGCTGAAATTGGCTTACCTATGAATTTACCTGTAAAATCAGTCATGCGTATGCGTAAATGAGAAAATAATTATCGTAACCTAAATAATGTGGTAATCCAACAGAATAAACAGCCTTTGATGACTTTGATTTTAACAATGGAGTATGTAAATATTTCAGTAACACAATTACTAGTAAAAAATGCAATGGTTATATTTTTCTCCGCTGTTAGAAATCTACTGTGATTCAGTTCACATCAGCTGGATTAATCAAATCAAACTAATTTTCTTATTCATAATTAAAAAAATCTTAATTTCGAATGTAGGCCTATTTCAATATCTAAACACATATTAATTTATTTAATGACAAAGGATTCTTGATAGTTTAATGCATATGTAAGCTTGTCAGAAAATATACTCCCGTCTTGCCGATAGCCAATACCTGTAGCATTGGCTATCCGCACGACGGTCGGGCCGATAACGCCGCTTATCGGCACGACTGTCGTGCGGATAACGCCGCTTATCGGCTAGTTGCGAGATCTCACTCCGCTATATTACACATATATGTTCCATATCCCTTCGTACATTCGGAATGGTGAAGAGACGTTTCGCTCCATGGACATGTCGGGATGACGTCATACAGGTAAGTTTGTTCATTCGGTGGAGGTACATTACTCGGTGTTTATCGCTATGCCTAACCAAATTTGGAGCGCAAAATATGGAATAAAAATGATTTTTTTTCATCAAAACATTGCATTTTGTATTAGATTTCCGGATATAATTTATTCCAAGGTAAGGAATGCGTAATATTTTGGTCATATTATGACTTTATTAGCGTCTGAAAGTAGTAAAGGTATAGCGATAATGACCGAGGCTACCACCTCCACCGAATGAAGAAAATAGCGGGAAAGGTGACCAATATTGATTTCTTTTCACGGAAGAGTACATTGCTGACCTGCCCTATTGTACTCATCAGCTGAGTGTACGAGTCTACTTATCGGCACGACCGTCGTGCGGATAACCTCAGCCGAAAAAAACATCACACGAGCGAAACGACCAAAAATTCTTTACGTTGCGGTTGACTCGTTCAAGGTACACAAAAATAAGTGACGTTTTGTGACTTCCTGTTTCTAATTTTCATGATCATTTGTCATACTCTTATTAAATTAAGATATTTCGTTTGAAATAGAATGCCTTGGCTGGGTAAAGCTAAGAAATCTGAACTTTCAGCTCCAACAAAATTACAAACTCAAAAGTCAAAGCAGATAGAATCATTGCGTAAAAGCAATTTAAGGTGAAATGTTTTTTCTATCATCTGTCCCCAGATAATAACACGCATATAGACAAGTACACAGGTTACGTAATCAGATAATGATACTATTTTCCGGGTCCGGTATGGAAAGTCAATGTCCGGTGGGTGTCAAAACATTAATTGATCCGGTCGGCAAGCTACTCTTTCGTTAGAAAAAATCAATATTGGTTACCCGAACTGCACCTTTCTCGCCTCTTTGCTCATTCGGTCGAGGGTATAACTCCGTCAATATCGCTGTGATTTAATCAATTTTAGATGCTTATAAAATCATAATTTGTCAGAATGATAACGGGGTTCATACCCTGAGTTTAATAAATAATGAAGATCTAAAAAGACATTCAAAGCTTTTATGAATGTTTTTATTTTGTTTTCATATTTTCCGATTTTAGTTCAGTAAGGTTACAGCGATAAACACCGAGGAATTCACCTCGTACAAATGACCTATGACTTCACGTTGATCGTATCAATATCGGCCATACACTAACAACTTTCTATGCTCCTTTAAAATTTGCTCTTGCATAATTAGCAGCCATATTTGTTTTGGTAATTAAATATTTTCTTTTTTTAATTACATTTTGATATCTTGCAATGATAAGTGAAGGAGAACTAAAATAGTGCATTTATAAATATAAATTAATAAATAATATGATTTTTGAAGCGTCAAAGAATACCTATAAATAAGAAATTCAGTACCATTTCCTGTGTTTACATGTTTTTGGACACTGAAATATAGCCTTTAAATGAATTTTCCTGAGCCAGGTCAGACTTATCCTGGACAGAATGATGTCTATATTTTCATAATATATCAAAATTATTTTGAGTCACACGTTTGTTTCGAGAGTCATGGCATGTTTTTGGACCCTACTTTTTGTTTACATAGATGACCATATTTGGAAAGTAAATAAATTATTTTTTTTTTATTTTGAATCAATTTTTCTTTCAGTTTCACATTTGCAGACAGAAAATACTTAAAAAATATGTTAACAACAGAAAAAAAAAATGTGGTTGTTTAATGACAAAATTTTGTGAATTTCTAACTGTCAGATTTGAATTTGCTTATAAATATTTATGTAATAACCCCTCCTTATTTATCTGAGCATGCTCAGTGATGCTGATTTATTGGAAAATACAGATCTAAAAATAGATTTTGGTGGGATTCCAGCTTTTCACAGGACATACTGGCCTACTGAAAATACATGTTTATTGCAGTGCTGGAATTGGCAGGTTGAGTTTAAACATGAATTTCAAAATAAGTATGTACCTATTTCTGAGTATATACTTAGTTTTAAGGATAGCAGCTCACAGTAAGCGGTCCGTAGAAATACTGGAACGCACCGAAACACCAAAATGCATCTGTATTTACCGGAACGCACCATAAATAATGGGTTATAAAGCACATTGACTATGTTAATAATAATTTTGTGCCTGAGATGCCAGATTAATTCAACTTTAGAAACATTTGTGACGGGATAGCCTCCCTTGGAAAAATACGTTAGTATAACATATTAGCTGCATATTGAGTGCTTGTAATATGCAAATTTCAAACTCGAAACTTTGTGAATCGAGTAAGTGTTGAGTATATAGCACAGTAAACCACCCTTGGTGGATGAGCATGCTTTTCCTCTGACGGGGTTTCTGTAGTTCGGCTCGGCTGTACGTTACATTTGGTGGCAGCGATGGGATGATGACAACTGCCAGAACGGAGTTGCCTTACCCATGTAGTCCCCAGGCTAAGACTCGGGATGAGTCTTCTCGGAGTGGGGAAGTAATGTGATGGGATAGACTCTCTTGGAAAAATATGTTGGTGCAACGTATTAACGGCATATTGAGTGCTTGTAATATGCAAATTTCAAACTCAAACATTATATATGGAAATCAATTCATAGTGTCTACGATAAAATTTAGAAAAGGTTTTTCGACGTTTATGGTACCGATAGCCCTGTTGGAGAAGTTTGGCCGTTAAACATTTATTTCGAGCTTTGAAGTCTGTAACATGATTGCAGACTCTAGCAAACCTAATAAGTTGCGAAATGTATACACCATAAGAAGCACGACGAGGAACGTCACCATCCAAAAACGGAAAATTTACTATATCAAAATCAAAGTCATTGCACTTATCATAAATTTTAGAAGAAACAAATCTGTTTGAAACACAAACATGTAGATCTAAAAAGGGGGCTACGGTATCTGAGATATTGGCTTTGTTCAACTGTAGTTCAGGTGGATAAATTTGATTGACCATACCTGTCAATGTTCAAAAGGTCATCGAGGTACCTAGAACTGGAATTAAAAGGCTTGATTATCATGGTTGAGAGAATCCATGAAATCTCTTTCGTAGCAGTATAAAAATAAATCAGCTACGACAGGTGCACAATTTGTACCCATCGGAATTCCAACAATTTGTCTGTACATAACTTGGTCCCAAATCTAATATAAAAAATATTATCCAGGAGATAGAATAAGTCTTCAAATGTGAAGATACATACAAAACAAAAACTGTGCTAACACAACAATGCATCGGTAGAATATGAAAATTATTTTAAAATCTGTAAGTGTACATCAGTCTTTATAACAACTGGCCAAGTATGGTTTTGCAACTCTTTCTCTTTATTGTGTAAAGTCATTAGTTAGTTTTCTGCATTGATTTTCCTATCTTTTACTATGAGCTGCTATCCTTAAAACTAAGTACATGTATATACTCAGATATAAGTATATACTCATTTTCATGTTTCACCTCTACCTGATTAGAGGGGGTTCGGGTGGTTCGCTTGAACCCCACTCTGGGATCAAATTATTTCAGTTTCATGGATGAATTTATGAAGAATCAGGTAAAATTTTAGAGACGAACCCCCTCTTTATGGGTTTGAACCCCACATCCAGAAATTCTGGATCCGCCCCTGTTCGTCTTATACCCAGTTTTTCATCATTTATCATCTTGACAATCAGGTCAAGGTCACCCAAATCTAAGCACTTGAAAATGTTTCTATGTAAGTTTGAACAGAATCCATCAAATGGTCCAGAAGATCCAGTCAGAATATTTGTCATGGACTGGTGACCTTGGATACCAGGCCAAAGTAACCAAAATCTAATCAACTACTCACAAAAATGTTTCCTTGTAAGTTTGGTCAGAATCCATCAAGTTGTTCAGAAGATATCACATCAGAAAATCTAATTTCAACATTTTTAATGGTCTGCTGACCTTGAAAATTAGATCAAGGTCACCAAAATCTAATCAACTCTAGGTCTCCTCCTAACAATGTTTCTTTGTAAGTTTCATCATCTCCCAAATGCAGCAATGACAAGGGCTGCCTAAGGTGGAGGAAAGCCATGACACATCTCGGCTTCCCAGAGTGTGCCTGTGAAACAACCATGTTTGGAAGGCAACAGCCTGACCACATACATTCAGCCCGGTTCTTGATATTCCTTATCATCAAGGTTTTGATTAGATTTTAATAAATTGGAGGAAAAAATCTCATTTGTTTCATTCTTATTTACTTTGGCTCTCTCTTCAGTTTCTGTATAAGAAAGTGTTCAACTGTTGGTATTTGCTAGTTTTCTTATTTCAGTGTTGTTGAAACAATCCGAGATGTGGAGTACAGGACAACAATACAGGTCGCAGGGAACAGCATCACACTGATAATGTGAGTACTATATGAGCCTGTGCATGAGAAAACCAACAATTTGGGTTCTGACCTGGTCAGATACAAACGGGGCTGTACAGTCACAGAAGATGGCTAGAGGCTGGAAATTTTGGATTTATAAAGTAGAGGATTTGTACTATCCGTGTAGCGAAAACAAAGGCGCTGATCAGCTTCGCAGTTACATTTACTGCGAAGCTGATCTGTGCCTTTGTTTTCGCCTGAGCAGATTGTTGATTTTCCCATGCGGCAGCTCAAGATATAAATTGCTGGTCTGCAAACTCTAGTAAACATCTTTCTGACTCGCATTAACTTCAAGCAAAGAGTAGATATGACTGTTTGAAATGGCAAACAACTTAGACTGGATCAGGCTGATTTCGAAAACACACCCATGTAATATATAGATTTTTCTTACATTGTAAAGATTGGAAATTTTCAGCTGAAAATGTTTGATATTTTTCTTATTTTTGCTCAAAATATAGATTGTGGGTACACGTTATAACCGCCTCTATGTTTTGGAGCAAAAATAAGAAAAAAACGTATACCCCTGCATACCACAGTTTTATTGAATAAAAGTGGGGTACGAGTGGGTACACATTTCACATACATGTTTCCACGATGAATTCACAGTATATCTCAAGACTGATGAGTCTCATATTGCATGGTTGTGTCTAGCACACTTCTCACTAGGATTTTGAAAATTGGAGTAAATTTGGGTTTGCACCTATTCTTGTCTATTACAACTTTTCAAAACATTGAAGTCAAAAATAAAAAAAAAAGTTGAGTGAAATGCTCCAAACTTGAGTCAATCATAAATGAGAACTCTGGGTCTAGCAATAGGTGGGTCTCATATGAGCCGCGACGAGAGAAAACCGGTCTTCGGGGTTTCCGACCAGGTGCAACACAAATCGGCCTGTACAGTCACAGAAGCAGGCTAGAAGCTTGAAATTTCAGATGTAAGAAGAAGAGAAATTATACTATCCGTGTAGCGAAAACAAAGGCGCTGATCAGCTTTGCAGTTACTGCAAAGCTGATCTGCGCCTTTGTTTTCGCATAGGCAAAAATCCGGTTTTCTCATGACGCGGCTCATATGCTTTAAGTTAAGCTTCCCAAAATATGTGACTATCTTGCCTTTATCAGTTCAGCTTCCTTTAACATTATACGGTCACAGATTTGGGTTTTGACCAAAGCACTTGCCTTTTGCCACATCCTCTTGTTACAGAACATTACCCCCACAGTTTCCCCAGGATGCCCCCTCGGTAACAGTGGAACCCTCATTGAGGCACCCATGGGTTGACACTCAGATGAAAGTCACTGGATGTGCCAATATAAACAATGTAAGTTTCATATGAAATAAAGATACTTTTAAGTTCGCAATTTTTACATGCTATTTTACTTGACTATAAACTCACCAAGTATCACTATCATACTTTTTATCTCTTCTTCACCTTTTATTTTTAAGTTTGCATCCAGTATTGTGCAAATCTTGCTTTTTCTTTTAGTCTGTGCTATGATATTTACTGGTACGTGTATTTTATTGTAGTTTTCAGTTCATTCAAGTCTGTACACTGCCATTGATGCTATTGTTCAAGAGTTTACCATGAGACCGCCAGCTCTCATCTCCCACACTCCATAGTAAGTACACGCATAACTTCCTCACATTGCTCCATTCTTTACTTCATCACATTGCACATTTCATTGTTTGATTATTCTGCTTATGTTGGGCGCCCTAATTGGCAATAAAGAATTCGTATCTTGTATCTTGCTCCAAGACTGGTGAACATGCATAATATGAGCCCCGAAGTGAGAAAACCTGTCTTTGGGTTTTTGACCAGGTCGGACACAAAGAAGAAGTCTATAAGCTTGAAATTTTGGATGGTACTGTCTAAGAATGGTACTGTCTAAGAAGTGAAAATAAAGGCGCTGATCAGCTTTGCAGTTACTGCAAAGCTGATCTGTGTCTTTGTTTTCGCATAGGCAAAAAAAACTGGTTTTCTCATGAAGTGGCTCATATATGAAAAGGTTGTGATTTGGATATTTCTGTGAGAACAGCATGTTTTGTATTGAAAGAATTAACTGTCTTCTGTGAAAATGGTCAAATCGAACAAAATCAGACACCATGCAAACATAGATACTAGTCTTGTCATGTAAATCAACAAAATGTTTTGAGCTGCTTCATTTACATGTACATGAGCAAATTGTTAGCTTACTGAAAAACTGTTTAAGCCCTTCATTGATTTATTAATGGCCATTTCGAGGATTGCATTCTGTTTCTTGTGTAGGGGTCTGTGTGGTGTGTTGTTTAAGCTACTCATAATCATTTGAGCCGCCCCATGGGAAAACCAACAATCTGCATAGGCGAAAACAAAGGCGCAGATCAGCTTCGCGGTAACCGCGAAGCTGATCAGCGCCTTTGTTTTCGCTATATGGATAGTACAGCTCCTCTTCTACTTAAATCCGAAATTTCAAGATTCTAGCTTTTTTTCTGTGACTGTACAGCCTGATTTGTATCAGACCTGTTCGGAAACCACATTGTTGGTTTTCCCACGAGACGGCTCATTATATTAACCATGGGTAACTAGTTTGAGCCTTGCTTCTTCAGTATTATTGATGAGGCTTGAAACTGAGGTACCATCTTTTTATTACCATAGCTGTCGAGTAGGAAATACAAGAAAAACTTGCTTTAGATGTCAGGTTTAGTTATGTCAGTTTACTATATAAATTCACATTTTATATTTGTTTACAGCAAAGTAGTTGGATATCTGATTTTCTTGATACAATGTATTTTACAAACCACCAATTTTAACTTATTTCAGTAGTCCAACCTCCTCGTACCCCAGCATGTACCCCTATCCACCTGTCTCGACCAACCCACCACCATACAGTGCTGTTCTGAGAAATACAGACAGTCAGGAAACTACAAACACTTTCCAAACAGAACAGGTATGAGACACCTCATGGGAAAATCAACAATGTGGTTTTCGAACAGGTCTGACACAAACTGGCCTGTACAGTCACAGAAGATGGCTAAAGGCTGGAAATTTTGGATTTAGAAAGTAGAGGAAGTATACTACTTATGCAGTGAAAACAAAGACGCTGATCAGCCTTGTGGTGTGGTTACCGCGAAGCTGATCTGTGTCTTTGGTTTGGGGTATGCAGATTGTTGGTTTTCTCATGAGGCGGCTCGTATGTTGTGTATTGTTAGTGTCACAGATTTATTTTTATATTTTAAAAGACTTTGGAATTTTATTTTTGGATATATTAATTACAAAGTCAACAATTACAAATTACATTGATTCAGATTGAGACCCCAAAACAAGAGATATTTACAGGAGAATTGACCCTTCTCATAGATTTTGAAATGTTAATGGTAGTTTTTAAAAGGGCATGTTAAACATTGCAAAGGCATGTTCAGCACCTCAAACTGCTTTATTATTTTAACTATGTCAAAAGAAATTGGTCTTTGGGGATTTTTGATCAGGTGTGACACAAATTGTCCTGTTTACTCACAGAAGAAGGCTAGAAACTTGAAATTTCCGATTTAAGAAGAGGAGGGTTTTTACTATCCAAGAAGCAAACACAAAGGTGCTGATCAGCTGTGCAGCCACTGCAAAGCTGATCTGCGTCTTTGTTTTCGCACATGCGAAATCCGCTTTTCTTTTGATATTGCTCATTTCTTTCAGCCACCTGTTCGGAATGAAGGCAACACATCTATACCAGACTTTACACAAGTTGACATATTTCAAGCATTTCCAGAACTCAAAAATAAAAGGTATGGTTAATACCCTTAATAGATTGGAAATCAGAAACCCTGTTTATGAGCATGGTGGCTCAGTGGTAGAGCACTAAGCTACGGATTAAGAGGTTGGAGGCTCAAACCACTTTTGTGCATAGCTGTGTCCTGGACTTCCATAGTTAAGGTCCCGAGGTTATAACACTTTTTTTCATGCTCAACTCAGCTGATCATGAAATTTAAACTGCTCATAAATACTGAAATAGTCCAAATATATTGAAATTGTAGGTTTAGAACTCCAAAGCATGCAATTTATCCTGCTAATAAATGTTAAAATGCCAACAATTGTTGGTTGGCATTTTAATATTTATGAGCAGAGCATGAAAAATGTTTTATAACCTGGGGTCCTGGTTTATATACCCAGGAAGGGGAACACAATCACAACTGGAATGAAAAATTAAAAATGGAGATCCAGAGAGCAAACAAAATGAGATTAGATAAAAAAAATCACAATTTTAAAAAACCTATGCACAAGAAAGACAAAGTTTTATGTCTAGAACCTTTTCAAGATATGAGTCGCTGCATAAAAATTTTAGTCTGCATATGTAAAACCAAAAGCGTAGATCAGCTGTTTAGTCACTGCACGGCTGATCAGCATCTTTGTTTTCACGCCATAGATAACATGATGTCTCTTCTTTCTAAATCTGAAATTTCAAGCTCCTAAATAATTTTTATGGCTGCACAGCCTGGTTTATGTCAGACCTGGTTGGAACTTAGTAGGTAAGCAGTATTTTGATCACATAGGTTTCGTCATGGGAAGGCTCATATCAGAGGTCTTGATTTAAACATGAAAAGCTAGGAATATGCTTAAGAATGCAAAATTTCTTTAATTTCAGTCGGAGAGAGTTGTATGAAATATTAGAAGAGGAAAACAAGATCTTAGAAATCATTCAGGAACTTCCACAGATAAAGACTATAGCTGAAGAAAGAGAGAAAATCTCCTGTAAATGTACAGACCTAGCTAGTAAGAAGTGTGTCAGAGATTTACTCCATTTGAGCCACGACCCGAGACAACTTGTCTTTGGGGTTTCCAACCTTGTCTGACACAAACCAACCTGTGGAGCGAAGCTTGAAATTTTTTATTTAAAAAGGAGAGGAATTGTATGATCATGTTGCGTAAACAAAGGCGCTGATCAGCTGTGCAATTATTGCACAGCTAATCTGCATCTTTGTTTTTGCATAGGCAAAAATCTGGCTTTCTCATGATGTGACTCATTTACACTATTCACCATATACTGTGTAAAACAAGCTCAGGCATGCTTGGTGAAATCAACTCTATGTTAAATTTTTTTTTTTTTTTTTTAATTCAGTTTTACATCCCTTTCAAGATTATTTCAGCTCATATGAGACGGACCAGTAGGTGGGCGAAAACGGGACAACCCCAAGAAAAACCACCTGGCACACCCGCAAGCAGAACTTGGCTTGTCTCACGTGGCCAGTGCGGGGTCGGACCCACACCAGACACAGCGGTGAGGTGATCGAGTGATTAAGAAACAGCGCTCTTAGCCTCTCGGCCATGGGGGCCGCTCATGTTAAATTTAATTAACTTGGCTTGCGGCCATGGGGGCCGCTGCTATGTTAAATTTAATTAACTTGGCTTGTCTCAGGTGGCCAGTGCGGGGTCGGACCGACACCAGACACAGCGGTGAGATGATCGAGTGATTAAGAAACAGCGCTCTTAGCCGCTCGGCCATGCGGGCCGCTGCTATGTTAAATTGTAGATCATTTATACCCATGAAAAAAGACCTCCATTTTCAAAAGACAAGATAGTTTGTTAGATTTCTTTAGACATGAAATATCCTTTAGCTCCATTAATGGGGAATTCCATGGCCTGGTTGTATAGTCTGAATCAAGAGGTCCTGGGTTCGATCCCCACTTTGGCCGCAGTGTTGTGTCTTTGAGCAAGACATCCCCAATGCACTGGTTAATACCCATGAAAATTTAAACCTCAATACAAACAAACAAAATAAACATGTGGCATGATTTTATAACATTCTCTTAACTTTGTATCTCTGTGCTACATTGGGAAAAAATGAGGCTAAATTATAGGTGTTCCATTTCAGAGGAGAACCTGTCACAGCGACCTGTCATAGAAGGAATGAAACAGTCAGTAGATGAAAAGGTATAGTTGAGCCATGTCATGAGAAAACCAACAATCTGCATATCCGAAAACAAAGGCGCAGATCAGCTTCGCAGTAACTGCGAAGCTGATCAGCGCCTTTTTTTTCGCTACACTGATAGTACAAGCCCTCTTCTTCTTAAATTCGAAATTTCAAGCTTCTATCCATCTTCTGTGCTTTTACAGCTTGGTTTGTTTTTGTGTTGGACCTGTTCGAAAACCAGATTGTTGGTTTTTCTCATTTTGGGGCTCAGTTATAGAATTTTCTGACATTCTCATTATTATGTTGGTTCTCTTATGCAAAGGCTCATTTTGGCTTTTTGTTATAGACCTGAATAGGCAGTGATGATAGACAATGTCTAGATAGTGAATTACTCATAACATTGAAAGAATTAAGCTTCATATAACATAGTGATCTTGCCACATTATCATTCAAGATTTATCCTTACGTTGCAAAACACAGCTTTATGTATGTGTATAAACATTCAAACAAAGAATTTGCATATGCTTCACTTTCAAACTGTCTGTCACTCTTAGTATCTGAACAAAACAAAGTTTCTCACTGCATGGCAAACTGGTTTCAGGCACGAGAGTTTGAGCAACTACGCAGCCAGTTTGAGCAGAACCAGGAGAAACAGCTATCACTGATGGATCAGTTCCACCCCACTGTGATACAGAACAATCTCAAAGTGGCCATACTGGAAGCTGATGAAGAGTCAGAGAAAATTGTCGAGGAATTTCTAGATAGTAAGTTCTGGTTTGAAGGATTGTTAAACTTATTTCTTGCTTAACTCGGTTGTACATCACATTTACACTTTTCAAACAAACTAAATAAAACCAATAGAATTTTAAGATTATAAAATCATAACTTTTGATTGAGCTGTGGCAAGAGAAACCCTGTGCTTGAGATTCCTGACCAGGACTCAAGGTTATAAAATGTTTTTCATGCTCAACTCATTTAAGCATATTTTAATTGCTTATAAGTACTGAAATACCCCAAACTGAATGTTATTTCAGGTTGACATCACCAAAGCCTGTAATTTATCCTGCTCATAAATATTAAAATGCCAACAGTTGTTGCCATTTTAACATTTATGAGCATGATAGATTTTAGTATCAGCTGAGTTGAGCATGAAAAAAGTTTTATAACCTTGGGGCCAAGTGTAACATATGATTTGTGCTTTTCCAATATGCAACAGGTTTTCTTACGCTGCTGCTCCATTATTTTACAATAAGTAATAGATATTAAAATATCCTAAACTATCAAGAAGAAAGGTCAAGATTGATATTTTTACAAGATTTTACAGAGCAAATTAATAATTTTACTTTCCAAACATGAAGGTCTATAAATTTATGGTTATGAATCACTGGTATTATGATGGTACAGTAACTATTTGTTGTATTAAGAAAACTAGTTACACTGAGATATAATTTGAGCCACCTCATGAGAAAACCAACAATCTGCATATGCGAAAACAAAGACGCAGATCAGCTTTGCGGTAACCGCGAAGCTGATCAGCGCCTTTGTTTTCGCTACACGAATAGTACACTTCCTCTTCTTCTTAAATCTGAAATTTCAAGGCTCTAGCCATCTTCTGTGACTGTACAGCCTGATTTGTGTCAGACCTGTTTGAAACCACATTGTTGGTTTTCCCACGAGGCAGCTCTTTTGTTTCCAGGAAGGCTAGATATAGATGACTTTAATCAACAGTTCCTGGACAGAAGAACAGTAAGTTGTGTTCTTGTATGTTTTTCTGTTGGCTTTTCGGGTACATGTCACTCATTTTCTACACATCTGAGTGTATACTTAAAGTAAAACATCTACCTAACCATGGCTGTATGAGCCGCGACACTAGAAAACACGTCTTTGGGGTTTCCGACCAGGTAACACACAAATTGGCCTGTACAGTTACAGAAGCAGTCTAGAGGCTTGAAATATTGGCTACAAGTAGAAGAGGGATTGTACTATCCAAATAGCGAAAACAAAGGTGCTGATCAGCTGTGCAATTACTGCACAGCTGATCTACGCCATTGTTTTTGCATAAGCAAAAATCTGTTTTTTTTTTCATGATGCGCCTCATATATTATTGCTAAAACAGCAGTCACACATTAGCATATAAGCCAAATGCACGCTGGGCGGGTTGACAAACATGTAAAATTCAACATACGCCAGGAGCACATCGGAGAAATGTTAGAAGCTTGTTACACGCCCATTGTGTACGCTTGGTGCATGTTGATATACGTCGCTGGGTGCTCCAAGCGCGTTTGGGCTAAAAACATTTTTTAAACATGCTTAAAAATTTTCTAGAAGCTCGGTGTGTCGCGGGCGTGTGTCTTATACATTTCGAATAAGTTCTACGCGCACTACAGGCGCGTTGCATACGCTTCGAACGCGCTCGGTGCATGTTTTAGGCATGCCAGTGTACTCTACAAGCGCATTCCGATTTTATGATGGGGCACACTACTGAAGCAATATTTCATAAAAATATTGCTTCAGTAGTGTGCCCCAAGCGTGTGTGAGGCGTGTGTTGAACGTTTGCTGCGCGCCTGTTGCACGTGTATAGCGTGTTTGGGACGCAACAGAAACATACTCCAAAACTTAGAGATTTTTTATACGTCCGGCACATGCCTCAGTCATGCGCTACTGTGTGACTGCTGAAGCGAAATAAAGGAACAAATTAATTTTTATACAACCAAAATCTTCAGCGTGTTGAGATTTTTAGCTCGCCTGCACGAAGTGCATAGAGCTATTGTAGTCACCTCGGTCGTCCGCGTTTACGTTTATGTTCGCGTCACACTTTCGGTTAAAGTTTTTTAGAAGTCTATATCTCTTGACCATGTTGATGGATCAAGTTGAAACTTTGCATGTTGATAGGTATTGGTCTGAAGTTTTACGCAGTACCATCATGACCCGCCCTGGGTGACCTTGAGGTCAAGGTCATGGACTTAGAAATTTTGTGTTTTAAGTTTTTGGTTAAAGTTTTTGTAAGTCAATATCTCTTGACCATGTTGATTGATCGAGTTGATACTTTGCATGTTGCTAGATATTGGTCTGAACTTTTACGCAGTACCATCATGACCTACCCTGGGTGACCTTGAGGTCAAGGTCACAGACTTTGAAATTTTCTGTTAAATTTTTTGGTTAAAGTCTAAATCTCTTGAACATGTTCATGGATAAAGTTGATACTTGCAGGTTGATAGATATTGGTCTCAGGTTTTATGCTTTACATCACAACTCACCTGGATGACCTTGAGGTCAGGGTCACGGACTTGGAAGTTTTGTGTTTAAGTTTTGGTTAATGTTTTTATAAGTCTATATCTCTTGAACATGTAAATTGATCAAGTTGATACTTTGCATTGGTCTGAAGTTTTATGTTGGACCATCATGACCCACCTGAGTGACCTTGAGGTCAAGGTCATGGGTCATAGATTTTAACAGATGTAGTGGCATAGTACAAGTCAGGCGAGCTACGCTGTCCTGCGACAGCTCTTATTCATACGCCAGACGCGCGTTTGGGTTATACGCTAGTGTGACTGCTGTTTTAGATAAACTTGTTATTGATTTTTTTATAAGTGTCTATTCAAATTAAAGCTTCAATTTCAAAATTAAATATTCTTTTATTTCTTTTTGACATTTTTTTTTCTTAAAAGCTATGTTAAAAATAAAGTTAAACAGAAGATGTAAATAGGGTTGCAGTTGTAAAATGGCACATAAATGAAAATTTAAGTAGTTAGCTTTATTTCATCCATTAATGAAGAGCATACAAACAATACATGTACATGAAAACAAAGCAACATTTAAAACATACACACAAACAATAGGTATCAACATTTGTACATGTGACCATGTAAGTGTTGTATTGTTGCTTGTCAACGCAGAACAAACATACCAATATCTTATTCCTATTTCAGTTGTATCACAAGAGACGAGCTCAAGAAGAGAAACTGAACCAACTGATTATCAGTCAGGGCTACTAAGCCAGGATGTGCCTTAAAGTTATGATTGGCCAAAGTGAAGAAAAGGCTGTTGATATTTTAAATGACATGAATCACACCAGAAATTTTGTTGATTTAGATGTTTGAACAGGCCCCGAGGTTATAAAACTTTTTTCATGCTCAGCTCAGCTGAGACTGAACAATTGTTGGCATTTTAACATTTATGAGCAACTTTGGAGTTCTTAACCTTTAATTTCAATATTTTTCGGTTATTTTTGTATTTATGAGCAGTTTGGATTTTATGCTCATCTGAGTTGAGCATGAAAAAAGTTTATAACCTCGGGACCAGATATGGCACAAAATGAGTTTTATAACAACAGAAGATGATAAGGAATATGTAAATTGCAGATTAAGAGTTCTAAGTAAATGAGCCGCCTCGTGGGGAAAACCATCATTGTGGGTTCCGAATAGGTACAAGATAAACCAGCTTGTGAAGTCATAGAAGATGGCTAGAAACTGTAAATTTTGGATTTAGAAAGAAGAGGAATTGCACTATCCCTAAAACAAAGGTGCTGATCAGCTTTGCAGTTACTCCGAAGCTGATCTGCGCCTCTGTTTTCGCATATGCAAATGTTGGTTTTCTCATCAGGCAGCTCAAATGTATACTCATAGATTCTTAATCAGCTGTGCTGTTACTTATGTGTTTGCCTTTTGAGTTTGCATAAACAGATTACTTCTTTTTAAAATTAGGTGGTTCATTATTAAAAGGAAAAGTGCAAAAAATATGAGAATCATGTAGTGTTATATCTTTGACAGATCTGTTTCGTTTTTGTTATGTTTCTTTTTTATTTATTCACTCTAGCTGTGCTATTGCTATGCTGTTGATTATGTTGTTGTGATATTATTTGAAATTTCTTAGTTCTTGTAAATAAAAAAACAATGTTTGCTTCAAGTTAATTTCCTTAAATGAAGAATGTTGCTAGAACAGGGCTGTGGAAATGTTATGAAAATACCTTTGTCCAGGGACGAGTAAATTTTGAAGATTCAATTGTTCTGTCAGAAACACACTTGTCCAACAAGTTGTCAACCAAACTTATTTCATCAAAAACAAATGAATTTAATGAAAACCTTATCCTGTGGTCTCTAGTACCAGAACGGACAAGTCTGGCATGCTATTTCCACAGGCCTGGCTAGAGTTTTAACATTACTGCAATAGTTTTTTTACTTGGTAAACTGGTCCGAGGTTATAAACTTCTTAACTGAGACAGAATCATTGGAATATTTGGGGTCATATTTACTAAAACGATATTTGTTTGTGTTTTAAGTTAATGATCAGGTCACATGCTGACCTGGCCCTGAGGTTATAAAACTTAAATCATGCTCAGCTCAGCTGAGACTAAAAGTTATCCTGCTCATAAATGTTAAATTGCCAACATTTAACAGCAGGATAAATTACATGCTTTGGGGCTCTAAACCTTCAATTGCAATATAAATTTGGGCTATTTCTGTATTTATGAGCAGTTTAATTTTTATGCTCAGCTGAGCTGAGCTTGAAAAAAGTTTTATAACCTCGGGACCTAATCCGATCTTTGTAAAGTGTTTTATAACTTTGGAACTGGTAGTTGATATCATAACCAACTGATTTAATAAATGAGCCTGTGCGTGAGAAAACCAACAATTTGGATTCTGACCAGGTCTGACACAAACCGGGCTGTACAGTCCCAGAAGATGGTTAGAGGCTTGAAATTTTGGATTTAGAAAGTAGAGGCATTGTACTATTCGTGTAGCGAAAACAAAAGTGCTGATCAGCTTTGCAGTTACTGCGAAGCTGATCTGCGCCTTTGTTTTTGCCTATGCAGATTTTTGGTTTTCCCATGCGGCGGTTATTATGATACGATTATAAAAAAAAAGAGATCAGTGCTGTTAAAGATTCTTTGTAAAAAACATGCTCTGTGATTGCTTAACATACATCATACATTGTCTATTTCTTATATGTTTAATCAAAGATCATGCAAATAAAAACAGTGAAAACAAATATTTCTTTTGTTTGAATGCATAATCCACATTTCTATATACATGTATCTGCTGCATCCAGTAAAATGTGGCTGAGCTGTGTTGTATGCAATCACGCAGGTATTAGTTTTAGGAAATACATGAACTCAATTGAATTACGATATTCACATGTTGTAATACGTTGTTGAAGCCTTCTGTCTCTCAGCCAAAGCCATGTAACACATATAATACTGTTCCTGAAAGGTAAACAACAGTAAAATCTAGGGCAATAAAATAACAAGAGATTTCCTTTTGAGATTATAAAGATCTTTTAAGCTTTGATTGATAAGTGGACATATTTTTCACACAAATACAAAATGTTGTACCTATGAAAATAGTTTTCTAAATTATTTACAAACCAGAATCATTTGATCAGATCAGCTAGCTAACTCACACTCAATTACACTCTGGGGAGAGATATTGATTGATAAAAGCTATGCCACAGACATCTGATTTCAGTGTGAATGATAATACTTCGCCTCATTGAATAAGGAAAATGGCAAATAGATACTCAGCAATGGCAAACTGCTTCCGAGATTTCCAGAAATCTTGCGACTAGAATTGTTTGAATTGTGCTTCACACGCATCGACAAATATGAAATGAAGTTTGGATAGTAAATTGTATTAACCACTTCTCCTGTGGGAGAGCACCTTGTTAGCAGATTGTCTTTGCTAAATGCTTATGCATTTGTTATTCACTGACTATCGTTCTTTTTGAATTATCATAAATTCGCCAGGATATTTTGAAAGACTGAGCATGTTTATATGAGGCGGGTCATGAGAAAACCGGATTTTTGCCTATGCAAAAACAAAGGCGCAGATTAGCTGTGTAGTAACTGCACAGCTGATCAGCACCTTTGTTTTTGCTACACGGATAGTGAAATTCCTCTTCTTCCTAAACCCGAAATTTCAGGCTTCTAATTATCTTCTGTAGCTGCACAGGCTGGTTTGTGTCAGACATGGTCGGAACTCCTGAAGACTGGTTTTCTTGCATTGCGGCTCATATGTACTAAATAAATCTCAACAACACAAGCAGCAACAACTTACAAAGTCTGGAATCATATTTGGAAACACCAACTTGTATCTCCACACAGCTTCATATATCCCTATCTTGTTAGTCTTGGTGAGCCTGTCTAATTCATCATAGATCACAAGGAAAGGCCCCAAACTACTGGAGTCATCTCTGAAATAGAGTCTCAGGTTAGCATACAGAAACCCTGAATCTATAATTGGTATGACAGAAAATTTGAGCCGCGACATGAGAAAACCGGTCTTCCGGGTTTCCGAAAAGGTCTTAACACAAACCGGCCTGTACAAGCACAGAAGCAGGTCAGAAGCTTGAAATTTTGGATATAGGTAGATGAGGAATTGTACTATCCGTGTAGCGAAAATAAAGGTGCTGATCAACTTTTCAGCTGATCTGCACTTTTGTTTTCACCTTGGCAAAAATCCAGTTTTCTCATGACACGGCTCATTTGAAAGCAGAAGTCAGCACATAAATTCAAAATCATTATCATATTACAAAAGTTAATGGTAATATTTTTGGTTCTATTTCAAATTGCACATCCTCTATTTGTAACATTCATCTGAACATTGATTTTGAGACTACAGCTCTTGAGTGCCTTAGAACTACAATTTTATTCCATCAACTTGTAAAGGAAAACATTTCACAGATGCTTATTTACAAGTGCATTAGACAAGTATATTGTAGCTGATCAATATTAAAGTCATTGAATAAAAATATCTTTTAAAATCTTTTAGAGCAATGCAAATTACAATATTCTGGGTTTGCTCATATAACGGTAAAGAAGCATCAAATTCACCAACCCATATTGCAGGACTATATTTTTGGTACCAGAGCGATGTTTCTGCCACTCAGTGACATAATCTATGAACGCAAGTAATTCCTGAACTCTAGCATGATCCTTCTCTCCATTCCAGAACAATGCCTCAAACATATGGACCTCGTGAGGCTCTGCATCCTGTAAAACAGCATAGTTTGCCAGTTTCTATGGTCTTGTGTATGGCCAGATAAATGTAGTTGAAGTATATATGTAGAAAAAAAGAAACACAGTACTCTTTTAATAATATGATTTTCATATGGCCTTTAAATTGGTCTTAAATCGGGACAGTGACAAGAAACATAATGTTAAAAGCCAAAGAAGTTTTTTTATTGTTTTATCTATGTTAGCAGCAGTTATGTAGAAATGGAAACCAGCACTTGCAAGCTATTCGTACTCTGCTGAAAAGTTTTTGTTGTTTATTATACACAATATTGTTACCTGTAATTTAACTGTGAAAGTCCTTCT
Organism: Rugalucina vietnamica; assembly: GCA_964017185.1. Taxonomy (NCBI): domain Eukaryota; kingdom Metazoa; phylum Mollusca; class Bivalvia; order Lucinida; family Lucinidae; genus Rugalucina; species Rugalucina vietnamica. The sequence continues at coordinate 33,453,038 of OZ024869.1, read as the reverse complement.
AACAAAGAGGTTTGTATTCTGATAATCAGAAGGAATCAACTCTTCACATATTTGTGTCAGTTCAATGTTGCCAATTTGTTTTGATTCTCCACTGTTTATACAGCTTTGCTCTTCCTGTAAATGCAAGAAAGACGGATTTTGCAAAACATTTTTTAAACGTTTTCAACTTCGAAAGAAACAAAACGTATATAATCTATGGCTAGGACCCGATATCCACCCAGATATAAATACAGATACCTGTATTGTAATATTCTCTCACTTTCCAATGCCACTAAATACTCAAAAATTAAGTCACCAAAAGCAGTAGAAAATAATATATTCAATATTCACATATTTAGTTTTAGACGTGAAGCCATTTATAGGGCTAATTTGAAAACAATTATTTGGATCTGCAACAATAATTGATACACGTGTCTGCCTAGAATGTCCGTGAGGGCGTATGGCAGTATACGAAGATAGATAGATGTACCCGTTTTGTTAACCATATTACCGTTTTGTTTTCTAAAATGATTCAAAACTTTTTACATTTTCTTTGATAAAATTCACGACTTAAAAGTATAACCAACACGTACGTTTTCAAACGTTACTATGGTTGCAGAATTCGTGTTGTACACATTTGTCCAGAACTCTTTATCCTCTCTAATGTAACACGACTGTGCTACCAAATAACGTTCGTCACCTTCATAATTCTACAATTGTGAAGAAATGGAATCATTTAAATTCAATAAAAGAGAAGCCTCCATGGTGCTGTGGTTTTGTCACTCACCTTGTAAACCAGGGGTTGCAAGTTCGATCCTGGGCTTCTCCAGTCTGTTGGATGAGACTATAAACTGAGGTCTTGTCTCCATATGACATTAGCTGTTGGTTGGACGTTAAATTACATATCAATCAATGATAAAGACTTTCTACATCTACATTTTGTTGAACCTTCACTACTTGACTATAACTCAACCAGTTAAGTTCCATTTATTATATTTAATTAGAGTGACTGAGAAACAGACTGTGATTTGATCGCCGTCTTTGTTTGTAACAACAATAAATCCGTTTTGCAAGAATAAAATAAAAATAAAATGGTTAAAAATAAAGTGAAACGAAAAATAAATAAAATAAAATAAATAAAAAAAAATAAAAACAAAAAAATACAGCTTGGTCACTACAGAACTGGTGCTGAATTTCCTGGGAGACAACAGACTGATACGAACTCACCTTTAAATACAATGCTTGGACATGCTCTGACCCTGCAATAATTTAAATCATAAAGTTTTTATATAAACATAAAACATTAAATTAATAAGTATATATCTCAATTAACCTATTAGATACGAAATCATGCTGGTTACTCCAGTTCTGACCATTGCTTTTAAAGCTTGTACACTGTACAAATAAATGCTTTTTTCATACTTTTAACGGTATGTTTTTGTTGGTTTTTTGTTTTACTGAATTACACTTACGGTTGTTTGCATAGATTTGGTCCTGTTCCTCAGATAAACTGATTGCTATACCTTCACACAAGTTCTAAAAAGGGAAATTCATAATTAAATAAATGTCCAAAATTGTTATGTTCAATCGATGTATTTACCATATTCGTATTTACTAGCTTGACTGGAGCAAATTCTTTAAACTTAAAAGTTGATAAATAAAAAAAAGTTTTTGTTTCTGATTTTATGAAAGTGTCTGATAATTATGGTCCTTGAATTCGAGATGTTTTCATTTGGACATTGTGTACACACTACATTTGAGCAACCTTTCTCTAAAACCTGCTTGAATTTCTCATTTCACTGACATCTGAAATTTCACATTAACCACCTTAAGATATCCACAGACTTATGTTAATGTTTAATTAATCGACATAAAAAAGGTAAAAAAAAAAACAACAACAAGACTTTACCTCGTATTGTATTTGCATATTTGTTGCATCATTTTTGGGACCTATTTTTAGCAATTCCTGTATATACTCCTGGAACAACTGTTGATCTAGTGGACTAGAGCCGGCGTGGGTAGCTTCAGCGACCACCTCATGTAGATACAGGTATTGTAACTTTAAAGTAAAATGAGCCACCTCGTGGGAAAACCAACAATGTGGTTTCCGACCAGGTTCGACACAAACCGGCCTGTACAAGCACAGAAGCAGGCTAGAAGCTTGAAATTTTGGATTTAGAAACAAGAGGAATTGTGCTATCCGTGTATCGAAAACAAAGGCGCTGATCAGCTTCGCGGATCAGCTTCGCGGTTTGCGCGAAGCTGATCTGCGCCTTTGTTTTCGCATATGCAGATTGTTGGTTTTCCCATGAGGCGGCTCAAATGATGGCATGGAAATGAACTTATGCGTCGATATGTTTTCAATTAATAGTCAGGTTTAGGAAAGTTTTTCACGAATATCTAACAACAAAATCTAATTTCAACCAAAGAAACCACACCGTCGTGAAACATAGAAGTAGACAAACAACAATGAAGGAATATATGAATATAAATCACAACAGTAGTACACTTGAACGATTTGTAAGGATTTACTGGTGGGTGGGGTTGTGGACGGGGTTCAAAGCGAGTCTGATCACGATTTTTCACCACCAAGAAAATATCAACAAAGGCAAGATTATGTAGTGAAACTTCAATTTATTTTATACTTAGCAGTGAAGTAAATGTATATCAAAAATGGATAAAAGTGATATTTTCACTGCAGAATTGATATTGATATTTTCACTAGTGATTGATATCAGCCGATATTTTCACTGTAGATTTTGGATTACTTCTGACGTTTCCATTCACTTGACGTCATTAAATGTACCTCACTTCAGAAATTTAAATGCATATAACTCCGTTATTTACGAAAGAAAAACATAAAGTGTGGGTATTCATTTTCTTAGTTAGAACGTTAGGAATAATGTGGTACCAAAATTATTTGTGTTTTCAAAAAGTTTTGGTTTTTGCATTTTCACCGCCTGCTTTGTGAATAGGAAAATGCCCGTGTATTGTATAAAATAAAAAGAAAATTTACTTTTTATCGGTAAATACCAAATATATTTCGTCTCGTGACTTGAAAACATCTAAATTTTCACTCGTGCTACGCACTCGTGAAAATTTTGATGTTTTCAATGCACTCGATGAAATATATTTGGTATTCACCTCAAAAAAGTAAATATCCTCTATTGATTTATGGCCTAAAATGTAAAAATATACTAAATATGCTTGGATTGATTACAACCCAATACATTTAACAACGTGACGCCTCTTTACCTTGGTTTGGACCATATTCAGTCTGAATTTTCTCATGGTGCGGACACAGTCAAACACTTTCACTGATCCTCTGGCCATGGCTTGGTCATACAGATAGTCCAATCCAACGTAGGTACCGGACCGTCCAATACCAGCACTGAAACCAGAAATAACTTTTTGCGTGTACGTACTTCGATTCGTTGTACTATGCTTTGTCGTTTGTGGTACACAGTTATATTTGCTATTACTGCAGCTGGTGTTGTGCCGTGTGGCGACCTTAAAAGTCTCCCCGTACATCATCTATAGTACAGATTATATTTTCCTTTCGGTCACTTGAGATCAGCAAGGGTATTATGAGAAATCAGAAAATTATTATCGGTTTAGATATATTTACTACCAACGTTTAATATATTTGGTCCCATTTTGGATTATGCTGGTCTTTGTATCGACTACCTTGTTGAAAGATGCAAAATTACTGTTATTCCCTTTGGCTCCTTGTTGCCAAATCTATAGGGTCACTGAAGAGGCATAAGTAGCAGAAACCGTGGTATGGCCCATCCCCTTTCTCATTTATATGTTCACTGCTCTTAAATGATCTCAGTTTTATATTATACTTACTTCTACGTAGAATTGATAACACACCCTTCATCTATCAACATTGATTTACTTAGGATTTTATTATACATTGTTATATTGGCAAAACTCAAATTTATTGACCTATCTTTCGTAGGAAGTCTGCTTGTAGTAGTTGCATCTCTTTCTATGGGTTTAATGTTATATAACCATTGTTTTATACTCTACATATGCATGTAACGCTTATTCTAATGTGCAACATAAATTATAATAATTTGAAGTTCATATCCTCTGAGAAACTTAAATCAACAAATGCAGTAGAAAATAATATATTTAATATTCACATATTTAGTTTTAGACTTAAAACCATTTATAGGGCTAATTTGAAATTATTTGGATCTGCAACAAAAGTTGATACCCGTTTCACTTAGGATTTTATTTATATACATTGTTATAGGCAAAACTCAAATTTATTGACCTATCTTTCGTAGAAAGTTTGCTAGTAGAAGTCGCATGTCTACCTATGGACGTAATGCTATATAACCATTGTTTTATACACTACATGTGCATGTAACGCTTATTCTTAATTTAATTCTAGTTATTTTTAGTTCATCTGCTCTGATTAAAAGGACCATTTTGAACAAGACCTGCAATGAATCACTAATGGTCCGTCTGAGTCTTGTCTTGACGCTCTGACGTATCTCCAGAAATCTACAAGGTTCCACGCATTGTCTGGTATATTTTTGTCTGGCCAAGTCTCGTAATGGTAGTGTCGAACAGTGCGAGGCTCTCCATCGTTACCCTGTATTATTAGATCAGAGGGATATGAAGTTAAACCGTTCTATCATATACTGAACAAAAGTGAAAACGATACACCTATTCTTTATATTCTTTTACGAATGTTTACCTTAGATTTTATTTTATTGCAAACATTTTATCACACAGAAGAATATCATTCTTTGACTAAAACTCTTGCACTTCGATTTGTTGATGTCGAAGCAAAATAAGCCGGTCTATGTGCAAGTAAGGGACAAACAAACAGACCACGCCAATTCAGTAGCATGTGTAACAGAAGCCAACATTATGAGTAAACGGAATCGGCTGTGGTTGGCTCCATGCACTGCCAATGTAATGCGCTTAACCCATATTTGACGAATGGATTTTCCCATCATTATCATTTGGGTGAGTCCACTTTAATTTTTAGGGGCGTCAGGAGTGATTTTTAAATTTAATTCAGTTTTTCGATGAAAATTCTCTAAGCAAACAGAATAACCCCAGATGGGACGCCGCATTCTGCGGCGTCACATCTGGGGCTATTCTGTTTGCCTATGTCCCATAAAAGGAACGCCAGGCTTAAATGAGTTAATTTTACAAGTTCTGTTTGACGATCAATAGAAACTGCAAGGGCAATTTTCTGTCACCTTACTGAATTGCATGTAGCTGGGCTCTGTTTGCTTTCACAGGATCGAATCAGAATGCAAGTTATAGCCAAAGAACGAAATTCTTATGTGGAATTGAAAGGTTTGCTATACAGTGAAGTGAGAGACAATGATTCAAGTTATAAGTGTAGCATTTCATTTTTGTTTAGAATACTGTACTTCACATGTAGCCTACAAACGTAGTAGCTGAATGCGACTTAACTTACGGCTGTACAGTAAAGAGATAATTGTAGAATATAGTAAAATTACAAATGAAACAGATAAATAGCAAAGCATTGAAGCCTCCACGGGGTTATAGCGGATACAGATGCGACGATCGAGCACTACCCTTATATTATATTAAATCAATTATAACTGCTTGAAGCATACATCGGACAGCAATTAGTATTTATTAGTAAAACCATAAATGTAAAAAAAAAAAAAAAAAAAAAAAAAAAAAAAAAAAAAAAAAAAACAACTAAGAATTAGTGAAAACGTTCAAACGGAAGTAGTATGAGCTATATGGCGCAACTTCGGTTACTGAACCCTCATCAGTGACCCTTTATAAACCGGTGCGGAGAGCCAGATAAATATTCTGCAATTTTAAACATTTACATTAAGGATGCCTAAATCAAAGACACAAGTATCTTTTCGTAATCACAAATTTTTACTCTTACCACTTTGATCTGAAGCTCAGTAACGGTGAAGTTCGGCATTGAGGTCGAACTGATATGTTTCACCGACACTTTACCAAAGTGAGCTTTGCTATCTTCAGGCCAGTATTGAGAGCACTTGATCTGAAGAAAGAAACAAATACTGAAAATATTTGATAGGATGTCTTAAATGTTCTATCATTCAAACATTGTTTTCAATGAAACGCATCATCAGATTCATGTACATCTAAAGCGTCGCCAAATTTGAGCCACCTTGTGGGAAAACCAACAATGTGGTTTCCGAACAGATCCAACACAAACCAGGCTGTACAAGCACTGAAGAGGGCTAGAGGCTGGAAAGGATCTCGGAAGACTATATAGGTTTTCCGCCCAAAGTTTGATTGTTTCTGGCAGCTTCTGTGTTAATTTTATAGAAAAAATGTTGTATTCTCCGTAAAATTAAAGGTTTGATTAATGCAACAACATGGTGGAAACTTTATGATGTTACATACCTGCAGCATAAATCCATGACAAAGGGGGAAGGGATCAGATTTTTTCGAAAAATGATTTTGTCAGAAAACAACTTTTTTGCCATAGATTATCAAGAAAATACTACAATGTTTATTGCAACCTTAAATTGTGGGTAGAAACTATTTATGGACTAATAACTATTGCATCATGTTTATCAGATTTATAATTCTAAATAACACTGACCATCACTTTTGCAAAATCCTGTACCTTAAATATACTATGCAAAAACATTAAGCAACTTTTACTTTGAACAGTGAGGTTAGGTACCTGTAAAACCGGTTTAAGCCCCCCAGTTATTTTATAACTGACCGTACCAAGGCGGTACTGCTGTTCTGGTTCACACTTATCAAAGTTATTCCAATTACGAGTTTCATGTTGCATGGCTTTGTGACCACCCGAATATAATGGCTGTTCACTTAGCCCTCTGCATTTACTTGTTCTGTCCAAGCTAGCACTGTGACCACCTAATACCTTCAATAGCTGCTCACTCTGCTTTCCGTTATTCATGTTAAACGTTGGTATCTATGTTTAGTATTTTCTTAATATGATTTCTTATTTCTTGTTTATCACTGAACCACTACAGAAGCTGAGGGTGAGGTTAGGTACCTGTAAAACCGGTTTAAGCCCGCCAGTAACTTTGTGTTACTGATCGTTCCAAGTCGATACTTCTGTGGTGGTTCTTTTTGTTTTATGTCTTGGTGTTTAAAATTTTTTGTGCTGTTGGCGCCTTATGTATGTTTTCATATTTTTAGTTAAGTTAAGGTAACTGAGTGGCCACCTATTGGGAAAATAGCTGCTCATTCGGCTTACGATATGTTTCATGGTATAAGTACCTGATTGTTAGTTTGGTTTTTTCCCACCTCGGTTTTTGGAGTGGGAATCTTTTTCTGATTGCGCCTTTTCCTGATCTTTGCCTACTTGTACCTTTCCATATGTTTTCTAGACATTAGGGAAGTTCTTCTGACAGAGCCTTGCATGTATCAAATTAAGGTAAAACCAATAGTTGTGTGGTGCTAATGTAACGTTAGGTTTTAAGTCCTCGGACGCACATCTCGAATAAAACATAACCGTCAAAAATTGAGAAACATATTTTGCACAGTATATTTATATGCATTGTAACATGTACACTTAATGTGTATACCTGTTAAAATAGGACAGATAGTCTGTTAATTCAGGTAGAACATACATATACAGTATATTTCCATAGCCTTGGTACATTACAAATAATAGAGCTGAGCCCATGTATTGGTTTTTGGGCTTTTTGACAGCCTTCCCCCCCTTGCCCAAACATGACATTTTGACATAATCTGTCCTTCACAAAATACAGTTGTGTTCAAAATATTTTGATTGGGCAAGGGGGGAACATGGACTTATAAAAAAATTCCTATTTCCTGTATGATCCTATATTAAATTGAAAGATTTTGTCCAATTTTAAAAGTAGTCACTTCTTGACTTACACACAACATTACATGGCTAAATACAACAGAAAGTAATAAACTTCATTTAAGTGCCTAGAACTTGAGATTTTGAAGACTTCTTGGGCAATCTCACTAAAAAAATCTTCCGAGATCCTTTTGGATTTAGATAGCAGAGGAAATGTACTATCCGTGTAGCGAAAATAAAGGCGCTGATCAGCTTCGCGGTTACCGCGAAGCTGATCTGCGTCTTTGTATTCGCCTATGCAGATTGTTGGTTTTCCCATGAGGCGGCTCATTTATTGTTTAGTCTTATGTTCCGAATGTTTGAATTCTTTGTCATCTAGTCATTTAAATGTCAACATAGAAAAAGACAGAAAGCATGAAGGATGACAATGCATTAGGCACCAATGTCTACGAACATCTCACCTTTCTATCTTCAATCAGGTTTGTCAACATGACAATCTGAGTTGTCCTTTCTTGCCAAATCATTTCCCAGAAATCTCCTCTAGTCCATTCTAACGGACCTGGCAAGGATTTAAATAATCGACGGACAAAATAGAGAATTTAAGAAGATATAGGCTATTTAATATATATATGTCGATAAGACAGACTAGCAAAAATATCTGACTTTACATTGTTTTACATTAGACCATTCTGAAAACAACGTATAACAGCCTCTTTTAGCATATTTGAACATCTCAGTCAATATTTGTTCTCAAATTAGCTGTTCTTTTCATAGTATGAAGTAGCAAAAGTCGCCTTTAAGACAACATTTAAGAAAAGTGCTGTATGCATTTAAGTGCGTTTTCACATCTGTTTTGTGACAGTCCCAAACATGTATTTACAAACTGAACATACCAAAGGCAAAAGGAAACATAACAAAATTGATAGCGAGAACCACTAAGAGTTGAGACAGTAGTGATTGAAGGAAAAATGATAGCGACAGCCTGTATATTTAGATACTTCGCTGTCAAAGTGTGTGCATTTTAAAGCAAACATGCCGATGATTAATGGTACCAATGCAATTAAATTGAACCACAGGCGCTCGACGACTGGACTCATTTTTTTTTTTTTTTTTTTTTTGCATTTTCACCCGTTTGGGAACCCTTACGATATGTTCATGCAATTATTTTAACTTTAAAACCTTTTCTATCAATCCTCAATCAACCCTCGTCTATGGGCTACTATATAGACAAGGTCGGAAACGCGGTGCCCTAGTTTAATTGGGGTCATGGGATTCCCCGCATCTCAAACTAGTACTTCACCCTTTACCGTTATTTCAATGCTGAGTGTCTACTTATGAGCGACTTTGTAAAAGGTCTCATCTATTGCCTTCGTCAAAAATAAGCATAGTCGCCCGTTAACTTATATTTTATACCACCACCTGTCTACTTGGATGGGATTCCGAATGTTTTTGTATGGTGACCTGTCGTTTCTAGAAATCAGTGGAAGGTCACTGTAAATATCGTATGAAAGAATTAATCCTACTTTATAATTGTATTGCATTGTTGCCATGACACTAGATCACAAAGTGTTTTGACTGGATATTAAATCAAGCAACCTATGAAAACCAACGTAACACATATCACGCGCTGGCGTAACACGTCGTGTGAACAGTGTATTTATAGTAATGTCACGGCTAGATTGCCGATTTCATTCGGGATGTCCTCCAATTCTGTAGAATGCTTTAATTGTTAGTTCTTACGGGCGGTTGTGCTTATTTTGAATGAAGGCAATGGGCGAGACCTTTTACAAAGACACTCATGTGTTGACAGCCAGCATTGAAATAACGGTAAAGGGTGAAGTATGAGTTTGAGATGCGGGGAATCCCATGACCCCAATTAAACTAGGACACCGCGTTTCCGACCTTGTCTATATAGTAGCCCATAGACGAGGGTTGATTGAGGATTGATAGAAAAGGTTTTAAAGTTAAAATAATTGCATGAACATATCGTAAGGGTCTCCAAACGGGTGAAAATGCAAAAAAAAAAAAAAAAAAAAAAAAAAAAAAAAAAAAAAAAAAAATGAGTCCAGTCGTCGAGCGCCTGTGATTGAACACAATCACTGGTCAACGCTGCATCGGGAGGATTAATTAAACATAGAAATATAAGTAAACAACCTCAAGACATGGACCGTTCTTTATATGAGTAATCGTCCTTATGTTAAGTTAGATTCAGAAAAGAAGAATGGACGAGGCTTAAAGTTTACCTTGTGTCACGATATAAGCTTTTTCCCTTTTAAATCCCTAAATAATTGAGAAAACGCAAATCTTATCTTAAAATGTATAGTATGCAACAGTAGACGCATTGTCTTATGTGGTGAAATCATTTGACTTTAGAAAAGTTAACCCTATACTCCTTTTCTTGAAATCATCGCCTTTTCTCAGCCAATAAGGATTATATGTATCAATGGTTTGACTTGGACCACTTTTCCTGGGCATATTCAGACCTGAGCGGTTAGCCAGTTATCAGATGGTCAGCTAGTAGCATAGAAGCTTTGTCTGGAGGCACAAGCAGCAAGTATGTTTCTTTAGGCTTCAATGCGCGGCGGCCTATATTCCCACCCGACCATTCTTTGTATGTTGGGATTGGTGATAGGGTTTTTGTAAAATAAAACGGTGGTTGCTGACAGAATCATAACAGAAACAATGAAATGTCTTTGTTTTCTATTAATTTAGTCAGTTTTGCCTTGTACTGTTACTCACCTTAAAATATGAAGCATTTATGAAATCTGAGGGCACGTTGTCATATAGATGCGGATTACTACTTGATTGATTTTCCTCTGTCCGCTTTAGTTTTACTCTATTGAAATCATCTGAAAGGTCAAGAGAGCTTAGACGCAACAAGACAACAGCCAGCACTTATGGGATTGTCATCGTCTTATATTTCTGAATCTGAATCTGAATGGTTTACTGGTGGCACGCCAAAATAGAGGGTGCGCTAGGAGGGAAACTAGTCTCTGGCTGTCACAAGAGATGCGAACTTGGACACGCAGTCATCAGAAAGTTCAGCAGAGGAGATCAGAGAATCAGGGAGGACATTTCAGTCCCTGATAGTATACACTGGCTATATACAGTAGCATTGTTTATAGTTACCTATCAAATAAAATATAAAGGTTTGATCCTTTGGAAGCAGTAAAAACATTCAAAGGGAGATAGTATGGACTATATTGCGCAATTTCGGGTAATGAACCCTCGTCAGTAGCCCTTTTTAAACCGGCAACGAACGCCAGACTATAATTGTTCTGCAATTTCGAGAATTTACACGAGGAGTCTAAATCAAAGACATATTCCTAAATTGGGTCAAATAATTAAAAAATGTTTAGAAGTATGTTTCTAAACGTGAGTGTTTTGAACATTCTGAATATCTTTACTGATCTCAAAGGACCGAAATAAAAATATAATCTGCACTATGGATGATGTATGGGGAGACTTTTTACGGCCTCCACACGGCACAACACCAGCTGCAGTAATAGCAAATAAAATATAAAGGTTTGATCCTTTGGAAGCAGTAAAAACATTCAAAGGGAGATAGTATGGACTATATTGCGCAATTTCGGGTAATGAACCCTCGTCAGTAGCCCTTTTTAAACCGGCAACGAACGCCAGACTATAATTGTTCTGCAATTTCGAGAATTTACACGAGGAGTCTAAATCAAAGACATATTCCTAAATATTCCAAAGACTTTCATCACAAACTTCTTAGAACATGCCATTTTACAAACGTTACCACTATGAAAAGTATTCTCATATTCTAGAAACGGCTGCCATTGAAAACGAAGCTACTAATTACGGGACAATCAATAATTTATAGCAATTGTATCCTTTTTATCAGCTATATAGAAGCCATACTCTTGGGGAAATTCTATTTGTAACAATGTTTTATGTTTACTTGTGTATAGTGATTATATAGTTGGCATCATTCTTATAAGATGTGAATAACTATAAGTTAAAAACTACACCACTGTCGGGAAAATGCGTCGCTGCTTACAAGGATAAACTCCGTTGTATCTGTTTTTCTTTTTGTTCTCTGGCAGAAATGCGTCATCTACTGAATCACAAATACCGATGGGCAAGCTCTAGAAGAGAAGAAATTCGATCAAAATTATTATTATTATTTTTTAGTGTATAACTTTTACATATATAATAAGACGCTGATTTATTGATAAAAATAAGGGACACAGGCCTGCTAAACGTTTGTTAAGTTATGGTGTTGCTGATCGGATGACTCATGTGACTCAATTAGAGGACACAGTCAATACCTTAATTGCTGGTTTCAAAGAATGCAGAATTCACTATGCAAAGAAAGGTTTGGTGGAAATATAAATCCCAATCTGCTTAATAGTTTAATGATTCAGCTTACTGCAAATTCTTTCAGGAGCATATCCTCGTCATTTTTCAGCTCATGTATACGGGACCAGAGTCTTGCCACTGGGAGAGGACCGTTAGGATCAGAGTCAAGTACAAAGTCGTCATCATATATCTTCAACACATCGTCATCAAGGACTGAAATGATCCGCATCATGAGAAAACCAACAATGTGGTATCCGAACAGGTCTGATACAAACCGAGCTGTACAAACACAATATGGCTAGAGAAATTTTGTATTTAGAAAGCAGAGGAATTGTACTATCCATGTAGCAAAAACAAAGACGCTGATCAGCGTCGCGATAACCGCGAAGCTGATCTGCGTCCGAGTTTGGTTTCGCATATGCAGATTGTTGGTTTTCTCATGAGGCGGCTCAAATTATAGTAAAACTTTGATTTTAAGTAAGCTTACAGAAAATGTCTTTAAATGTCAGACCAAAACATGGCGCCAAATAAATGCGTCGTGAATAAATGTTTAACTGTGCTTAAATTCCAGTTCACATTTTAGGTAATTCGTCGTCTGTAGTCCTAGCTTGTTTGACCAGCATGAACAAGGACAAAAATGGTATAAACTTATACAGACATAGGCACCACACACAGGAAAGTGTTATCAATGAAACTGTGAAAGCTCCAATGGACGCAATGTAAACAGTCTCATAAAAATTGGCCATTATACTTTGTTTGTTTGTATTGAAGTCAACTTCTTTTTTCAGTCATGTCGAAACGGCATAGCCCGTTATAAAACTTTCACGATAAAGCGGTATGTCGGCATTGTGTATTTTTTTCGTTTTTGATAAATAGGTAAAACAATATATTTTGCGAGTAAAGCGTGTTGAAGAAGGCTAACTCAATGGTCACTGACGAGGCTTTAGCAAACGAATTCTCGGTATGGTCCATCCACTGTTTCTTGAAGATATTCACTGCTCTTAAAGGATCTCATTTTTTATTTTTATTCACCATCAGCTTCCATGTCGACAGGTTCCACAACTTCTTCAATCTGTGCTTCTACGACATGAACCTCTCCGGCTGATTGTGGTTGTGTTTGTGGTCTTGCTTGGAGAGCCACTTCAACGTCCATGTTCTTGTTTATATGTATTGCCTTAGACAGCCTGATTATATAGGAAAATATCCGCATTAATATCCACTCTCGAACACTGATAGAATTTGCGGTGAATATTTTTGAAGTTACAACACTTTCGACAAAACACATTTTCGACGAAATGTCGTGCATCGCTGATAGACACGAGGGCCAGCAATGGACCGTTCTTTCAAGAGAATGATGACACAGGTGTATTAAATTGTTAAAAGAGTAAATAAGATAATTTGATACACATATCGCATGTAAACACATTTGGTTTCAAATGCAAAAAGGATATGTCTCAAAAGTAACATAAATTGCGTGTTTCATCCCCAACCACACCCAGAAACAAATACACAACATTAGTGAGAGAATGCGCATTGCACCTGATCGTCACGAAGTATTTGGTAATCTCTTTAGAAGTTCCCCTACGGTATTGTACAAAGGTAAAATTAAACAATGATCAGCAAATGGCGCAATCAGAGAGAAATTCACATTCCAAAAAACCGACTGGGTAAAAACTAAATTGAAAAGGTACTTATACTAAAATACGTACATCTCGTAAGCAGAGTGAGCAGCTATTTCCCAATACATAAAATCTGTATAAATCTCGTACAAAACATAGTGGTAGCAGCATACTACGCCTACCTGTCTCGTCTTCTCCTAACAGCACAGACCACAGCTACTGTTGTCAGTATGATCAAGATTGTCAGTGAAGCTCCCAGGATTCCGTAGACTATCAGCATATCATTGTCGCTTTTCTCGGGGATAGCTTTAAAATACTTTTAATTGAAGTATTCAACCATACGTAAATTCGATTGTATTAACAATTGTTTTCAAAACATGTGTACGATATAAAGAGCCATCGAAAACATTAGTATAAAATGGACATCTTTTCAGTCACATTTGATATATGTATTCAAAATCTCTTAAATTAATATCAACGAAGAAACCAATATAGTGAATGGATCACAACCAATTATCATCGTCAAACGCTTTTAAAGACTTCCAAAGCAACTTGCTACATTATAGTACCTTTCAGTCTATCTCCGCATTCGGTACAGTTGTCAGAGATGGTGGCGGAATCATCGAATATATCTGGATTAAACTGGTAATCAGTGTCACCTAGATCATGGCTATTATGGTCATCATGGTCTCCGGTGTTTTGACCGTGATTATAATGGTTATGGTCATGGTTGTCATGATCGTCTGAAATATGGGAAGATTTCTAAACAATCATAGACCATACGCTACATGTTAAAATACGAGATTCTAAGAAGGCGCATATTGATTGCCTGTCTTGGTCGATGTTTTCAACAACTGTCGAAGTAAGAAATGTAACAAACAGCCGAGCCAAGCCACAGCAAACCCCGTCGGTGGAAAAACATGATCATCCACCAATAGTGATTTACTGCGCTATATACTCAACACTTACTCGATTCACAAAGTTTCGAGTTTGAAATTGGCGTATATGCCGCTAATACGTTGCACCAACGTATTTTTCCAAGGGAGGCTATCCCGTCACATTACTTTCCCCTCCGAGAAGTTGGCCTGTGAACTACATGGGTAAAGCAACTCCGTTCTGGCAGTTGTCATCATCCTACCGCTGCCACCAAATGTAACGAGCCACAGCAAACCCCATCGGTTGAAAAGCAGGTGGTTTACTGCGCTATATATCACTTACACGATTCACAAAGTTTCGAGTTTGAAATTGGCATATTACAAGCGCTCAATATGCCGCTAATACGTTGCACCAACGTATTTTTCCAAGGGAGGCTATCCCGTCACAGAAATATGCATACTCATCTATATGATAATTTTTAATTTGATTTCTATCGTCCTTTCTTTCTAGCTAGTTGTGTGGGTTGGGATTTCGAAATTAATCATATCAATATTGGGGCTTTCTATTCGCACTTGAGCAACACTTTCATCAATGGTTAATTGAAAGAGTGGAATCAGATAACTGTTCATTTCCTGTTGCCTGTATTAGCAAGATAAAACCAAAACGACAATTAATAAATACTGCTATTAAACGACCTCTTCTACTTTAGTTTGAGTAGGAGGGTTTGATTGATTGCATTACAATACCTTGCAGGCCACATCTGGGACCATACCAACCATCCTGACAACCGTTATAGCAACTTCCGTTAACACGATCACATGTCTTACTGCCAGAACAATGTCCACATTTATATTTGCAATTCTCTCCAAACCTGCCATCTGAACATGCTGAAAATGCCATAAAATCTGTCGAATTAAATACATTCATTGAGCATAAATATATACATGTACTGATAAGTTTGTTTATATTGTAAAATAAGTAACTACGGATGTGTTATAGACTATTAAGTCGTGTCTGTGGTATAGGGACATTGTGTCATGTAAAGTTGAACAACCAGCCACTTTCAAATTATTATTCACCAGTGGTTGCTCTGATTTCATCCTGAAACGTAGTTTAAATCCAGCTTGGATATTATTTTGTTAGAATGCTAGGTTAAAACGGTGACAGCCAACTCGTAACTGATACTCAGTTGTTCACTGATATTAATACTAGAAATGTGTGTTTGTAAAACACAATGCCCCAAGCGTATGCTCACCCCTAACTTGGAATCGCACATTTGTTAAACAGAATGCAGGCTTTTTACAGACAAGTTAAAATGGAGTAAAATTTCTAATTCTGTCAAAATTTGACAGAAAGATCTAAAAAAATAACCAGGTGATCTAGTCCTCAGCCCCAATAAGTATACCAAATATGAAGGCTGTAGCTCAAACATACTTTTTGAGATATCTTGCACAACATATTTATAAATTACGGGTCAACTATTTTTTTTCCAGACGAAATCTGTTTATGAAATTTCAAAATCCTAGCATTCTCCGTTCAAAACCTAAAAGTGGAATTCTCAATCAAAATTTCAAAGTTCTTTAATTTTGTCAAAATTCAACGAAAAGTTCTCAAAAATGTATCAGGTTATATACTTCTCAGCTCCAATCAGTATGCCAAATACGAATGATCTTGCTCAAATACTGTTTGAGATATCTTGCACACAAGGTTTTCAATTTTCATTTTCAAAGGGACATAACTCAAAAGGGGGCATAACTCCGACTTTAAAAAGAAGTATGGGTCAACTTTTTTTTTCATGACGAATATGTATATGAAATTTCAAAACCGTAGCATGCAGCATCCGAAAGTTTGATGAAAGTGTAAAAGACACACAGACTCGCAGCCAGACAGAAAAGCCACAAGCAATATGCCCATTCACTTTTTCCAAAGTTGGGTGCATAATAATTGGCGTACATGTATCACAAGTGGGTCCTGACCATCCATCACTACAACCGCCATGACAGCGACCACTGACTGGATCACAGGGCTCATTATTCATACAGTGACAGTAGTTTTTGCAGTCCTCTCCAAATGTTCCCGAAGCGCAACCTGGAAATTGAGACACAACCAACGCAGACACGCATACATACAGCCCATAAACCCATACACGTAACACATATTGTATACATACAAGTATTTATTATATGGCAAGTGATGAAATATAGAGAAATATGTATTAAATATAACCTATATTTGAAAAAGTTATATTTTCACATGTGAAAATATAAAAAAGTTATATTTTCACATGTGAAAATATACGATTTGGGAATATGCAAATTACGATTCCACTGTTTCATTTTTAATTTATACATAACTAAATTTTATAATCTATGCTATTGTTGATGCAATAAACGTTCACACACAATAGCGACGTTATGACGTGACGCAATGACGTCATTTAAGATTTTGACGTCATATGCTTTAGCGCGCAACGTTACAATGACTACATGCAATATAATAAAAAGAAATTCAAGTTTTTGTCGTGAATATGAGTTTTATTTCATCTCGTGAAGTGAAAAATTGTATATTTCATTCGTGCCTTCGGCACTCATGAAATATAAAAATTTTTCACTTCACTCAATGAAATAAAACACATATTCACGACAAAAACTTGAATATCCTCTATTTATTATATACTTAGTCATAAAATATAGAAAAAAATATTTATCAAATATTAGTTATATTTGAAATGTTATATTTTCACATGTGAAAAAAGTAATATTTTATATTTTCACATGTGAAAATATAACTGTTTTGGATTGCCTCTGCCTTTTCCATATGCTTAATGGGTGCCACTTTAGAATTTATTTCAAACACCTATAACTTTTTTTATTTGTGAACGAAAACATAAAGTGTGGTATTCATATTCTTAATTAGACCATAACGAACATTTTGGTACCAAAAGTAATACGATTTGCTAAAAGTTTTTGTTTTTCATATTTTTCACCTTCTCGCTTCAATGGGTTCTTTTCAGTAAGTGGTCTACGTTATTTGACGTCATCAAACTTTTAACCGACGTCACTTTTTTGCATGGTAGTGATTAGAATTTCAAATAAATTTTACAATCATTTGGCGTTTTTGTTTGATAGTTTCAAAAGCAGAATTATGTAGCAATAAGTTCTAGATGATAGCTAGATTGTAAAATTGACATATGTTTTCCTTTTCTGAAATGGCTGTACTAAACATTGTATATAATAAAAAGAAAATTCAAATGTTTCTATTGAATATGGCTTTTATTTCATTTATGAAGTGAAAAATATGTACATTTCATTCGTGGCTTCGCCAATTATGAAATATAAAATTTTCACTTCACTCATGAAATAATAGTCATGTTTCAACAGAAACATTTGAATATCCTCTATATATTTGTAGGTCATTGAATACATTTCTGATCTGTGCTGGTATTAAAAGCGTATCAAGGCACATCAACTCGAAATCAAAATATTAACTTACAACATCTCTACCAAACGTTAAAAGTCTATTCCAACATAAACGGACAACAAAATGCATTTCAATGGTCTGTAATAGATCTAATAGCTGTCCAAGCCCATGAATTCAATAATACAACACCATGTGCGTGAAGCAGGAATACTTACGTCTATTACATCCAACCCCTTCCCAACCTGTTTCACATCTTGTTCCAGGACAGATACCACCAACGGTGCATGACCTTTGACCAAAGCAATGGCATCGGGAGTTGCAGTCCGGTCCAAAAGAACCAGGCCCACAGACTTTAACAATGCAAAAGGAGAATAATCATACTTCTAGCACTCAATTAAAGTATATTTGAGTTTAAGTATTAAAAAAGAGAAAACATCAATCAGAAAGGAGATGCACTAACCATTTTAGCAGTGAGGTTAACGAAACGATATTCATTTCATTTGATATGAGTCTTTGAGGACCAAGGTTGTTCAATTTAAATTTACAAAACATTGTTTGCTTATTACCCAAGTTCTACTTAAAACGGCAGTTTTAACTTATGATATACAAACTTACAGGAAAACTTCACTTCACATATAGAAATGTCTGTTTTGGCAACTATTATGAGTAAACTGGAAATATAAGATTTGTTTGGACTGGATTCATCGGATTCATTAGCAAGAAACGTCAATTGCAGCTTATTTCCACAGCCAAGACGACGGCTTGTAAACTCTGTCATCTCTTCTGAACTTGAATCCTCAGATCGCGGAAGGAGTAAAGAAATGTCGTCTTGAGATATGTCTCTTGAAACTGTAAAGGAAAAAAAAAAACAAAAAAAAACGGGTAACAGACTCGCATGCTTGATTTTGAAATTAAACTGGTGTAAAGGAATCTACTAGACATTTACGAATTAAGACGGTGACAGATACGGCGATCGAACTTCGATTGAAATCAAGCTAAAACTCAGGGTCGTCTCAAAAACAAACTAACTAAATAGTGCAATGACATTTTATATGTACATGTATCAATTCAATTTACATCATTATACAAATCTTCACGTTATTAATCCATCCTGGTTCTTCCTGCATACAGGAACGGCACGTATTGTCACAACGCGGTATTGTCAATACATTGCATGTGCGACACAAATTAGTGCGGGAAAGCTGAATAGGCTGTTCAACCTACGGCACTGTCTTCATCGGTGCGCATTCGTTTGTCAGATCTGGGCAGCAGAATTCGTCTCACAACTGAGCTCGGTCAAGTAAGCAGAAAATTTGCTGCAGCAAAAAACGGTCAAGTAGCAGAAAATTTGCTGCAGCTAATAATAATAATAAATTAATTGATTAAAAAAAAAAAAAAAAAAAAAAAAAAAAAAAAAAAATGGTCAAGTTAGCAGATAATTATTGCAGCAAAAAAAGGTCAGGTGGTTAGCAGAAAATTTGCTGCAGCGAAGAACGGTCAAGTTAGCAGAAAAATTCCTGCAGCGAAACACGGTCAAGTTAGCAGACAATTTATGCAGAAATGAAAAACAGTTAAGTGAGCAGAAAAGTTGAAGTGCAAAGCGAAAAACGGTCAACTAAGCAGAAAAACGAAAAAAAAAAAAAAAAAAAAAAAAAAAAAAAAAAAAAAGAAAAAAAAAAGAAAAAAGAAAGAAAAAAAAAAAGAAAAAAAATCTCTGCGGCAACTTTGATGTTAATTTGACGTTTTTCGCAGCACAAATTTGCTGCTAACTTGGCCGTTTTGCGCTGCAGCAAAATTGCTGCTAACTTGACATTATTTTTGCTGCAGCAAATTTGCTGCTAACTTGATCGAGCTGACAAAGTACTACTCTATAAAAGATAGAAAAATCAACAAGAAAAAATAAGGGATTGCCAATTTCGGTAGAGTGGAGATTTACTCATTTGTACGAGGTTTACTTATTAATTGTTTATCAAAATTAATAAGTTTATTGCTTGGCCTATATACACAGCTGAGAAACATGTGGTATTGTTTACATACAAAACGATAAATGATCGGGTGACGCACAATGAAATTCTGTCCAAAGTTGAGATGAGAAATTCGAGTTTTCTCCTATACTGAAAGGAAATAGAAACTTAAGTCTTGTCTTTTGGAAGTTCCTGCGTTTAACCAATAAAACATTTTGTTTCTTGCTATAAATTTTCCATAGAGTAACGTGTCTGCTGCAAAATTGGTGCGTCAAGAATGAAGAAATTTGCTTAGGAGACTGTCTACGGTCAGTTTTTGATGCAATGGTCGAAATCAGAGTGTTCAAGTTTATTCATCGTATCTAAGCATTTGGTGTATGATGCATCAAAGTACCATAAATCTGTATGATTTGTCTCAGTCCACTGCACTAGAAAACAACAGTCCACAGATAAACTCGTGCGTCGACAAAACACAGTAAAGATACATCAGGCGTTTTTAAACTGACGTCATTAACGTAGCCCATTTGTTTTGCTTCCTTTACGTTTTTCGCAAATTATTCTTGGATGTGGTTTTAAAAGTGGTGATACGGTATCGAGTTTGTATTGCAAGCAGTTTTTTTCATAAACGTAAACGTCCACTCAGCTTTGTGTGACGTGACGCTGACGTTTTAAATAAAGGCGATTCATGCTTTCCGATGAAAAGAAAAGTCAAATAATCATTTAATAAATGGGTATATCATTTGTTATCTACTGAAATGTCTGTATGCAAAAAATGGGACCTCATTTCCCGACGTTGACGTGACGCTCTCAATAAAAAGATAAACAGTTAAAACACCGGAAACAGATTTAGAATCTCAATGTCGATAAGACAAATGCATCGTTTGAGTTACCATAAACATGAACTTTAATCATTTATCGTGAAATCCTTTTTTTCCAGCGTCAGAAAACGTCGAAAATGCACTTGCATGTTTGACGTTAAAACTTAACGTTACGTTTTTCGGGATAAAATCTCAAATTATCAATGTTTTGAGGGTATTCTTACAACTTTGATCACAGACGCTTATGCTCAGCATCTTACATCAGCGAAACCGGCTCTAATCATGGTCTTGCATGCGAATTGGGGTGAAAACGTCTGAATGACGTAACTCTATTTCGTTTGACGAAATGCAATTTTTAAAATGCAAAATGTGAAGCAAAAATTACACACTGTCCCAATCAAAATTTTTACTGGTTATATTTTAAATTGATTTAAAAATAAGTAAACAATAAGTAATGATGAAAACTTAAGTTTCTAATTCCTCTCAGTATATAACGTTTACTCAATTGACTGATAGATAGGTGCAGTCAATGCAGAAATTGAACATTTATTGAATGAAAGTAACAAATTGAATCCAGGTTATTTCGTTTTCGCAAACACTTCCGTCCCATGAATATATAGTACTTCCAATACAGTAACAATGAAGTGTTTCCGAAAACGAAATAACAGGGATTTCTTATGTTACTTTCTTTCAATAAATGTTCAACTTCTGTATTGACTGCACCTATCTATCCGCCAGTAGAAGAAACGCTGTAGGAGAAATCTCGAAAATCTAGCCTCAACTGCGTTCTAATTGTAGTGTGTGTAACCCGATCATATATCCGTTTGTATATAAACAATACCACGTGATTGTCAGTAGTGATATAAATCGATTTTACACAGATACTTTTGAGACGATCTGGTATTTTAACCGAAGTCCGAGCTCTTTCACCATCACCGTCTTAGTCCGTAAATCTCTAATACAAAAATACAGTTTCCTCCCACCTTCTATTCTAATAAGACAGCGTTCATTTTGCGGGCAGAAAGGAAATATTCAAACGAATTCCGATGAGTGTACGTTTGCTTAATCCTCAACATCAATAGCGAAAGCAATAGAAAGTAATCTACAATGTGTAATGAAAACTTACAAGATAATACACTGAAAAAAAGTTATAAGAGGCCACTTTTCAAACTCATTTTTTGTTTCTAAGCCATGTTCAAAATTGCATGATTTTTTGCCAAAAGACGTGTCTTTCAAGTGAGTAAAGTTCCAAAGTGTTAAGAAATAATTTTCTTTTACTAAAGGCGTTTTTGGAGTAAAAATGCAAAAATCAATGTTTTTAAATAAACAAATTGGATACAGCACACCATTTATTGAAATTAGGAACGGGTGTCATCAAAGGGGTCGTTACGGCTCGGAAAAACATCAAACATTCGAATTTTCTCTACTGGTAGAATTTTTATGCATTTTTAAAAATCGCCAATTTTGAGATTATTTGGAAAATTCATAAATGTGCCTCTTAAACATGTTGACCCCTGTTAAATTCACTTGATGAGGCCTGGAAATGAGAGATATAACTCGACTGAACAGTTTTAGACCATTTTCGAGGACCAACATGTCAAGGCTGCCGCACACTTCCGGTTTAAATGCCAATTTTTAACGAACAAAATAACAAAATTTGTGGACGATTTTTTTTAATTTTCAAAGTTTATCAGAGTCTAGTATTTGACCTAAATAATCGCTGAAAATTTCAATGCCGTGCTGCTGATAATAACGCAACTGGAGAAGAACAAAGTTGGTATGCAAATTGCATACAAAAGCTGAATTCCTGTTATTCAGGCTGTTGTCTTCTTGCATGTACAAAACAGAAACGAAGATTCTTATTGCAGCAACACTTTTGACTTAATTTTATTTTGCATCATGGCAGTCAGTAGCACTTTCAAATAAATTAAAATGTAAAAACACAACGTCATAATATGACATTTAATTTGATGTTAATAAAGTGTGACTTTTTGAAATAGGGTACCTTTACACATGCTTCGTCTGTGTGAGAAGTATCACGCATTTTGGAATGCAGAAACTCAAAGAGCCACTGTTAGACATTGGTTTATTCATATGATCATGAATTTTAGTTGATCGTATTTTACTTTCTGAACTAGACGAAAAAATATGAGGTGGCCTCTTATAACTTTTTTCAGTGTAGTTTATAATTATGTTTCCTCTGTTGTGTTAAAAGGTACAAGTAGGCAAAGAAACTAGGCTAGTGACTAATAAACCTTATTAGGATGGATATAATGCATTGTTTTATATATAGTAAAATACCTATATATAAATACATACATGTAATTCGGCTTACGATATGTTGTCATTGTTAATTTAGTTTTCTCCACCTCGGTTTTTGGAGTCGGAATCTTTTTCTGATTGCGCCTTTTCCTGATCTTTGCCTACTTTCACCTTTTTGTATGTGAATGTACTTGTCACTCATATACGAGTAAATCAGTAAATCATCATCATCATCATCATCATCATCATCATCATCATCATCATCATCATCATCATCATCATCATCATCATCATCATCATCAAGATATTTGATAAACAGAAGATTTACAGAACAATTGTTCAATATATTAGGCTGCTAGCCAGAGGGTCGATTGCTCAACCCCACCTAGGGAATTTTGCAGACATACCCTATCTGAAAGAACAATTCAAGCTGAGTAGAATAAGAGATGTTTGCACCCTGAGCGTTGGGGCGTTATCCTGTAGCAGTCTGTTACATATGTTACCTTAACAAAATTAAGAAATTATGATAGGGTGTTTTCAGCTACAGAAAAATGACAAAAGTTTATCATTTTACTCAACTTTTTCATACTGTCTGCTTGCTGTATGTCTATACTATATATTAAAATTGTTTGAACAAAGATTTGACCCACACTAACTGTAACATACGTAACGTAAATTAAGATACCCTTTGAAAATAACACTTTTGATTGATATCATTTACTTGTAAAGTTGCACTATACATTTTTCCAAAGAAATGATAATTATTTCCATCAGCATGTTCAATTGGCAGATAGAAAAACCAAGGTTTATTTTCCTATCTTGTATATATTGCCTTTAATGAAATATTAAGTAGCCCTACCCCCAATTTCAAATGCGAAATTTTCTATTGCAAGAAACATGAAGTATGTAAGATACTTGAAACTGGTGGATATATATCATAGTTCCATACCTTCTTGCTTATTTAATCATGAACCATGGCTCTGAGGATCTGTTACCAAGTATCTAGGATCAAAGATCATGATCCAGAATGTAACATATGTAACAAACATGTAATGAATAACGAAGGGCATTATACATAGCAGGAATGCCAGTACATGCCGGTCTAATGCACCATTCCATAAGATATTTTGCGAACATATATCTTAAATGACAATTCAAGTTTGCTCAAATAACAGATGTTTGCTTTATGTTCATTGGAGCATGTGTCTGTGTCAGTCTGTTACATATGTTACCATAATATGTTTAAAAAATAATGATATGGCAGTTTGAGCGTCAGAAAATAAGATTTTTATTAATCAATTCACCCATCTCATATTGTCTGCATGAAACATGTCCATTCTACACACTAAAGTTGCTTGAGCAATAATTATCTGACACCTACAGTGTAATGCCTGTAACATTTATTAAAATTACCCTTTCAAAATTAGCATCGTGAGTGACATCGTATGTTTTTTTTAGTTACACATTCCAGCTTTTCCAAATACATGTGATTTTTCCATACCATGTTCAATGGAGGAGATGGAAGAGTCCTATACTGTATACATTATACTAAATATGTTGTTTAGCAACCCTACCCCCCCCCTTTCTTAAGCCAAATATTGTATTGCTAATTACACAAAGCGTATAAAAACTCATTTCTAATGGTTATATATAATGTTGATAATTATTTGCTTATATTTCATACTTATTGAGAACCATAGTTCTGAGAGGGTGTTACCAAGTATTTAGGCTCGGACATCTTAATGAGAAATGTAACGTATGTAACATATATATATGAATAAGGAATGGCGTGGGGTACAGTTGATATATATATGATGCTATTTAAAAATAGTGCCAACACTTCACGTTTCCCTACGAATAATTTAGTTTTTGGTGTAAAACAATACTAAACATATTATTCATTTCTGATAATAAATGTCTTTGGACCCCTTTAAATACTATTAATAAAACGTTTAGAAATATCTTTAAAATGCAGAGAAATTAGGGTATTACTACAAACTAGTTTGCACCCGAACTGTTAATAGACCTAGAATGCTGAAAGTGGTATCAAATAAATGCCTCGGCAATAGACTAATGCCCTTAGTTCTCTAGATACATCATCTGAATTTCAGTTTTATGAATATAAATGAAAACTTTAGAAATTAGAGAAAATACATAACAAATAGGCAAGTATACCGACAAAATGATTATGTTTCTCAGCAAGCCAAAGTCTGAATGTGCTGAAAATGGCAAGGGCAATTTTCTATCACCCTACTATAATAAAAAGTCATTTGATGAGCATTAATAAAACATAATGGTTAAATTAGATGTTGGCGATTAACCACCAAAGAATTGAGGCGGTGCCCGTATTAAACAAGATTAATCTTGGCTACTAGAAGACATAGACAGCTATAATTGCTATCAACCTGTTGCTAAGAACATATTCTTTAACCATGTGATGTTATGAATAAATCATAAAAATCATGTGAACGTTTGTTCTCTTACTTATGAAGTTTTAATTTTAATATTAGTGACCTTTATCAGATAAGAAGGTTTATATATCAGGTTACATGGTTATAATACATTGTCATAGTAATCATTTGATACCAGGTTCAGTACAGCAGTGCTATCAGTAACCTAGACCCAAGCCACTTTGTAAGGTATACCCTCTTATTTGCCGTGATTCTTCTCCAGTCTGTAAAAATTGCATTAATATTCATTAAACTTATAATAAGTTTATTCATTTATCAGACTAGAAGACAAAGTGAATAGCCTAAAGCATCAAGCTGCTACCACTTTTATCATTCTAGGTCTGTTGACATGCCAGACACTAGTAATTATGTATGTAAACATCTTATTTTTCAGTGATTTTCCAAACTTTTCATAGTTTATTATATTAATATTGATAAATATGCAAATGAGATAATTTTCAAATAGACCCAATACATCTGTAAAATTGTCAAATGGTATCACTGGTGTATAAACTATGTGCTATGATGATAGCTTGGGTCTGAAAGACGTTTTTATAGGGGGTTTTAATGATTTTTCGACCAATTTAATATTTAAATTAGAATTCACAAATATGAAAATAAGATAATTTGCATAACTTACCTTGAGATGTAACGGCTAATGTGAAGAAGCTTTTAAATGAAACCAAGCTCAGTGGTCTATGATAAGTCATAACGAAAATATGATCAATTTTGTAGGTCAAATTAAACCCATGAGGTATTGGTAACATTGTAACATTACATGAAATATAAATATAAACAACTTGGCGTTACACTGTTACAACTGAGACACATCTAGCAAATGGAAATAACACAGGCATGTCACATATTGTCCTTGAAGAGTATTGCAAACAAATGGTAGGATTATGGTAGAACAACCTATTCAAATAAAAATACTGCAAATATAATAAGCTGGTAGCAGTTGTTATTTTTAAATGACCGTTACACCGTTACGCCCCGGCGTACAAAGTGCAAACATCTCTCATTTGAATGCAAATAACACAAACATGACTTTCTAACCTTGCACATTGGCGTTTGCAGATTTGTACTCCACAGAAACTATCACTGAAAACCTTATTTGTTTATAAATGTAAATTCGCATATTTTTGTTTCATACGTTACATACGCTGTACAAATAGAGAACCATCTATGTCAGCTTGATAAAATTATGCATCCCACATATTTTTCTCGAAGAATCTTGCAGAAAAATGGTAGAATTATGATAAAACAACCTATTTTTCATTCCCAATCAAAGAATACTGCAAATATAATAAGCTGGTAACAGTTGTTATTTTTAAATAGCTGTTACACCGTTACGCCCCGATGTACAAAGTGCAAACATCTCTCATTTGAATCAGAAAAGACTGCTCTTTAAGATAAACTATGTCTGCAAAATTCCCTAGGTGGGGGAGCAGGACCTTTTTTCAGCCAGAAGTCTATATGTCCAATACCTTGGTCAATGATGATATCTGCAATTGATACTTTACTCAGGTAACTGAACTTTACTGTCTTCTGTTGTACAAAACCACATGTATCAAAATCTCGATCCCCAATAAAATCTTGACCCTCTGCCATTATATCATCATCTGTAAATATTAAAGCACGTTGAGTGACTTTGATCCACATATTGAAGTAGCCAGGGCATCTAGCATAATTACCAGAAAGGATCCGAGAATACGAAAGCACAGGTGATTTGAGTCCGAGCAAAAGGGTTCATGTTATACATTACATTGAGACGATGTATGAAACTTCAAATAAAAATTGGTTTTGGTCAATAAAAATTCTGGCGAGGTGCTCAGTAAACTGAAGTGTAGAGGGTTCCGTGCGACGAGCTTGTCCACATACAATTTTTCGACTCTGTATACCACATTGCCACATAATTTGATTAAAGAAAAACTACTCGATTTGATAGAGTGGACCTTTAAAAGAGCATTGTAAAACTATGGTTCACTTTATTTGGCCTGTAATTTTCCTCTGACCAAAGTCGATATATACACTTTGGTCATGTCAGAATGTATGCGACACCTTATCCTATCTCCTGGATAATATTTATATTAGATTCGGAACCAAGTTATACAGACAAATTGTTGGAATTCCGATGGGTACAAATTGCGCCCCTCTTGTAGCTGATTTATTTTAATAAGTTGCTTTCGTAGATTTCACGGATTCTTTTGGCCATAAAGCTGATGTTATCGAGGCTTTTAATTCGACTTCCAGGTACCTCGATGACCTTTTGAACGTTGACAATCCTTATTTTGAAGGCATTGTCAATCAAATTTATCCACCTGAACAGTAGAATAAAGCCAACACCATAGATACCGAAGCCCCCTTTTAGATTTACATCTTTCTATTGCAAATGGGCTTGTTTCGTCTAAAATTTATGATATATGCGATGACTCTGAATTTGATATTGTAAATTTTCCGTTTTTTGGAAGGAGACGTTCCTCGCCGTGCTTCTTATGGTGTATACAGTTCGCAACTTATAAGGTTTGCTAGAGTCTGCACTCATTGTCACGATAAAAATGATAATAGCTATTTGTGCTGGTGTTGTTATTTGTTGTGCAGTATAGTGTGACACTGCTTTGGCAGTGTAGTATATCTTGTTTACGCGGTTTTTCAAGGCTACTTGATATACATCAAGCACGGCAAAAATAATTATGCCAGAAGTATTATTATGCTGAACTTAAGGATTATGCCGACAACATGGGAAATAATTGATGAGAGGTATGTATCGCCGGCTTCGGATTTTGAAAACGAAGAGGATTTATTAAAACAAATTTACTAAATAATTGTCTAAATAGCGTCTGTACAATTTGATGAAGTTTTTGGATAGGAATGATTCCAATGACGTCATAATAAAGGCGACGTTACGTTGCATTTAGATCTATGTTGTCTGTAGTATTTTTTTTTTCTTTTCGTTGACCACATGATTTTTTCTCACCAAATTACTTGTTATAAGATGGTCTTTTCGCGGAAATTTATCGGCGAGTTTTTGAATAATATTAGATTTGCTACGTTAACAAGATGAAAACAAAATAGCCATAAAAGCACAAATTTACAAAATACATCTTCGTAATTCCACTTTTAGGCAAAGCACATACTTGATGATGGTTATATACACCCAACAACGTCTAGTCTTGGTGAAATGTATGGTATTTGGATAGTACTGATTGTACCTTTTGAATTTTTTATTGCCAAAATGTAGTAGCAACTAGCGAAAAGGGCCTTTTTTCGGCACATGCAATGGGTGTTCTTTCAACCGGTATAAATAAAAAATTAATCCTTTTGTCCCCAACGTTTTATTTACCCAGTGCAAAGTAAACATATTAAAGTATCTTCAAAATAAAAATAAGAAAAAATATCGAGCCGTTTAAAATCACCTCTACTGTCGGCATCATCCTCAAGAGGTTTTATGACTCTTTTTGTAGTATTGTGTGTAATTATATGTGTTATGAAATTTGGTGTATTTTGCAGTCTGATCTGATTCCTTACCGAACTTGGATATATATTTGTTCATGTTGCCATAAGTATATTTATGATGGGTCGGACGTTTTTTTAAAAGCGTGAAAACGATATACATCATATGGCTTATATGCATAAGGAATGTCTGGCGAAAACTTGGATTAGTGGATCTTTTACCACCAGTGGCACTTGGTACGGGCTGATCTGAGTATGATTCTAAGTGCATATTAAGAAATATTATTAGAAGACGTGTGAAGAAAATTGCGATTTAGATTAGTGGTTTGTGAACGAGTTGGATTTATGGTCTTGTTTCTGGAAATTGTGGCCATCTTGCCTGCAATGTATAAAAGGTCGGATTGTAATTAGTTTAAACATATTTATTCTTTGTTGACACATATATACATACATACAATACATAACAGTACACAATAGAAAGGATTGGAACGAAAGCAAAATACTTATAGAATTCCGCTCCTTAACTGGAGATAAATATTAACTGTGATAGTTCGTCTCTCACTAATGAGAAAGACCATCATTATTTCTTGAATAGTGCTGATGTGTGTTGGTGAGTTCTTTGATGGCTGACTAGGCCAATTCTGGCTCTAAACTGTCGGTTGCAAGTAGAGCAAGTCAATGTCATAGAGTCTGCTGGTGGCACATTTGTTTTGGCTTTGCGCTCTCTTCGCTTTCTTTCAGTTTCACAGATTCTCTTCTTTTCATAGAGAGCTGCTCCTTTGTTGATGAGACCTCGCCACTTTGATCGCTCCTGTGCAGTCTGTTCCCAGGACCCCATTGGTATTTCGAAATCCTTCAGAGAGGCTTTGAGGGTGTCTTTGTAGCGTTTCTTCTGGCCACCTTGAGAGCGCTTTCCCTCCTGTAGTTCTCCATAGAAAACTTTCTTTGGAAGTCGCGCATCAGGCATTCTTATAACATGGCCAGTCCATCTTAGCTGTGCTAGCTTTAAGACTGTATGCATGCTTTGCATTCCTGCTTTCCTCAGGACCTCTGTGTCTGGAATCTTGTCCTGCCACTTGATTTTTAACAACTTTCTCAAACAGCTTAAGTGGAAATGGTTAAGTCTCTTTGCATGGCGTTGGTATACTGTCCAGGTCTCACATGCATACAAGAGGGTTGGCAGTACCACAGCCTTGTAGACTTTCAGCTTGGTGTCAAGCTTGATTCCATTTCGCTCCCAGACATTTGCACGGAGTCTTCCGAATGCCACACTAGCTTTTGCAATTCTGGCAGTGATCTCATCATCAATATGCACTGCTCTGGAGAGAATGCTTCCCAGGTAGGGGAACTTGTCAACAACTTTCAGTTTTTGCCCATTCGCAGTGATTGTTGGTTCATTATATGGTTTTCCGGGGGCTGGTTGGTGTACAACCTCTGTCTTTTTTGTGCTGATTGTGAGATCATAGTTATCACATGACTGTGAGACTTGATCCATGGCTCTTTGCATTTTTGCCTCTGTGTTGGCATTCTTATCCATATCATCTGCATAGAGGAGCTCATCTAGCACATCAGTCTGGACCTTAGTTTTGGCTTGCAACCTTCTGAGGTTGAATATGTTGCCATCAAAACGGTACCTGATTGGAAAACCAGTGTCACTGTCCTGAAAAGCATCCATAAGCATAGCAGAAAACATCATGCTGAACAGTGTTGGTGCCAGAACACAGCCTTGTTTGACCCCATTTGTTACTTCAAATGGTTCAGAGAACTCTCCATCATTCTGCACACGTGCCTGCATGCCATCATGAAACTGCCGCACCATAGCTATGAATCTGGGTGGACAGCCAAACTTGGCCATGATTTTCCAGAGTCCATCACGACTAACAGTGTCAAAAGCTTTGGTGAGGTCAACAAACGTCATGTATAGATCTACATTCTGTTCTTGGCATTTCTCCTGAAGCTGTCTTGCTGTGAAGATCATGTATATTGTCCCTCTGTCTTTTCTGAATCCACATTGACTTTCAGGGATAAGTCCCGTCTGATCAAGATGAGCATTTAGACGATTCAACAGAATTTTTGCAAGTATCTTCCCAGCAATTGATAGGAGGGAGATGCCTCTGTGATTGTCACAGACTTGAGGATTTCCTTTCCGCTTGTATAGGTGGATTATGGATGCATCCTTAAATTCTTGTGGGATAGCCTCCTTCCTCCACATACAGTGAAACAACTCTGTCAGTTTGTCTGCCATGGGTAGCCCCCCAGCCTTGTAAACTTCGGCAGGAATTGCATCTGCACCTGGGGCTTTGCCAGATGATAGTTGTTGAACTGCTTTTCTTGTTTCCGTAACGGTAGGAAATTCATCTAACAGAACATTGCACTCTATCTGTGGAAGTCTGTCGATTGCATCCTGATTGATGCTTGATGGTCGATTAAGCACACTATTGAAGTGTTCTGCCCACCTTTCCAAGATAGCTTCTTTATCTGTGAGAAGAGTGTTTCCATCTGCACTGAGCAATGTGGTGGCTCCAGAACTCTTTGGACCATAACTGGTTTTCAGTGCATCATGAAATTTCTTCATGTCCTTTCTATCCGCAAAAGACTGAATTTCTTCTGTTTTCTTCCTCAGCCAGGAATCTTGCATGTCCCTAAGCTTGGTCTGGACTGTCTTACAAATGTTGCTGTAGGCTGCTTTCTTTGATACTGAGCTAGTATCATCTTGATGTGCCTTGAGCAAACAGTGCTTTTCTTCAAGAAGCCTCTGAATTTCATCATCATTCTCATCAAACCAGTCTTGATGTTTGCGAGATGGATGGCCTAAGGTGCTTGCAGCTGAAGAAAGAACTGAAAACTGTCCAGTTTTCTTCGGGGTCCTCTGAACTGAGATTCATTGCATCCAGTTGGTTGCAAATGTCTGTTAAGAAATCTTGTCTCATGCTGTCTTTATTCAGCTTTGAGACATCCAGTCTCTTAGGAGCTTTCTTGCCTTGAGGTCGCCTCGCAGGCTGTATTCTTAGGTTCAGTTTGCTGACAACCAGTCTATGATCTGTCCAGCAGTCTGCACCACACATAGTCTTTGTCACTTTAACATCCTGCCTGTCTGTTCTCCGCACTATGACATAGTCTATGAGATGCCAGTGTTTGGAACGGGGATGCATCCAGGATGTTTTGTTCCTATTAGGTAGACGGAAGACTGTGTTGGTGATTAGAAGATCATGTTCAGCACACTTCCTGAGAAGCAAGAGACCATTGCTGTTGCACTTTCCAACCCCTTCTGGACCTATAACTCCTTTCCAGGTCTGGTGGTCTGTACCCACTCTGGCATTAAAGTCGCCAAGAAGGATAAGCTTGTCTGTGCGGGGTGTTGCAGAAATAACATTGTCTAGGTCATCATAGAACTTGTCCTTGACCTCATCTGGATTGGTCATTGTGGGTGCATAAGCACTGACAATAAGTGCATGTTTATTGCCTGACAGAGGAAGTCTCAATGTCATTAGACGGTCATTAATGCATTTTGGCAATCCTGACAGCTTACCAACAAGTTCTGTTTTGATGGCAAAGCCAACTCCTGCTTCACGCCTCTCTTCACTTTTGCATCCACTCCAGAAGAAGGTGTATCCAGCACCAACTTCTTTGATCTCCCCAACATCTGCGAACCGAGTCTCACTCAATGCAGCTATCTGTATATCATACCTCCCAAGTTCTCTGCCCACAAGGGCCGTTCTACGCTGTGGTCTATCTGACCCAGCACTATCCATTAAAGTGCGCACATTCCATGCGCCAATCCGTAAGGGGATTACTCTAGCTTTTTTCTTTGTATTTCGACCGCTTAAGGGGATCCCCGCTGATCGCGGTTAACCAGCCAGGGGGTTTGAAGCAGGCAATTGTTTAGGGCACCTTTTCTAGCCCCTTCCCCATGCTACGGGGGTGAGCAATGCGGTCCTAAATAGGTCTGCTCAGTCACTCAGCCGACTGCCGAATTCTGCTTACTGCTTCTCCTCACTGAAAACGACCATTAGAACTGAGCCGCCTGTGTGCAGGTCTGCAACTACAGCTCCCAGTGTGTCCTACACCTGCTGCTTCGCCACTCGCCCATCGCCACAGGACTTTTGTAGGTATGTGGGTGCAAGTGTGATGAAATTGTTGTGTATGCAAGTGCTTGTGTGTGGAGAAATAAGATGACATGCGCTATGAAATTGGATTATAGTGAGGAAGAGGTGCGCAACGTCAACCTCACTCTCTAGTCCTCGCCCAGCTGCGCCCAGAGGCAAGACACAGGTCAAGACGTCTGGAGTTGGGTTTGGATGCAGTGGATGACCGTAACATCTTTAGTGCCTTGTCACGCTCTGCATGTTCCACAACATGTTGCTGTATCGCTTTCTGAACCGTTGAATCAGATGATTTCTTCCGCTCCATCTACCGAAACAGTCTTTGCATATCTGGACTAGGCATATCCAGACACACAGGTTTGATTTTGGAGTTTCCTTCTCCTAGATGAATTGCTGGCCACAGCTGAAGAGCTCCATCTACCCTTTCTTAGGTTTTGTTTAGAGACCTGTAAACTCCTAGGAGGGCTGTCAACCAAGACTAATGAGTTCCCCCTGCCCAGCTAGATTTTGTGTAGAGAACTAGCTTAATTCCTAGATGAGTTGCCTTCCAAGGCTAACGAGCCCCATCTGCACCGCATGACAACAGGTAGTACTGATTACATGTTACAGTAGCAGTTGAACTGACCTGACTCTTAAATATTAACTGTAATAATTATGGCTGTATATTTGTCGAATAAATATTTGATTATTTGGCGTTTTATGGCATATTGAATATTGAAATATTGAAAATTGGAGGGAGTGTTGGGTGAGTGCAGACAACAGGGGAGACATCAGACCGGTATCAAATCTGATCACAGAGGTCGCAATATACTTTTTAATTGTAAGATTTTGTATCCTTAAAAACGTCTAGTGTCTATCAAATATTTATGTACGCATTCGAATATTTTAATGTTTGTTTCCATACTAAGAGAAGGGTCACCGTACAGCTGTATAAGTTAGTACAAGTGTAAGTTAGGGCTCATGTATAGTGCTATTGTGTTGAGGAGTTCGGTTCGTTGTGTCTGATAAGTTCTACAATGAAAAAAGAAATGTTGACTATCTTCAATGCTGCCGCAGTGACATAGAGGTGATGCAGAAATGCTTCGATGAAAAAGGTCAAGATTTAGTGAACTGCAGTTTGTACGTAATCTTGTGTGAAGTATCTGTGCTCTGCGGCTGCCAAAGTAGAAATACTCAGGTGTCCGATCTTTTACTGTTTTTAAGCTGTACTTGAATAGACTGACAGAGGTAGACTGTTGAACTTCACTGGGCAGACTGTTCAAAGCTCTTACTGTAGACGGTAGGAAAGAATTGAAATACTGAGTCGTATTTGCATCAATAGTTCGGAGAGAATTAGAATTACGAAGATTATAGCGTGAGATTGTTCCGACTGGTCTGGGGACTAAGGACGATAGGTAATAGCTTCACGTCTTTGACCGAGGGTTTCCCACTTAATTTCTTTATACAAGGCAGGTATTGAGATCAGTTTTGTGGCGCCTATGGCTATCCTGCCTGCTTCGTTCTGTATCTTATCTAATGCTTCTTTTTCATATTTTGCACAGTTGTCCCATATAACATCACCATATTCTAAAATTGGGCGTATAAATACCATATAAAATGTTTCCAGGGCTTTCCTATCTAGTTTGTATTTCAATTTTCTCATTAAGTTAATTCTTAACCATGCTGTTTGCTTTACTAGTCTTTGTATCGGCTATCCTGTTGAAAGTTGTAAAATTCAGTAATTCTCTTTGGCTCCATTTTGCCAAATCTAAAGGGTCACTGAAGAGGCTTTAGTAGCCGAAACCATGGTATGGCCCACCCCTTTTCTCATTAATATGCTCACTGCTCTTAAAGGATCTCTGTTTTATTTTTATTTATATATTCTATATACAATAAACAATAAACAGATCAAGGTCAAGTGTGATCAATATTAACCGCTATGCATTAGTTTGGACTCATCCATTAATATTGGGTAAAACTGGAATAGTCCAAGTGCTGCAAGCATTGGAGGTTGGAATATCAATATTCACAAGGGATTTCATCAGAATTAATCAATACACATTTTTTAAAAAATATTTCAACTTTCCTTTTTTTTTTTTTTTTTTTTTTTTTTATCTTAGTCTATTTCCCACTTTACTTATTGTCACATGGGGATATATGAAAGACAAGTTTTGGTGTGTGTTTTTCTTAGCAAGTTTATTATTATTTTTTTTAATTTATTAATTTTATTCATTTTTTTCTTCTACTTTTTCTTTCGTTCAATAAAAAATATCCGAGAGGTAACTCAATACCTTGACCAGACAATAACAATAGTAATAATAATATAAATAAAAAATAAAATATATACTGATAATAATTAAGATAAAAATAATATAGATATAATAATAATAAAAATAAAATAGATAAAATAATAAAGAAATAATGATAATTTTCACATATTCATCAACTTTATTAAAAGTCTGCATCAAGACATTAGCTGTAACTATACTGGTACAAAGAATGCATACCCCGAGCACAGTAAGAGACTATTTCCCTAAAGGTGGCCACTCATTACAATCTTACATAGACTTAAACATACGAATACATGCATTAAAGGTGCAAACAGTACAAAAATGACATTAAAACATAAAACAAATACATGTAGAACCACAACAGAATATACACCTTGGAAGTCTAATAGATGCAGTGACAAAATAATTAAATGTGTGCCTGTACACTTGTCATGCGGCACCGGAAGTAATCTCTGACTTCCAGATTTTGGGCCTGTGACTTCCAAATCTTAAAGGGTGGAAGTCATGACTTCCTGATTCAAAAAGTTAGTGCAAGCACTTGTACTCAAGCCTGGAAAAGGTAACTAATGTTAGATATGTTACATATCTAACATTAGTTACCTTTTCCAGGCTTGAGTACAATATGGAATCCAAGATGGCTGTCAGAACATTTAAATATTATAAGCATTTTCCTAATACATACACTGCTGAACCGTTTGTATATTTCTGATTTTAATGCACCATTAAACATTTTTGATTCTTAGGACTACTAATGAAAAAATAAGAAGAACTTCACTGTATAGTTGGCCCTCACATAGTCTGTCTGGTCAATATTCATTTTATTGTGGTTTGCTGTTACTGAGAACAAACAGCAGCTTATTAAATCTATAGGCTATGGTCTTACACAGGATGCTTAGTTTTATAAAATAACCAATGATATCCACATACTAGTTGATACAGGCAACAAAAATCAAAATCGAATAAGCAAAATGTGTTTCAATTGAAAGTATTGACATGTAAACACACTTAAAAGCAGACAGATAATATCCTTATACACGAGATATTCACTTTGTACTTCTTGAAAATCTAAAAGGTGTTTCAATTGTTGCGGATGATAATGATGTACTTTTTTGTTACTTTCAAGCTAAACGACTCACAATTCCTGGTATCGTTTGAAAGCAAGAACTGTCATAAGCCGACAGACTAGGTATAAAAGAATGCTGAACTAATATTTGATTTAATAAACGCTCAAGTTCTATAAAGATTGGTTACTATTGCACGCTTCCATACTTTGACCTCCTTAATAATTGAAATTGTCAGTCATGCCTTTTAAAATCAGTCCTGCTAAATATGTTGCCAGAGTCATTTTGTTGGCTGACAAATAAGACCAAACTTTAACTGTACCTCTTGATGACCACCAGACCGCCTTCTTAAATCAACTGAATTGCATTTTCGAAGTGAAACTGAAAGTCATAGCGCCTTGGTTAGGCTTAGGCTTGTAGGAAATAAATAATACAAGACAAAGGATTTTAGACTGAATAAGCTGCATACTTGTTGTTTTTATTGCATCCGCTTATAGTATGGGGTGATAAAAGAGCTCAACTTTTCAGATAGGCTAAATATACTTTCAAGTAGGCATATTGACCATTCACTTTGATTGTAGATTTTTTTTCCAAACTATGTTTAGTCTAGCATTTAAGGTGTTTATCAGTTACTTAGCTGTAATTTTGAAACCTTGTTTATATTTTTTATTAATCTAGAATGTGTCCTTCATATTCATAAAAGTGCTTGTACACTGTATGTTTCAAACACACACCTTCAGCTGACGCCCTTGACATATATTTCTTGCTCCTCTGACTCTGGCCAAAATAATGTCATATTACTTAGCTGGCTGAAAGTGTAACTGTCTTGAAATATTCTTAAGCACACTCTTAGAATTGGCAACCTTGCTTTAATGACGGGCCATAGATATTATAAGCCAAGGCTAGCATTTGGATTGTGTAATCTTGTCTGTTAATTGCCATTGATATACATGTACTTTTAAAGCATGTACCTTGACCTAGAGTACCCCTTGATCTGATTATCAGGCTCTGTTGACTTTGACAATATTTATGTCACGGCTTGCACT
This sequence comes from Rugalucina vietnamica, assembly GCA_964017185.1. Classification (NCBI taxonomy): domain Eukaryota; kingdom Metazoa; phylum Mollusca; class Bivalvia; order Lucinida; family Lucinidae; genus Rugalucina; species Rugalucina vietnamica. Next base: position 33,415,599 of record OZ024869.1, on the reverse strand, counting down.
AAGGTGTGTATTTCTGCACTTTTATTAGACAGCTTTGTGTGAATCCGTAATAGTAATTTCCCCAGGACATTGATTGATATCGTACAGTATGCTACCTAGAGTTTGTTAAAATTTACATAGATTTTCACATTTATGTGCGTTTCCTGTAACACCGATATCTGCAAATATAGATTCTTAGATATGAAATGTTCTGTGTACATCCTTTGGGTGAAGCACACCTGGTATACATGACCTATACTGTGTGCTATAATTATTTCATCCACTACAGTTGCAATATCGACAAGGGCGTTTTTATCATCAATGCTGTTGATTTTTGACAGTTTATATCTTCTAGATCTGAACCCTGTCCATTTGTTCTGAAACTATATAAATTAATATACTTTCAGTAGAAGTAGCTAAGCTGGAGTGTATAACACGTCATACCGGATACGACTTATGAATAAGAAAAAAAACCTGTACAAAAGTCTCCACTGTGTACTTAATATGTAAGCTAGTTTCTTGGCTTTATTTGTGTGGAGGAAATGCATCTGATTTTATTTGTATTCAAGCAAAACTATCTTTTATACTATTATTAATCTTACAAATGCCAATTTGATGATTTTACATGTATCATGCTGCTGATGAATCTATGAATGAATGATAATGCTATTTTCATCATCGGTTTACACAGTTATTATGGAGTCTTTACATAATATGTGTAAATAAACTGAAATTGAATTAATGGAAAAACAACACTGCATTGTGTCCAATCTGCACTTTTAATAGTTCAAAGCAATTAATTTCTTAAAATATATGCAAAGCATTTGCTTAGATGAACCATGTGGTGACCTATTTTACAACAACAATATACAAAAATAGAAGATATTGTGTTATTGTTTTTCTGGTGGCCTTTTTGGATGTCATCTTAAATTTATGATAATTCTACAGCTTGCAAAAATATGTAAGCTTCAACAGTCCTATATCTTCCTTTCAAGATTTGATCAAAATGCAAACAAAATATTCAAACAAACATTCACATTCAGATCAGTGTAATTGACTCTATACATGTAGTTGGAAATCTGTATCTGGTAGACATTTTGGATGTCATCTTGAATTTCTAACAAGGCTCAGTGATGTCATGAGTTCATAATTTTGATTCTATAATGTCAGTTTCTAATTCAAAAGAAGCTCAAATATGTATACTGTATAAATATACGGTAAAACAATTAAAATCTTTTTAAAATCTTATTTTGGCGACCATCTTGGATGCCATTTTTGGTTTTCAAACCAGAAATCATTACTTGAAGATACTTGAGTTAATACCTAATAAAGCTGTGAGGCAACATAGAATTTTCATTCATTTTATGGACAAACTTTATAGCAGACCATGTGTATTTTAAACATTTTAGACATCTTGGACGCCATCTTGAATTTCTCAAAATGCTCAATGATGACAGCCTGTCATCATCCAGAATCTTCAATGGTAATGTCTTACCTACTGGAATCCATAAAGAAAAAAACTTTATACCCAACTTCCAGGTCCATCGAAAATATGCCATATTCGTGCCGGACTAAAAGTGACGATGAAAGACTGAATTAAATCAAGATTTTGGCGGACTTTCGGAAACAACAAATCATGGAAGTGACTTGCTTCTTTCGTTTCTTTTTTATTCTATCTTTTCTTCTTTCTATACTTCTGACTTTTATCACTCATTGTAAATAATTGAATAAATTCATCAAAATTTAAAATTGTAGTAAACAGAAAAAGGTACAAGTAGGCAAAGATCAGCAAAAGGCGCAATCAGAAAAAGATTCCCACTCCAAAAACCAAGGTGGGAAAAAAACAAACTAACAATCAGGTACTTATACCATGAAAACATATCGTAAGCCGAATGAGCAGCTATTTTCCCAATAGGTGGCCACTCAGTTTTCTTAACTTAACTAAAAATATGAAAACATACATAAGGCGCCAACAGCACAAAAATTTTAAACACCAAGACATAAAACAAAAAGAACCACCACAGAAGTATCGCCTTGGAACGATCAGTAACACAAAGTTACTGGCGGGCTTAAATCGATTTTACATGGCCATAACCTCACCCTCAGCTTCTGCAGTGGTTCATAACATTTAGCTAGTTCTTCGGCTTCGGTCCTCGTGGTGAATCTCTAACTAGTCAATGAATCATCAAGAACAAACAAATAAATCATGATAAACATCCTGATGAATCAGAAGCCAGGACTCACAGATTGAGTAAGCTGACCGACGATGGAGATCCCTGGGTGCCGAATAACTTACTAACTCCGGAGCAAAAGAAAAACATCAGTTGGACCCCGGTGGGCCAAGCAACAGACAAGAAGCACCGGCCCCAAGCAACTAAAATGAATAGCTTGAAGTCGGGACCATCATAGAGTCTGACGCCCGACCCCCCGGCGGGAAATTAAAGAAGGCAGCATAGTTATCAATAATGATTGGATGTTATAATAACAGGTTATTGCTTATCTAAACGCAGGAAGCGAATGCCCTTGGTCATTCGATATATGGCTTGTCATGCATGATAAACCATAATATCCTCTGGCTTTATATTATATGTGAAGCTAGTCCGTGACACTCATGTTGCGGACTTCAACTCGGGAAATAAATGGTTAACAGCCAAATTTATCCAGCAGGGCTATCGGTATCATAAACTTCGAAAAACCTTTTCTAAATTTTATCGCAGACACTATAAATTGATTTCCAAATTTAATATTGGGCTAAATAAAATTAAAACTGAGATCCCTTAAGAGCAGTGAACCAATTAATGAGAAAGGGGATGGGCCATACCGCGGTTTCGACTCGTCAGTGACCCTTTAGATTTGGCAACATGGAGCCAAAGAGAATTACTGAAATTTTGCAACTTTCAACATGGTAGTCGATACAAAGACTAGTATTATCAAATTGGGACCAAATATATTAAACATAGGTAAGAAAATGAATCTTACACGATGATAAATTTCTGATTTCTCAGAATATCCTCCCTGATCTCAAAGGACCAAAAAGAAAATATAAAGACGCTTCTACGCGAGGGCCTTTCTGCACCAGAATTTTATGGTGACTTGGTTTACAAATTTAAGAAACTCATATGAAGGAATGATTTTTCTTTTCAGTTCAGAAAAATCATTACAGGTTACAGACGTATAGGGTATAACTTAAATGTTATGCGACAGTCTGCATGCTTAGTTTTTAACCCAATCATGGTTGATAACTACGCTGCCTTCTTTAATTGCACATCGGTGGGTCGGGCGTTAGACTCTACGATGGTTCCGACTTAAAGCTACTCATTTTAGTTGGTTGGGTCCGGCGCTTCTTGTCTGTTGCTTGGCCTACCGGGGTCCAATTGGTGTTTTTCTTTTGCTCCGGAGATTTCAGTAAGTTATTCGGCGCAGCATTAGCAAGTTTTGCATGGTAATCATGAATCTGTGTCCTCCTTTTTTATTCACTATAGTGTTCATCATGATTTATTTGTTTGTCCATGATGATTCATTGACTAGTAAGAGATTCACCACGGGGACCGAACAACTAACTAAATCTTGTGAACCACTGCAGAAGATGAAGGTGAAGTTATGTCCCTGTAAAACCGGCTTAAGCCCCCCAGTAGTTTTATATCACTGATCGTTCCAAGGCAATACTTCTGTTTTGATTCTACATGTATTTGTTTTGTGCTGTTTGAACCTTATAAACGTTTTCACAGTTTTAGTTAAGTTCGGGTAACTGAGTGGCCGCCTATTGGAAAATAGCTGCTCACTCGGCTTACGATATGTTCTATAAGTATAAGTACCTAATTGTCAATTTGGCTTTTTTCCCCGCCTCGGTTTTTGGAGTGGGAATTTCTTTCTGATTGCGCCTTTTCCTGGTCATTGCCTACTTGTAACTTTTTTCTTCAAACGAAAAACTTCTGCGTCGATATGAGAAACGAGCAAACCTGCTTGGTAAACTGTAGTAGTCCTAGTAAAAGTGGTCCCGAAAATTAATTCTGCATTCAGTACTTCATCCTCAGTAAATATTAATGGGTAGATCTTCATACCTGTCAGTTAATACTTACTTAGTTTCTGACACGAGGGACCATACCAGTTGATACTACAACGTCTATCAGGACCGATACATTCACCTGTCCAGGGATCACACTGATCTACACAGTGACATTGATAACGGCAGTCAAGCCCGAACATGTGATCGTCACATTGTCCTGAAAGTGATACAACACGGTGTGTAGACTGGCTCCAGTTCTTAAAACATTTTGTTTTCATAAAGTGTCTTAATGTCATAAAGTGTCTTAGTGCTAGTCTTTTTCAAGTACTTGTAGCTAATCTACTTCTTATGGCTCAGTTTCAAAACATCTGATTTGAAGAAGATAGCATTTGTTGATATATGAAGTAGATTATGCATTACTATGATTTTATTATCTTTTTTTTTCAAAACAACAATGTTTCAGACTGTAGCCAGTCTACACTGTGTGGTACAGAAGATATGTAAGTATAGACTCAAGAAAAAGATTAATTACTTTATTTCATATTTCAAGCTGATCGAATGCTGTTCGATCGATGTCTCTGGTAGAGTAAATATGGCTGCGCCTTTGGACATTCGTCTTTTATTTTTTGAATCTCAAGATACAGAACAGAAATTATTTCAGTAAGTTGATAAACATTGGAAAATACTTTCAGGCATATACCAAAAAAATATCGATGGTACATGTACGTTGATTAATTAGTGTACCAGGAAATATTTTCAACTTTGTCAGACACACTCGTTCCGGCGAAACGTTAACTGAGGGATGGGTTGAACCATGGCCACAGAAATAACGTCAGTATAGTCAGACTAGAAGTGAATTTCGTACGTACAGTCACTAATTGTTGAAAATCTGGACATAGGCAAATCACACCAGACTGCGATTTGGCATGTTGAAAGATAAAAAAAAAGCGCATACTTCTGATTTTATTCATTTTTTTTTCAACATTGTTCGATTGTCAAACTAGACGAGACAATCCTGCAATTTTCGACATTTTTATTCAACTGCCATCAAAAAAGAATGCATTCTGCATGCTCCTACAAACATCTTTTTGTGGTAATTTTGCCAGCACACAGCACTAATGCATGTGTTAAAACAATTAACGGTAAAAGGTGACACATAAACAAATCCAATTGCCAGAAAACATGCAACGTACTTACACTTTCGCGCAAATTTTGTACAAAAAATGCGCTCATCCACTGGTGACAGCTACACCACTGGATTTCTGGCGAACGGCGAACAGTGAATCTATAGGGTGATTCAATACGAAATGAATTAACTAAATTTTGATAGATTTGTAATCAAGTTTCTAGCATGTCTCAAGACCATGAAGTGCCGCTGTATCCAAAACGAAGGGGTAATTGGTAAGGGCGCTCCGAGGGCATACACATCTACATTTTGTTTTATAATTTGTTTCCTGTATCATAACTTACTAATGTTGCACCTCTCTCCCTGCCATCCCTCCCGACATCCACCAGTACAAGCCAGTCCTCCTTCTGTCTTCTCTTTATATGTCAGTGACGTCTTGCAGAAACAGAAATCAGTACAGTTCTCGCCACAGTAGTTATCAGGGCAAACTGAAGTGATTGCAATACTTTTAAAAGCGAATAACCAAAACGCGTTCAGGATAAACTAAATTGAAAAGAAAACATGCACTAATTCTGTGCCAATTTCACAAATTTCAACATGGTAGAAGAAAACTTGACACTTGTTAAATTTCATTAAATGTCACTAATTCAAATGTATACGAAGCAGAAGTGGGTAGCATATATCACGTAACCACGGCAGTGCGTGTATACGGACACATAACCAGGACCATGATGTCATTAAAGTATGAATTCTATACAAATGGTAGAGTGGCCGACGTACAAATCACGATGCCTGTAACATTCAAATGGAACAACCGAAGTGCGTCATTTGATAGATATTTTACTTCTTCACATAAAACATACTTTTTAAACAGTTGAAATTACCTCCTAAAATCTGGATCTTATTTATCCCAGGTAGTTGTCCGTGGCTTTTGATAAAGATGTACCGGCTGTCAAGCTCTGGTCGGTCTATTTTAATATGTCCATCTTCATTGTAAGACGGTACGATACAATGGTCTGGCTCACCAGTCTTCGAAAATTCGATCCCACAACCTTTGTAGATGCCATTAAACTGGGTTATATCCGTTCAATTTAACATAAAATATGCATTTGATTTATTGCATATGGAATTTAAATGTAATCTAAATTTGTATTTGCAATTTCGACCATTTAAAACGAGACAAAGTCAACACGCAATGTAAAACAAATTAACCATTTGTTACAAAAATTCCAATTTTACAGTTTTAGGAACTGTTTATAATAGGTAAATTATACTGATAACGTATTATACAGATTGTCATGTAGAGGTAGAGAACATTGCAAGGACTATACTTACCATTTACATGAGTCTCGTGGTGGATGACAACTGAAGTAATCTTGAAGACATTATTCAAGTCAATACGTAATCTGTTGTGCGAAACTTTCTCCAACAGACCCCTGCACGAATCTGCATCGGAACACTGAGACAGCAACAGCAACTTTCCGACAGCAACTATCGGTGTTGCAGAATAACGTAATTCAAGGTTCAAAGCATTGTCGCCTGCAAATGCATATTATATTTGTAGAGAATTAAATAGGGACGAAATATATAAACCTATACTTTTGGATCGACAATGAAAATGATAGTACACGTGTAAATAATGCTTATTGACCATGTATCTATTGCGTAAATTATCTCTTTCAGTTTCTCGTTCGGCTTTCTTGAGTGTTTGTTTTGCTTCGATTATTAGCGAATGATATATCATTTTCAATAATAGATACACAGTGCATGTGTACACACAAATGCGTGTTAAACTAATTCATGATTCTAAAAGATTTGTGCTTTTCTTTTTTGGAACAACTTTACCCTAAGTGTTATTATATTCCCCCTGACATTTTTATAAGAAAACTGTTTTACTCACTCTTTTGTGACAGGTAGCGACTGCACATGAGGAAAATAATCAAAACGATGTTGCCAAATGTCCGTTTGATTAGCACCATTTTTTCTCTCGAAAAATCTGTTATGAGCATCCGTGACGCTTCTTATCATAAATACGATCTTTTTTATTTTGTGTATTAGAATGAATCTATTGGGGACCCGGAAAGAAATGATACAATTAAACAATTAGTAAAAGTTAAAACAATGTCCTGATGCACTTAATCATGACCATTGTTATATAGGCGATATTATGGGAAAATGCATCCAGTGTCAGTAAAATATCTCATAGCTACTAAAAAACGTTCTTGAACATGATATGATTTTGTAATTCATGTATTTTTCAAAAATGTTGAATATAATTTGTCTATATTACACGCCAATGACCTACAAATGATTTCATAACAGACTGAAGTCATAACAGTCAATTAACTTCAGATTATACAAAAATCTTATGTGCTGCATGTGAAATATGTTAGAGTTAAAAAAAAAAAGAGTAAAATAAAGCGAGTCGAGGACGAGCTGTTTTTACTTTTTTTTTCTATGAAGTCTTTATCTAACTTTTAGTTGTAGTATGACTTTCTGTTTTTTCCTTTGAAGTTTTTGTAACATTAAATCCAACACAAGTGAATATTAAAAGAGACGGGCCAACATATTAATATACAGGAAGGAGGCGGAATGAAAACTGTACCGTAACTTCTGGATATTGGAAGTTGTTATGTCCCATTGCATCACTCATTAATTCGAGATTATCTGCCGTGGTTGGAAGGTTGGGTTGGCTGATCACATGATGCATAACTTCTATAACTGCGTACAAAACACTTCAATTTATTTTCCAAAAAACACATTTGAACAATGTGTATATTCATGAAAATAATCATAAAAGACAGCGGTAATTTCATAATATACAATTGTAGCAGGATAGTATTGTTGTTCTTCCAGATATATATGCAACTGAAAGTCTACGATCAGCAACACCGGCAGCGTAATATCCAAATGCAAATCATAATTGTTACAGCATGTCAGGTCATTGCTGAGTTCGACGTGCTAGTCGTAGTAGACACCGGTAACCTCAGTCTTCCAAACGAGTCACAGATAATAGTTGACAGCTCTTTCCGAAAGCGACGACCACTGATACAGTAAAGCAAGAAGTTGATGGCTGAATTGATCACAACACCTAATTTGGCGATCGCACGAACTTCTCGCACCATCTTTCTGTTTCCCTGGAATTAATAATAATTATCAAAATACATCTACGCATTGGAACAGTGTTAACAATGTCGCGGAGAGCCCTTTACAGTTTAATGTTTCGGAGTATTTACAGCTATGTCTTGGGGAATCTACACACATGTCTTGTTGTTTGGGCATTAACATTTATATCTATGAGCATTTCCAACTATGTCTTGGAGTCTTATTGGTTGGCTGATTTGGAGGTTTACGTTCCATTAACAGCTAAGGTTATGTAGAGACGGGACCTCGATTTGAAATCTCATCCGACAGACTGGAGAAACCCGTGATCGAACCTGCGATCCCTGGTTGACAAGGCGTGTGACCTAACCACTGCGCAACAGAGAATTTTATGGAGAATATATACTTAGCGTCAATGAAAAGTTACCAGAAAATCAGGTTCAATTAACACATGACAATATTTGATTCATTCTGTAAAGGCAACTGCCGATACTTCAACATTTACATAACATAGATTGCCATCTATTACTGCTGTTGAAAACAGGGCTCATCACCTCCGAAAAGATTATCCGCAGTCCTTGACAAATGTCAGAAGTATGGGGAAATGCAGAATTTGGGTACTACTTAAAAGTAAGATCCGCTATTTCGACAGTCGATGCAAAGCATTAAACCAATTTGGTGACGTTTTCACTGTGGGTATAAGAGGCATGAGAAGACATGACGACTTGTGAAAATAGGGCTTTCTAGTTCTCAAAAATTCCGAAAATCACAAATTGCACGTGTTGCACGTGCACGATAGTTCCAATGCATATGGAACTGTTGAATGTCTTTAAATCAATTTGCTCTTGACCAGAAAAATTAATGAAACTGCAATTTTCGAATGAAATTTTATACTATTCAAAATATCGAAATTTTAGTGGTGGTAACTTTTCATTGACGCTGGGTATACTAAGTTAGGAATTGACTTTTGAATGGGACAAATTTGTATCCAGGAATTTATCATGTACCAGATTTACTGGCAGTAAAAGCATTTTACGCTTCTTTACTTTCTGAAATTATTCTGAATCTGAAAGTTCAAGGAAATGAGAAACCTGACTTAAACTCACAGATTTGGTCAAACAGAAGGTCTGAGACACACATTCGAACGAGATGAGAACCGTAAAGGTGAAGGTCACGGTCAATAGAAGCTTGGTCAGCTGTGACTCGAAATTCCTGGTCTTTTCAACGTCGCCCCGTTTGGATTCTACGCGTTTGTTTACCTTCCGGACACGCAGTATGATGAGTATATTTAAAAAGAAAATGATCAAGACAGGAATCAGTTCTAGCAAGATACAATGAATCCAAAATTCATACAATAATTTGCTGTCTGTGTTGCCGAAATCTGAAAATAAGCAAAACAAGAAGTCATTGTGAATGCATAAAGCAAAAATCCAAACACAACGTTAGATAAGTTTGAAAAATGGTTCCCGGTGACAAATTGATTTAAATTTATAATTTGCTAGTTACAATATTTAAAAAGATGATACCGCGTCGACAGTGGCATTCCTTTCGTTTTCTAAGACTGGTTGATATATCAGAAATCGTGGTATGTTTGCGATAGAAGACATCAAGACCGCATACGGCCCGTTTTTCACTACACAGTGTCTGTAAATAGAGAAACGTCGAGCACATTTATAAAATAGTACAGATTAAGGCCTAACCAAACAGTTTGATATACCGAGAAGCAGTAGTGCTTTTTACAGATATGACTAGCAATGAATTTAAAAATCATCAATCATGAAAAAGAATTGCTCATTCAATGCGACATAGACAAGCTATTGTTTGCAATATTCTCACTATCAATCCACAGTCGACATTTAATTTGGAAGGCATGCCTTGTCACTTGAACTAGATGTTAAGAGCGAAAACGTGTAAAGAAGTACCTTTGCCCTGGCTATCCAGCAGACCTGTATATATCTATCAACAGTCACCCCTACTGTAGTCCAGATACTACATACAACACACAAATAAAACAACGGGTACCCGATATAGCTGTAAAATACCGCGTAAGTGTCATTAGTGTCCAATTCTGGGCGCAGTTGCTCTAAGCTATCAGACACAAAAAAGAAAACGAGTACGCCAACATCAGCGATCGCAAGACCAATCAAGTATACCCCTGTTTTTTCGGATCCAAATGAAGATTGACAGTATGTTTCCAACTGAACCGACAGCGAAAAGAATTGTGCCGATAACTGCGCTACTAATAAAATGTATGTTGTCAATGAGATCCACGTTATAAACGTCATTCGTTGATGTAGGGTCATCGCCAGAATGTCCACTCATTATGTTTACGTCTGTTATGCCACCTATCTGGAAAGTGAGGAGAGTACTGTGAGAAACACCTTAAGTCGTATACAGATTCTGCGCGACGATTTAACATGGATTACAGTATAATTGAGCCGCCTCATGAGAAAACCAACAATCTGCATATGCGAAAACAAAGGCGCAGATCAGTTTCGCGGTAACCGCGAAGCTGATCAGCGTCTTTGTTTTCGCTACACGGATAGTACAATTCCTCCTCTACTTAACTCCAAAATTTCAAGGTTCTAGCCTGCTCCTGTGACTGTACAGGCTGGTTTGTGTCAGACTTGTTCGGAAACCACAATGTTGGTTTTCCCATGAGGCGGCTCATATATAACAGCGAAATCAGGGGTCTTCTTCATTGTCTTCTTTGTCGACTTCTTCATATTTAAATCGGTATTTTCGTGAACTTTCTATATTTGAAATATACATGTACGAGAATCACCGACAAACATGTACAGCAAAACCTGGCTTTACTGTATGTATGCCGTTTTAATATTTTGTGTTTTGCTTTGTTGTCTTCATTTGGATGAAATAACCACACGCCAAACTCAAAACTTGGAAAACATAAATAAATACCTGACACTGAGGTCCTTTACACCACAAATAGTGAAGTTTGATCCTGGCTCTTGAGAATGATATAGCAAACAGTCCCGCGTAATTTTGCGTTTGATATCTGTTTTACATCTCTTCTTATCATTTTCTCATTTATTAGCCATAAAAGACAAGGTAATTCAGAAAATGCGTTGATATGATAAAAAATTTTTTGCAATTTAACGATCTGTGAATTTGAAATTCTAAATTATATAAAATTTGATAACGTAATTTTGACGATTTGTTTAGATTTTATGTCGACATTAAAATGCATTTTGCAAAGTCACTATTATTAAAACAAGCAACTGCAGGTTTTCTAGGCTGCCTGTGACACCAAACAATTGAAAGAACTGTTGAGCTCGTTCTGAATTCTTTACTATAAGTTAGACCAAAGGAGCACAATGTGGACTGATGCGATGGCACACTTTCTAACATCCGCGACTATGTCAAAGACCAGTGAGACAACCGCAGTCAAATGCATTACTTGCGTTACGATTTAAAGAAACAAACAAAATCGGAACTCTGAATTTTACGGCGTCAATATAGCGGGGAAAATGCTTTGGTCATTCTAGCGACATAGTTTGCTTTAACCCACACTCAGCTGCTATGCAACTTCTAAGGACCCATTTGGATTTCTGCTCCTCAGACTCGATACATTTGCTTCACCTGGGATGTAACATCAAGCACGAAATTTGAGCTCATATCCGTTGATCAAACCTTGACTTAGAGTTTAAAGGAAGAGCGGTCATTCCGTTATTTGGCAGGAGTTTTCAAAAATCAACAACACGGTTGAATAATATTTTGGCTCTCACGTCGAACGGCGTTTAAACTTACTGGCTGTTACCTCTTGTTTTGCGAATATCTTGTCTTAATCAACGCGACCAATGTGGTCTTTTTTATTCTTTATGGTCAAATGGGCAGCGATATTCAGAATGTATATTTGAGCCGCGACGCGAGAAAACCGGTCTTCGGGAGTTCCGACCAGGTGCGACACAAACCGACCTGTACAGTCTCAAGAAAGTTAGAATCTTGAAATTTTGGGTAGAGGTAGAGGAGGAATTGTACTATTCGAGATGCGACAACAAAGGCGCTGATCAGCTTCGCAGTTATTGCGAAGCTGATCTGCGTCTTTGTTTTCGCATAGGCAAATGTCCGGTTTTCTCATGACGCGGCTCAATTTTTACTAAAGGCCTTTAAACAAGTCAGCTTTGTAATTAACCGTGAACCTTAATTGGAACAGTTGGTGGAGTTTGATTAGAGCTGCCTCAGAGCGGCTAAACTCGCTAAGTATTGTAACCAATCCAGCGCCTTGGTGTTTGGATCTTCTTTGTAACCAATCAAGCGCCTTGGTGTTTGGATCTTCTCTCTGTTAAAGCTCTTCTGCGTGTCTTGTGGACAACCACACAATATCAATGTGGTTTTATCCGTATTATCCTTGGTTTTATCGCCTTTCACTTTGTCCCAGCCGAATTTCAAACGATACTTTTGATACTTGCAGGTAATGAAAAGTTGCACAAGTCATTGAATATTGACATCAGTTTTGTGGCTTCTAGAATATTGCACTTCAAACATTTTGCTTGATTACTATTGGGTCGCTTGTACGGGGGTCACTCAAGAATAAATGCCAGTGGATCCATAACTGGAAAAGTATAATTAGACTAGATTAGGTACAATATGTTTGAATCCTAATTTAATCTTTGAATCATATTCTTGGATTGTATCATTGCCAAACACATTTATAAATTATTTTAAACGTTGTTTCATTGTAGGCCGAACAAATCAAACAATATGAGGTCAGTCTCACGTTGATCAGTTTATGAAGTTTTACTCATGCATCGGTCAGAGGTACACACAAGCAAACAGATTGGTCTTAATATTTAAATGTTAACATATCCTTACAAAACTGGTAAGTACTTTCACTGGAGGACACATCAGTACTTGGCGAACATGGACGCACTATTTATTTAAGGATATTGAAGCGTAATGTTAATATTCATTTCTTCTGTTCGAAGACACTTGAAGTGTCCCTCTCCCTCGTATATTAATATGCCAATTTAAAAATGTCCTAAACATACTAGTAATTCGCTTCATAGGGCAGGAGTTTCACCTGGACTCAGATCCGGAGTATGCAAAATTGAAACAAAAATATGTCATTGATCATTAAGCAAATACGTCCCCTTTTATTTGCCCAATTCAGGAAGCTTATTAATAAAGCACAATGTAGAAGCGTTCACATACAAACTTGTAGCTCGGTATTGTCATTTTCGCTGATCAAAAACACGTTTCCTCATGACCTGCTTTATAGTTTGCTAATTGTTCCTGATGTGCCGTCAAGAGCAACGTTATCGCCAGTTTTAAACATTTCTGTAGCATTGGCTACGTTCACAACACAGGGTATAGCATTTTCTCTCGCCACAACGGCACCGTGTGAGATGAGGCCACCCAGCTCCGTCACCAATCCGTTGATCAGCGGAAAATATGGCGTCCAACCGACATCCGTGTACGAACAAATGAGGATATCACCTTGTAAGATTTGATCAGCGTCATCCAATGCTTGGACCACACATGCTCTTCCTGAGGTCTTACCACGACAGACGGGCATCCCAGTGAGCTCAAACTGTGCTGGTGGCACTTGTTCTCTCTTAATTTCTATCTGACGTGGTAAACCAATGTTGATTTTCCTGTACTTGATTTTATTAATTTCTGGAAACAATCGCATCCTTCTCTTAGCTAGTCTTATCACTCTGACAGGCCTATTCCGGATCAAAATACCTATCTCTCTATGTGTCATGAAGAAGAGAAGCCTCTGGTCCGGCAGACGACCTTCCCTTACCATCAAATCAGCCAAACTCCAATAAGCGTCCTTGAATATGGCAGCGGCTTTCATGGTTAACGACTTAGCACGTTCTCTCTCAGCAACGCCATTCATAGCATTCTTAACAAACATTTTCTTCATCAACTTCTTCTTGAAGGGTGATAGGGGTGTTTGAAGATTGTCCACAAGCTCATCTATTGTCAGCCTGGTCTTTTCCTTCATTTCAAGGCTACCTCTTTCGACAATTTGTTTCAGCATTCTCAATAGCTTAACAGGTTCTTGTCTCCATGTCTTTTCGAAGAAGTCAGATTCTTTGATACACCTGTGACCATGACGTTCCATGAACTGTGCGTATTTCACTCGAAGCTCCTCAATTCCAATGTGTCGTAAATATGAGTCACAGTCTATTAATGGTAAACTTAGAAATGTATCTTTTGTATCAGAATTCACAATGAGTCTGGCAAGATCGTTCATAGCAGTTGGTACCTCCGCACTTTCAACATTTTTACATTCTGACAGCAAGAGCGCAATGTCTGCGATGTTTTCGACAGTCATGTCACTTGATGACCCCTTTAACACACTCATCATCATCGCTGTCTTTATTCCACTTGAAGCTGTTATGTAAACCATAGCTCTCCACATTTCAAAGTATAGATGCAGACTTTCATCAATGGCCTCATAAAGTGTTTCTGATGCAACAGAATGTTCGCCAACTTTGGTTGTCTCAACCCTATGTTTGAATTTTTCATACAATGCAGCATCTCTTCGTTTCAGTACAACCATCTCCCTCAGTGCGTTTAGGAGTTTCCTTTTCCATGTTGTATTTCTGCCATAAAAGTCGTTGATGTTTTCAATAGTCTGTTCTTCAACTGCCATACCCAGTATATTGAATTCGCCATTAGATTTAGACTTTTCTCCGGCTAAACCGTGTGTCAGCAAAGGCATCAGTGACGTCACCCCGAACAATGCAATGCCACCAAACTGTAATACTACTTTGTTTACATGTATTGGGTACTTCAGGCCGAGACGACTGAAAAGATTATATTTTGAAGATCTGTCTACTGCTGGTACGTGTACATCTGTACATAAGGTTGATAATGCACCAGGTAAAGCTTCTTGAACATTGCATGGCGAGACTAGCTCTATATCACTCACGATTGGCGTATCGAACTCATGGATTATTTCATCGTCAGTTTCCGTGTCTATGGCAGTAATTGGTCGTGTCTGTAATATGTAAAACTTCCCAGCTTTCATTGCCCATTCGATATCTTGCGGAGCCTCGAGTTTGTTTTCGATTGCAAGACCAATGTTACACAGCTGTTCTATTTGGGTTTGGTCAAGGCAGCATTCGTTTGTACCCTTATCGGTATTAGGCAGAGTTTCAGTACCCGATTCAGACTGTGCTGTAATTCGAAATTCCTTCTTGCCAACTGTTATGCTTTCTATCTGCAAGGACTCGTGTTCGCCCCGTTGAACAGTAATTGTATCCGGCGTCACTTTCCCGGAAACTACGACTTCGCCGAGGCCATACGACGCATTTATAACAAGCTTAGTCTCGTCACCATCCACTGGATTGTTTGTAAACAAAACTCCGGCTACTTCTGAATCTACCATTTCCTGTATAACAACGCCCATGTTTTCGGTGACTGGTTGTCCGTTTTGTCTCCTGTACTCAACAGCCTGGTAAGAGACTGACGATGCCCAACATTTTATCACAGCATTACATATGTGCTCGAGTCCGTGTATGCCTAGGAAAGTTTCTAGTTGCCCAGCACTTGATGTTTGGCTGCCATCTTCACTTATACTGGAAGATCGGACAGCAAATTTCTTCCCAGCTCGTTCTTCGTTTGGCAGTAGTGTATGTAATGTATTCTGAATGGCCCTTTTCAAATTATCTGATAATGGTGTGTCTCTGAATGCTGTTCCAGCTGTTTCGCACATCGCCTTCAATTGTTCTGGCTTCCCAGCTTTGATACAGTTAGATATTTGGTCCACAGCAGCCTTCAACTCTGCATTGCTTTCTAAATGTTGCATATAAGCATTTGTTGTGAGGCAAACTCCGTTTGGTACGTCACATATACTAAATGCCCTGACTACTGCAAGCTGACTTCCCTTGCCTCCAACCAGAGCTTGGAGTTGGCAGTCTGCTTCGTCGAAAGTCACCGCTAAAGTAGTCGTGTTTGATATTGTAGTGGTACATGTTCTGCTACATTTGCGTTTCTCGTCTGATGCTATGTTTCGTGTTGCATTGTCAAGAGAATACTCTATTCCAAATGCAGACCTTTCAGAAACAATAAATCTTCCATAATGAAACTCAGAGGACTGAGATTGGAAAACAAGCCTTTTTAAAGATTCCGTTATAATATACTTGTTACCACATGCAGTGATCTTCAACACTGGCTTATTGGAATTCGACCCCTGCTCTTCCTGCCCTGCTGGGGAGAAGTCTCCGATCGGGAATAATACGTATGCTACGGCAAAACAACCTCCGTCGTCTCTAGAAATATGCTGGCTTGAGAAAAACAATCCAGTTCTCTCCACACTTATATATTTCTTTTGATCCCGTTTAATCTTCGGAGAAATTGAATGTGCAAATGTCCTTTCTTTCACACATTTAAGCCTTAGATGTAGCTCATTATCACCGATGCATATTCGGGTCCGCATTTCTCCCAATTGTTCATAACAGATTTCTTCAATATCGAGTGTAAAAATGTCTGTCCACGAAAGATTAGACAAACTTCGAGCCAATGTCCAGCAAGATGGTGTAACAAAATGGTCATATGGATCAGACAGGCAATGCCAGAAACCGGAAATGGTGATGTGTTTAGATTCCCCGCCATCTGTAACGTGTGTCATCGGGCCGCGAAAATAAAGGCGCCATCGTTTCATGGGTTGGTGACAGTATAATGTAAGTCTTCGACTACTACACAAACTTTCTCTGTAATCTGTCAAATTGTTTTTCCGGGTTTCATGGTAGGAAAAATGTCCTTGTCCTGGTAAGACAATATCTAAATATAGCTCTTCTTTTCCATCGTAATGGCGATGAACATTGAGCACAAGAACATTCCCTGTTTGATCGAAACCAGCAAATGAAACATGATCCTCAAAATGCTCTGGAATTTCACAGACTTCATCCAATACTGTCCGTATATCAGGGATGTCATCCACACGATTGCTGTCCTTGGTTCTACTTGTGATTCTGTCTATCAATGCTTTGCGATTTGACCGTCTTGTAAATCCCAACCACAACCAAACTAAGATTTGTTTTAAAAAGCTCAGCATCTTTGCGTTAGTTTTTGTATCACCTCAGTCTGTCATTGTTTTCACGAAGGTCTTCTGTTTTACCTGCAATATACAGGATAAAATATAAAGGTTTGATCCTTTGGAAGCAGTAAAAACATTCAAAGGGAGATAGTATGGACTATATTGCGCAATTTCGGGTAATGAACCCTCGTCAGTAGCCCTCTTTAAATCGGCAACGAACGCCAGACTATAATTGTGCTGCAATTTCGAGAATTTACACGAGGAGTCTAAATCAAAGACATATTCCTAATTTGGGTCAATAATTAAAAATTGCTTAGAAGTATGTTTCTAAACGTGAGTGTTTTGAACACTGAATATCTTTACCGATCTCAAAGGACCGAAATAAAATATAATCTGCACTAAGGATGATGTACGGGGAGACTTTTTACGGCCGCCACACGGCACAACACCAGCTGCAGTAATAGCAAATAAAATATAAAGGTTTGATCCTTTGGAAGCAATAAAAACATTCAAAGGAACACGTTTTTGTGCGATACAATAAATCAGGAAACAATGTCGTTGTAACGAAAATGCCTTGATTTGCCTTTTGGGTACGAAACGACCGCCAGAGGATTCGTTTCTTGCAAGCGTCTGTTGATAGGAACTAGTCAATCATCGACTGCTGATTCTAAGCAAATTTATAGCCTAAATATGAGGTAAATAACCTTGATTTTTGTTGGCAGAGATGCAATAAAGTCCTAGAATGTCGATCCTGTCCAGTACAAATCTAATTCAATTGTTTCGTTGCAATACGGTGTATAAATGTGACTGAATCGTAGACGCTTATTAAAGATAAAAGGTTACCAATGACAATAAACCCTGGTACCGGAAATTACAAGCGCCCAATAATATTACTGACTTAATGCAGGTAACCAGCACTCTGTCGCATGGGTATAAAAGGCGAAAATTCAACGAAATGGACAATCATTTTTGTCACCAAAGAGAGCACATCTAAGCGGATAATATTAGTTCACTAATATTGTATAAGTCTTAAGTGGCTCAAGCTTCTTTCTTCTCTTGCCGAAGCCCAGCTTTTGTGGAGGAGACTAAAGCAGTAGCTACTTGTAGACTGAACATTGAGTTGCAGTTTGTGTTGCAACTCTGATTAGCTTTGGTGAGCTGAGATTTGGGGCTCAAGCACTGCTAGTTCTCCCAGGTCAAGGCTCTGGAACTAAAGTTGTAACTCTCGGAGTTGAAATTTATGAATTCTGGTGAGCTGTGACTTGGTTATAAAGTCACAACTCTGGACTAGGATTGCAGCTCTATTGGAGTAATAGAGCTGAAATACTGGCTTAGGGTTACGTGCTTGAAATTTAGTGACTGTTCTGATTAATATTAAGAGCCAGGCCGCTCTAGGTTTTTGTATACATGTTTTAATATCATTGATCTGTCGTGATTTTATTAATTGTACCAATCATTTGAAAATCATTTGGGACTAATCATATGGCAAAGAAGCCAAGAGGAAAATTTTATGTCGTTTTTACATGCAATGAATTGATTGTTCTGAAGTTGTAAAATTTGTGAACTCGGCTACACGTTACAAATTTTGGTGGCAGCTACTGGTGAGATATTGATAGTCTTGTTCTATCACGAACCATAACGCACTATAAAAGATGGATACATCACGAGTTGATGTTTCAATGCAATGCCTTGGGAAAAGGCTGGAAGTTTTAAGAAAGAGGAACGATTTGAACATATTGCAGAATGAAGTTTCGATGCTCGAAAGTGAGCTCCGTCAGTTAGAAATGCAAGCTGAGGAATTACACATAGATGACGGGACTGGAGAAATGCCAGAAAGGACCGAGGAAAGGCCAAGGAGACACTTGCCAGACATACCATCAGGCAGAGGGGAAACTGTGACAATACGTGAACCACCTTTGTTGCATCTATACGATGAAAGTAGTATTGTTGGGACAGGCGACGAATCCAGCAATACGGCCATGCAAAGTGGATCTGCAGAACTGGCATTTGGGCCTGTTACATCGACTCCTAGTGCTCCTACACCAAGAGCACCAGAACCAACGGGCACTACGGCTATACAGCCTCATGACAAAAGTGGTGCTAAAATAAAGCCTGCGACATTTGATGGAACTGTGCATTGGACCGACTATAAGGCCCATTTTGATGCATGCGCAGAATTAAATGGCTGGACGGAAAAGGAGAAAGGACTCTATCTAGCCGTATCTTTGAGGGGCCAAGCCCAAGGTGTCTTTGGCAATCTGTCATCGAAATCAAATGATTACAAGGAGCTCTCAACTGCTTTGCAGGAACGTTTTGCACCTCCCAACCAAACAGAATTATATAGGGTGCAGCTTAAAGAAAGAAGACAGAAAGCTAGAGAGTCGTTAACAGAGCTGGGACAGGATGTCTGGCGTCTAACAAACTTAGCATATCCAACAGCACCAGCAGATTTACGAGAAACTCTAGCAAAAGAGCAGTTCATAGATGCCCTTGTTAGTTCAGACATGCGGCTTAGAATAAAACAGGCAAGGCCGACAAGTTTAAACATGGCTGTGCGCCATGCAGTTGAATTGGAGGCATTCAATAAAGCGGAGAGAAAACACTTGGAAGGCCAGGGGTTTATGAGGGCAACAAATCAGGAAGTTACAAAAGAAAATAACACATTTGATGAGTTAAAAACGTTGCAAGATAGCATGCTTCAAATGCAGAAGACGTTGGAAGGTATGAGGCGGCGTGATAATGCAAATAACAGGCCAAATAGAACTCATCCTCCGTCAGGTCCTAGAGGGCCTAGTCAAAGAAATGAATCTACACAAAATCAGGGCACACATAAGCGCGAATGTTGGAAGTGTGGTTCTGAAACACACTTCAAACGTAACTGTCCACAATTAAAGCAGAACGCTGAGACAGAAGCAAAAGATCAACAGATGACACAAGTTGCTAGCTGTGGGGCAGGTTTATACGTGAAGTGCAAAGTAAATGGGGTGCCAGTCGAAAGTTTAGTTGATACTGGAGCCACACTGACAATTATTTCTACACGTTTGTGGGACACCATACAACAGTGCAGTTCGCCTTTGTTAGAAAAGTTTTCTACCCAAGTATTCACAGCTTCGGGTGAGGTTGTAGCGATTAAAGGTCAAACAACAGTGTTCATTGAAATTTGTGATATGCAATACACATGCAAAGTTGTTGTTGCAGACATTGATCTTGACCTGATAATGGGGCTTGATTTTTTCAAAAATCATGAGTGTCAAATAGATGTGGTGCGAAATATTCTGACAATTCATGGAAAACCATGTGAAATGACGTGTAGTGGTGCAATTGGGTGTTATCGGTTATCGGTAGCTGAGAAAGTACAAATTCCAGCCAGGTCAGAGATAATCGTAGATGGTAAAGTGGAAGATGGCCAGGTACACCCTAAGGGACTCTGCATCATAGAACCCAAGGAACAGTCATTTGGAAACAGTGAATTGTT
The DNA here is from genome assembly GCA_964017185.1 of Rugalucina vietnamica. Taxonomy (NCBI): domain Eukaryota; kingdom Metazoa; phylum Mollusca; class Bivalvia; order Lucinida; family Lucinidae; genus Rugalucina; species Rugalucina vietnamica. Next base: position 33,394,898 of record OZ024869.1, on the reverse strand, counting down.
GGTGGCACGAAGTTTATGTTACTATAACAAGTCAAACCCTGTTCGAGTCATGAATATAACAAACGAAGACAAAGTTTTATATCCTGGCACAAATATTGCAACAATAAGTGCTGTGAGTTCCGTTGAGGATATACAAACTGCGTCACATGCTGAAAATGATCAAGTACCTGAACATTTGACTGGCTTGTTCAATAGAACAGTTATTGATATGGACAAATCACAAAGAAAAGAAGTTGCTAAATTGTTGACAAAGTACAGTGATGTATTCTCAAAGTCGGATGCGGACATAGGAAGGACAGGAATTATCAAACATAAAATTCCAACTGGAAATGCTTTGCCAATCAAGGAGCGACCTAGAAGAGTTCCAGTGTACATGGATAAGGAAGTCGATGGAAAAATAGATAACATGTTGAAAGAAAATGTTATAAAGCCTTCAACTAGTCCATGGGCGAGCAGTATTGTTATGGTGAAGAAGAAAGATGGGTCTAGCAGATTCTGTGTAGATTACAGAAAATTAAATGATGTGACGATCAAGGATGCGTACCCCCTGCCACGAGTGGATGAATCTCTTGACCAGCTTTCGGGTTCTAAATGGTTTTCCTGTCTGGATTTGAACTCTGGTTATTGGCAGGTGGAAATGGACCCAGCTGACGCAGAAAAGACAGCGTTTACGAGTCGAAAAGGCCTGTACGAATTCGTAGTTATGCCTTTTGGACTTTGTAACGCCCCAGCGACGTTCGAAAGGCTTATGGAGACTGTTCTGGCTGGTTTGCATTGGCAGATATGTTTGATATACCTGGATGACGTGATAGTGGTAGGAAAAACATTTGAAGATATGATAAAGAATTTGGGTGTGATATTTGAAAGATTGCAACAGGCAGGGCTTAAGCTTAAAGAAAGAAAATGCACACTGTTCGCCAGAGAAGTAGAGTTCTTAGGCCACATAATATCAGAAACGGGAGTAGAAACAGATCCCGGCAAAACTAGGTGTATAGAAATGTGGCCAGAGCCCAGAAATGTAAGGGATGTTAGGGCATTTATTGGACTTTGCAGTTATTACAGACGTTTTGTGTATGGATTTGCTGAAATAGCGAAACCTCTTCACAAATTAACTGAGAAGAACACACCGTTCATCTGGACAGAAGAATGTTCCAAGTCCTTTCAAACTCTGAAAAAGAAGTTGGTGGAAGCACCAGTGTTGATACATCCCGACTTCACCAAAAGCTTCAAATTGGATGTAGATGCTAGTGACCATAGTATTGGAGCAGTTCTGTCACAGGACACAGAAAATGGAGAATGTGTGATCGCCTACGCAAGTCGGACATTAAGCAAGTCAGAAAGAAGATATTGTGTCACACGGAAAGAGATGCTTGCGTTAGTGTATTTCGTGAAATACTTTAGGCATTATTTGTATGGTAAACAGTTTACCATACGGACAGATCATGGATCATTGAGGTGGCTTATGAACTTCAAGGAGCCAGAAGGCCAAGTTGCTAGATGGTTGGAATTTCTCAGTTCTTTTGATATGAAAATTGAGCACAGGCCTGGAAGAAGTCATAAGAATGCAGATGGAGTAAGCCGAATACCATGCCGACAGTGTGGCCAGATAGACATGGATGATAATGATGAAACAAAGTTACGGTTAACTGTAAATCAGTTAGAACACAGGTCAAATGAAAATGAAACTTTGAATCTTCAGGAAGCACAGACAGATTACAGGGACATTCGGATTGTGAAGGAATGGTTGGAAAAGGGTGAAAAACCAAAGTTTCAATCAGTGGCTAGTGAAAGTTGGTTTGTGAAGTGCTTACTGAATCAGTGGGAACTTCTCGAAATTAAGGATGGTTTGCTTGTGAGACGCTGGAAAGTGCTTAATACAGATCAAATAATCTGGCAAGCTATTGTACCATTGTGTTTAAGGAGAAAAGTTCTGAACTATTCTCATGACATAAAAGCGTCAGGTCACTTGGGAATAAGAAAAACACTCAGTAAAATCAGACAGAGTTATTATTGGCCAGGACTCCAAAATGATGTTCGTTCGTACATAGGAGGTTGTGAGAAATGTGCAAAAAGGAAAAACCCTATTCCAACTAGAATGGCACCAATGCAAGTCGTCCGGAGTGGATATCCGATGGAAAGGATTGCCTTAGATATACTTGGAGAATTGCCTGCGACAGAAAATGGTAATAAGTATATTTTGGTAATATCGGACTATTTCACTAAGTGGACAGAGAGTTTCGCGATGCCTAACATGGAAGCTAGGACGTGTGCAAAAATTCTAGTGAATGAAGTGGTTTCACGCTTTGGAGTGCCAAATAAAATTCACAGTGACCAGGGAAGACAATTTGAAAGTAATTTGTTTGCCGAAATGTGTGAATTACTTCAGATTGAAAAAACAAGGACGACTCCGTATCATCCGTGGTAGAAAGATTCAATAGGACTCTATGCGCAATGTTAAGTACCCTTGTTGATGAGAACCATGATAATTGGGACACTTTATTGCCATATGTCATGATGGCATATAGAAGTACCGAACATGAAACAACAGGAATGACCCCTAATGTTCTAATGCTGGGTCGGGAGACTTCAACTCCTCTCGATGTTTGCTTTGAAATGCCACCTAGTGTTAAGAGTGAAAATACAAATGAATGGGTTTGGGAACTCAGGGAAAGGTTGGAAAGTGCTCATACATTCGTAAGGCAGAACACTGGTCTTTCAATACAAAAGCAAAAGCTGTATCATGATCGAAAGTCGACCTTTGAAAACCTTAATGTTAGTGATAAGGTGTATGTGTTGTTTCCCGTAAAACGTGCAGGGCAAACTGTTAAGTTGTGTTCATTTTGGAGGGGGCCATTCAAAACTATGGAAAAACTTTGTGATGTGTTGTACGTTGTTGATTGTGGTAGAAATGGTACGCATCAGGTCATACACATAGATAGACTTAAAAAGGTTAAACCTCAGACCTTGGCTAATGAGCCTGATGACAATGATGCAATGCCTGATGTATCTGACGTGCAAACTGAATCCGTCGATTCTTCTGACAAAGAAGAAGAAGAAGAAGATAATATAGAGCATGAGGACTATAGTAGGTTTGGAAGAAAGAGACGTAAACCAATTTGGTTACAAGATTTTGTTTCTTCTATTTTCAGCAAAACCGGTCCAAACCTGAAAATCACTCCCAGAAAGAGGGAAATTTGTCCTATCTGCAAATTGACCATTGAGGGCGAGACATTTGGGGACCATGTGGATAGGTGTGTTAAGAATCGACACCAATGTGGGATTTGTGGAATACTCTGTGCCAAACCTCAGGCTCTGAAGCAGCATATTAGGAGGAAGCATTCTGGTTCAGCTGATCGGGAATACAAACTGAAAAGTTACTCTAAGAATCTGAAAAGGAGCTTTCCTAAAATTGCGCTGAAAACTAGCAGTGGTGACAAGAAAGAGGAGTCAGTACAGGAAATAAGGCAGCCACCCAAGGAGGAGCATAGTGGTGAGCCTGCAATTCACAAGAGATCATGGGCTTTATCTGATGATTTAAGAGTGAGCTCATCTGAGGAAAGTGACTGGAATGATGATCCCAAAATAGAGCTCAATGAGGACCCTGCAAAAGAGGATAGTGATTCGGAGGAAGAGGATAGGAGAAAGGTTCAGGAACTCAAAGTCGGAAGGGTTTTCAGAAAACCCTTTGAGCCAACACCTGTAATGGCCCCAATAAAGCGTAGGAAACCAGAGGAAACAGTTACTTCTGGGATGTTAAAAACAGAGCTCGAAGGTGGGAGCATTGTGAAGAAAGATGATAATCATCCAGAAGTTGCGACAGGGAGTAAGTCAAAGACTGATGCTGTAATTCCTGAGGCCGATGGGATAATGGGGGATATCGTGAATCAGGACGGAAATAGTGGTAATCTGAAGCTGAAGTTTGGTGTTACTGGGAAAGCTGGAGATAAGGTGACTCAGTCATTTATGCTGCACCAGAATGGAGAGCTTCTGATGGATTCTAAAGTATTGAGGGCAGCAGGAAGTGGAATGGGTGACACAGAAGTAAACCTGGGTGATTTCACCAGGTCCTCAATCAAACCAGAGAATATTCAAATAAGTGTTGACAAGGGAGAGTTCTCCCTGAATATCAAATATTGAAAAAGAGTCTCACAGTGTTGATACATATGTCTTTGTACAAAGAAGTACAATCGTTTTAATGACCATGCTTTGTAATGATAGTTTGTGACTTTAACCATTTTGTGTTCATAATAAGTTTAAAGGTGCTTAAACTGCATATTGATTGACCTAGTCATTGAAAAATTTGATAGTTTTGTTTATTTTGTTCAGACAGGAAGTCTTATGGATGCAAATATTGTGTTGTTTCATTGTGTTACCTGAAATTTTGTCATGCGGGACGCATGAACCCGGAGGCGTGGGTAGTGTAACGAAAATGCATTGATTTGCCTTTTGGGTACGAAACGACCGCCAGAGGATTCGTTTCTTGCAAGCGTCTGTTGATAGGAACTAGTCAATCATCGACTGCTGATTCTAAGCAAATTTATAGCCTAAATATGAGGTAAATAACCTTGATTTTTGTTGGCAGAGATGCAATAAAGTCCTAGAATGTCGATCCTGTCCAGTACAAATCTAATAAATATTTCGATCGTTTCATCGAATAGATCGAAATAATTGTCTATGCGACACGAGAGCGCGACTAATTCGCTGTAGTATACTGGAGGTTATGCACGGGCGATTCAGTGAGTAAGCGGTTTACTGTGATTTTGAATTCAGTTTCTAGGGCACTCTCTCGAAGTGAACAGCTTTGTACCGCGGCGAGATTTTTACATGTACACTGACGGTTTCGTTCGATGAACATATGGAGCTCGAGACACGACGAAGCTTGAATGGAGCGGCGGTGAGACAAATTTCACGGAGAAAAGATAAGTTTTTACCGGACGGTATTTTATTCTATTTTTTCAAATCTCTGTCGCTTCGTTTTTGTAAATGTATCAATTTAGAAGTGTTGTCTTGGAGTCAACTAAATAATTTACAAAGTGATAGCTTCTTGACATGAAGGACATTAGTTTGTAAGATGACACGTTAAATGCACGTGGGTTTGTTAAATTCATGATGGCATAGGTTTCCGCGCCATTTAATGACTTATTTGCAGTATTTGCTTAAATGTATAGTTTTCAGGCAATCAAAAGAAAAATCAAGATCGGCTTTTTATTACTCACACATGCTATACATGCAATACGAGGTAAGAAAGAACACAACGCTTTTATTCAGCATACGGCTATAGTAAGTTGTAACAGCAGGTACATTATTTAAAAAGGACATAAACGAAGAACAGCATTATATACTGACCTAAATATGTAACCGTTTAAAAAGGTAATAATAATTTACGACATATTATTGAACAGTTTGTATCATGTATATATATATATACAATATAAACCGCATATACTGTCAACATTTTATTTGCAGCGAAGATGCAACTGGAGAACATGAGAATGTCATGCGCTTATGTTGGTAGCGACAATGTAAATTCGTTTTGGGCAATGGGACGCTGGTAAACGCACAACCATGTCAATTTTGGCAGTTATGATGAGACAGATTTCTTGTATAATAAGATGAGTATCTACATGTTGTTTTATTTATATTGCGCATATAAGCAACATTCTTATTAGAGTGTAATCCGTTAATTAGTGAGAAAGTTTAATGAGCATTGCTTTACAATGTTGACGAGCATAGATCATCATATTTGACACGCGAGGGACAAGAACTAACCATGATGTGCTCAGGTCTATAGCTTCGATATCCAGGTATGAATAACGAACTCACGAAAACTGACAACAGGATGTATTACTTTTTTGGTTGAACATATAAACATGTAAGTATACCTCAGTAGTTCACGAAACAGTTTTCTAGTAGTATAATATTCTTGTCATGTCTTTTATTATTATATTTGGCATAGAAAACAATAAAACGATAAACGTTATGAAACATTACATGACTTGGCAGTTAGCATCAGAAACATAGTAACGTGCATTTTTGCATTACCATAAGCGTGTACGTCATTATAGCAACACGCAATAAAATATCGCAGGAAAGAGTTTGGCGTTAAACGTTCTAGAAACTTTCGATTATTAGTTGCGTTTATGTTTCAGCTGAGCATGATGCAGTGTACTGTATGACTTGGGTTATGTTCTGAAAGCACAATGCTCAATGTTCCGGGGAGTGGTTCATGGTGATAACATGCTTACGTTGATATCAGCAAGATAAGTATTTTTAGGAGATTTTTCTTTTCAAAATGTTTACGGCGATGGTTATCACAAACACGTAATACAGTATCAAACACTGAATTGGCAAGACAGAGAAAATACACATATTGTACATGCAAGTAGAATGTCATTTAACGACGGTGTGTGCATTGTACGTGTAAGTAGAATGTCACTTTAGATACGGTATGTACATTGTTTTACATTTTGTACATTTGTATGTCAATAGTACTGTAGCCTTAACCGTTATGCATAAAACACAACAGTTTTTGAAAAAGGTAATGTTTACTGTAACAACTGCAACGGTTTGTTTTACTGGAGGTAATCGTTAGACGTTAAGCTGAGATGCACGGAAATGGTCAAAAGTTTCAAACATAATTAACTTCGTGAAAGGTAATTGAACAGACATGTGGCTTGAATCAACGCCAGTTTAAGTGTTTGTTATGTAGGTAAAGTCTCGAAACATCAGGAAAACAAAGAGGTTGTCAAGAGGTTCTGATTATACCGAAAAACAGGTTTGTAAAAGTCAGAATAATATATTTCGTAGATCAGTACATTCAAAAAAAAAAAAAAAAAGGAAGCAATATCAAAGTTTCTAAATTGGCTAGAAACAATCATTAGTACAGCAATGAAACATTTTAAATCTAGTTGCAAAGGCGGTTGTTTAAAGGTCCGGATATTTTTGCAGATTGTCAGTGCAAACATGTAATAGTGTCGTACCAAAGTTTATTAATTAATGCAAAGAAACGGACAATCGAAAGTTTTCAATAAGATCTAAAGAGGGAAATAGCGTAGTGTATATAGTAAACTGACAAGGTACATGTACTTGTAAGACTACAAGAAATGAAATGATTATGCTGTACGTACATGTTTAAATCATATATGGAAAAATATATGGAAAACGGATAAAACAGTTATGTTTGCTTTATTTAAATATCAGCTCTGGAAGATACACGTTATTAAGACTGGTAAGTGATATAATAGTATAATATGAGTCTTGTATGTGGTTAGTTTTTCCCTGATGAGACTGGGACTCTGCAGCATGAACGCAACTGGAATATGACATAAGGAATATGATACATATATATAACAGAGCAATTGATGAATTTCGAAATTAGACATATAAATTAAATATACAAGAACATTCATAGGTATTCATCAATAGCATAAATTCCTTGTTAGGCAAGTAATTCACAGCCCCGAGTGACATGGGCATTATGTGCCTATTATTAGGTAAACGTTAGTACTGTTCGAGGATAGACATGTGAACTCCGTATGAGACTTAAAGCATGGCTGAAATGTGAGCATCGAGATCCATTGAAAATGTAAGCCACGGATGTGGCTGGAACCATCCTTGGAGAATTATTAGCACCGGATCAGGTTACTAAATCAGTAATGAGACTGGATTATCATGCAGGTAAATATAAGTACCGATGGAAACTGGAAATATGAGACTCGTATGAGTATTAATTCAGTTTGAGCCCCGGATGTGGGTAAAATTTGAACCAGGATGCGGACAACGGATCAGGTTAGAAAATCAGAGTAATATATGAGACCGGAATATTATACAGGTAAAAATGAGTATTGACGGAAACTGGAAATATAAGCTTCGTACGAGTATTAAATTGTGAGTCATGGCTGTGGCCAAACCTTGAGTCCGCATATGGGCACTGGATCAGACTAGAAAAGCAGAGTAATATATGTACTGGAATATCATGCAGGTAAATATGAACACCGATGGAAACTGAAATTATGAGTCTCGTATGAATATTAAAATGTCGGGCAGGTATGTGGCTGAAATATGAGCCGCGGATGTGGCTGAAATGAGAGCCTCGGATATGGCTGAAAAGTAAAGCTTCATATGTGGCTGAAAATAAAAGCTCGAATGCGGTTAAATTGTGAGCCCCGGAAGTGACTGAAACGTGAGCATAGGGTATGGCTGAAATGAGAGCCTCGGATGTGGTTGAAAATATAAGATTCAGATGTGGCTGAAAATCAAAGCTCGGATGTAGCTAAATTGTGAGCCCCGGAAGTGGCTGTAACGTGAGCCCCGGAAGTGGCTGAAATGTAAATCTCGGATGTGGCTAAAACTCAAAGCCCGGAGTGTCTAAAAATAAAAGCCCCGAATGTGGCAGAACCTGAATATTTGATGTGCCAGTAAGTAATGATCAGAGCCCGTAATACACTGGAGGTATTTAAATAAATAAAAAAAAAATATGGACAGTTTGTTAAAATGTAGACAGTAAACTCAAACTTAGTAAAGTCAGAAACGATGCAAATGGTTGCACAGTTGCAGCAGTATGTGCATCAAGATATGCGTTATTGATAACAATTTAGTAGAGTTAGAATGACAGAAAGACGGAATTTAAGCCAACTTGTGCTGCCATGGAATCAGCACATTAGAATTAAAACTATTGGTATGGCTACACCATTAACCGAAGTTAATTCGGTAAAGGTAAGAAGCGAGTCAATGTAAATTTAAAATCACACACTGCAAAATAGTTCAACATGAGGATAACAGATGGTGTAAGTTTGTTTTATACAAGTACGTTATGTAAGATACACTACACATAAAATGGCGAGAAATAAGATGAAAGAGAGAAAAGTCGTATTCGTTATAGCAATAGAAATGTAGAGGCTACGAAAACAAAAATATATGTGTAAAACAAAAGAGCATTATCTTGAATTATAACAGAATATTGTTTTGATAATTGGAGCAAATACTATTCAAAGGTAGCAGAAGTGTAGTCGTATCGCAGTAAGCTCCAGGATGTTCGAATTTAAAAAAAAAAAAATGAATGTTGATATCGGATTTCATTGATCAGTCACATTCATAGTAAACTATTTTAAACAGAAGCGTTTGAGTAACATGTTGGTCGTCACACTATGTTTTTCATTATGTATGTTTTCAGAATGTTATTCGCAGAATGGCGTAAGAGCGGAACGAGTGAAACTTGTTTTTCAAATGGACAGAATTCGGGAGCAACAGTGTTGATAGAACGATTGACAATTATATAGTGAAATCTTAAGCTGTCGGTATGCTAAGGCAGCTCGTTGATGTGTTTAGACTTTGTTAAGATCGGTTCTCTTAGACGAGCTAAATGTTTATAGTAAAATATTGAGATTTGTTTCAAATTAATATTTAGATTTTAAACTCAAAATTATATTTGTCATGTAGGAAATGGTGTATCTAAGCCAAAGTACGGAAAGATTCATATTGTATTTTTCTAAAACGCACCTTTTTTGCGCTGAAAACATTGATACTCGTTTTCCAATGTCAAATACATGTAGTGGAATGCACAAGCTTGTGTTTGCAAACTATTTGCGTCTGAATTGCCTTAAAGTTTGTGGTTATGATGAGCAATGTTAATGGTTGGAGCTTAAAGCTGAAGAAAGTATGTTTGTAAGGTTTGAATCATTGACAAGTAGGTTAAACATGTATGCTTTGGTGGTTAGAGGATTGTATATAGAGTTTCGTTTCGTTCGAATCATATGCTGTTAATTTAAAAATTGTTTTGAATCTATACAAATTTTGGTACTTTACATGCGTCTATCCTTTGTATCATTCTAAAGTGCGCCACATTGCATCAAATGTGTTGTTTTGATTTGTTGCCGAAGTGAAGAATAGACTTCAATTGTTTCGTTGCAATACGGTGTATAAATGTGACTGAATCGTAGACGCTTATTAAAGATAAAAGGTTACCAATGACAATAAACCCTGGTACCGGAAATTACAAGCGCCCAATAATATTACTGACTTAATGCAGGTAACCGGCACTCTGTCGCATGGGTATAAAAGGCGAAAATTCAACGAAATGGACAATCATTTTTGTCACCAAAGAGAGCACATCTAAGCGGATAATATTAGTTCACTAATATTGTATAAGTCTTAAGTGGCTCAAGCTTCTTTCTTCTCTTGCCGAAGCCCAGCTTTTGTGGAGGAGACTAAAGCAGTAGCTACTTGTAGACTGAACATTGAGTTGCAGTTTGTGTTGCAACTCTGATTAGCTTTGGTGAGCTGAGATTTGGGGCTCAAGCACTGCTAGTTCTCCCAGGTCAAGGCTCTGGAACTAAAGTTGTAACTCTCGGAGTTGAAATTTATGAATTCTGGTGAGCTGTGACTTGGTTATAAAGTCACAACTCTGGACTAGGATTGCAGCTCTATTGGAGTAATAGAGCTGAAATACTGGCTTAGGGTTACGTGCTTGAAATTTAGTGACTGTTCTGATTAATATTAAGAGCCAGGCCGCTCTAGGTTTTTGTATACATGTTTTAATATCATTGATCTGTCGTGATTTTATTAATTGTACCAATCATTTGAAAATCATTTGGGACTAATCATATGGCAAAGAAGCCAAGAGGAAAATTTTATGTCGTTTTTACATGCAATGAATTGATTGTTCTGAAGTTGTAAAATTTGTGAACTCGGCTACACGTTACATCGTGTTTCAAGCCAATACGCTCCTGTAGAGTAGACGATCTGAGCACTGCATTGTCTTGTGGACAACCTAACTGGCATTTGGTATTATTCAGTAGGGAATATAGAAGACCAAAACGCATATTGCTTCCACACAAGCACAATTTTGGCCTATTTATTGATTGCATTCCCTTTGCAAGTGCATGGAACAGAAAACAGGATTTTCGAGTATATGACAAAAGGGGATAAGGCAAAATACAAGCCTGACCTAACGACAGCCAATATTCAGTATTACTTCTTTGAACTAATCAACGTTTAACGCGACACATTTGCCAAGCTCCATAATATTTTACAAGCAATGCGCCCTGCATATATACAGCAAAGCATATATGGTATTTTGCACTGTGATGCTTACAAGTTTAATTCAACGTACACACTTCAAAATTGACAGAAAACAAAAAAAAAATCATACTTACTTTGATTTTTATTATAAGAAACCGTTTCTCTGTATCTCTCTGACCTAGTTAACTATTCAAACAACAGAATCGATCGAGTCTGGCTGATAAAGCTGTAAAACAGCATATAATTACCTAGTTTTTCTTTGGTAGGCAATGAGCCAAACAGATAAAACACAAAATAAATTGAGGACGTGGTGCAAAGTACAAATTTGGTTTCGTTTGACTTATATATACATAGTCAATTTACAGCAAATGAATGTCGACCCAGTGTGATCAATTACCCAGATCGCAGATTATCAGAACTTCGCGCACATTGTTTCGCCAGTAATCCATAGCCGCTTTCCTTGAATCATCATAGTTATAATTTTCATAATCATTGCTTCGCAAAGAATGTGTTTGGAAAGGTCGGGAATAAGATCGGCGTCAGCACATGATTTTGCCATGTAGTGTGTAGTAGCAACACAAACCAGACGTGTTCCTGCTACCAACTGAAATTCCGAACATGTGGAGGTACAAAATAGCTGAAAAAAAAAAAAAAATGGAACGGTTGACCTTCAAAGGGTTCAAAGGGCACATAACAGACTTTTACTAAGAAAAGCTTATCATACATTATACATATGGTGGTGTCAACCAGCCCTAAAGGAAAGAAAGCTTATACTACAGTTATGAAGATGTATCAACATGTTGTTTATGTGGCAGAAATGCCCCACCCTGCAGTTCCTGATCTCACCCAGCATGAGATGTTAAATCTTATTGCATTATATAGAGGACAATTGTTCACATATAAATTCGAAATTGCAGTGAGCGGGTCAGAGAAGAATTCTGTTTTAGAACGAACTTCACAGATGATTGAGTGTGTCATTGGAGTAATATTGTCAATTTGATGTTTCAACAGTAAACTATTGATTCTGATTGAGCATTATGGCAATGAAAATTTCGAAAAGTACAAGCAGTCCTATCCAAATACGATACATTTCAATAAGACTTTATATACGTTGGTGAGTGTATATAACCATCATCAAATGTGAGTTTTGCCTACACGTGGTATTACTAATAGATAGTTGGTATATTCGTGTTTTATGGTTATTTTGTTTAAATCCTCCTTAACATAGCAAATCTACTATTATTCAAGAACCAGGACGAAAAAATACTACAGACAATTATGTTACGCCACGCCCTTTGATTTTGCTTAGGTTTTTTTTCGTGATTTCGTACTTATGAAACACGTCTTCAATTACCATTGTATTTAGATCATAATAATTAAATTTAATAATCTGAATGTGTAGCTTCATGTATCTATATTGATACTCAGTAAAAGTTGAGAACATACTGTGTGCTGGTTTAATTATATAGAGGATATTTGCTTTTTTTTTTTTCGGTGAATACCAAATATATTTCATCGAGTGAGTTGAAAACATCAGAATTTTCACGAGTGCGCAGCACGAGTGAAAATTATTATGTTTTCAACTCACTCGATGAAATATATTTGGTATTCACCGAAAAAAAAAGCAAATTTTCTTTTTATTTTATACAATGCACGGGCATTTTCCAATGCACAAGGTAGGCGGTGAAAATGCAAAAACAAAAAATTTTTGAAAACACGAATAATTTTGGTACCACATTGTTCCTTATGTTCTAACTAAGAAAATGAATACCCACACTTTATGTTTTCGTTCATAAATAACGGAGTTATAGGCGTTTGAATTTCTGAAGTGAGACACATTTAATGACGTCAAGTAAATGGAAACGTCAGAAGTAATCCAAAAAATCTGACGTCATTACAGTGACGATATAGGCTGATATCAGTCACAAGTGACTTTTGATATCAGTGAGATTTGATATCAGTGAAATTTCATATCAATGAAAATACCAATTTTATCAAGTTTTGATATACATTGGGTTTCACTATAAAGTATAAAATAAACAGCTTTAATCAGTCGAGTTTCGCAAATTTTAAAGTCATGGCTCCAAAAACGTCACATGAAACTGATCGAAATTCAACGTAACTTCGCCTTTATAATGACGTCATTGGAATTATTCCTATTCAAAAACTTCATCAAATTGAACGAATGCTATTTAGACAATTAGTTAGCAAGTTTGTTTTACATAAAAAGGTATAAGTGGGCAATGATCAAGAAAAATCCTCCATTTTCAAAATCCGAGGCTGGCGATACATAGGTCTCAACAAGAGATTTTTTCCCTAGGTGGCGTTATAATCCTTAATAAGGAACAACATATATTTTGCGCAATACAGATTTACTTGGTTCGAGAAAAAGAAAGTTTCATATAACAAAATTCAGATGTCATGGCCACCTGGTTTGTTCATCTATATAATATGATCAGTAAGTCCTAAGCTGTTTGTTCATGAGATGATCGGTAAGTCCTAAGCTGTTTGTTCATGATATGATCGGTAAGTCCTAAGCTGTTTATTCATGATATGATCGGTAAGTCCTAAGCTGTTTATTCATGATATGATCGGTAAGTCCTAAGCTGTTTATTCATGATATGATCGGTAAGTCCTAAGCTGTTTGTTCACGATATGATCTGTATGTCCTAAAATGTTTGTCCATGGTATGATCGGTTAGTCCTAAGCTGTTTGTTCATGCTATGATCCGGCGGTAAGTCCTAAGCTGTTTGTTCATATGATCGGTAAGTTCTAATTAAGCTGCTCTTCTCATGACGCCTCCACTACGATTACTACTTCACAGATTTCTTTGATATCATCTTTTAAATTTTCGTTTTGGATAAAATACATGCTTTACACAGCGTATAATTGTTTAACAGGCCTAGTTTGCATTCTTTGTTACAAAAGTGCCACAGCAAGTTATCATCCGCAAAGCAAGCTATACAAATTCGACTAAGTTCTTTGACATTTCCTTTCTTCACATTCATGTTGGAACAGGCAAAGGTACAGGTATTACGAGAGGGTTGAGGATAAACAACACAATTTTCACATGTAGTATCAAACAGTCCAAGGAATCTCGTACATGCTTGTGTACAGTTGTAACTATTTGTTGTCCCTGCAATCGCGCCTATAGCTATTAACATTCCATACGCCAGGCTTGGGACCATCACCTAGATTTTAATAAAATAAAGATTTAGAGTTCACTTTTTATGTTAAATGGAACGCTACACTCGATCCGGCGAATCACATCACTGCATTCTCTTTTCCAAATGAAATAATTATATTTTACACCAGTAAAGCTAATTTAATGAAATTCCATTCGAAGAATTTGGAAAAGGATCCATCATTGTTTTATACCATAGCACTATGTTTGACTTTGCACACAAGATCACATTAATATAAAGTTTTGGGTATAATTTGCCTTTCAACGCATCCGTTGCACAGAGGATAATATTTGAGAGGATCTGATTTGCATTCGTTGTTGCACATTGACTTCATCAAGGCAGCATCATTGAAACATGCTGTACATATACTTCTCAGGTGTTCATGATTCCTTTTGTTCACGTAAGTATTGGAGCAAGCAAAGTCACACAGTTTTCGCGACACTGGTGGATTAGCAACGCATTTGTCACATACAGTTGGAAAAGTGTCTATTATCCAACCCTTACAGGCCTGAACGCACGTGAAAATGTTAATAAAAGTTGAATCAGTAGTCGATGTTAGATCTACAGCAAACAATATCCCAAACACTAAGACACAGTATACCCTCATCTAAAACATATTGTCAATGAATTATATACATGTTATGCACTACACGTAGTTCTATATGATGTGAACTTTAGAACCATATTTTTATTTCACCTTTATTTCACCTTTATTTATTTATTTAACTTTAGAACCATATTTTTATTTCGTGAACTTTAGAACCATACTTTTATATACTGTTGAAAGATCAAATTGAACTCAGGAGCTGAGTTCATCAAATCATAATACAGCGGCCCCCGTGGCCGAGCAGTTAACAGCGCTGTTTCTTAATCACTCGATCATCTCAACGCTGTGTCTAGTGTGTTCGAGCCCCGCTCTGGCCACATGGCCACATGTGAGACAAGGTAAGTTCTGCTTGCGGGTGTGTCAGGTGGTTTTTCTCGGGGTTCTCCCGTTTTCGCCCACCTACTAATTGGCTTGTCTGATATGAGCTGAAATAATCTTGAAAGGGACGTAAAACTGAATTAAAGAGAAAAACAAAAACACAATTTTAGTGACACAGTATGTAGCGTAAATAAAAGAGACGTTAGAAACAAAACCGCTTACCATTTTAGCTGGATGCGATGCAGTCATTCGATCTAATACGTTTTCATTTCATTGATACATATTTTTGTCAAATATCATATAGCATTGAGTATGTTGAAAATGCGGTCTGGCTACAAAAGACCTAGGCAAAATTATTGATACTGTAAAATGATATAAAATGATACAAATAAATTGCGATTGTTTGAAAGCAATATGAGCATTAATTTTAGTCAGTAGATTAATTGTTACAAGGCCAACAAATGCAATACGCTTCTAAGTTTCTGGATTCTGCTTCGGTTTTTTTATACCACAAAAATCACAAAAAAAAAAAAAAAAAAAAAAAAAAAAAAAAAAAAATTGCAATGTTTCATTTAGTTCATATTTAGTTTTTGATGAATCCATGTAAATGTTGACTCACACGTCAACCCAGTCCATGATGTCGACACTGCCTACATAGGCTTGAGTTTTCATTTATAAAAGTAATCTCACAATTGCCAGAACAAACATCCTGCATTATATATCTCTCAGCAAAACACTCCCTACAAATCTCCACCATACGCCACAGTCTAATAGTATTCTTACACGCGAAATCACAGACCATCTCAGTGAGTGGGGCGTCGCCGAGGCACTGTCGACAGAAATCTCTGTTACCAGGCACTGTAAAATCCTGGCAACTCACCAGGCATTCGTCCACGATGTGGGAGGAACCGCTTGAATCGTCGAGGAACGTTAATATGAGGATGTAGACTATGGAACATCGGATCACCATTTTCTGAAACAAAGAGGCTGTATGTAACGCATTAATTCACATACGAGGGTTGGGATTTAATTTCGTAGACTTTTGCCACTGATTTTATATTACGGCATTTCTCCAATATTTGATGCATTATTTTAAAGAAGCACAGTCTCCTTGTTTCGTTTTTAAAATATTTTTGAAAAACTCTTGCGCAGTACACATGAAAATTGTCTCCATAGCAACCTAGGTTTCGCTACCCGGAGCACGTCCTATTTTGAAAAGTTCTAAAGCTATAATACTTTAAATTACTTACTAACAATTACCATATTCTAGCCCAAAATTTGAGCTTAGTCAATTTGAGGCATCGTAGTATCATGGTTTTATCTTTTTTTTTTGAATTTTATAAGCATTATGTTTGACTCATTTAGTGATTTGTGAAAATGTATAGCGTTTCGTAACTGAAAACATGGCTTTAACAGGCAACGTCGAACAAGAGCAATGATACCATCTTATGTTTGATTAGCAAAAATGCCCACAGAAACATTCAAAGTGATAATGATTTAATGTATAGATGTAGAACAGATTCTGCAGTGGCATGTGAGATGTTAGATGGTCGCACTTGAAATTCACAAAGTGAGAAATGTACACGGCTACAATTAATCTACAATCGCCATGACCAACATTCTTATTTGAAAAGATGGATAAAAATAGAGTGTAACAGCTATTTCTGATGATCGCAGTATTTAGGTAAGAAAAATGAACAAATCCCTTACGGAAAATTTGCAGATAACTAAAGGTAGGATATGTTGTTTAGTTCAAAAACAGACGTTTAAATGCCGGTATTGATTTAAATTTGACGTAATTTCGACGTCAAAGTTTCCACGGCGTGACCCGGGTGATGGCCGGTCATTGTGTTTAATTCATTGTTGTGCTGAAACTATATTGTGTAGAAATGTGCTTAATACCTCATTTGATAGGTAAAAGAATGTATTTTCAGATGATATAATTTAAATTTCTATATAACAGACATCTGAACTTTTATAAATAAAGTCTACGAACTTAAATCCCAACCCACGTAGATATCCTTTTTATACATGAGAAATGTGCGTTTAAGCTTTCCGAACAGTTAAGATTCAACTTGTGGATATATTTTGAGTAACTCTGCCGCTGAATATGCAACCGTGATAAGCGCTTGTAAAACATTAAAACAATGACCATTGATGTACCATTTTATTCCTTAATCCGGGGTACCGAAAACTATAAACTATATTATATTTCTCTAAAATACCGACTGTCGCACGTTCATTATTTGAGCATATCAGTTCTGTTAATTTATTCTGTTATTCCATAATATATATATGCAAATGTACACTAGAACTATACGTACCTGGAACATGTACATTGTAAGTAGGACTACAACCTGATTTTTTTTTCATACAAAATCCTATATAAAGGTAAAATACATTTTCATATTAGACAAAGATAAAATCGGAACAGAAAGATATCTTTGTGGCAGTGTATTTTGATTAAATCTTGAACTAGATTAAGATCTCTGTAATATGAGAAAGACAGTATACAATAACAAACAAGACAAAGTACTATATTTCGGTAAGCATTTTAGCTAACATAAACAAATATAAACATAAATGAGCCGTCTCGTGGGAAAATCAACAATCTGCATATGCGAAAACAAAGGCGCAGATCAGCTTCGCAGTTACTGCGAAGCTGATCAGCGCCTTTGTTTTCGCTACACGGATAGTACAATTCCTCTACTTTCTAAATCCAAAATTTCCAGTCTCTAGCATTCTTCTATGCTTGTACAGCCCGGTTTGTGTCAGACCTGTTCGGAAACCACATTGTTGGTTTTCCCACGAGGCGGCTCAAATATAAACATAAATAGCAGCTAACGTCAACCGGCCGAAATGACCGGGAACGTCATAACTCTGTACAAATTGTTATATGGCCAACCTAGTCCAGACTGGATTAATGTTATACCAATGTTTTGTTGCTTAGCACCACAGCCAACAAATATGGTCATATCAGGATGCCGCCTCACACCATTTGCATGTCGTGATAGCCGAAATGTACTGACTAAGTGAACAGCTAAGGTTGCTTCGCTTAATCACTAGTTCTGGAGAGTCTTAATTTCCCTTCCCCAAAACCTATGTGAACGAAAGGAATCAAAAACGTGTCTTTTTTTTTGCATATTCACCCGTTTGAATACCCTAGCGAAACGTTCATGCCATTCGTTAACTAATGATATGAACATTTTGCTAGGGTCTTCAAGTGAAATTGCAAAAACAAATTAAATAAAGTAAAAAGCTACAATAGAAAGAAAAAAAGAAACACACACACACACACACACACACACACACAGAGAGAGAGAGAGAGAGAGAGAGAGAGAGAGAGAGAGAGAGAGAGAGAGAGGTCCAGTCGTCAAGTGCCTGAGAATGTGCTTGATGAATACTGTAGATACTGTAACTTTTAAAAGAAAGCATGGGAGTGCATTGTTCTGCATTGTGCACAAACGTAATATATAATTATATAGTGCGTTCTTCTGGACCTTCTTTCTCTACTCATTCAAACATTCATCAATTGTTTTGAACAAAGAGGCGTTAACCTCAAATAAAATCATTATTTTCAGTTTTCACACATCGGAGACTCAAGCTACTACGGCCAGCCCCATTCTGACCATTCTGTTGCAGACTGGGTCGTCATCGTTGTCCCGCCAACCAGTATCATTTTGAATGTTTGTGTTGTCAACCAGTCTGTAGTGGTAGTAGTTGTTGTCGAGGTCGGTGCGGTGGTGGTGTTCACCTCAGTCGTGCTTTCGGCAGGGGTGGTCACTTCCAACATTGCCAACTTTTCTGAAACTGAAATATGAGCATGTGCATGAGAAAACCAACAATTTGGGATTCCGACCAGGTCCGACACAAACCGGGCTGTACAGTCACAGAAGATGGCTAGACGCAGAAAACTCTGTATATAGAGAGTGATTGTACTATCCATGTAGCGAAAATAGGGTGCTGATATCTGCCTTTATTTTCGCATATGCAAAAATATGACGCGGCTCTTATAACATAATCACAATAACAGTTGCTGAATTGCCAAGTCATAACACGTTCTAAATGCATACTATTTACATGGTCACTTGTGTATTTCTATTCGTTTTTATCGTTTCTTTTGAATCTATGAAATATTCTTGTAGATCATGGTCTTTGTCTGTATTCCTTTGAGTCTTTGCTTTAGATTGACTGTTGGTTGTCGCAATCGTTCTTGTTGTAGATTTACGAAAACAGTGTATATCCAGTCCAGATTGATGGGATTAATAATGAAATTACAACCTTTTGGCCACTGTCTATACAAGGCTTGCTTTCTTGTTTTCTGTACCTGTATTTTCAAGCCTTAAATAAATGTGTTGATATCTGAGCAAACATAACTGATGTAAGACCTATTTGACATGTTTGATGACCACACAATCACTGCGGCGAATCTCACCTGAATAATGTTTGTAAGTACTGTTAAATCCCCTCTCTGGCTCTGGGTTGTACCCATCAGCGAAGAACTGGACCACCATGATAGTGCCTGTGGTCCAGGTGGCCCCAGGGATCTTGTCACCACAGAAAGAACGGGAAGGTGATGTCACTGGGTCGAATGGTCCATCGAATACCTAAAAATATTACGGGTAAAAAGTCCATGTGTTCGTGAATTTTCTTTTTCGTGTATGCCCATTCTATTATCTAAGTGATCTTTTAAGGATATTTTTATGATGAAAAATAGGAGTTTGCTCCACCACACCTTTTTTTTTAATTTAATGTAGCATTCGATTTTCGTTCATAAGTACGCGTGTTTTAATGCTTGTAATTATAAGTCCAATTCAAATAGTTTTGGAATAGTTAATATATTGGTATAAAATATTTTACGTTACATGTTTTCCCGCCTGGTGTATGTATTGAGATTCTATTTCATTGTTTAACTTTCTATTATATTTACATGTTGTTTTGTTTCTACATAATGATTAATTTTTATGTGATGACAACTATCAGAACTGCCTCTAACAGAACAGCCACACAGCCAAATCCAACGATGACGTTTATGATATTCTTTGGTGGTGGTGGTGGTTTGGGTGGGTTTTTAAAGCACAATGTCGATATCAGGGCAGTAATTGCTGTAATTCATTAGTTCACGTACCTGTACATAGTCATATTCACAGTTTTCATCCCACTCGAGATCAAAGTCAATGAACTTCAGCCTGATCACGTGACCAACAGGGGCCACAAGGGTCCAGACACAGTTCTGGAAGTTGTCATAGAAACCAGTTCCTGACCAATCAGGGGAACTAATGAAGCCAGATGGTACTGATGTTATATCACCACAAACACGATTTAGGTCTGTTGAAGTAAGATCATTTAGATTATTATTATATTAAACTATCAACGGTCAGACATGGGTAGACAAACTACTGCTGTCTTGATACTATATAATTGGTTGTATATGTATTTATTGATACCACAATTTCTGAAGCTTTCAATATAGGATGCAAATGCGCAAGTACCAACTATCACAAAACAAAACAAAAAATACATATGCAGACAAGATGACTAGCTCGTTTTCAGCAAAGCTTGTCGGTTGATTTTGTGTTATATGTTCACACTGAACGGCTAAGGTAGAATAGAGACGGTTCCTCAGTTTAAAGTCAATTGAAAAGAACCTAACCAACAGCCCCTGTTTGACAACGTGAGTGGATAACCACTATGCTACGGTTGTTTCTCTCAGCAAAGTGGCTAAAATAAACAGTAGGCATGCACAACAAGGAATAAGGCAAATCAACCAGAGCCGCATTGGAACGGTCAAAAAATACTAGAGGACTTAAATTGATTTTACGGAATTTTCTTACCCGTGGTGGAATAGAAAACATGGAATACAAAATCATCCCTGTTGACGGCATCAGACTTAAGGTCGACGTAGAGGACATTTTCAGTTGTTGTAATGACTGGCTGATCTTCTGGGTTGCAGAATCTACCAAAGTGCTCAGCATCGTCGTAAATCTGCGACAATATCATCACATTCATTCGCATTGTAAGAAAGGCAAACTCATTATCTTAAATGCATTCTGGCACTTATTTCAGAAGGGGCATCTATCAAGTATGGCAGGAGCCTTTCAATATTCGGCAAGTTGGTATTGACAGACGGGCGAGACTCTCGCAGAAATTCGAATGGGTATAATTGTTATTTTACTGTCCGCGATGCTTGAGTCACCAAGACAACTCGAAGATACTACCGTCCTCGATTATTTCCTCGTCATAATAATGCATATACTGATCTGTGTGTTTGTTCTTATACCATACAACCAACTAAAACGTGATTCATATTACCTCCACGTATTCCTCCTCACATCCCGGACTCGACGTTAACGTCATATTGTATACAAAGACGTGCAGTGCCACGTATAACCGGGGTCCCTGTATCGCCCAGCGACACACACCGGAGGTCAGGTTCGTGTCGTGCGACCCAAAATGCCCGGAGGCCCGCCAGGTCCTGTAGCCACAGATTGGATCTGAATCATAAAAATGATTCATCTGAAAGTTCTTTTATATACGTTGTTGGTGGTCGCGTTTGAATTGTAATAAATTTTATACACGTTATTGACTTGTTTACACGAATCCCTCTTCTCGACAGAAAGGGATATGTCCGGATTTAGGAAATAAAAAGATAGTTTTTATGTGGTGAAATATGAATGAAAAACGTTGTAGCAACTATATCGATAGTAATAGCCGTTGATGGACTTTTATCGGTGCTACGTAGCCGACCAAGTTGCACAGATGATCTTAAATATGATCAGCATAATGCTTTTGTCCGTTTCTATGTCTTCATTTTTCGATGAAGAAGGCTATTTTTATTTGGGAATCAGTCATACATGTTGTAACTCTGTACCTTCTACAAGATCATAAGCGATTTTGAAGCCTTTCCTCCGAATGGAATTGTCAGATTTGAACTCTACTACAGCCAGGCGTGTGTCGGTGATGAGCTCTGGGAGTAGCTCTTTACCACAGTGGATAACCTTAGGTGTCAGGCCGTCGCTTATCTGAAAAACAATATAGTCCGTCGTGTGTTTCGTTGCTTCACATCGGTAAATGGCATGTACCAACCGTTTGTACATTTCCAAAACCAATCCAGGATCCTGTTTTTAATCGCCAAATGATTCCAGTAGATTCGACTGAATGTTGATGGAAACGACTCGACAAGCGCTCCGGAATCAAAAGCAAACTGCGATCCAGTTTTACTCTGCACAAAGCTGCGAAGTAACTAACCACTTGAGCTGTGGGGATCCACATAGCTAGCCTAATATAGAGTTCCAGAACCTATACTACTGTAATTGGTTTCAGTCCGACCATGCATGCAAATATTAAATTTTCAGATATAAAATAGTCAGTATATGATCGCGTAGATATGCTATCGATTACATATACTTGGCTGTTGATGAACGAGAATTTACGCAACAGCAAATCAACATAATGAGGTTTATAGCCTTTTAGTCCTGTATGTATTTCTCACCTTGAGTTGGTCGTACTCACAAACCATTTCCTCTTCGATGTCCATTTCCAGGAACTGTATATGTATCGACCGACTGTCGGATACCTCGATAATCCACATACATTCGGCGTTATTATCGTACCAAGTATCGTTGTTGGTGTCAGGGGCGGTAAGGAAACCGGAGGTCTCCGTCACGAAACCCGAACATTTTTCCACTTGACCAACCACACCTGAGCAGGTAGGATATTTGAACGTTTACAGTTTGCCCATTTATAGCAAGTTGTGCTGTTTGATTGATAGAGATATGATTTACCGTTCATTTTCATTCATTCATTCATTCTTTATTTCCTCCAAAGGAGATTTACAATCAAACATACATTATACATAATACAAGACAAACATCAAAAACATGCATTTACAAGACATTGAAAGGACAAGAGATGAATACGTACGTATTACGTCAAAAGTGAACAAAATGACCTGTTTCATTAACTTGCTTACGCCCTTACTTGGCGCCTTAAAATGACATAATATTTGTTAGTTTCATGTCAATATAGAGAAATCCCGCTTGT
Organism: Rugalucina vietnamica; assembly: GCA_964017185.1. Classification (NCBI taxonomy): domain Eukaryota; kingdom Metazoa; phylum Mollusca; class Bivalvia; order Lucinida; family Lucinidae; genus Rugalucina; species Rugalucina vietnamica. Next base: position 33,371,726 of record OZ024869.1, on the reverse strand, counting down.
AATAACCTTTAGTGTTTTGAAGCAGATATTAGCTATAAAAGCATGCTGTTCTGCCGAAACTTCCGATTCAAGAGAGATTGTAAGCATTTTTGTGACAAGCGCTTCTTTTGAGCAGAATGCGAATTCTACGAAAGTGTCTATTCCGATATTCGAATGAATGTAAGCAAGAAACCAGTTTACAATTGGTCTTGTGTAATTACAGTCGCACACGAGATGCTTTAAGATGTCACGAACTATCAGATGACAAAGGTGACATGGTCTCTGAATAGAAGGTTTCATTACCCATAGTCGGGCAACATGGGCGATCAGGGTTTTGTCTGTGACACACGTAGTCTTGTAGATCCCTGCCACACCCACTTCAGTGTGTATGATTTTAAAACGTTCAAAGTCGTTATCACTGGATACTCGGATATTCCACTGAGACTGTTCATATGATGATACTGATTCACTAACAATACGTTTCCATTGTGACTTTGTAGGGAAAACTAACGTTTGTATGTATGTATTCAAATAACATTCTAGGTTATACTTCCTAAGAATATGACATATATCGAGTACAAATCCTGATATCTTCGTTCTGGTATCTTGATATAAAAACAGCTTATACAAAAATATTTGTAATGTTACTGCATTTGGTGCCAAGGAACATAGTCTTCTTAGGAATAGCAGTTTTCTACGGTCTATCTCCGCATCAATTCTATACAATCCAACCATAGATTCACACATATCCGATCTGACATACTGGTTAAAGCCTTGTACCTTTTTAACAATATGATGCTGTAATTTATTCAGTTCATGTTTGTCATCTTGCTTTAAATTATTCCAAATTTCACATCCGTAAGTGACAATCGGAAGGACTACTTTCTTGTATAGACTTATTGATAGTTCGGCGTTAAGACCTCCGGTATATACACCAATATCCGACATTGCGTAGAAAGCATTTCTGGCCTTAGCACAAACGTCACGTGTTCGAGAAATGGTACTTTGCGTGGCTTCCTGCTGGATTCCCAAATGCACTACCGCTTTCTTTTGTGGTATATTACTGGTACCAAATTTAATGTCTATGAATTTGTTTAGGACTGCTCTCAGCTTTCCGAATACAATAACACAAGATTTGATTACATGTAGTTCAAGTCTATATTTGTAGTAATAGTTATATATGATTTTTATAAGAAATTGCAGTGCATCTGGCGAATTCGCAAGGACAACCATGTCGTCAGCGTATGTTGGGCAGCAACAGTTTATGACGCCTATATGAGAACCTCGTTTACTACGTTCTAGTTCGTTAAGAAGGTCATCCAAGTACACCAGAAATAAAAATGTGGACAACACGCCCCCTTGCCGTACGCCCTGTAAAACAGGGAACCAGTTTGACGTCTTTTTGTTCATATTAACCGCACTGAGAATACTGCGATACATTTCTACGATAATCCGCCATAACTTGCCTCTGATTCCTAATTCATGTAGTTTGACAAATAGCGCACAATGCCAAACTGTATCAAATGCTCGTTTCGTATCTAAGAATGCAGCATATGTACAACTTCCATTATCCATGTTGTATTGTATCACCTCTTGAACAACAAAAGCCGTGCTTACACAGCTAAGCATTGGCTGAAAACCTTGTTGTTGTGGGTTTGGAAACGCTATATTATTTATTTCAATGTGAAGCGTAATTCTATTTTGAATTATTTTCTCGTATATTTTGTATAGCACAGGCAGCAATGTAACTGGTCTATAATTTTCAACCGCTGCTTTACTTTTGCCGTGTCCTTTATAAATAGGAATAATTAGTCCGCGTTTCCATGAATTAGGTATAATTTCATGTTGTAAAATACTATTATATAACCTTTTTAACACTTGTTTCAGAACTGGTCCACCATACATGATATGTTCATTTTGCACAAGATCCCATCCGGGAGCTTTACATGACTTCAGTTTTGACACGATTGTATCTAGTTCGGTATCAGAAATGTCATTGTTCGTAGACACTAATTCATCTTGTGATTGGGTAATAATGTCATTGAACTTCGACTCTAGTTCATGTTTAAAAGATTCATCAAATTTTGCGTCACATGTTGGCGTAAACACCTCCTTATAATAATTTTCAAAAGCTTCGAGCACCAGGTCAGGTGTCGATAGTACCTGGTCGTTAAGTATAATTTCGACACAGCCTTCATTTGGTTTAGACCTTTTCCTTTTAACCAATCGCCAAAAAAGTCTTAAATTGCATTCAGCGGCGTTCTCCATTTCTTTTATAGATTTATCGACATATTCGTCACTTGCACGACGCTATAATATAACGAAACAATAAAAAAAATGAAGCAAAATGAAAAAAGGTAGAAAAAAAGATATAAAATTATGAGAAATATAAATTACCTCTAAAAACAATCATCAGAAGTGGCAGTGCGGGCACTAATTTCAGCATCTTTTATCAGCAAATCAAGTCGACACTGCATTCGAACGCCAACACATATAAATGACTTATCAATGACCAGATTCTAATACAGTTTTACAAAATAAATCAATTCAATAATTGGTCTTCCTTGGGCAATAATTTTCTTCATCATATTTTTCCTAATTAAATGTAACCTGATAAATCCTAAGAGAAAATCTATGAGAAATTTTCTTTTTCGGTTACCGGTGAAAGGATCCTACAGCTACATTCATTTATTGATATATCCCTGCAATATTCATGAATAAATTGACAAGTTTTCTTGTTTTTGAACAATCGTCACTGGCAAGAAATAGACAACTGGAGGAATGTGTTTATATATTTTGTTAAGTATGGCGGTAAATATTTACACTGTATGTTAAACTTCCAGATAGTGTGATGTTGTATGCCTAAATTGCATAATGTATGGAGTTGATATTCGATTGTATTTGTGATTTATGAAAGACTAACCGTTTTTGTATTAAGGCTGAAAATTTGGCGTCTTTATTGGCCTCTATTTACAAAAGGCACAGCCTGAGTATCATTCAATGTGCATTTTAGAATTTCATGGTAAAGCTGTTGAAACAATATAAAACTAAACATGTCAGTGTTATATTGCAAGAAATATAATATTCCACCGGGACAGCTTGCTAGTGGGTTCCTTTGTGAGGTAAGCATGTTTTAAAGCACTGTGGAGTCACTGTGGCTTTGTATTCTGCCAAAAAGTGGGTGGTTCATGATACAGTTTCATTTGTTCTTCCGCACCGAATATAATAGTAATTTATTGTTAGGTAATGACTCACATGTCCTCTTCGTGATATTCCAAACGTCTTCTATAGTGTTTAAATCATGGAAATTATCATGCCAATAAAGGATGCGAAAAAAGTTTCAGCAAGCAAGGCAATGGTCTTTGTGTTAATCCTAAATCCGCATAACACAATTTCTTGATATTAAAGGAACGTCTGTTTTTGAATGTCCTGGTGATTCATTTGAATTAAACCCTATACAAGAGGTTTGAAATATCATGAAATAGCGGTGTGAGAGATAGCCTAACAATAAAAAGGTCCTCTGTGTAAGTTTCACCCCCTATGGTATTCTTTGCCGAAAAAACAAATCATGAAACCGTATGATTAAATTCCCAACCGCATATTTGCAGAATTCAAAGCAAGAGGTGACTCCACAGTGCTTTAAGACATGCTTACCTCAAGAAGGTACCCATTAGCAAGGTTTCGTTGTACAAACGTGTCTTTGGAATGTTATTTTCCTTAAAAAATAACACTGACACACTTTTTTGTAACAACCACTTTACCGTAAAATTCTAAAATGCACATTGAATGAAAATCAGGTTGTAACTTTGTAAATGGTGCTTATATAGAAACCAAATTTTCAGCCTTAGTACAAAATGTTTTTTCTTTCATAAATTAGGAATAAAAGTGCAAACCATTGGCCAATCTTCCTTGTGGAATCTTTGAAACTTTAATATCAGCGAAAATGTTTTGTAAAAATTGGGCTCCATATATTATGTATTCAATTAAGGCATACAGCATCACAAGATCTGGAAGTTTTGATCATACTTAACAAAATATATAAACAAATTCCTCCATTTGTCTTTAAACTGCCAGTAACGATTGTTCAAAACAAGAAGATTTGTCAATTGATTTCTGAATATTGCAGGGGTCCTCTGTTAATAGCTTAACGCAGCTGTACTGTGTATATGTGATTGTTAAAATTATTAAAGTGATAACCATAGGGTTCCGGCTTTGCCTAACTATCTTAATAGCAAGGGTCGGTTTCACATATAAATTTACTGTTCTTGACATTCCCATAAATCTGTATTGGATGGAGACACGTGTTCTAGCGTTTTGTCCTAGTAGTTCTTTAGACAGTGATTCCCCTCCTACTTTTAAATTTAATGCGAGCATTCGAAATTTAGTTCAGTCTAGGCAGTTGGGTGGCCAACGTAGGGGAAATAGTTGCTCAATCGGCTTAGCGTTATGTTCTCTTTGTATCAGTGCCTAATTATCATTCAAGTTTGTGACTTGTGTGGATTTTTGTTTCTGATTGTACCATTTCCCCGATCATTGATTACGTTTCACCTAAATCTCCAAAACCCTTCATACTAGTGTCTCTAACGTCACTGGGGAGTTACCCACTCAAAATGGCATTTTGATACACTCGTTTTACATGAACAGTGATGGCATCATTTCCGCAAACGGTTCTCGTCAAAGGCTGTTCCTCGCAATACTATTTCATATATCAAAAAGGGCTTGGCATGCACTTGTCAACAATTTATTATTCTTTCATATGCAAGTAAGATTTTTATACTCACACTTTCTGTCTGCACCCTGGAAGCCCAAATATAAGGGTCCCATGCGTCCCCATTTCCGCACACCTGTCCCCAATACCACAAACGCAATCAGATCAGTAAAATTCACATACAAAGAAGTGAAGGAAACACTTCTTTGTGTATAAAATGGTTGTAGAGAACTATGACAAGGCGCATCGTAGTATAATACACTTCCGCTCTGCCTAAGACCTAACCAAATCAATGGATCATGTTCGACGAACAACGTTATTACAACGTATATTCCAGATTTTCACTGGACCTGATAACCAAGTAAAAAGTTGTTTGTTTTTTTTTTCTTGATGGATTCCTGTTCTACAGGCATTGTCTTAAGAATCTGACCGACGACACTTTTTCATCATTGAGGGTTTTGAGAAATTGAAGATGGCGTCCAATATGTCTGCTAAAACAGGATTTTTCAACTATAATTATTATTAGTTATAATTATTTTAAATATGTTTGTGCTTATTTTGTCATCAAATCATGGAGGATGATTAAAGGTGAAACTTCACTCGTTTTGAGAAGACTGTGAGCATCAAACTTTTCAAGATGGTATCCAAAATGGCCACCAGAAATAGATTGTTCAACCAAATCATTAGTAACAATGATCAAAATGTAATTTCTGTATTGCAGTAATGGTTTTCGTCAACGTTAGAACATAGAATGTTCGCTGCAACTTGACGTAAATTTTCACAAAGTCGATAAACCATATATGACACATAGGACAAGGACATCACGTCAAGGTTATAGAGTATGTCAAGGACAATATCTAGCACGGTTTCATGCGTACCGCTTTCATTGCTACAGAGAAATATAGAACGAATTGTGGACGGACGAGCGCTCTTGTTATGAATGTTTCTTATTTGTAAATACGACTCCTCGAAAACAAATGCCCTACGAAGACCCTACCGGATTTGGGGATGGGGGCTTAGTTCCCTGCTCTCTGAAAGAAAATTGCCTTTCTCCCCAGCTCCTAAGAATGTGTTCGTCAAATCCCTGCTCCCTAACACCCCCCCCCCCAGAATCAGGCTAGTTCTCCATAGATCCCTGACAATAAATTACCTCCCCCCCCCCCGATCCCAAAAACCCTGAGAGGCCCCCACAAAGCCTGGAGTAAGGATATGCACTGCTGTACATGCACCTATTGTCTGTAGTAACAAAACCATGTTGATCCATGCATTTTCAATTGTATTAAGGCCGAGTAATCTGTGAATTATTATCGAGCAACATAATTCCTAGGTCGGCCCAACCATTTGTACAGAATTCCTCTTTTATTAACATGACTTTCCTGGTCATTCTGGACACGAACTGCCGGGGTTACATAATTCCATGTTTACATGAATTGTTGGTAATAAGGTGTGCCACAGTCAACATTTTTACAGTCAGTTTCGGCCGGAGCTACCAGCCTAATGCACTAGACATTTGTAACCACGGCCCCACCCTCGGGGAATAGCGGGGACAATTCCCACTAAAGCCCCCGGGTGACCCTGTGGGGACTGTTTGTTGGTATAACCACTGCTGTTTTCCCCCGCAGCCTGGTATATTTTTCATTTTACATTTTCATGGCCCTTTTTGCATTTATAAAGAAAACCTCGGGTATTTCCCCAGCACTGTCGTGACATAATTTTGATCAAGACCCCGCTCATTTCCACTGCTACCCCCGCCCTGCCCCGGGGTGGGGACCGTGATTACAAATGACTAGTGCATAACCCAAAAGCTGTGGGAAGTTTATGCGTCTTGCTCGAGCCTTTGATACGACGCTCTACCACCGAGCCACTGCGCTCCTCCCATGTATATAACTATTGGTGAAAAATGGGAAAAGAGTCGAGAGTATAAGATCTACATTATTTATCTTCTCTTTCTGAAACAACAATTATAATGTGGACACTGGAATAGCATAATCTATGGATATTCGCTTAAAGGTCATTCAAATTGCCATCCTAGCATCATGAAAATCAAGTTTGCGAAACTGAGGACGCACCGTGCCCTTCTTTGATATGGAATAAAGTTTTACAGCATTTATAAATTATCAATTAATTTTCATGAATACATACCTGACAAATTTTTCTTCCTTCCTGGAATACAAATGTGTTGTACAATCCCAACGTGTAGCAGCAATTACGCCATTAATTGGATGTCAAAAAATCGAAACGTGAAAAGCGACTAAAAATAGATTTATGAATTTGACATCACGCTATTGTGTTGAAGACAACGATTAGATGGCGTAATATTTTTGAAATTCGATTTCGCTAATCGAAAGAGGAATAAAAATGGATTATAAAAAAACATAAACGTATTTTCTTTCTGGAAGGTAAGGCATGTTGAATTGCGATTGGAAGTGGGGGTGTGCGGATCTGAGGACAGAGCGGAAATGATGCCATCACTGTATTTGAAAACAATATCTATTTTTTCATCTCCGTTTGCAAGTACCCTCTTTTTAAGTCTAAACCCAGCGGGCACATGACGTCATAATGACGTCATATCAACGTCGATGCGACGTCATGACGTCGCATCGACGTTGATCTGACGTCATTATGACGTCATGTGCCTGCTGGGTTAAGCGAAGGAGTACAGCTGTATTTGGTTCCAGCATGATAGTAAAGGGTATCGTCTATTTGTGGGATGACATGAACACCATTTGAGCCGCCTCATGGGAAAACCAACAATGTGGTTTCCGAACAGGTCCGACACAAACCGGCCTGTACAAGCACTGAAGAGGGCTAGAGGCTGGAAATTTTGGATTAAGAAAGTAGAGGAATTGTACTATACGTGTAGCGAAAACAAAGGCGCTGATCAGCTTCGCGGTTACCGCGAAGCTGATCTGTGCCTTTGTTTTCGCCTATGCAGATTGTTGGTTTTCCCATGAGGCGGCTCATTTGTGGGATGACATGAACACCATTTACTTACGCCTTATAAAGAATGCCAAGGTGGCTGCCAGATAGACTGAAAGTCATAGTTCAGACAACAATCGAACATTCTCAAAATTGATTTTGTTTGTCTTGAACTAAAATTTAAGGTTCATGTGTGTGGGTGGACTGGTTGATGGCTGACTAGGCCAATTCTAGCTTTAAAATATCGGTTGCAAGTAGAGCAAGTCAATTTCATAGGATCTGCTGGTGGCCCATTGCATCATGCAAACATATCCGTGTAATGTATACCCCCTTGAACCCCACATTTATATAGCAAAACTGGGGTATGCAGGGGTATACCTATTTTTATTATTTTTGCTCCAAAACACAGATTGTGGGTACGCGTTAGAACCGCCTCGGCGAGGCGGTTCTAACGTGTACCCACAATATATGTTTTGAGCAAAAATAAGAAAAATATCAAAATTTTTCCAGTGAAAATTTTCATTTTTACAACTAAAAAATTAATGTACATTTACATGGGCGTGTTTTCGTAATGTATTGGTTATGCGTTCTCTGCGCTTTCTTTTAGCTTCACAGATTCTCTCTTCTTCATAGAGAGCTGCTCCTTTGTTGAAGAGACCTCGCCACTTTGATCGCTCCTGTGCAGTCTGTTCCCAAGATCCCATTAGTATGTCGAGATCCTTCGTAGAGGCTTTGTGGTTGTTTTTGTAGCGTTTCTTCTGGCCACCTTGCGAGCGTTTCCTTCTTGTCGTTCTCCATGAAGACTTTTTGGATGCCGCTCATCAGGTATGCCAATGTTTAACATATTTGGTCCCATTTAGATGATACTGGTCTTTGTATCGACCACCCTGTTGAAAGTTGCAAAATTTTTTGTCTCCATGTTGCCAAATCTAAAGGGTCACTGACGAGATACCGCGGTATGGCCCATCCCCTTTCTCATTAATGTATTCACTGCTCTTAAAGGATCTCAGTTTTATTTTATATTATAACATGGGAAGTCCATCTTAGCTGTGCGAGCTTTGTTTTAAGACGGTATGCATGCTTTGCATCCCTGCTTTCTTCAGGACCTGTGTCTGGAATTTTGTCTTGATTTTAACAGCTTTCTCAAACAATTTTAGTGGAAATGGTTAAGTCTCTTTGTATGACCTTGGTATACTGTCTATGTCTCACAAGCATTTAATAGGGTTGGCAATACCACAGCCTTGTACACTTTCAGCTTGGTGTCAAGCCAAGACATTTGCACGGAGTCTTCAGAATGCCACACTGGCTTTTGCAATTATGGCAGTGACCTCATCATCAACGTGCACTGCTCCGGAGAGAGAGTTGTTCCCAAGTAGGTGAATTTATCAACAATTTTCAGCTTTTGTCCAATCACAGTGATGATTGGTTCATTGTACGGTTTTCGAGGTGATGGTTGGTGTACAACCTCTGTCTTTTTAGTGCTGATTATGAGTCATCCATGGCATTTGTATTTTTGCCTCTGAGCTGGCATTCTTATCCACATCATTTGCATAGCACATCAGTCTGTACCTTAGTTTTGGCATGCCACCTTGAATGGTTGAATTTATTGCTATCAAACGGTATCTGATTGGAAAACCAGTGTCACTGCCCTGAAAAGCATCCATGGCAGAAAACATCATGCTGAAAACGTGTTGGCGCCATAACTCAGCCCTGTTTGACCTTATTCGTTACCTCAAAGGGTTCAGAGAACTCTCCATCATTTAGCACACATGCCATCATGAATTGCCGCACCATTGCTATGAATCTGGGTGGACAGCCGAACTTGGCCATGATTTTCTAGGATCAATCACGACTAACTGTGTCAAAAGCTTTGGTTAGGTCGACAAACATCATGTATAGATCTTCATTCTGTTCTTGCCATTTCTCATGAAGCTGTCTTGCTGTGAAGATCATGTATTTTGTCCCTCTGTCTTTTCTGAATCTACACTGACTTTCTGGGATTAGTCACGTCTGATCAATCAAGATGAACATTTAGGCGATTCAACAGAACTTTTGCCAGTATCTTCCCAGCATGCCTCTGTGATTATCATAGGCTTGAGGAATTTCTTTCCGCTTGTATAGGTGGACTGCGGATGCATTCTTAAATTCTTGTAGGATAGCCTCCTTCCTCTACATACAGTTAAAACAACTCTGTCAGTTCCCCAGCCTTATATCCCTCGATAGGAATAGCATGTGCGCCTGGAACTTGACAGTTGATTCCCACTCCAAAAACCCGAGGTGGGAAAAACCAAACCAACAATCAAGTACTTATACCATGAAAACATTTCGTAAGCCGAATGAGCAGCTATTTTCCCAATAGGTGGCCCAATCAGTTACCTTAACTAAAAATATGAAAACATACATAAGGCGCCAACAGCACAAATACATATGTATATTAAACACCAAGACATAAAACAAAAAGAACCACCACAGAAGTATCGACTTGGAACGATCAGTAACACAAAGTTACTGGCGGGCTTAAATCGATTTAACATGGCCATAACCTCACCCGCAGGTTCTGCAGTGGTTCATAACATTTAGTTAGTTCTTCGGTCCTCGTGGTGAATCTCTAACTAGTCATTAAATCATCAAGAACAAACAAATAAATCATGATTAATATCCCGATGAATCAAAAATCCAGGACTACACAGATTCAGAAAGCTGCCCAACGATGCAGATCCCAGGGCGCCGAATACCTTACTAACTCTAGAGCAAAAGAAAAACATCAGTTTGACCCCGGTGGGCCAAGCAACAGACAAGAAGCTCCGGACCCAACCAACTGAAATGAATAGTTTTAAGTCGGGGCCATCATAGCGTCTGACGCCCGACCGGCGTGCAATTAAGGAAGGCAGCATAGTTATCAACCAAGATTGGGTAAAAAAAACTAAGCATGCAGACTGTCGCATAACAGACTGTCGTTATAACCTATACGTCTGTAACGTGTTATGATTTTTCTAAAATGAAAAGAACAATCATTACTTCCTATTACTAGTACTTGGAAGGAAAAAATCTCTGACAGCCACAACAAGCGATACGCTTGTCTGGTGGTTGAGAACTTTCGGTCAGTATAATATATTATTGAACTTTGACGGGCGATGTCAGTTGACATTATTATATTCAGAGCTTTGTTGTCGCGCACATCGACTGTGTACATAGTCCGCACAAATTACGATTTGTGCTTTTATCCGCTGTATGACAAAGTGGGCTCACAAAAATATTGACGGTCAATCGGCGGGAAGGTGTTGATAAGGGTCAATTTCTGAATATGATGGTGGCCGTATTGACATAGGCTGTGCTATGTGTTGTTCTAAGTCAGGTGGCGGCGTTCGGTTTGGATCGACTCTTGTGTACGACGGAGGACCTATTGGCACGGGATGGATGAGCCCAGGATTATTTTGCAATTCACTCTCAGGTTGTGGTGGTTGGATTGCTTCAACTCTAGAATACGACGGTAGCCCTATTGACATGGGTTGGACGAGCTCTGGGTTACTCTGCAGTTCTCTCTGAGGTTGGGGCTGTTGACTTGTATCAACTCTTCTATACGACGGCGGTCGTAATGACACGGCCTGACCACTTTGCAGTTCAGTGTCAGGTTGGGGCGGCTGATTTGTATCAACTCTTGTATACGACGGTAGCCCTATCGATACGGGCTGGACGAACACAGAGTCACTTTGTAGTTCAGTGTCAGGTGGCGGAAGTAAATTAGGATCTAATTCGGTATATGATGGTGGTCTTATCCGTATTGGCTGTACGAATTCAACGTTCCTTCGCTGATCAATACCAGGAAGCGTTTGTGATACACCACTTCGAGTTCCTCTAGTTCGACTTCTTGTTGGATGATTGTGTATCATCATACCCCTTCTACTTAATGTTATTCCACTCATTGGACGTTCATCAATGTGTATATCTCGATCTGTTCCTTCGTGTGCTCCAGGGTCTTCGTTGACACACCTCGATTTGCAGCAATCTCTGCTGCAATATATGAAATACAATAGTTTAAATAATTTAAAAATAAAATAAAATCGAACAATGTATCCATTAATAACACTGTCAGGGATATTCATAAGTACACCATTCATACCTCATGCGACAGACACTTGGGCGCGTAGTAATAAGGCTGTATCATTTTCTTTAGTAAAACATTCTCCTAAATGGTTGTGACTGTATTGTAACATCGCCGATCAATGGGATACATTTGCTATGGTTAAATCACAACTATAACTGATATTATTGCGCTCGAAGTTTGAGTGCTCGCTGAATCCTTTTTACATGTATACTAATGAAACTGGGTCGGGACTCTGCTTTTTGCATACAAAACACGCAGTTAGCTGCGTTGTCATAATCTCTATTTTCGTTGCTTTTTAGCTCTGTAAAATTCTCGAGCCTTCATATTCCAATTTATACAAGACCTATTGTAAACCACAATTTTTATCTGAGCCGACACATGGGAAAACCAACAATCTGCATAGGCGGAAACAAAGGAGCAAATCAGCTTCGCAGTTACTGCGAAGCTGATCAGCGCCTTTGTTTTCGCTACACGAATAGTACGATCCCTCTTCTTCTTAATCCGAAATTTCAAGCTTCTAGCCTTCTTCTGTGCTTGTACAGGCCGGTTTGTGTCGGACCTGTTCGAAAACCACATTGTTGGTTTTCCCATGAGGCGGCTCATCTCGTATCATCACGCACTTACCAGCGACGTCGGTATATAATGAAGCCAATGATTGTAGCGACTGGGACCACTACACCAACCACTAGTAATGCAAGCTTAGCCGGACTAACTGAAAACAAATTGTCGCAATCGTGAAAAACGACAAGGTCAGCTCACTTTCTAATTAAATGGTTACCTTCTTGTTTATAGCTATTTATAATGCGTTATAGATTAAAATAATCTCATGGAATGCTGAAGGGTAGCGAACGAGGCACATGATGGCACTTTATGGTATCAGAGACTTTCCTTGTGGCTCTGTAGCTCAGTAGGCAGAGTTCTTGCAAGCTAAGCGGTAGACTCTGGGTTCGCATCGTGGTCGGGTCGGGTTGTTTTATAGATAAAGAATTTACCGCAACTTTGTAGAATCAGTTTGTAAACAATTTTAGAAACAATGTCCTAGACATGAAACGCGCGCTCTGTTCGCACTTTAAGGCTTGGGCTTACGATTGTGTTTTTGCTTGGTACTCAAACATAACCTGCAGTCACACCAAGTGCTCTTTGAAAGACAAAGCAAAGATTTAAGTCCCACAAACATCTGTACATAAGACTCTGAAACTTCTCTGGGCAGTTACACAATCCAAAGAGCATTCAGTTAATTCCAGATGAACATCTAACTTATCCTACTCTAGCTCCACCTGAGGTTTGTCTGATCAGCTTTTCAAGTCTGATTAGATATTTGGTTTCAGCGGGCATGTGAAAGGTATCAATTTCTGGTATGACATGGGCAACAATATAATACCTCTGTTTCCTTTCGGGGTAGCCAATGCAGAAACGAATCGTGTCATCCTCAAATCGAACCACCTGAGCGTTCAAGTTGGATTGAGAAGGCGTGATATCACCTTTATACAGCTTAATATGTTTTCATGTTCGATGATATTATTGCATCCTAGATCAGCGATACCTTGAAAACACGTTCAAGAAGTTCCTTAAACCTTGTTCAACATTCGCCCTCATTTTTCTATTTTTTTTTTGTGTGTGTGTGTGTGTGTGTGTGTGTGTGTGTGTGTGTGTGTGTGTGTGTGTGTGTTTTGGAGTCGAAATTTTGTGCTGTTTGAGCCTTATGTAAGTTTTCATATTTTAGTTCAGTTCGGGTAACTAAGTGGCCACCTATTGGGGAATAGCTGATCACTCGGCTTACGATATGTTTTCTTGGTAAAAGTATATTTAAGTGTCATTTTTCCCACCCCACGGTTTGAGGAGTGGGAATTTCTTTCTGATTGTGTCATTTCCTCGGCATTGCCTACTTGTACCTTTTGATAAATATAATCTTATCGAATTCAAGTGAACCAATACATTTAATGCTAATTACAGAGCTATCGTGTTGTCCCGATTTATACTTACAAGAACAAAGTGTAGTGAAATCCACTTCATTTTCTTCGAAATATGCATCACGACTTTCAAAGTAAATCCATTTTTCAGTAAAAGTACACGTAAGGAACGGTACTGCGTCGTTTTTTGCATACATGAAGTCACAATCATATTCGCACCGTTCTCCTTGAGAACAAGTACCGCTATACGGTACACCCCCCTTCGGGATATTAGCCCTGCCGGATTTGCTTCGTGCTTTTCCACAATCAGGCCGCACAATAGATGTCCCTGAAACAATAAATGACACTACGCTAGCATACAAGTGTACTATATTATAGTTTTAACTGCCATCTGAGAGCTACTTTCAAATCAAATCGATAATAATAAAGCACTTTCAGGCACCACAGGGACTGGAATGACCCCCCACCCCCCTGATTCTCTGATCTTCTCTGCTGGTAAGGGGATCTTTTGTGAGAGCCAGGAATAAATTTCTATCATGACGTAACCCCATGAGGAAGTAGGAGCTGTAAATTTGACGTGTCACCATTACATTCAAATTCAAACTTTAGAATAAATAAAAAATGTTTATAATTCGACAAATAGGTCACTGTATAGGCGTCACCTCATTTATACGATATTGGGCAAGGTCTACCTTTGACTTTGGTAAAAGCTAAAGGTATACAGTTAAAAGATTCAACTCACATGTTAGGCGGCCCCCGTGGCCGAGCGGTTAAGAGCGCTGTTTCTCAATCACTCGATCATGTCGCCGCTGTGTCTGGTGTGGGTTCGAGCCCCGCTCTGGCCACATGACACAAGCCAAGTTCTGCTTGCGGGTGTGCCAGGTGGTTTTTCTCGGGGTTCTCCCGTTTTCGCCCCACCTACTGATTGGCCCGTCTCATATGAGCTGAAATATTCTTGAAAGGGACGTTAAACTGAATAAAAAAAAAATAAAAAAATCAAAAAAAAAAAAAAAAAAATCAACTCACATGTTTCCGTTAGAAAATAAGTATGAAATACGAGTTTGTCTAATTCACTTCATTGAACAAAATCCAGGTAGCTGATTTCTAACGGTAAATGTGTGACAGCGGTCCAGGCTGACTGAGTTCGACTTTTCTATTATCTTCGTTCTTGAGCAGATGGACCAGCCGATCTCGCCCAGACATATAAAAGTTGTCGCCTATACAGTAACCCATTTGCCAAATTATACCTAATAAAAATAATTGTTAGATCCTCTGGAAGCAGAAAAAACATTCAAAATAAGAAGGTGGGTCATATTGTACAATTTAGGGTAACAATGCATGAGTCACAATAGGGAACTATTTCGGTCAATGATAACGAGTGAATTGATAGTGCAATTCATCTACAATTATCTCACTTCGAGCCATCTTCTATGACAGCATAACCTAGTTTGCCTCAGATATGAATGGTAGCATCGAACATGAATGTTTGAGAATGAATGTAAATACCTACGTACAGCTACAGAAAGTTGTGTTTGTGGTAGGATTAGACATTGACGGTATCCACAATCCACTCTCTGTACAGTTCAAGGTTCGGAAATTAGCGACATAGTCTTCACGGCAGCTATAGCGACACATGGTTCCGCTGTCGCAGAGATAAACTCGACCACCCCGAATCGTCGAATTGCACGTCATGAGGCACTTTACATCAGGGCCCAGTTGTTCAAAACTAACGACGTCGTTAGTTAACGTTTCGTTAAAATTTCAAACATTAATATTACAAATACACTGTTATTTTTTGTTGAAAAAATGTGAGAATCCTTTGCAGTGCAAAGGATTCTCACATTTTGTCAACAAAAAATAACAGTGTATTTGTTACTTTAGCTGATATTTGCTTAACAAATTTATGTCTTAACGATATCGTTAAGCTAACGATGCTTTGAACAACTGGGTCCTGGAAAATTATTATCAGGAAAAGGCTATCTAGAGTCAAATGAAAATGGTTTTCCATTGACCATTAACCGTCAGTATAGTAGCTTATGTAAATAAGGAATGGTTATATTACATGCGTTATTCAATTCGAAAACAGGCATTGAAATTGACGAAAAACACTAATAAATATTTTTGTTTGTCGCCATTTGTAATCGCTGCATATATTTAATGATATCGGTTTCGTGACAGTTTGACAACCATAAGTCCAGGGTTCTGATTTTCAGAATGTACGCAAGGCAAATAAACGGAAACTTCCTTTCAGAGAAACAAACTTTTGATGCGTTATCATCGAAAGAATAGTACGCTCAAGTTTCGATATGTTATGTTGGCGTATCACCAGTTTTCTGAATGGTTTGAGTCAAAAAAGGAAGAAAATAATCCTGTATTACATTTCGAGTTGCTAATTAGAAATTATCACATGGACATTTTGGTTATCGCCCGCAGTATCAACCCGAGACTCCATTATCAAGCCCGAGAGCTTTAGCTCGATGTTATAATCTGTTAAACACATCTTTCAAATCTTCTATTCAAAGAATTTGTGTGCGAAAAATGCGAAAAATGTCAATTTCCGCATTGAAAAAAGAAAATGGCTCCGTGAAAATGACGTAACGTCATATAACCTGACGTCACATTTTCCTTGGCGCCACAACGTCGCGGTAGGGCATGATAACCTCTCACCGTTCAAAATGCATGATTTCCGGTTATCAGCCCGCCCGTCATTGACGACGTCCGTAAAAACAATGTAAATTTTCATTGAAAATATGTCCACTTCAAAGGCGATAAAGTCCTATTTTAAAAGTCATATGATAAAACGAATCTTACACTAGTGGTCATTTCATATGAAATTTATTAAACTCGCTGAAGGCTCGTTTAATAAATTTCATATGAAATGACCACGAGTGTAAGATTCTCTATTTAGTATAAATTATAACATTTTTAAATATACCTCTCAGATTCCAGTTTAAAAGAATAAACAACTCCAGAAGATCTACCTGTTGAAGTACTAGCATTTTATTTAATGTGTTTTCAAACAAAATTGATCCATGTTAAATAACAGTTTAGCAATTTGATATTTTAAATTGAAGACATATTTATGTACATGTTTATGCTTCAATACCCTTGTGTTATTTTACACACTCTTTCAATGGTTGGTTGAATATCATCCCGCTAACAAACCCATATTATACTAATCATTGTATTTTTAAAAAATTCTATTTTATATGGTATTTTCATATTTATGTCATTCGTATTTTTTGACTGAACTCTTTGGGGGGGTCAAACTAGAGCTATCTCTTTAGTGTTGAACAAATAAAAATTAAACTTGACATCTTTCGAGGTATGGTGTTAAAAACCTCATTGGGGCGGGTCTGACGATTTATCACAATATGTTTATAACAAAAAGAATGTGTTTCGTCACGTAATTATAACTTTGGCATGACTGAGTTTTATCGTGGGCCTGTTTCGTCATGTAATTATAACTTTGGCATGACTGAGTTTTATCGTCGGACTGTTTCGTCGTGTTATTATGACTTTGGCATGATTGAATTTTATCGTGGGACTGTTTCGTCATGTAATTATAACTTTGGCATGAATGAGTTTTATCGTGGGACTGTTTCGTCATGTAATTATAACTTTGGCATGACTGAGTTTTATCGTGGGACTGTTTCGTCATGTAATTATAACTTTGGCATGACTGAGTTTTATCGTGGGACTGTTTCGTCATGTAATTATAACTTTGGCATGACTGAGTTTTATCGTCGGACTGTTTCGTCGTGTAATTATGACTTTGGCATGACAGAGTTTTATCGTGGGCCTGTTTCGTCATGTAATTATAACTTTGGCATGACTGGGTTTTATCGTGGGCCTGTTTCGTCATGTACATGTAGGCTATAACTTTGGCATGACTGAGTTTTATCGTGGGACTGTTTCGTCCTGTGCCTGAAAGTTCGCATTGATATAATGTTATGACAACTGGATATTAAACCCCTTGCTATAGTTTTGTCATAACAGGGTATGATACACTTTTTTCGCAGTGAGTTTTTGATAAGCTGGTGATCATCTTTTGTTGATGGATTCGGTATTTTTGTGATAACAACGTACAATCCTTTTGAGCTCTGAGTTTTCATTTTTTTTCACAGCAGATCTAACTAGGCCTAACATTGTTTTACAAACTGGGTATCAGGTCGTTGTTCGCGAATCTATATTTGTATGATGACAGGGAATAATCCTTTGCATCAACCTTTTTATTCAGTTACAGTTAAATTTGTGATAACGTCCTCAGTTATAGCTTTGTGATAACTGGGTATAATTCTTTGTTCTCATTACTTTGTGATAACTGGGTATACTTCTTTGTTCTCAGTTGAACCTTGTTAATTGGGTATACTCCTTTGTCCTCAATTATACCCAGATAACTGACTACTTTGTTCTCAGTTACAGTCTTGTGATAACTTGGTTCCTATGTTTTACATGTTTCATGTGACTGGGAGAAATAAACTTTGAAACTTGGTCTCATTTATAGCTTTGTGATAACTGGCTATGTTGTCAGAGTTTCGAAAAATAACTTGGTATAACCCTTTGTTGTCAGAGTTTTGAAAAATAACCTGGTACAATCCTTTGTTGTCAGAGTTTTGACAAATAACTTGGTATAACCCTTTGTTGTCAGAGGTTTGAAAAATAACTTGGTATAATCCTTTGTAGTCAGAGTTTTGACAGATAAACTTGGTATAATCCTTTGTAGTCAGAGTTTTGACAAATAACTTGGTATAATCCTTTGTAGTCAGAGTTTTGACAAATAACTTGGTATAATACTTTGATGTCAGAGTTTTGTGATAACTGGATATAATCCTGTGCTCGTTTCGTCATGTGCCAGGAATGCTGGGTTGTCAACAGCCGCCGCCTGCTTACCACCCTGCAAAGACAAAACAGAACAATGAAGATACGAGTTTAATGTTTAAAAGAAACAAAACTAGCGAAATATACTCGGCGTCAATGAACATGTGACAATATGCGGTTCATTCTCAGTATACAGTATACATCTGCCGATACTTCGGCATTCTTTTACATGGCATAGAATTTCACTCATCATTCGCTTTTGAAAACGGTGCTCATCACAACTGAATGGATTATACCAACTCCTTGAGGCTTCCAGTTTGGTGTGTATAGAAATGTTAAAAACTGGTAATGTCTGGTAGTCTGGTTCTCTATTTCTCCAGTTGAGGGAACATTTTAAACCAATTCGTATGCGTTTTAATGAGTATGTAAAAGATATGGGCAGGCAAGGTAACTTGTGAAATTAGTTTTTTTTTAGTTTTCTCAAGATTGCAAAAGATAAAAATGTGCACGTGTATCACGTGCATCATAGTTCCAAGATTAGTTGAACTGGTTTATGTCAGTAGATCATTTGCCGTTTACCAGATTCAGGAATGCGTCTAAAGTATTTGAGACGAATTACATCATTTTTTTTTTCAAAACAAATAAAATATAAGTGGTGATAACTTTTCATGGACGCTGAGCATAATTGAGGGATGATTCAAAATAAAATAGATTTTTGCTGTAGCTTTAACATACATTATCTTTATTGTTTTCTGATCTTTGAAAGGATTTTCAACACATATTCCAATTCATGTCCTTGCATTTGATAAACATTAATTTGATCTGTATCTGACTATAGCAAAAGTCTACGTTATTTGGATCATCCATCGTACTCTTGTATTTACATAAGAATCTCTCCTTTTAACATTGACGTATTTATATGCGTAAAATTATTCATGTTTCATTTCAGAAGCTATGTCGCGATTTTTCTTCATATTCTCTTAATTCAGCAAGGAAAACTATAATATCAGCAAATAAAGAAATATGTAGCATTCACGAACATTTATCTCCTTGTGTGAAGGATAAAATCAACTTACATTTATCTCCATGTGTAGGTGATAGGGCGGTGGCTCATCAGTCATGTACGGTTTAGCAGGTTTATGTAGCGTGTCTAGGGTCAGCTCCCCGTAGTCCTGGGGTCGCATCTGGTGAGGCTTCAGGCCAGCAGGCCGTAAGCATCGCTTGAAGGTCTAGCAAATTAGAGAAAAAGTATGATGCAATAGAGATGAGTTATGTTAAATTGCCAACATTCGATCCTCCGTTCAATAATAATAACTGTTTTTTGTGTTTTTTTTTTTTCGTATAGAGAAAGTGCCAGTCAGGGATAATTTTGTATTTAAATACGTTACCATGACAATTACCATGACCAATGTGGGAAGGTCAGTGTTAAATACAGGCGGCGTGAGTTGCCACGTTTGCAGTTTCTCTTAAGTGTTGGAGGAGCAAGTGGTACATTCGAATCAATTTATCTAGGGTTACTGAAATATTTGTTGGAATTAATTGAAACAGACATAAATGGTTACCAAGAAACTGTCATGCACACATGATAAACGTTTTTCAATACTGAATAAAATTTACATTAATTTAGCCACTCTAAAACATTCTACCTGCCAGTTTCCGCCATATCTAATAATGTGGTAGAGCCAACCAATAGGTATCCATATAGCAGCAAACCCTGCCATAGTCCAACCTATCGCCACTGCCCAGGTCGGGTATATGTAGGTCCCCTTAGGTCTCTTGTAATCTAACTCGGAGTAGTTGATCGTACTCATTATAAATATTACCTGAAGATGTTAAAAAAGAACACTTTTTTACAATTATTATTAGGAAGCTTGTACCTGCTGTTGAAGTTTTGGACTTTCGTATAGAGTGTAGTTCAGTGATTTTGCAACCGATTCTTAAGCTTTTAAGAATGATGGTAAGTTAGGGTGAGAGGACTTATAAAACATACTGGTGTCTCTCTTTGGTGACATGCAAGGATTTGTTTTTGGAATGGATGAATGACAAGTTCTTATTCTTTGATTTTGTTGTTGACTTTCGTTTTCTTCTTGGTATTGTGTCCAATAAAACGTGTTTCTATTTGAAAATAGATATCTTCTTATGTGTAGAACGAGAAAAGCTAACAAGGTGGAACTGGAATTTATGTTAGCCATACCATACAAAATATTGGTGAGACAACTGTCCAGCCTATAGCCATGTATGGATTAATTCTCCAACCATACATCATCTCGATGTTGTCATAGAAACGACGTATACCTGAAAAATAATATATATTTTATGTCTTAATTTAGTGTACCTCGTTTATTTTCGCTGTTTATCAAACGTAGGTGAATAGGACGTCCTCTATAGGCCTTATCTATCTTTTATACAGCCTTAAACTGAATAATTCTACCATGACTGTCAGCGGATTTTTTTTAAATACAGTCGCCAGCATTTCCTACGTCACCGCGATAAGTTACAACAATAACATTTCACTCTCGTAAAGTAATGGTATAATACCAAATTCTCTTCCACTGCAGACTGCTTAATACAAGAATAAATGTTTTAGAGTCAAATGATTTACCATAGATCCAAGCTACTGCAATACAACTGAAGGCTGCAACAAAGAGAATGATTCTACTGCCAGAGTAGTAGTCAAAGAGCTGAAACACGTACATGCCTCCCTGAAATGGAAAATACTCGAATTGTGCACACAAATTACAAATCAGTTAAACCGCCATAAAATGGTATTTTTGAAATAGAAGGTTGCATTTCCTTCAAAGCACATGCAATGAGCTTTCTTCTGAAATGCACTCGTGAGGCCAAGTTCAAAGGCCACATTTAACTGTGATTGAAAAGAAAAGAAATGAGAAAAAGTGGCAACCCCTGGTTTTATACAAGGCTTTGTATTGTGATATTACACATGAAAATTTCTGCAACAAAACAATCGGACAATATTTTATAAAGCAAACTCAAAATCTTAAAACGTGTACAAAGAACAGTATATAGCTTACCGGACAGACCATGGGTAGGCCGACCAGGAATTCCACAAAACAGACACAGGCGGTAAATATCTCACGTCTGAAACCTTTACGTAGAAAGTCAGGGAACTGGTCAACAATAGGCGTGATTACCCCTTCAACACCAACAAACTGAAACGAAATCAGTCTCTTTGAATATGCTTAAACAAATTGATGGATCAGTCAAACAGATCTGGCTAAACGTGTAATAAATACATTTTTTACTTTTAATCATCATCTTCTACAATTTAATACAAATAATATAATATACATGTGTCTTACATAATGAGGAAATGTATGTCTTGAATATTTTAAAAGGGAAAGCCATTGACAGAATCATAGAGTAATACTGCCCTCACATATACCGAATTTGCCTTGTGAATGCCCTTCCGAATGCAGTTTTGCGCAAATTCGCATTAATCGCTAGAAATTCGGTAGCATTTGCAAGCATTTGTAAGCATTCGGTGAAAAGTTCAGCTTGTTGCGAAAAGGAGCATGCTCCTAAAATTCGGAAGGAAAACAAATTCTTAACATATTCGTAAAAGAATCTTAAACAATTCTGATTGATCGCAAGACATTTGTAACGATGGCCAGACATTCGTAAGGATTCGGTAGCATTAAATTCTATTGAGTTTCGATGTCCGTAAAGAATTGCTAGAGAATCGTAATACTTTCGTATTCAAGACTTAAGTCCAATTCGCATGCGCCAAAAATACACGCGTGTAAATATACTCCGGTGTGCAAATTTTACTCGGGGTAAGTAAATGGCGCATGCGAACGCAAATACACACCGGAGTATATCTACCTATGGGTAAATTTACTCCAGGGTCTGACCAGATGCAAATTTTATTTTTACAAATACACACGTGTAAATTTACTATTTTGTCCCATGTGAACGCAAAGTAAAAATTACCCATGAGTATTTTTATAATTTCAAGTCACTATTCTGCTTTAAGATAACAAATTTTCACATTTTTTGTTCTTAACTAATTATATGACAGTTTCTGAAACTGTGGACATTGTTGCTAAATAAGAGTTTATTGCCGTTCAACACATTTTAGATTATATGGAGTGCAAACAGCCACACAATTTCTTCATCATTCTTGGTGAGATTCTTTGGGCATTTTAACAGTAATTCCTTGTCAAAAGATAATTAAAGTGAACTGTCTAACTGCTAAGGTTATGCCTGACCATTACATGATTCTCCTCTGCTGCCAAAGTCTACAAGAACACATTGAAGCAGCCTGTTCTTGTTTTGCAAATACAGAAAACTTAAATGAACAGGTTTTAATTCAGAAATGATAAATTTACATACAAAAATACTCCTGGTGATAAAACCCATGCGAACACAATTTAAATTTACTCTCAGGTTGATTTGCACACCGGAGTATATATACACACCGGAGTATATTTACACGCGTGTATTTTTTGCGCATGCGAATTGGACTTAAGTTTTTAGCATAGTTTATTTATTCTGGTGATGGTGTTGAACTTTAAGCTATTCATAAATATATGTCTGACAAATAAAAGCCCCGTGAAATTTTGATTTGCAGTAAAATTGTCTTTTTTTTTTAATTATGTAAATAGCAATTTGAGAGAAACAGCGAAGTGGTGTGTGTTCCAAGAGTAGACTTTGACCAGTAATGATACAAATTTTCCATGCCCCTTGGCATTGAGGGCGATTTCGATTTGCATTGATATTGTTTGCTATTTTGCTTGCTAAGTGACAACTGAAAACAATTCGGCAAGCATTCGCAACGCAGTCGCTTCATTCGTAAGGTGTTTGCAAGGCGTTCGCATTATTTGTAACGGCATTTGTAAGCGTTCGTAACATTCGTAAGCCATTTTCAAGAATTCGGCAGTGTGGATGACAATCAATCGAGAATTCGGCAGTGTGGATGACAATCAATCGCAACACTCTTAAGACATTTGTAGGCTTCTGCGAGCATTCTTAACGTTTTCGCAAATACATTGTTTTTCTACAAGCACCGCCCCGTCCATTTGCATCATATTCGGTAATTTCAGCGTGATTTTCAAAATTTAGCATTCGCAAGGGATATTCGGTATAATTATGTGAGAGCAGCATAAGTGAGGCCCTCCCAGGGGTTTTGGGGATTCAGGGAGAAGGGCTATTTATTTTCAGGGATTTGGGGAGAAGGGTCATTTATTTTCAGGGATTTGGGGAGAAAGCATAGTTTTAGGGAGCAGGGAGCAGGGGGCTGAGGAAAAACATTTTAGGGAGCTGGGGAGAAAGGTCATTTTTCTTTCAGGGAGCAGGGAGCAAAGACCCCCCCCCCCCCCCCCCCCCCCCCCTGGGAGGGCCTCATAAGTGAGTGACAACAGGTTATCCATAGCAAACTCCATAAATCATTTCAAGTTTATCTTACCTCACTGTCTAACCCCAGCAGTATCACCATAAGGAAGAATATCACTGACCAGAATGGAGCTCCAGGCATCAACGTTAACGCCTTGGGGTAGGCGATAAACGCCAGACCTGGACCTGAAAAACGAAAAAATATATACTAATCAGTGCCAAAAGTTTGTGACCAACAGATGACAATACTAGTAAACTTTGTCACCATGCAGATAGTCAGCGTCGCCGTGAACGAATACGACAGCATCTGACATTTTGGGTCTTGTAGAGGCAAGACACAAAAATTTAGTTTTTAACATATTATGTTTATAAGTTGTGAATTGCGCTAACGATAATTAAGAAAATGGAGAAAGTACACACCTCTTTGTGCCTATCGTCTTTGCTTCGTGGCTAATAGAGGTCGATTTTTGTCAATCCATGTCGATTTTGCCGAACGCGGCTAATATTTTTCAGATCAGATACTAGTAAGTACTAAGTATATTTTGTTTTATGATAGTTAAAAAACATCATTTTATTGTAATGTCTGGTCCCTGAAAGTAAATTTGATTACACAGTTTTAAATTCGATCACCTACAGATTATTGATTGTTATTAAAGCTATATCACTACTGACAATCACGTGGTATTGTTTACTTGATCGGTGACACACAGAAGTTGAGGTTAGATATTCGAGTTTTCTCCTAATGCGTGTACTCTACTGAAAAATAGAAGGGTGAAGGCCATGCAGAAATTTAACATTTATTGAAAGAAAGTAACATAACAATTCCCGGTTATTTTGTTTTCGCAAACACGTCAATGTTATTGTGTTGGAAGCACTATACGATCATTTGGCGGAAGTGTTTGCGAAAACGAAATAATCTGGATTTCTTAGATAACTTTCAATCAATAAATCTTCAATTTATGCATTACCTGCACCTATGTATCAGTTACTAGAGTAAATGGTATAGGAGAAAACTCGAATGTTTCATCTCAACTTCGGATAGATTTCATTGTGCGTCACCCATTCCATACCACGTGTTTCTCAGCTGTTTATATGGCATTAAAGCTATAATTAGGTATGCACGCATGAAAACATACGACACTCTTATGTCAGGGGAATAACGGTGATTTTCTAATGTCGCAGAAAATATAAACGTCGTAATTCCAACTGTTTGAGAAACGATCAAGATCCATATATTGTCTGTGAGCGAAGGAGTAATCATAGATTCTAGACTTGTTGAAAATTAGGTAAACCATTTGATCATGTAACAGGGGTTGTGGTGTCTTTTTTATGGTCATCGGTTTTGGAACGAAAGGACTTACACTTACTTACGTATGTGGTATCATTTAAAGATTCGCATGTTAAACGTTGTCCGTTTTTTTCGGTCATACACTGCTCATCCGCTTATGCTTGTACGTAATGCAAAGGGACTACGAAGTCTATATATTAATGCAGTGACAAATCAATCATTCATGTACACCATAAACAATAATCAAATTAAATTATTTTTATTTTTACGTCAGGCAAATGGCCGAAAAGAGAGACAACCCACAAACTGAAAAGCCGTTCTAGTCTAACCACCCATAAGCATTTCTGGCTTAGTTTGGTGGTTATATTTGAAACAATTTTTAGATATAATTACAGTCTGATTTTGGGTAGAGTCCTATAAAAATGGAGACAACGTCCCGACTTGATCATCACTGGGACTTTAAGTATCAATTAAAACAAACAAACAAATCATATTGTTAAAGCGATATCTATGGAATCAAGAAAAGGTTATATCAAACTATTCAACCATTTATCAGCATCGTTTGCTATTAGCTCCCTTGAATGTTTCTGTTTCAAACGGCTGTTGCAATCGAAAGTGATTATACGACAGCATGCAAAAGAGTTCCAAATCCTGGTGAAACACTGTTCTGTAGATTTCATACATTAGCTATCTTGGCAATAGTTTAACTTGACAACAACTTATTAGGTAAGATATGAAATGTTATCCGGGATTTGCGTCTTATGTCGTTTTCTAAAATCTTTATTCTCTGTTCGTAGAGGGTGTTACATCATCTTGGTGTTTCGATTAGGGTACAAGTATGGATCTTATGATAGTCACTCATTGTGCCTTCCAAACAAAAAGGTGAAGTGTCTTTATTTTGAGAGGGTAGCCCAGCGAGTAGCGGTTTGTGTCTAACAAGAACGAGGCTCATATTTATCAGTTGAGATAAATAAAACTCATGATATTGTTTTTAGTAATGGCTGGTCTCGGAAAGTATAGAACAGCATTTCGTATTTGATTACACAGTTGTAAATTCGATCACCTATTGATTATTGATTGTTATCAAAGCTATATGACATTAAAGTTATATTTAGGTATATGCTCATTAAAATCTATAAAAAATCTTATATTCAGCTGATCAGGGGGATTTAGGTGATTTTGTAATGTCGCAAAATATTGTGGCGTAATTTCAACTGTTTAAGAAACGATTAACATTAACTATACTCTGTAGGTGAAGGAGTAAAGCACAGATTCTAGACTTGTTGAAAATAAGGTATTATTTTAACATTTAATAACTTACTGTGCTGTGGTGTCTTCATTAAGCTTAATTAGGTTTATGGCCATCGGTTTGGCCCGCGGTATGACTCATCACTTTTCTCGTAAATATGCTCACTACTCTGAAAGGATCTGTTTTATTTGTTTTACATAGAACAGGTGTTGCATCATTTTAACGATGACCATTTTCGGTCTAACCATATTACTAGTACCTAATGCAGAGAAAAGGCAATCCTTCATGTACACCTTCAACAATCATCAAATTAAATTCTTTTTAATTTTATGTCAGGGAAATGGCGGAAAAGAAAGACAATCCTCAAACTGAAAAGCAACCAGATAAAGAAGAAGGTGAAGAAGACGCAGCAACTCTAGCTAGGAGAGAATGGCTGAGAAAGTTTCTAGCAAGATCTCTGGGTATCTCCGGTGAACCCCCACCAGTCTGTGTACTAGAGGAGCTGACATTAGAGGGAATTGCCAAGTATATAGCCAGCGACAAATGTCACAAGATCATAACAATGGCGGGGGCGGGAATCTCGACGTCCGCCGGTATACCGGACTACCGCTCCGAGGGCACGGGACTCTATAACAACCTGGACAAGTTTAATGTGCCGAACCCACAGTCTGTCTTTTCTATTGAAGGTATGTAGTAAACTCGCTATAAAGTTGCGTGCAATTGATTTTAATGAATGTAGCTTATGTAGAAAAAAAAGGAAAATCGTTTCAAAAAATTATGCTTGACAATTCTTAACTTGATTACATGTAATGCACAGCAAGCTATTTTGCACTAGGTCTGTTGCAACCAGAAATGTAACAATCATGTAACAAAAATTTGTTACATTTTGGGTCGATGGGTGGCATATTTTTGAAAAAAAAAATAATATTTAAACAAACACTTTAGCATCTATTATCCGTCAAAGATGACGAAGAGAAACACGTTTATCTTTCAATTTCTTCACTCAATCCACATTTTCAATAAACTATAATAATAAGACTTAATATTTTGAATTTAAACTTAGAAAATGGCTTCCCAACGAGTACTATCCCCTACCATCGCATGTCGAAACTTTTCCAGTTATATCCAAAACTGATGAAAGAATAAATTATTCTATCATTTTTTCTTATTCAAGACATTCGTGTTGTTACATTGTTACAATTAAGTTTTTCCATATACGACCCAAAATGTAACAAAATCTAAACTTTCTCTTCCAAACTACTAGCGTTTCCTAACCCTTTTCCTTTGTAAAGTTTTGAAAAGGAAAGTAGCTACTTTGCTGGCTGCGGGGTACATCAGGATAACCAGTCTATAATCAGATATTGAATACCCAAGACTTAAATAGACTTAAATAGTAATAGTGATTTTGGCCCGGGATTTTGGCCATTTGTTACCACTTTGGAAGGAAAAATCTATACATATGTTATGTCGATGAGCCTGATAAGTACAGAGAATTTTTCAGTATGATAGCTGTCTCATATCGATAGCTTTTGTCCTAAAAATCGTATTTCGACATGTACCCAAGTTCGTCACTTTCAATTAAGACAATATGGTGTACCTACGAAATCAGACATATCTCTTACATGTACAAGCTATTATCCTTAACATGAATATGGTACCAAGTTAAGGTTTAGGCGCTGAACGACAGCGACAAACTGCCCAAAATGTACTGTTGTTACATTGTTACATTTTGGGTCGATATGTACTCTATCGACCCAAAATGTAAAAAAAAAATGTTACATCATTGTTACATTTCTGGTCGGCGTTGTCGGCCCAAAATGTAACAAACTGCCCGAAATGTAACAATTATTACATTGTTACATTTCTGGTTGCAACATAGGTCTGCCAAACAACTGCATTTCATCTTGAATCAATTTGAGCCGCCCCATGGGAAACCCAACAATCTGCATAGGCGAAAACAAAGACGCAGATCAGCTTCGCGGTAACCGCGAAGCTGATCAGCGCCTTTGTTTTCGCTACTCGTATAGTACAATTCCTCTTCTACTTAAATCCGAAATTTGAAGCTTCTAGCTCTTTTCTGTGCTTGTACAGGCCGGTTTGTGTCAGACCTGTTCGGAAACCACATTGTTGGTTTTCCCACGAGGCGGCTCATTTATACATTGCAATCGATTTTCCACAAAAGGAGAGGGCCCGTAACGATAGTGCCAAACCAGATACTATTACGAAAACTTGCCCATGCAATATAAAGAGATTATTTTCAGTTGTAAAAATTTAAATTTTCGGCAGAAAAATCTTGATATTTTTCTTATTTTTGCTCAAAACATAGATTGTGGGTACTCGTTAGAACCGCCTCGGCGAGGCGGTTCTAACGAGTACCCACAATCTATGTTTTGGAGCAAAAATAAGAAAAATAGGTATACCCCTGCATACCCCAGTTTTACTATATAAAAGTGGGGTATAAGGGGGTATATATTACACGGACATGTTTTCGTGATGCTAAGTCGCAGATCATACATCAGAAAAACATGTCAGTGAAAAGCATACCCCCTTAACACCCACTATTATCAAGTAAAATGGGATTTTTTGATGTATACCTATGTTTCTTATTTTCGATCCAAAACATCAAGTGTGGGTACTTGTTACAACGTTCTAACGTTCTAATGTTCTAACGTGTACTCACGATCTATATATTTTGAGCAAAAGTTTTAAAATGATATCAAAATTTCAAATGAAAATTTAAAATTTTTACAGGAGAAAAAATCTCATAATATTGCTTAGGCAAGTTTTCGTGATGATATAATTCCAGGTTTCAATGAAGACCCAGAGAAGTTTTACAAGCTTGCTCGTCAACGTGAAGTTCTCTGGTCTCGTTCCTTCAAACCCACTCCGTGTCACTATTTTCTTAGACTACTTGACGAAAAGGGAAAATTGTTGAAACATTTCACTCAGAATATTGACTCATTGGAACGTCTAGCAGGGATAGACCCTGAAAAACTCATTGAAGCCCACGGCACAGTCCGGACATCACACTGTGTGAAATGTCAACGGGAATACTCCCAGGACTGGATGAGAGAGGTGGTGTATTCTGGACAAACTCCCTGGTGCGAGTCCGAGGAATGTCGCGGTATAATCAAACCTGATGTTGTATTCTTCGGCCAGTCTCTTCCTCAGAGGTTTAAGGATAATGCAGAAATTATCGAAGAGTGTGATCTTTTAATAATTCTTGGTACGTCACTGGCTGTCCAGCCGTTTGCATCCCTGACAAGCCGTGTGAAAGAAGCAACACCCAGACTGTATATAAACTTGGAGAGATCTGGTAACGAAAGCACACACCCTCTGATGATTCTTATGTTTGGGGGAGGTTTTGATTTCGATGGGACCGATAACATACGAGACGTATTTTGGCAAGGAACCTGTGATGATGGGTGCAATGCGTTGGCTGATCATATAGGATGGGGAGACGAGCTGAGGCAGCTGGTGAAGGACGAGCATGCTCGCCTTGATATAGAAATGAAGGCCGAGGAAAGGAAATCAAAACCAGAGCCAGCCAAAACAGCATTTATGACGCAACCTAGTAAAAGTGCAGTAAGCAGTGAAGCTACAACGCCAAATGCCCTAGCTACTTCTAGACAAAGTATTCAGGGAAAGGCACAACAAAGAGCAACAAAAGGTGGAAAAATCAAAGGCAAAGATAAGAAAAAGACATGAGTATCACAAAACGCAAAGCTATGTAATTATTACCGCTTTATCATGTCATTAAATGAATACCATCTCAAGCATCAATTAACTTTTGTTAACGTGTTATACAATGTACATGAAACTATATCATACCTGACTCTGCGACGTCTTTGATATGCTTTCCCTGTTCATGAGCCATGTGTCCAAGAATGGAGAAAATAATGAAACCAGCGAATATACTTGTACCACTGTTAGTGAGGGCGAATAGGATGGAATCTCTAAAAGGAAATACATTTGTAACAGATTATTATACATATTGTTTGTAATACAAATAATATATTAAAGTCTTATCCTTTGGAAGCAGTGAAAAAGTACAATGGGATATTATATCACGGGTGGTAAAGTTTGGAACGACCTCCAAAAAGAGGTAGTGAATTTCTGTTCCAATCGCACATCCGGGAACTCGCGAGGTTGGTCCAAAGCCTAGAAACGGATAAACAAAGGTAGATGTCGGTAGTTCTTTTGATTTTTTTCTAAGTTTCTAGCGAAAAATGGATAATTATGGCAATGCTATGTCGTGTAAAGATGACTTCTCGATGCATACGGCCCAAAACTGCGGTTGAAACCGAAATAATTTCCGCTGGGTCGTTTTTAAATCGTCGAACACGACGTTGCTTTTTCACCACAGTTTGTCAACAACTGACACCTTTTTGCAAAATTTGTGGTTTTCCACGAAGAATACAGCCCCGGTACGCTCGCCCTGGGGAAATGAGCACTCTGTATTACATATCCTGTTAAAAATGGCAACGGGGCGCATTATTTAAACAAATGATTGAGAAAATTCCAGTAGAGGTCGTTCCAGTAAGTTGGAGCTTGGTCCAATTTGAATGAGATCGTTCCCAGTGCTCTCCTGTTTTATACAATGAAATTAATATCTGTGATATAAGACCAGCCAAACTCAGACAAAAAATGGGCGGTTGACATTTATTGAATCCGGATGAACATTGTGTCACCAACATGGCAGGCATATCCTGGATCGGGTAAAGCTGGCAAGCCGCATAGGCTGAAATTGCCGATCCTGAATTTTATAATTCTATTGTATAATTTGCCAATGATGATTGATAAGTAGCAAATGTTACATAGAAAAGTATTTGTATAAAACAAGATTGTCAAATTTTGCTTATATTGACTTTTTTCTGTGTTTTAATTGTCCATTTTTGCCTTTTTACATTGGTACACTGCACGACTTGTACTTGCATGACTGGCGCCATTGTATAAAACAGGAGAGCACTGGGAACGATCTCATTCAAATTGGACCAAGCTCCAACTTATTGGAACGACCTCTACTGGAATTTTTTTCAATAATTTGTTTAAATAATGCGCCCCGTTGCGATTTTTAACAGCATATATAATACAGAGTGCCCGTTTCCCCAGGGCAAGCGTACCGAGGCTGTATTCTTCGTGGAAAACCACAAATTTTGCAAAAAGGTGTCAGTTGTTGACAAACTGTTGTGAAAAAGCAACGTCGTGTTCGACGTTTTAAAAACGACCCAGCGGAAATTATTTCGGTTTCAACCGCAGTTTTGGGCCATATGCATCGAGAAGTCATCTTTACACGACATAGCATTGCCATAATTATCCATTTTTCGCTAGAAACTTAGAAAAAAAATCAAAAGAACTACCGACACCTACCTTTGTTTATCCGTTTCTAGGCTTTGGACCAACCTCGCGAGTTCCCGGATGTGCGATTGGAACAGAAATTCACTACCTCTTTTTGGAGGTCGTTCCAAACTTTACCACCCGTGTATATGGGCCATATCTGTTAGAATCAGTGTAGGTGACATCCATTTACATGTCTGCTGTATGCAGTGAATATATTATACATGTATAATAAGTTTATGCACGAGAAAACCAATAATCTGGGTTTTCGACTAGGTCCGACACAAACCGATCTGTACAGCCACAGAAGCAGGCTAGAGGCTTGAAATGTTGAATTTAAGTAAAAGATGAATTGTACTATCTTTGTAGCAAAAACTAAGGCGCTTATCAGCTGTGCAGTTACTGCACAGCTGATTCGCTTATCAGCTGTTCAGTTAATGCACAGCTGATCTGCGTCTTTGTTTTCGCATATGCAGATTGTAGTTTTTCTGGCGAAGCAGCTCATACCCGTATATCAATTTTTTTATCGAGACAAAATGACACCATTTCAAACACCAGCTGTATTATATGCTCAATGCCGTCCATTGGTCCATTTTAATTTTAGCATTAACGAGAAACCACAATTCCACCGTGAATTAGACTGAGAACAAAACTTGTCCTTTCAAATGAATTTAAAATTTACATTTCTCTTTTTGGAGAAATTAAGTAACACTTACTTGTACGAGTTATGGTGAAACTTGTTATAGCTGCCTAGTGCTGTGAGGGCTCCTATAGATATAGAGTAGGAGAAAAAGATTTGGGTACCAGCATCTACCCATACCTAGAATAAGTATAACAACAGTATTGCTACTAAATTTATTTATTTTTTATTTTTTTTTTATTTTTTTCACTACCATGGTGACAAGGTGATATGATTCTGATTTGAAGTCATTTGTTTTTTCTTTTTTAATTTGAGCTTTTAGGTAAAAGTAACTAATACTAGTACTATTTCCTTAATTTCTACAAAAATGTCTTGTCAAGTAGTAGATGGCCAGGGACCTTTCAGTTTCATTTCACATTTTGAACCACCTTCATAGGTTTTTCCATTATTTGCCATTTTCAATGACTTCTTAAAGTATTTACTCCAACTATGAATGTTAAAGATGTCTATTAAAAATAAAACTGAGATCATTTAAGAGCAGTGAGCATATTTATGAGAAAGGTGATGGGCCATGCCGCGGTTTCGGTTATTCAAGCCTCTTCAGTGACCCTTTAGATTTGGCAAATTTGCACCAAAGGGAATTACTGTTATTTTACAACTTTCAACAGGGTAGTCGATAGAAAGACTTTTATGATCAAAATGGGGCCAAATTTATCAAACGTTAGTTAGAAAATGAATCTAAACCGATAACAAATTTCTGATTTCTCAAAATACACTCTCTGATCCCAAAGGACCAAAAGGAAAATATAATCTGCACTATGGATGATTATACCTGCATTTCTTTCATCTTTGAGAAGTCTGGATTGATGTAGTAGAGTATACCATCACCAGCACCATCCAGGAGACAGTTACGGATGAGAAGTATCAACATGAAGAGGTAGGGGGAGGTGGCGGTCACATACATAACCTGGAGTATTATAAAAGTCGTCATTTGAAAGCATTGTTGGTGAACTTCATATTAATGATAAATATTTTACTATGACATGTGATCCATATTTTACCTCCAGCTTCAGCAAGTTCTGCTAACACATTAATTTTATATCTGAGGTTGCAGACTAATATTGTGAATGATAATGTTCTATCAATATTGTTTTAGTGTAAAATGTGACTGCAATTTATACTTTTACTTACAAACAATATACAATGCATTGGAAAGTAACTAATAAATAAGAAAAAAAAGAGCCAATTTATATAAGATACATTGCAGCAGACATTTCATAAGATATATAGCTTTTTGTCATGGCACTACCTCAATACATCAATGAATTTGACCATAGTGCCCAAAAAATTCAAGAGCAGCCCACCTGATCCTTCATCGGGAAGGTGAGGACTAAATAAAACATTCAAACCAACTATAGCAGGACTCAAAATATGAGAGATACAGGTTTTTGGGTTCTAGGATATTTCTACTGAAACAAACAACACAATGTTTTATCATTCTAGAACTTGATAATCTATTCGAAGTACAAGCTTATAGTTTAATTATTGCGTTATCGATGTCGAATATCAGGGCGAAAGTATTTATTCCAACCTATGATCAATATACGAGCCGCCACATGTAAAAAAAAAACAAAAAAAAAAAAAAAAACAAAACAAAAAAACAATCTGCCTAGGCAAAAACAAAGGCACAGATCAGCTTCGCAGTAACTTCGAAGCTGCGAAGCTGATCAACGCCTTTGTTTTCGCTACACGCATAGTACAATTCCTCTACTTTCTGAATCCAAAATTTCCAGTCTCTATCCATCTTCTGTGCTTGTACAGCCAAGTTTGTGTCGGACCTGTTCAGAAACCACATTGTTGGTTTTCCCATGAGGCGGCTCAATTTACGTTACCTTCCCAGAAGATCTTATTCCCTTACATATACACAGGAACACCACAATCCAGGCTAGTAGTAGACACAGGACTAGGTCCCACTTGATAGGTCCCATATCACTGATACCTTCAGATATAGCCAATACCTTGTTCCTGGAATATGAAAGACGTTTTTGTTATCTATCATTTTATTTGCTCTCCCAAAATACCAAGGAATTATAACCAGAGGACCAATGGTCCTGTAAACGCTCACCTGATATCTGCTACATATACCAATAAATATGTTTGAATATTGTGGTATTTAGGGGCAGATGAAGCCCTTGGGCCATTTTCTTTTTTCAAGATAATATTCTGTTGGCCAATTTCCTGCATGTTTTCCCTTCAAATGACATTTTAACCCCATTCAAATGCATGTGCAACCCATGTTGACCTTGCCATAAACTAGGTCAAGGTCATCACAGGGTTATTATTTATACACACAATGTAGTACTTTAGCCATCGATGCTTCATGCCAAGCTTCGTTAAAATCCCTCCATCTGTTTTAGAGAAGAAGATACTTGAAGGGTTTTTACCATATTTACTCATATGGACATAGAGGCCACCTTGGTCATGTGACCTAAATTATGAATATATACATTGGTTCCCCCTTCCTATAGATGCTTCGCATTAAATTTGGCTTTGATTGGCCACACGGTTTCAGAGGAGAAGATGTTTGAATATTATAGAAATATACATGCATACTGCCCCGGGGTGGGGACATATGAGCTCCTTTGGATCAATTTTTTCAGAATGATTTATATTCAATCCTACTGCGCATTTCCTGCAAGACTTTCACATTTTATATACACATTGGTTCCCCCTTTCTATAGATGCTTCCTATAAAATTTGGCTTTGCTTGGCCAAGCGCTTTCAGAGGAGAAGATCTTTGAAATTGCGGACGGACGCCGGAGCATGGCCATCCTATAAGCTCACCTTGTGAGCCTTCGGCTGAGGTGAACTAAAAATGAATGAGGTACTGGAATGATATTCTCAGTTTATAGAATACCGGGTAAAATAAAGGTTAGCAAAGGCAACATATCATATTATAGCCAATGCGTCAATAGTGCATCAAAGACAAAATATTGAGCAATAACCTTACTCCCAATATTGCGTCAAAGGCACATATAAAGCGTATAACCTTACTCTCAATATTGCTTCAAATACAACACATTAGCTTAACAGCCTATATTGCATCAAAAGCAACATATGAAGCAATAACCCAAGTTACTCCCAACTTTGCGTCAAAGGCAACGTATTAAGCACCCAATATTCCACCGAAGGCAGCATATCAAACACAAATTTTACTCCCAAGGTTTTGTCAAAGACAACATCTTAAAATTACCTTTCTCCCATTTTTGTCTAAGACAACATATAAAACAACAACCTTACTCCCAATATCCCCTCAAAGACA
Organism: Rugalucina vietnamica; assembly: GCA_964017185.1. Taxonomy (NCBI): domain Eukaryota; kingdom Metazoa; phylum Mollusca; class Bivalvia; order Lucinida; family Lucinidae; genus Rugalucina; species Rugalucina vietnamica. The sequence continues at coordinate 33,336,096 of OZ024869.1, read as the reverse complement.
ACATGCCAAACTACACTCTTAGTTAATTCCAGGCAACATATTAATTAACCTTGCTCTCAATATTGTACCAAAGGCAATATTCAGCAATAACTACTAGGCCACAATAACCTTACTTTAACTCAATTAAGCCTGACGTCCCTTTTATGGGACATAGACAAACAGAATAGCCCCAGATGTGAAGCCGCAGAACGCGGCGTCCCATCTGGGGCTATTCTGTTTGCTTAGATAATTTTCATAGAAAAATTGAATAAAATTTAAAAATCACTCCTGATTCCCCTAAAAATGAAAGTGGACTCGCCCAAATGATAATGATGGGAAAATCCATTCGTCAAATATGGGTTAATATTCCGTCAAAGGCAACATAATAAACAATAACCTTACTCCCAATACTCCGTGACAGGCTCTACATAGTAGTCCAGTATTCTCTCCGTCCCGCTTGAGTTGAAGATGGTCACATTTAGCAGGTTAGCCGACCCAGCATCAACACAGGTACCGTTAATCAAGGCACCAATCTCTGTTATGTTCCTAGAAACAGAAATATTCATTGAGGGGTATTGCAGGTCAGTGGCACATAGGCGTACAAGGTTAACAGCGTAACATAACATAGCACAGCACAGCATTTATTGCACTCTTATTGTACATACATAGTAAAAGGATATTGCATAGTCAAAATACTATTATGACGCCACAACTCTCCATTGGCAGGCCGGATTTCGTTTCTTTTGTCATATTAGCATCCACTAGATCGGATGCGTTTTCTAAAATCTTTTTCTCTGTTGTTACTCACCGCGTCCAATCGAAACGCCGGACGAACGGTCGAAACGCCGGATCTGCGTTGTTTTAACTCCGGATTGCGGTAGTTTCCGCTGGATTCGCCGCCATTTTCGAAGGAAATTTTTTCGACCAGGTAACAAAAACGTTTATTATAAATATTAAAAGAGTTTATGTCAACGTAAGCACTAGCCTGTTCGGATCTACATACACGTCTCTAACCGCCGATTGTTCTGCTGATGCATAAGCTCCGCTAGGATACGCAAACATTCGAGGAGATTTTTGTTTTCCATGTTCGGCCATACGCTAAAATCGTGTTCGCCCAAAAAAGTTTCGTACTATGTTCATTTTCTTCAAAGTATAGACAAACTGATGGTTGATTTTGCATTTGTACATGAGACTTTACCGTAAGAAGCCAATTGCTCGTGATTTTTCGCCCGAACAAGCGTACGTTCCAATAAAATACCGCAAAATCAAAGTAACGCCGGATAATACGGCAATCTGAGTTTTCAAACTTGGCGAGTGTGTAAGGTCTAGTACGCAATAGACATGCTCAATTTTCTGCAGCATCGCTTTCTTGGAAGTGAGAATTTCGTTTCCAGAAATTAGTTCGACGTTCGGTTGTCATCATTGAGGATGGATTTTCTTAGACTTGTTGCTTCTCAGTGAAGATTAGCCATGTAAGATAATTGAGTGAGTGATAGGTTTTAAGTCTGATTTAAAGGGACAAGATACTGGAGTGTGTTTTGGAAGTATGCAGTAACCATAAAAACAGGTTTCCGGCTATGGAAGTTATTTATGTTTAGGTCGGTTTCCTTTATACTACCCCTACAACAAATTAACCGTCAGAAATATGCCAAAAAATGCCTGTAATTGCCCAGTCAAGTGAATTAAGTCTGCGTGATCATATGACCCTTTGGAAGCATAGAGAACTTTCAGATGGGTTACACAAAAAAAACAGGTATGTCAGATGGTGACATAGAATTAAGAATTTGTTTCGTTTTTAATACTGCTTGTAGCCCATGGGGAACGATCGCTCATTTGCGAGTAAGGAAGTACAGTCACTGGACAATTGAACATTAGTTGGGGTTTAAACATTATATAGGCATGATGGTCAACTTGGTCAAGTGAAATGAATTTTAATATTTGTATTGGTCCACCTTCCTATAGATGCTTCAATTAAGATTTGGCTTTGATTGGCCAAGCTATCTCAGGGAAGAAGAGGTTTAACTATTATGATAATAATATACATGTATATTGCCCCGGGGTGGGGGCAGATGAACTTCAGAGTACGAATTGTTTACAGACTCATTGATATCATGGATATTCAGTCCTACTGCCAATTTCATGCAATATTTTCCTTTAAAAGATATTCTAACAGTTTCCCCATTCATATGCATAGGCGACCTATGTTGACCTTACCATAAAATAGGCCAAGGCCATCATACTGTCATGATTTATTTTGTAGTACTTAAGTCGTCTATGCTTCATGCCAAGTGTCGTTGAAATCGATCAGCCAGTTCTGGAGAAGATTTGCGACTGAGGATGAGTTTTTCAGATTGTGTGGATGACATTTACGAAGACTTTGTTGATAGGGGAAATTACTCTCTAGCAAATTGTTTTCACAGGGATATTGCAGGGCGGAGCTTGTGTCAACTCTTTAAAAGTTCTATGGGAGACATCATGATCTTGTTGATCCCTACAACGTGGTCGCGTCTTACAATGTGACTGCCCTGATGCCAATTGCCAATAAATAATACGGCTTTCAATTACTGGACATTCGTTTCTTACCAGATATTCATTTTCTCGGCTTTGTAATCAGTCATATGGACACTGCGGGTGCACAATAATGGACAGGTGATGCTAACCCTTCGCGAACACCTGATCACACCTCCTGTTTTTGGGGATCCATGCCTGTATGACTACATATACGTATTCGTCAATGTTATTACGTTTTTTGTACCAAGAAGAGCGCATCGATGTTTTTTGGAACAACTTGTGCACGAGTGCTCAATACATGTTCATGCACATGTTACTTTGTTTCGGTGTAGGTGTGTTAAATCATTTCGGCGTAGGTGTGTTAAACCGTGTGAAGACAATTCTTTGAGATTAGAAAACTTAAATTGCATGATTACGTATTTTTGCTGTTTTCGTTCTACATGTGTGCTGTTGAATCGGCTCTATACTTTATCATTTTGATTAAAGAAAAACGTTGGTACACCCTGCGCTAAATAGAATAAACTCGGTTTGTCTGAATACTGTGATTTGTGGTTCTTTTATTTCGCAAAGAATGCGATGAAATCATTTTTATTCCCTATGTTCACATTGATTTTTAGTAAAAGATTTTTACCTGAGTTTTGTTATTTACGATGATTTGTAAATTCAACATGCCCATGCAATTAACAGAGATTTTTAAACTGGTAAAAAATGAAAATTTTCAGTAGATTTTTTTTAAAATAGTTTTTCTTATTTTTGCTCTAAACATAGATTGTGGTAACACGTTAGAACCGCTTCGGCGAGGCGGTTCTAACCAGTACCCACAGTCTATTTTTCGAGCAAAAAGGGGTTCAAGGGGGTATACTTGTCATGGACATGTTTCCCTGATGTTGTGCTACATACTAGCAGGTTATATTGTGGATCTAGGTTACTGACCATACAAAGGCAATGACCACAACCATTGGTATTGATGTTATTATGTTTTTACAGTACACGGTTTTGAGATAACATACATGTATCCTATATTACTTCTGATTTGTTATACTCGCCGTCTCCATCGGGGCATATATAGCGCCATGTTTGATTTTTTTTAGGCATTTCGATGAAAAACGTAATGCAATAATTGTTAGAATCAATTTTAATTTCATTTATAGTATTTTATCATAATATTCTATTTCATATCAGAGATAATGAGAAATATTCTATCATGTTTGATCTACTTAACCGGTATCTAATGACCCAAAGCTCTAGCTTAGGACAATTAATGAACATCGATGCCTCTATCTCTGATTATTAATCTGTAAGTTGTAAATATTAAAAAGCCAAGCTTTCATACATGTGCAAATAAGTGTACTAGACCTTACAAGACATTAATCTATGCAAATACTTGCCAAGACTGAAAACTCAGATTGCCGTATTATCCGGCGTTACTTTGATTTTGCGGTATTTTATTGAAACGTATGCTTGTTCGGGCAAAAAATCACGAGCAACTAGCTTCTTACGGTATAGTCTCATGTACTCATGCAAAATCAGCCAGCAGTTTGTCTATACTTTGAAGAAAATGACAATAGTACGAAACGTTTTTGGGCGAACACTATATTAGCGTATGGCCGACCATGGAAAACAAAAATCTCCTCGAATGTTTGCATATCCTAGCGGAGCTTATGCATCAGCAGAACAATCGGCGGTAAGAGACATGTATATAGATCCGAACAGGCTAGTGCTTACGTTGACATAAACTCTTTTAATATTTATAATAAATGTTTTTGTTACCTGGTCGAAAAAATTTCCTTCGAAAATGGCGGCGAATCCAGCGGAAACTACCGCAATCCGGAGTTAAAACAACGCAGATCCGGCGTTTCGACCGTTCGTCCGGCGTTTCGATTGGACGCGGTGTTACTGACATTTTTATTTACAACAAGGAAAACCGTTTACATACATGACGTACAAACTACAATTAAAGCAAATGCGTAGAATATGGGCATTGTTAAATTTACCTATTTGCAAGCTCATGTGTAAAGTTGCATCTGTTGTCTACTGGTATAGCTTGATCAAACTTTGAGCAATGTTCCGTTGCCCAGTCGTTGTAATCACAGTCTGTCCAGGGTAGGTGTGACGTAAAGGAGGCGAAAAAATAACGGAACGCCCAGGCCATTATGACGTTGTAGTAGGCATTCAGGAAGAATACTATGACCAGCGTTGATAAACCAATACCTGGAAGGAAAACACAGAGGGTCTTAGACGGGCCTCGAACTGAGTGAGCATTGTTCGATTGCATGATAGATACAAAACGAGCAATGCCTGTTTATAAAAGTAGAAGAGTTTTAATAGGACTATGACAATTACGTGTTTCTCGAAAATGGCAAACAATGATGACCATGGATCTGATCTAAATGATACCATTCTTTAGCTTCAATATCTTAAAGCATGTTATTAATGTCATTAATATAGTTCAGTTTTATTATTTACTACATACCTCTGAAGAGTGGTACCAGATTCCATGCCTTGACGCCGGCCACGCCCATGAATTGTCCCAGGGCCACCTCCAGGTAGAACAGAGGGATACCTCCTACTATCACACATATCAGATACGGGATTAGGAAAGCGCCTGTTCAGAAGAAGTTTGAGGCTTATTATGGTGTCGTTTAAAGGTAAAATAGAAATAAAATGTGAAGATTTCAAATACTTGATTGTCTATATTTACCACATTTTATATCAGGAAAACATGTCCGTGAAAAAATACCCCCTCATACCCCACCTTCATATAGTAAAATTGTGGTATGCAGGGGTATACATATTTTCTTATTTTTGCTCCAAATCATAGATTGTGGGTACTCGTTAGAACCGCCTCACCGAGGCGGTTCTAACGTGTACCCACAATCTATGTTTTGAGCGAAAATAAAAAAAAAATCACAGTTTTTCTATTGAAAATTTTCATTTTTCACAACTTTAAAAATCTTTGTTTATGGTATGGGCGTGTTTTCTTAATGGTGTTTGATCAGATTCAGCGATGGATGCTTATTAGGTTGGTCTCTTTATGCCATGACATAAACCCGGCACTTCAATGATGGTGATCAAAGAATAACAAAGAATGTCATGTCAATAAATCCTACGACTGGTTGGCCAACGTGAAGACAACGAGTAGTTTGGGCCCAATCGTTGGAAGTCTTAGCAGATAAACTGCATTCCAAGAGGCTTGTCCTCTTATAATATTTTCAACTCCCCGGACTAAACAACGAGGAGCTCGATCGATTGAACAGATGGCCGTTGCATTACTAATGACACTGGTGTTGAGCCATTGAACAGTATTAAGACAATCCAGCGACAAAACGTCTCTGTAATCTAACCGAATTGCATGTAGACATGATAGATGTTCTTCAATTGAAACTAGGTACAAACCAATTTGTGTCGCCAAAACTTATGTTGAGTAACTATAGACTATACCCGGTGTGAAATTAAAGGATGGCCACAATATTGTTACCACATTGACCGTTCCGATGTTTTGATTCTATTGTGCTGGTACTTATCACAATCCATTTGCTCAGTAGGATACGGACCATGGGAAAACCAACAATCTGCATAGGCGAAAGCAAAGGTACAGATCACTTTGTTGTCGCTACTCGGATAGTACAATTCCTCCTCTACTTAACTCCAAAATTTCAAGCTTCTGGCCTGCTTCTGTAGCTATACAGCCCCGTTTGTGCCAGACCCGTTCGGAAACCACATTGTTGGTTTTTCCACAAGGCGGCTCATATATTACATTTTCGGACACGAAAATGGCTTCCGCTAAACTGATTAAAGTCATCAGTAACCATTTCAACCCAAATTGTTGCATTACATCAAAGTCCCATATCAAAGTTTTGTAGTCAGTACTGCTCATTTGTTCTTATTGTATCTTGGGCTAAAACGTAAAATTGCTTCTCAGCAGCAAAACAAATATTTTGACTTATATTCAGATGGTCAAAAGATGGCCAATATCAGAGAAATTATATGACCGGGACATGCCAATTTTTACAAGTAGTTATGTTTCAATCATGTCAATTTCCAACCTTTTGAACTTAAGGCCCGCTCAGACCACAACGTATTAGCCAACGTATGAGCAGCGTATGAAAAAACATCCAGTACGTTGTTGTACGTTGTCATACGCTGGTTATTCTAAGCTAAAAATCCGGAAAATGCTCTCTCTGAACGTATACAAAGCGTATGCTTAGCGCACGGAACGTATGTCTAACGTATGAGTAGCTTATTCATAACGTATCCCTGGCGTATCATGACTTATAACAGCGTATAACAGCGTACGCCCAGCGCTAGCATGGCGTTCGTGACGTATAAGGAACGTATGTACAACGTACGTCTGACGTATTCCAAACGTATGCACAGCGTGCTTCTAACGAACTTGACGTTCTTCAAAAAAGGGGGTCAAACAAACAAATAAATAAATAAATAAATAAATAAATAAATAAATAAATAAATAAATAAAAAGAAAGAAAGAAATTCAAATGACCAAAGTAATCGACACACCTGATTCTTCGGGTGCATTTTGTGGATTTCTTATAAAAGTGACAAAATCACCAATAATGACAAATAATTGGATCTGAAAACTTGCATTATAACACATAAAATATACTTAATTGTGCAATAGATCATCGTATTCGATACATGTATTTTAGTGCTTAAGGTTCTATGCATATCAAAATCGAAACAAACAAATTGACAATGCCAGTATTATTGTTTTACTAGAGTAGACCTAGTAGAAACAGATATTGTGATGGGTAGCATTTTTTTTTTTTTTTTTTTTTTTTTTTTTTTTTTTTTTTTTGAATTCGCGTCTGTTTCTGTTTCAATCTCAACTCTTCTCACAGCTATGGAAGTCTCCCATAACAATTTCTCAATACCTTTTCGTTTCTACAAAATGTAATCATTCGATACACTGAAAATAACCAGCATATTGTGGAATCTACCTGCTTAAATTTTCATTTACCTTTGTTATTCGATTTGGTAATAAACATATTTGAAAATGTGACTTTAATATTCAAGACTATTATTATTCACTTTATATGTCGACAATTTTATAAAGGGTCATCGAATATGAACTTTGTTCTAACAAAAAATATTCTCTGGACAAGCGATAATATATGTATAACAGTGAATACAATTTAGCCGTACATCCAATTGTTGCATTTGTTGTTGGCTTTGATGCTTCCGTGTGGCTATTTAATCAAGAACACAGTCCCTATTCCTTCCATTTTTTTATTGAGGTTTTACGTCCCAGTCAAAAAATTTTCAGTCATGTCGGGACGGAGCCAACTCTTCCTAGGTTTAACCAGTACTGTAGGGAGTTAATGTGGCTTGCTCAAGGACACACCACGGTGACGCCTGCGGGGATCGAACCCAGGACTTCTCGATTCGGAGTCCGACGCTCCCTTCCCTTCCATTTTTTACATAAAATCCCGAACGCTGACCAATGCGCAACGCGTAAGTTGTGCATACGCTGAGTACGTTCTTCACACGCTTAACATACGCTGCATACGTTCCGAGCACGCTGCTCGTACGTTGGTAATGCGTTATGCATACGCTTCTCATACGCTAAACAAAAATCCAGGTGAGTTTTGGCGTACGACAACGTATGCGAACGTATGAGTTACTTACAGGTAACGTTCATGAACTTATGCATAACGTATTCGTTGCGTATGCCTAACTTATGAGTAACGTATTATCTGTACGTCGGCATACGTTGGAAATTTTGTGCATGCACAAAATTTCTCGGCGTACACGACGTACGACAACGTATGCCAGCGTATTGTAGCGTACCCCTAACTTATGCAAAACTTATGCCGAACGTATACAACGTACACCAACGTACGGAAAAAATATCTCATACGTCGGCATACGTTGGTGCTATACGCTGTGGTGTGAGCACCCCTTTAGTCTACTGAAGCTTGCCCGTCAAATGCAACTTGATAAATTTACGTTTATACGACAGATACGTAAAACTGACTCACAATGAAACTGTCTTTATTTCAACTTACATTTAGCCTAGGGCTACAGAAGCTACATTTTTGTACAGGTTATAGGTAAATTGTCAACTTTAAACTGTCCATGTATAAAATAAATACAATAAAATGCGTGTTGAGAAATAGATGCATGTAAGCACATGTCACTTTCTGTGCATGCTGATAAGCTGATTGGTGCATTCGCCCAGGACATAATAAGAAAGATCTAATATAACGTTTCAATACGTATGTTGTTACTTATTTGCTAGAGGCCGCCATACAGTGTTTTCGTCGCAGAGCTAAATACTATCAGACGGTTGATGCTATTTTATAAAGACTTGAAAAGAATAATATGACGATAAATTTCCAATTGCATTGTTTGTTTTGCAAACAGAACATTCAGTAAGAGTGACTTGTGTCCACATACGTCTTGTTTGCCTTGTATAAACACAAGCATACTCGTGTTTTGACGAACTAACAAAACCCATAATAAGATTACCATTTTCATGAAAAGATTTATACGAAAGGGCGATGGCCTCCATGCATTTAGATGCCTTTATAGTGGTTGGGGTACATCGTGTTAACATAAGTGTGCTACATGTATTTAGTACAGCGACAATTGAACATTTTTATCCCAGAGGGTTACAGTAAATTTTAATTGGTCCATTTTTACCCAAGCCTAGAACTATGTTACTAGTAGAGTCGACACAATTAAAAATCTGAACCAAATACAAGAACATTTACTTGAATATTCCCAGGAATATCCTTTGTTCAAAACAAAATAGAAGCTAAACAAAACTATTTATTTTTATTGAAACAATACCTACCGCCACCATTTTTATAGCACAGATATGGAAACCTCCACACATTCCCCAACCCCACAGAAAATCCAATACAAGCGAGCAAGAAATCAAACTTAGAACTCCAGGTCTCGCGCTTCTTGATATTGCCATCATGGTCCTCTTCCACCTTAAACTCCGGGTCAGTTTTTGTCTCTTTTGTCATGTTTGGTGTTATAAATAATCAAGATCAGATATACAGAAATAAAGAGCAATTAAATCTAGTGAATTTACATATGAGCCGCCTCGTGGGAAAACCAACAATGTGGTTTCCGAACAGGTCTCACACAAACCGGCCTGTACAAGCACAGAATAGAGCTAGAAGCTTGAGATTTTGGATTTAAGTAGAAGAGGAATTGTACTATCCGAATAGCGAAAACAAAGGCGCTGATCAGCTTCGCGGTTACCGCTAAGCTGATCTGCGCCTTTGTTTTCGCATATGCAAAATGTTGGTTTTCTCATGACGCGGCTCAACTGATGATATGATTATGTACTTTAGTGAGAGCTAAATTGCTTATACAGAGACGCATGCAGGAGCATAAAGATGGTCATAATTATGCACGTTTAAGTTCATTAATATTTAATATTTGTTTTATTTTCCCAACTTTCACTTTTTCACATAATCTATGTCTTTAAATATAAATGTCAACACCATAAAACAACTTTAAAACTTTCACAAACTAACATAAACTCCTGTACAAGTGCACTCCTGAACTGCAATTTCAGTTTTGCAATTATAATTTGAATCACAACAGAGGACCCTATGTTGACCTAGCCTTATTGTCATAACGTACACATGGTCATGGACGGTGACACGGATCTGCATAGCCAAACAAAGTGACACGTCATGAAAAAGCCGGCCTCTGGGATATAGACCATGTCGATCCACATTGCTCTGCTTTGCTACGGAGTCTGATCTCGATTTCGAAAGCTCAGACAGAGAGTAGTCAGCTTAATTGTTTAATCGTCGTAGGTAGCGTGCGTCAAATCCCATGAGCAACACAGACTGAAGGGCCTAGCCGCATGTCCATGTATTAAGCGGCTTTACACTTGGCGCGACTCAACTGGTGTCTAAGATGAATGGCAAAGACGCATCATTACAACAAAGATGACAAAATTGTTTGAAATAAAGTGTATTTGAACATTTACAACCTGGGCCAGTTGTTCAAAATTCGTTTAGCTTAACGTCATCGTTAAGACCTCAACTCGTTTTAAGTAAATGCCGACTACATAAGCAAATACAAGTGTTATTTTTAGGCTTATTTTTTGTTGGTAAAATGTGAGAATCGCAAAGGATTCTCACATTCTTTCAACAAAAAATAACGGTGTATTTGTAATATTCATGTTTGAAATTTTAACGATTCGTTAACTAACAATGTCGTTAATTTTGAACAACTGGGTCCTGTTGTTTTAATACTGGTAAGTGGAGAGATTAATCACATATCAACGGAGTCTAAAATCATTCAGTGACACATGAGAACAACTAATAAGTTGTAGCCCACTATATCAAACCAAGCACTAACTAACTATATCAATTAGTTCTGGTACCGGACGATACTCTGCATGGCCGTTTAAATGGTGATACTGGACGAAATTAATGAAATGATGTCAGTTGTCCTGAAATTTGCGGGAGAGGGACAGATAGACAATGCCTCTAAAGAGTCAGGAGAGGTCACTAATTACAGACACTAAGTTTTCCTCAGTTGACTGATGATGTCACTTTCGAGTCTCAGAACCACTGATGCAAAAGTTTCGTCATAGGGAGAGATTGAGAGACGGTTTATATGCTGTTCATCATAGATAATTTGAACACTCCCGCTTGTTTATCAAAAATGCAAAACGGATGTTTTGAAATCGTGTTAGGTTTTTACAGAACCACCAGAGATTAGTGCACTCTAGTAAAGTAACAATATCGAACGAATGTCAGAGCACCTTCTGTTTTGACACAAATTTGATAAAAGTGACTATCCTGAGGTAGTGGCTTTTTATGATTTATGGTCGATTCGCGACCTTCCTGTTCGCACCCTATACCTGTTCGCTACCTGACCTGTTCGCTACCAACGCGTTCGCTACCTGTACATGTTCGCTACCCGACATTTTCGCTACCTTACATTTTCGCTACCTGATTTTCTAAAATGTAAATAATAGGTTATAGAAGTGATAGTGAAGTCATATAGATCTATATCATATTTAATTTTGTTTCATGAAAATATGTACAACAGAAATTTTATAAACTATATTCATGGTTTAATACACATAAAATAATGATCAGTGAAGCCTAAAAGGGTAATTACAGGTGACAATTATTTACATACAAACACTTTTATACACAATGTAGACAATTATAATTATTTATTTTAATATTTTCACAGACAATTAAAAGATGAGATCTGCTGATTGAGGTTAAAATTTTAGCATAAAATATATTAAATATGTTAAAAAGAAATGTACATTATGATTCTCCTAATAAAAATAAACTTAAAAAATGAGCAATGATTAAGGATGTTGTATGGGACATCTTTGTCTTCGCTTTGGGAAATACACCCGGATTTCATCTAATTAGAGCCAAAGTGTGTAGCGTTTTTAAATTGAAATTTGCACTCAACATACCGTATTATGTTTATCTATTCCTTGAGACTCGACACACAATATCCAGATGTCACATTGCAACGCATTTTGACCTTAAAGCATGTCCAATCACATGTTTGAATTTATTTGTGGTCACAAAATGTTTGAAACACACCCTAGGATACCATGACACAGACATTACCATATATATGCATCAACAAACACAGAAGGCAAACATGGCAAAGGAGGTTTTTGTTTGACTTCATGCTTAACGTCCCAATCAAAAGCAAAGGTCATGTCGGGACATTGCCTCCATTTTATGGGACTTTTACCCAAAGTGAGGATGTCATGACATCCAACAAGTGCTTCAAATATAACCATCCAACTAAGCCACAAAGGCTTATATGTATGGATGGTTTGATTTGAACCACTTTTCCTGGGCTGGCTCAAACCAGAGCGGTATACCAGTAATCAGCTGGTCAGTCAGAAGCGTGTAAGCTTTGCCTGGAAGCACAAACAGCCCATCTATTTCTTTAGGCCCCATGCACTATTTAGTTGTCATTTTGATTGAATAATACATCAGCCATGTGAGGAGACTGTAGCAGCATATGATGGCTTTGCGCCAATGCAACGCGCTACAAATGTGATATTTGGTGAATGATAAAAACCTAAAGTACAAAATGCATGTTCAATGAGTGTGTTTAATGTTTAATATTGAAGAGTATACAATATTACCGAGTTGATTTTGGGTGAAATGATCTTCAAATATTGTTAAAATACAATGTACAGTCAAGTTTCCGGTTACGCAAAGTTCCCGACTTCGGAAATCCTTATTAAAAACATGGTTAAACATGTATTACCAGTGCCTTCAAAACAAATAATCAGTTTTTGTTCTCTTGGCAATTTTCTAAACATTGCATTATCCAATAAATATCTGTGAATGAGTTCACTCACACCAATCTTTTATCTTTAGTAGCTTTTTGCATGTCAAATTTTATGACATCTGATGTCACACTGTTACATACCGAGAGCAAAGAAACATCGATTATGCATGGAAACAACCATGTACATTACGTACATGAAGGATCTCATAAAATTATATAGAAAATTGTAAACACTGTTACATTATATTTAATGGCAAACACAGGCTGGACCAGAACCCAATACTTCAAACTTATGTAGGATGACACATTGCCGGGGCTAAAAAATCAGCAAGAATGTACAATTTCTTTTGAAATAGTCGCTTCTATGAGGTAATGGCTTCAAGAAACGAAAAATTTGGTCATAAAAATCTTTCCTGCAAAGTAAAGGATATGACTTTGTCTACATCTTGTCGGGTATAGTTTAGCAGTAATTAAAATTCTATTCTTCTGATGGCAATGATTTATCATTGACAAGAACATTTTGCGAAACCAAGTACTTGACTGTAATGGAAATTTCATTTTATGACAATTACTAAATTTATTAACCCAAGAAACACAAAAGAAAAAGCGGCTCTCCTAGCAAAACGTGGGGAGCCTGGTTTGTTAACAGAGAACCGGACTAACAACTGAGAGGTCATGATTCGGTCCGATACCCGCCTCCGCCATGTAGTGTCCCTGAGCAAGACACTTCAAGCTCCGGGCGGCCCCCGTGGCCGAATGGTTAAGGTCGCTGACTTCAGTGCTCTTGATCATTCGATCATCTCACCTCTGTGGGTTCGCACCTCGCACGGGGCATGAGTCACATGTGGGACAAGCATAGTTCTGCTTGCGGGTGTGTCAGGTGGTTTTCCCCGGGTACTCCGGTTTTCGCCACACCTACCGATTGATTTGTCTCGATATGAGTAAAAAAAGCTTGAAAGGGATGCAAAATTGAATTAAAAAAAAAAAAAAAAAAAAAATCAAGCTCCACAAAGTACCGGTTACGTACCCAGAAAGGGATGGCTTTGTCTCGCAATGACTAAATAATAGTTGTGAAATACATTACGGCCAAGAGAAAAAAAATAATGACTTGACATAACCATCCTATGAGTCAGTATTTACATTGTGTATATGCATTAGACGCAAGGTTGCAAATAACATGTCTAGGCAAAACAGTTAAATTTTGCTTCAATGGCTTGTTTGGTAATGTTTTTACGTCCCACTTAATCATAAAGTAGCTAAGGTCATGCGGATAAACTAGCTCATTTTAAATTTTAACCGGAAAGGCTGAAGAACCCTTGGATCAATACCACTCTGGAAACAGTTCAATGTATACATACATGTACATGTATGTCGATATTGTACCAGGTTGACCAATCTTTTGCTTGACCGACTTTGTCTAAGGACTATCCTATAAGGGGGTACAAAATAGACAAGTTTCAGTGGTCAATTTTTTTTCATATATATATATTTTTTTTGTCTTTGCTGTTGGTATGGGTAACCTTAAGTGTTGTAATAATAATAATAATAATAATAATAATAATAATAATAATAATAATAATAAATAAATAAATAAATAAATAAATAAATAAATTTTATATTTTAGGAGGACAACAAATTTAGCACAATTGACAATCTTCCATATGGTCCTCCAGTGAATACAGACAGTGATCAGTATCAGACCTTTTTTTATTTTTTTTTTCAGTCATTTTCATATATTTTCGAGATGTAAGTAATGCTATATTTTGAAAGAAGAGAATCCAGTGTTTGCCCTATAATGCTGAGTGCCAAGCAAAGTAGCCACTGATACCATTTAAAGGGTCTTATTTATGATGCGGCTCTGGACCTAACCTACGACACTCTAACCATTACACAATGAGCAAGCACGATTTGGGAAAAATATCCGTAGGCTGTCAGCAGTTAATTTGGTTGTTTGTATGGAGGCTTAACATTCCAGTCAACATTTTTTTAGTCATGTCGGGGCGGAGCCAACGCTTGTGGGGCTGTCATCAGATTAGCAGTGTAGCATTGAAGTGAAGTCCCAAATCACATACTTTGTAATATATATCAGCAGTAAGACGAATAGCAACTATTTAAGAAAAATCTGAAACTTAGACCACTGAATCATATTCTTGTTGTAGTGTCAGCGTTTTATGCCCTACTTACATCGCAAGTCATACTGAAACAGGGGCCCCTACCCATTGGGGCCACAGAAGGAAATAGATGGGCTGATTATGCCTCCAGTGAAAGCCTGTATGATGCTGACTGGCTATCTGATTACTGGTTAACCGCTCGGGTCTGAGCCTGCCCAGGAAAAGAGGTTCCGAGTCTAACCATCCGCACATTATAATATGAGCCGCATCGTGAGAAAACCGGAATTTTGCATATGCGAAAACAAAGACGCAGATCAGATTCGCAGTAACTGCGAAGCTGATCAGCGCCTTTGGTTTCACCACTCGGATAGTAAAATTTCTCTTCTTCCTAAATCCGAAATTTCAAGCTTTTGACCATTTTCTGAGACCGCACAGACCCGTTTATGTCGGACCTGGTAGGAAACCGCGAAGACCGGTTTTATCGCATCAAGGCTCATATATTATAACCCCTTTTGGCTTTGTCTGGTTATATTTGAAGCACATGTTGGATGTCAAAGACTCATGACATCTTCATTTTGGGCAAGAGTCCCATAAAATGGAGGCAATGTCCCAACATGACCTTAGCTGTTGACTGGGACGTCTTCATTTTGGACAAGAGTCCCATAAAGTGGAGACAACGTCCCTACATGACCTTAGCTGTTGACTGGGATGTAAAGCATCAATTCGAAAGAATTCAAACTGAGACAGGGCATATTTGAAATTTCATCTGGAATGAATATGCCGGAGAAGCCCTAGAGCGATTTCCCAACCACTTATTACATAGCAGATAGCTTTACCACACCACGGATGCTCTAGACTTCAGTTGTATCCGAAGGATGCAACTAACATGGACTGACCTCCACCCCCGATCCCCACCCATTCGCACCCTTGTAACTATAAAAAATGTGTTTAAACTGCACATACGCAACAAACGTGAACTGCATGAAAAAGACATTTGGCATACTGGACTTTGTCATGTATATTTCAATAGACAAAAATGGAACACAATGCATTTTCATTTATTACTAATAGGGTGACAGGACTTTTGAGGAAGAGTATATTGCACCCCGTGTTCAGGACTTTCTCAAAACTGTTGTGTAATATTAAAACATGTACACAAGGAAAATTATATACTACATTTTCCGCGTACATTGCTCTACATGAACCATAACTAATTTTCTCAAAACAAATGTGTTTTTGGATAGTTAAATATCTTGTTTAATGCAGTCGGAATGTGATGTGCAGAAAAAATCTGCCATTCGCGTGCAAAAGGATTACCTAAGCTATTCATGGTGGTAAGTTTATCGAAAATGCTTGTTTTGGTCACTTTTCATATCCTTTGTAACGCCATACTGGTGCTTTGCATGATTAAAATTGTGATGTTTGGCAATAAAGAATAACTATTCATAATAGAGTCGGACAAACTTTTGGCAAAATACGTTCTTGTTTTCTCTCCAATCAGATGGTCAAAACTGGCCGAACATTTCGAAACAGCCAAAATATGCCAGTGTTTAGAACAATGACCTTAAAACATCTAAAAAAAGGAAGAAATGTAAGTTAGCATATATTTACTAATATACAGAGAATAAATAAATAAACAGATAAATAAATAGATAAATAAAAAACACTAAAATATATACATGGCATTAAAATGAAATCACGACATTAAAAATAAAATCCACTTTGCAAAGATTAACTTACTATAAAAAGGGAAGAAACGAAATTTCGCATAAATTATATTAACTATAAAATGAGCCGCTTCGTGAGGAAATGGGATTATTGCCTATGCGAAAACAAAGGCGCAGTTCAGCTTCACAGTAACTGCGAAGCTGATCAGCACCTTTGTTTTCGCTACATGGATAGGTCAATTCCTGTTCTTCTTAAATCCGACTTGACACGCTTCTTAGCTGCTTCTGTGACTGTGCAGACCGGTTTGTGTCAGACCTGGTCGGAAACAATGGACGGACCAAGCCCGGCAATCTGACTGGCTGCCCTTAACAATGAAGATGTGCTCAGATCCCCGTCATCGTATTTATCCCAAAGCTCGTGTAATTTTCCATGAATCTTCTTGTATTTCTCCCTGTGAACTTTGGTGAAAAGATTCTCAGACACGAGGCGCATCTGCAGCTTGACTTCGTCCGCCTCACGCAACAACAGTACTGTTTGACTTTTATACGTGTTCAATTTTATGGTTCTAAATAGTTTTACAGTCTAAATAGGAAATAATTAGATTAGCTTTTACAAATCGTGCAATTTAATACATATGATCATGAGGCATTCTTCTTTTATAAGTTTTTAAAAACTACAAACCTCTACGTCGCAATCATGGCACTTCCAGCTCACATCCTCCCGTCCCTTCATCATTTGTCTGTACTGTTCTAAAGATATCCCTGCAAGAAAAGAGAAAAAAATGAACCTCCCCAAATGTTTTATGTTTTGAGAACACCTTTAATAGCGCTAAAATATCAACAAAAATGTTACTTTCACAGATGAATTGATACGGACATATAGGCCCACTATTTACGAATAGCATTCGCATGAAAAATACAAACGATCTACATATGCGAAAACAAACTGCAGTAACTGCATAGCTGATCCGCGCCTTTGTTTTTGCCACACAGATAGTACTTTTCCTCTGCTACTTATATCCAAAATTTCAAGCTTCTAGCTTTATGCTGTCACTGTACAGTCTGGTTTGAGTCGGACCTGGTCCGAAACCCAAATTGTTGGTTTTGTCACGCACAGACTCATTTTCTTCGTATATACCAAATCTATTTGTTTTCATTTGAAACTTTGAATATAGCCACCCAAAATCTTCAGAAACTTAAAAAATCGTACTGTCATAAAAATAAAATGATGAAAATCCTATGAAATTTTCAATTTTTTACTCATGAAAAAATACCTGTATATTGCATGGACCGTGTGTTTTCGTATTGAAAGGTTCCTTACCTGTGTCGCATTTGCTGCCACTCACCACACCCGTCGCACTGGACCGCATGTTGTCTGCTTGTTACCTTTTTAGCACAGTGTATACAATTAAAAATTTTCTGTTTCCCCATGGTTTTTAAAATATATAAAAGTTAAAACATAATATTCTAAAACATTCTAAAATCGAATTATTTAAAAACCATATTTTAAAATTTAAAAGCCCTACTCGTGAGCAGGCTACATCAACTGTGAAGTTTGGTAGTGAGTGAATAATTAACGGTCATAGTGAGGTTCAGTAGTGAGTGAATAATTAACGGTCATAATTGGGCGGGAAGCCGCGAAAAACATCGTGGTCATGGTGGTAGCGAACCGACTAGGGTCGATAAGGTGCGAAAAGGTGCGAAAAATACCGAGTAGCGAACGGACCAATGGGAGGTAGCGAACGGACTAAGTGCGAACGAACCAGGTCGCGAAAGATCCTGTTACCGCTTTTTATTGGTTTGCCGTCATGCACGCGCGCGTTTATGCATGTAGTTTGTTTTATAAATCACAAAGTGCAACGAAAATACACTTAAAACGTTTTATTCACTAGTTGATTTCATGGTATTACATGGTGGGTGCACTTTCAGTTAACATGACCGACATGCAAAACCCATTTTCGATAATTTGCTAAGCACTTAAGCCTTGTGACTTGACTAACAGTCTTTGAAGGTAGGACGCCCTACTAACCATTTGTTAACAGAATTCCTCTTTTATTCATATGACGCCCCTGGTCATTCTCCTAAGAATTTTTCGTACTGGTGCGGATGATAATTCCGTGCAAAAGAAATGAAAACATCAATAAATGAATAAATGAATGCGACAAACAGACTGATACTATAGCTTTAAGTCAGACAAGTCAAAATATGGCTTGCGAGTTGAATGAAATCGACAGGATCTGAATCTAGTATAACTGCAGGTATTGAGATCTCTATGAACAATGGCCGATAGAAAGGCAGTTGTTCTATTTGACCCAGCGCTGGCCATTTCAGGTGCGCACTCTTCAAAGATATCGTCTTGGTCTTCTTTTTTCTTTTGTGTCGATTTTCTTTTGTGTCGATTAAGGTTGGGGGGATCAAAGAAGCTGGTGCTTTCGCCCGGAGTGGACACAAACGCGAGGAGAGATTGGCTTCGCCATTGAATCATACTTGTTGACAAGCTGACCGGGTGTCAAAATGCTGCGATTTTCGTCGTATGACGTTGAAACTTCTCCTGTCGGGTAACAAACATGCCAACATTGTTGGGGCCTATGCACCTACAATAACCTCAAGATGAAGTGAAAGGCAAAATAATTCTTAGACTGCACTTTGGTCACAACGCCCGGCACAGGCAAGCTTATTCATCTTGGTAACCACAATACCAGAGTTGGTACAGCCAAGGAGAAATAGGTTCTTACGGTTAAGGAAAACGTAACCGCTTCTGAACATGATCTTTATATCACCAATACACACTAAAGTAATGTGTACCTAACAAGTGTCCTGGACCCATCTCCGATTTAAACATACGCAACCCAAAACCCTACAACATCTTGTTCACGTCAATGGTTCCCGGCTCATATACAGAAACACGATTGAAAAAGTTTTCTTTTACACACGGCGGTTCGCCGAATTTCTCGAAAATGAAAGGTACCATGTAAGTTATCTTTCAATATTGGTTGCTAATATTTTCCCCAATTATTTTCTGTCATTTTGACGAAGTTTCCGATCGAAAATCGAATATTACGACATATTTAATTAGAAACTTTGAAATGGTATCATTGTAGTTACTCCGAATCACGTTTAACCGCATACTGTCATTTTATGCTCTCAAAGGACTTGTATTGTTTGATATTTGTAACAAAAGGTATATTTTTACATTCTGGTTGTTTATGTTATAAAATCAAGTGTAAACTATGAAATAATATGCGTTTTTAACAAGCATCATATACTATTCCGACGTTATACAGATCACCCATGGAAAATCGTGTGTACGGACGGGGTGGTGTTGAGCAAACATGGCTATGAGAAAATGACGCCGAAAAAGGCACATGTTTTGGTCCTCGAAATATTTCATAAGGTTCACTGTAAGGCTACCGATGCAAAGACTTTGAAGAATAAACCCATCGGTGGTGATATATAGTCCATGATTCGGATAACCTCCAACTGATCCGCATTGACTTCAATTATGCATATACTTTCACGCTCCAGTGGTCACAGTCGAGTGCTTGATCAAAAATGAAAAACATTACAGATGATGAGGAACAAAATTGGCTTCAAGATAATACTGAGTTTATTATACTCAAATCATTCGTGTGCGCATGCGCAGCAATTTTCATGAACTTGATCCGGAATGGGTAGAATAATTGTATTACATAAAAGTTCCATAATATAAATGGAGCACAGGTGAGTCAAGATGCTACGGCATAAAACTTAAGAATATTATCTAACAGCAAAGTATCAACTAGATCCATCAATATACAGTTCAAAACACTTTTAGCAAAACTTTTACATAAAAATTTCAAAGTCTGTGACCTTGAACTCAAGGTCACCCAGGTGAGTCATGATGGTACAGCATAAAACTTCAGACCAATATCTACCAACATGCAAAGTATCAACTTGATCCATCCACAACTTCAAGCGATATAGACTCATAAAAACTTTAACCAAAAACTTTAACATTTTGAGCAACGCCGACGCCGACGCCGGGGTGACTGCAATAGCTCTTCCTGTACTTTCGTACAGGCGAGCTAAAACTTAATATGCGCAGCTGCACACAAAGACTTTCATTTTTTATTGTTACTGTAGATCGAATAGTAATACGCGTTATAAGCATTACAACTAGTTTGTACGATTAACAGTGAAAGTATAGTCCTAGGTTACATTTGCCTCGATCATCGTACCATTTTTCGGTCTCTTTTCAAAGGAGGCTTCTATGAGCTATATGCTATCACGCACATGCAATGAAAATGTACTAAAACACAATTTGACTAATATAATGGGGTCGTTATAGAAAGACGTGTCTTAGCCGACCTTTTACCGTTCCATATATGTCACTTTTACGTCCCAGTCGACACTGGCTGAGTGATGTCGGGAGGGATTCAAAGTTCCCTGTATAGAACCAGATATATGGTGCATTAACGTATACGCCCGCCTACATGTACAAATACTTTGCTAAACAGCATTTGAGCCGCGTCATGAGAAAACTAACAATATGGTTTCCGAACAGGTTCGACACAAACCGAGGCTTCGAGCTGTACAAACGCAGAAGACGGTTAGAGGCCGAAAATTTTGGATTTAGAAAGTAGATGAATTGTACTAGCCGAGTAGCGAAAACAAAGGCGCTGATCTGCTTCGCAGTTACTGTGAAGCTGGTCTGCACCTTTGTTTTGGCAAATTCGAAATGTGGCTCATTCAGTATACGTGTAATGTTATTTGCCCGCCTGGTGCGTGTGTGTAGATTTTATACTCATCATGCGCATGTATATTTCTGGACATTCTGATCCACAGATTTACTTTCCTTGCGCTACGTAACAGTCCCAGGAGCTGAATCTCTGAAAGCAACCCGCCGTTGCTAGGGAACTAGGAAGATCAAAATTGCGTCATCAATATCTCAAGGGTTCGCGTAATGCAACTCACGTCAGAATTAGGAGGAACAATATGTCTTTCAGCCACTATAAACAAGCTCAATTATTTCAAATTTGAGAGTGATTGCGACTGCATAAACAATATGAGTACCTGGTACAGTGTCAGTCACATTGCACGTTCACCGTACTAAAGCGTCTTAACATTCACGGCCACCTGAAAAATTTGCTTATACCAAGATATTTTATTTTGGACTTGCTTTCATGAAGCGATTTCAATTCCCAGGAATGTACGTACTGGTTATATTTAATTGTGGGTCGAATCGGACAATGTCCGGTACATAAATCTTCAAAATGTAGGGCAAACTTGTGAATCTGGCCGAAACTGTTATATCAAAACAGCCACGTATCGAAACTTTGAACATCAAAAACAAGTTTCCTATTGCATCTTCGCCACTCTAGTTTTGATTTCTAATAACGTTTGTAAATTCTCTTGAGACTGCACATCAGGATATTATTCTAAATCAAAAGATAAAACAGTTATAATGCAACTCACCTGTTTACATGTCTACTCCATTCCTTTGTTTAATTTTTCACAACCACTACCGGAACTTGCTTATACCTGGACGACACCAGATTATAGAGGCTTAGAGAATAGACCCCGTGATAGTACAAATTTCATAGTCTACACATTCAACAATAATCAAAATGAAACGACGTTAGCTTGTGAGTTTTGACTGAATACAATTTGTTAAGATAAACATGAAACACCTCTTGTACTAGTATGTCCGACGATGATTGTATCTACATGTAGCTCTTAGAAAAGGTTCGAATTCTTTCCGATTAGGCTCGGTTTCTAAAGTTTATCTCCAGTATGTAATCGTTACATTCATAGAAACAATGCAATTTCATGACCAATTATATTGACCTTTGCATCGAATTACATGAAAGGCATCGTAACATACTTTTCGTAGTTTATTTCCAGTCGAGAAAATATGTTTCTATTGTTATTTTCGCAGAAATTCAGTAGCAATGTTTCTTATGGGCTTATTTTGTTTTGCTTCCTTTACTATGATTTTGCTGCAGTACATGTATACTCTAGGCCGTCGGCTTTAAAAAAGTGGCCCGGACATGAGACTTCAAAGTCGTTTTACGATTGTCGAAGGCGATTTTAAGAAATAATTATTTTAAAACAAATGTTATGCGTCACAAACGGTCTAGTTTAGAAGAAAGATTATATTTCTATCTGGTGTAAGTTTTATTTTTGTAGCACTACGAACAATTGGTCTGTTCGGCCAACAATCACAATAGATGTTTATTTTTTTCTATCGGTAATTTACGTGCGTCTCCGTAAAATGTTCCGATAAGACCCGACCTAGCTTCCAGGTAATATTGATTGTCGCTACTGCATGGAAATAGTAAATTTTTGAAGACGGACTATTGTGATAGAGAATTCGGTGTATTTTTTTTTTTTTTTTTTTTTTTTTTTTTTAATTCAGTCTTACGTCCCTTTCAAGATTATTTCAGCTCATATGAAACGGCCAATCAGAAGGTGGGCGAAAACGGGAGAATCCCGAGAAAAACCACCTCGATGTAAATGATTTAATATCCCCTTGTTTATTTTGAAGATGACATTTTTGCGGACAAAATACATTATTTTCATAATTCTTTAATGTTTGTGTCGTATTTACACGGGAAAGCTGTTGCTACTCTTGCAATTTTTTATATATATATTTTTTTGTATATAGAAAGTATTATGATAATCGCATTGCATTTTGTCAGAATCGCATGTTTAAGGAAAAATATTAATTTTGCTATTTTGAACTTATCGATGGTAGTCCGATATTCACTATTAACAAATGTGTCATGCTGGTAGAATACCCTTCTCCACTAGTGTTTGGCAGTCAATGATCAATGACAGCAATACAGTCTCTGAACAGAACTTTTCTGCCCACTTTTCCAATCACCAGGTCTCTAAGATCTTTTATGTGGATTTCTCTAATGTTAGCCAGAGCTGGGCATTTCAGTATGAAGTGGACGAGGTCCTCATCATCTAGACGGCACAGGGGGCACTTTGGATCTACTTCCTGGTTATTAAATTTCACTTTTGTCGACTGCAGGATATAGGTTCCAGTCAAGATTCTGGCCTTGATGTGGGCTCTTCTGACGTCTTGCAGGGTGGGCATCACTGAGTCCCAGACTCTATGGACTTTTCCTATCTGCATGTTTTTCAGACAACAGTGCTGTAGTGTAGATTTAGTGGTTCCTTCTTCGACAAGTGTCCTAGTCCAATACCCGCTTATGGCTGTTTTTGTCTGGCGTTTCCACTGTAACTTTGTGGGAGAATCCTGCATTAGCTGTTCTATGGAGGGGAGACTATACTGCGCCAGGATCACTTTCACCCGCCCAAAGAAACTACCTTGTTGGTCTTCATCAATGATAATACTTCTACTTATAAGCTGATGGAAGGTCTTGTTCTGGGAGTTGATTATCGAGTAGAGGAGGCTAAGATGTTTCTTGTGAAGCTCTGCCTCTAGTGGTAAGGCTCCTAGTAGTAAGTAGACCGCTGGAAGTGATGTTCTGGCGGGGAGGGCCTGTATCCTTCTCAGCAAATTTACATGAAAGTCAGTGAGCATCTTTGCCCCTGTCTTGTTCAGGTTCAGAACCTCCATACTGTACAGCAATCTGGGGATGATATAAGACTGGTATATCTTGAGGGAAACTTTTGGCCCCACCCCGTTTGAGCCATGAAAGCCTGACTTCATCAATGAGTACCCTGTCCGTCTTGCTAGAGAGATTCTCTCCTCAATGTTCCGGTGATTCTCCTTGTCTTCAGATCTCAGGAGCCCCAGATGAGTTGTCTCTGATGTCTGTTCAATAGGTTTTGACCCTAGCATCCATTGTCTACATG
The DNA here is from genome assembly GCA_964017185.1 of Rugalucina vietnamica. Lineage (NCBI taxonomy): Eukaryota > Metazoa > Mollusca > Bivalvia > Lucinida > Lucinidae > Rugalucina > Rugalucina vietnamica. The sequence goes on along the minus strand of OZ024869.1, from coordinate 33,311,738 downwards.
TTGCTCCTTCAACGTTTACATACTATATTTTTGTCTTCTGGGGGTGGATAATGTATCTCCTATCACCTGAGTATGAGCTTGCTATGGCCAGCATCATGTACATCTGATCTGGATCCTCTGTCATCAGAAGGACATCATCGGCACAAGTCGGGCAGCCTACATATATGTACCCAATGAATTTTCCTAGAATATTTTGACGTATTTCAATCAGAAGTCCATTGACATAAACTTTGTAGAAATGTGTCGACAGGATGCCGCCTTGGCGGACACCCTGGAGGATCTGGAAGCTGTCATCGACTTCGTTCTTCCACTTAATCCTTGCTGTTAGACCTGTGTATAAGTTTTTAACTATTAACCGTAGTTTTTTGTTTATCCCTTGGTCATAGATGTTGTTCAGTAGGATGACGTGATCCACAACATCAAAACCTTCTTTGTATCTAGGGTGGCTAGATACAAAGGCTTCTTTTGCTGTTTTGAGTCATTGTCTGCCTCAGATAGTAAGAGAGCTGCCATAGTTGGGGTCATTCCTTGTGTAAATCCCACCTGCATGTCAGATTGATCATGGTTTAACTCTGTCATACGGAGAAGTAGCAGTGTCTCGAAGAGTTTTCCGAACACTGATGTAACGGTTATACCTCTGTAGTTGTCCATGGATTTGGGGTCTTTACCTTTCTTGTGGATAGGGTGTATTATTCCTGATTTGAAGGCTTTAGGTATTTCGCCGGTTCTTATTATTGTATTATAGAAAGTCAATAGATGTGGTACTATAACTGGTAGGCCATGTTTCAAGTGCTCGGATACAAGACCAAACTCGTCCGGTGATTTCTTCGTATTCAAAGCTTGGATACTCTTCCTCATTTCCCCTTCTGTGAAAGGTTGAATTTCATCCGAGGATTCCTTACAGATCTCCTCAATACATGAGTGCTGAATTTTGTTCAACTGGTAAAAATTTTCATTAAAGTTCTCATTTTCTTTGGGTGTAGCCAAATCTTCAAAGTAGACCGTAAAATTCTTAGCTTGAATGGAAGGTTCATATACTTCTTCACCTTTAAATTTGATACAGGTTTCCGAGCTGCCGGCACTCTGGCTTTGGTTTCTCTTGATTAATTTATAAAAATTTGTATCACTTGGGTCAGCCATTACCTCATTGAGGAAGTTTTGTTTCCTAATAGCTTCGTCCTTTCTGAGTTGTTTCCGTAGGTTTTTAGAAGCCATTTTCTTTTTCTTAGAGAGTTCATGTTCTTTCGCGGGTTTACCAGCCTGTTTCCATTCATACAAACAGCTTTTGCTTTCTTTCATTAGATTCTTTACTTGTGGAGAGAGCTTAAACTTAGGACCTTGAAGCTTAGTTTTCTTTGAAGGTACTGCCTTCGAGGTTGCAGAGTTTAGCGCCATTGTAATCAGGTTCAAAGAGTCCGCTGTTGAGATTCCGTCCAAGGGAAGACTCCTTTCGAGTTTGGATTTTAACTCATTCAGATACAAGTCTTTATTGATTTTATCCCATTTCAGAATACTCCTTGCGGCTTGCTTATTCTTACTACTTTTATTTGGTATATATATTCAATGTCTCTATTCCTAATTCAAAGGTCACATGCACATGTGATGACGTGTTATATCCAACAGGTTCCTGTATTACAGCTGAGTTTTGACTGTTAATATTTTCAGTTAAAATATAGTCTATCTGCGACGAGGATTTTCCGTTATGAGAGGCAAATGTTGACTCTAAGGAATTCACTCTGTTTATCAAGCCAGTTTCATTTACAAAATTTTAAACATTTTATCATGGGGATTGTCTCTTGTTTGAAGGAGTGTTGCGTTGAAGTCACCGCAAAGGATTAACTTATGAGTGTTTTTGTATTTCGTAATGATGTTATGAAGAATGTCTATATGCTCCTGATACTCGGCCTTGGATACTGGGAGATTCAGTGTCGGCATGTACGTATTGACAATACACAGTCTCTCGTTAGCACATTGCATTTCAATCCCTATTATCCTTTCATTCCCCTCATCAAGTTGGCTTACTTTGCTTGACCACTCTTTAGGCCATAAGATTGCTACCCCACCTTTTCCCCTTGGGGCTTGGAAGTTTGAGATATTGTCATACTTGTCGGCACAATTTGAAAAGACTTCATAGTCATGTATGATGTCCTTGATGACTTCTTTCTCATATGTCCACAACCATGTTTCTTGAAGACAAATGATTTTCGGAGTTTTGGCTAAGCTGATCAGAAAGGGGGCATTTCCTTTTACCCTTCAATATTTATGGTAGTTACTTCTATAGCCTGATTGCTTGCGGCTCGTGCACGATTATCTGATCCGGTGGTTCTATGTTCAGGCCGGGTATCCGTAAAAAATGAGGCTTCTCCTTTGGTAAACTGCTTCCTGTGTAAGGATTTGAATCAGGAACTGCCTGATAGCTTTCTGCTGATGGACTGCAGTGTAGATCCTGCGGTATTACTGGTGTACTATTTTCTAGGCCGACTACTGGTGTTTCCCAGGTGTGGTTCTTGATCTCAGCTCTGATCCTATTATCCACACAACTTTTCCCTTCTGGGTGAGAGTCCAGATCCCTGTCTCTACTGACTGGGGAGTCCATGACCATGATGGGTGTCTGTGTCCTCTGGGAGTCGTTCACTTCACCTGACCTGGTGGTGTGACTTTGTACCATAGTATCACGGTGTGCTTACTGGTTGGTTTGTTTTGCACTCTTTCTTGACTAGGTCCGCAGGGTTTCTCCCGTCTCATTTCTGGTTTCTGATTTTCTACTGCGACATGTGGCTGGGGTGGTCTGACTGGGGCATGGTGCGTCGGTCTAGGATAGACATGTGGCTGGTGGAGTTCTGGGATAACCACAGGCTGGCTAGGGTGTTGGTACGGAATATATTGTTGTATTCCAGGCTGTGACATGGCTGTTGGGGGTCGTGTATGCATGAAGAAGGGAGTCTGGTTCTGGGGCGGTGGAGCCGGGGCAAATACATGCGGAAACATGCGGAAATGGGGACGCCATTCCAGGTATCCGATACGGGTAGCTGTATCTATAGTTGTTATGTTGTAAATATAAATTGTTCAGGAGGGTATTTTGATTTTGGAGTTGCATGTTCATCTGAGCTGTGCATAAAGTGAATACCGACACATTTTGGAGCATGTTAATTTCTAACTGCCTCATTCTATTTTCCCTCATCTGATAGGATATATAATTGTTATTGTCTGTTTTTTGATTATTACTTATTATACAGGTTGGTTACTTTGGTCACTACCTCTATCTAACCTGTTATTCAAATCTGGTTCATTGTCAGAGTTTTTGTCATTGTATAAGTTCATTCTTTGAGCTAACAGGTTTATTGTTTTTTCTTGATCTTTGACTTTCCTTTCAAGATCAATAATATAGAGTTTATGTCTGTTTTCATCATTGTTTAAAGTTTTTTTCTGGATAGGCTTTTTCTGCTTTACTGTTTCGTTCCCCCTTGTTAAAGTGTCTTTTGATTTCGGCTTTGAGTTTAAAACACTATTTTCATTAATGCCTAATTAAGAGTTGTTTGCATCATCAATACATTTAGGTAAGTCTGACATTGACATGGGCTGTATGACTATGTCACTAGCTGCTTCATTAGATTGGTCTACCACTTGAACGATGGTCCTGTTTTGAGTATTCATACATTCATTTGAGTCTTTTTTTCTCCTGCTCACTGTGCTGCATTGATAAATTCAGTTTTTCTGATTCTCTAACAGAGCCAGAGGCCGTACACATTAATTCTATTTTGCCATTTTCTGTTTCCTGTGATTCGGTATCTTGATCATTTATTTTTTTTTCAAATCTAGTGTTAGCAATGTTGGGTGGTGAACCATAGATAATATTATCAGAGCATGCGGCACATACATAAGGTATACTGTCATTTATCTTTTCTATTTCTTTCTCATGTAAACCAATACATCTGTAGTGGAACCACTCGGGCTATTGTTTCACCCTCTGCCTGTGAATCACATATTGGACAAAAATACAACCTGTCTGTTACACTTTCATTAACTTGACCTACAACTTCGGTATCAAATGTCTGTTCCGTCATGTCACTGGATTCTATCGGTTTCGGCGCCCCAACAAAATTCTGTTCAGTATGTTTTTGGATAGATTGTTTTTGTGTTGCTTTAATCTTAGTTGACTGAATGATGGCAGAGATACCCTGATTAATGTGGTCTAATCTTTCACTGTTTCACTGTGCGTAAATGTTCTTCTAGGGGCTGCAATATCGCCTCACAGAAGATGTCCACTCTACTCCCGTTCACTAGTAGACTAGTCTTAGTATTGTAAAAGTTTGCTACAAATTTTTGTTGACAACCAGCATCACCATCCTTTTTTCGATTAAAGAAGCGCAATCGGTATTCCACATGTGCGCCATTCTGATCAGTTTCGAATTCTTCAACAAAAGCAAATTTCCCAGCAAAGTCTGTTGATTTTATATTTTGAAGGATAAACCATTTGGCTTTTTCAAAGGCAGCTGTACTGAAATTAGCTACTAGATTCTTGCACACCAGACAGAAATTGCCACACTTTTTTCCTGGGTGATAAAATTGCATCTCACCCAGGTGTTCTCACCCAGGCTAAAAAATACGCAAAACCTTGAAATAAACCAGATTTGGGGGGTTGTTGTGCAAGAAAAAGAATCTAATATGGTGTTCTGTTCTAGATGGAAGTTTCCAACCCTCGGGATGACCGTGCCGAGCGGAACCTCGGCGGAGCCTCGGTTCCGCTCAGCACGGTCATCCCTTGGGTTGGAAACTTCCATCTAGAACAGAACCCCATATAAGATTCTTATATTCTTTCCAGGTTTCATTTCATAGGATAGGTGATCAGACATACACCCTGTAAGTTTTTTCTCTAACGCAGATTCAGCATTAAGTTTATAATTCTTTCTCCTAGTGGGCTGTTTTGAGGATATTTCAGTCCGTAGCAACATTTAACAGCAGGTTACTTGAAGATCTTCTTGTTGACATCTTTGAGTTCATTGTTAGCATTGCTTGTGAGTCACCCATAGTTGAAATGAGTGTAAAATTCTTATTTTAAAACTGGTATAAAATTTTTATTTTAAAATTATTGTTATTCTTTTGTCTTTTAGTTTAAAAATCTGTCTGCTGGGGTGTTTAGTTAAAATTTCCAATTTAAAAAAGTTTGTTTCTTTTTCATTCAAGATGGCGGGCGCCTTCCCCACCCTGGGACGTGATCTCTCAAGGGTAAAAACAACAGTTTTTTTCAAGTTTCCCGATAAAATTGGAGGATATTTGGATAAAAGAACATATATACAAGTTTTCTGTACAGTTTTAAGAATTCACAACCGACAAAGCACTGTTAAAATTTTAAAATTAAAATAAATTTCTCTCCGCTTTTTCTTTCACGTCCTTTCAAGCCTCGTTATCTTCACACTTTTGTCTCGACATAAGATATTTTAGCAAGTCTAAACGTAACTCCTATTCATTAGTCGAGTAGTTGAAACACAACTGGGTGACCGGATTTGTTTTGAGGAGGAGTATATTATTTGAGTGGAAAGCAATATTGCAATTCACTTTTCAAAGATATCGGATTGTACTATCGTAAAAGGTCATATTTGACCAAGTCCGACACAAACCGGCTGTACAGTGATATATCGAAGTGTAGTATATTTTAAGTATTAACTTTATATCATTTCATATAAGTGTTAATGTAAAATGGATTGAAAGACATGTTTTTGTCTTCTATGCTTAATATAAATTTTTGAAACGTATATATATATGAGTGTGATAACACAATCCTTTAAAAACGTTTTAAGAAATCACCTATATTCGAAGATATTTGCTGGCTCGAAAAACTAAAATTTGTCAAGGGAAACTACTTATTACTAAAAAAGCGTATCTGTAGATGATCCGGATAAAAATAATTTTCAAAAGAATTTTACAAAAATATAAATAAGAATTTTTAAAACGAACTTGGCCACTTGGCTCTTGATTCACACATGTTTATCGTGGATAATGTCAGACCTCAACATCTTGGTTCCCGGTTCATTTAGAGAGATATTTATTTGAAATTTTCAGACTGATTATGGTTTTGAAATTGTAACAAAATGGCATTATCTTTTTACGCTGTTTGGCGGTTAAAAAAAAACACGCATTTTTCTGGCGGCCATCTTGGATTTATGCAAATTGCAAGAATTTTCCAAAGTTGACAGCCTGTCATTCAAGCCAGATTGGTTCTATGACACCCGTAAAGGACAGGGAAACAAAGAACTCCATAGCACTAAACATTTCGAGGTCAAAGTTAAAGCCTTTAAGCAGCGTCATATGGACTAGGAAACAGCGATTTTGGCTATGTGGGGTGTGTCTGCTTAAACAACGCCTACATGTTTTCCTGAAGAACAACCTCATCCGCGTTTGCTTTAATTCATTACCAATATAACATATATCACAAATATTAAAAGAAAATATTTCTGTATTGAAGGTTTTACTGATTTATTCGGAAAATATTCAAGTGATGCTTAACTTTTGTCCGACTGTATATGTTAAAATTGCTATAACCAGTTGACTGGCAGCAGCCAATTTAACGTTGAATCGCTATTACCAGTCAACTGGCAGCAGCGAATTTAACGTAAAATCGCTATTACCAGTCAACTGGCAGCAGCGAATTTAATGTAAAATCGCTATTGCCAGTCAACTGGCAGCAGCCAATTTAACGTTGAATCGCTATTACCAGTCAACTGGCAGCAGCCATTTTAACGTAAAATCGCTATTACCAGTCAACTGGCAGCAGCCATTTTAACGTAAAATCGCTATTACCAGTCAACTGGTAATAGCCACTCCGTATTTTATTACTGCTTCTTCAACTGTTGCTACGCAGGAACATCACCTCTCGCAAATGTCAAGCCCTGATTGACGAGAATGGTGAAGAAATTCAGAGGCATCTTGAAGAAAACTACCACCTGCATAAGGTGCATCTTATACAATACTAGTTCGACTTCTAAAAATAAACAATAACTAGGGTCATGTGAGACTCTTGGCTGGGAAAGAAAGCAGAAGAAATCCAGTGTTTGACATGAAGAAATTCGATTGTGACCTGAGCCACCACTGTGCGGAACCGAAACACCCTCAGAATAGACTACGGAAAACGGTGTCTTCCTCGAAAGGAAACTGGACACTACAATACTGTACTGCAAGACACGGAGGTCTTAAAGAATACTGGAATGCAGCAAATAAAGCTAAAATGTCTATGGTGCCCTTGACATGTGATATTGACTGATATGCGACCTCCAAAGAATAATAGGAAGGAAAGCATACTAAGAGTGGTTAGAAAACGCTATAAATCCACAGCAAAAGACTCACTGAAGGATTTCAATAACCCAGCAGCAGTCTTGGATTTTTTTTATCCTAGCCTCCTCCGGGTTCGAACATAAAGTAATGGTATTCTTGAAACATGCTTCACAGTTCTCGACAAATAAAGTAGGGTTGCTTTATCAAAAAAAAACAGCAGCATGAATATGACTAAAACAGAATTCGTGAAGCAAACAGAGTGTGAGGAACGCAAAGAAAGAACTTATAATATAGGGTCATCAGGTATACAACTTTTGCAACATTCCGCCAACAGTTAAGAGCTAATGAAACTAAACCAGAAACCTCCTAAATAAACTATGAACCGTTCTAGATATCATCTAAAAGGATCTACGGCATAAACAGTAGAAACTACATGTTCGTACCTAAAGATTGCTCGTAGTATGCGAATTACCAGTGTTCTATTGTGACCTGTTAAGGTCGACATGCAAGAAGACTCTTCGCAAGAGTCTATTGAGCAAACTGATTAACCTTCGAACCGTTTACCTTAAAAAGTGTTGAATCGCTGCTATCAAAATTCATTGAACAAATAATTATTTGCCTAGCTTTTCAATATACCTTTCAATTCCTTCACCCTCCATTGGGTAATAAGAAATAGACAAACTTACTACCTATTCAGCAAAATAGATAATATATGTACACATATGTTTTGCTTTCATATTTTTAAGGGTGTACTTGTTTGCTCCTTTTGTAACTGATTTGTGCAAGAGACTCCGTGTACTCTGAGAAGTGAAGTTTAAATACGTGTGAACTTCCTTTCCAAAAAAGGACAAACGTATGCCTGATGGAGAATACATTTGAGCTTGTGCGTGAGAAAACCAACAATTTGGGTTTCTGACCAGGTCTGACACAAACCGTGCTGTACAACCACAGAAGGCTGGAAATTTTGTATTTAAGTAGAAGAGGGATTGTACTATCCGTGAAGCGAAAACAAAGGCGCTGATCAGCTTCGCGGTTACCGCGAAGCTGATCTGCAGCTTTGTTTTCGCCTATGCAAATTGTTGTTTTTGTCATGCACAGGCTCATTTAGATCGTGTTTTTTTGCACAGTGGCTTGGTTAGCTTGTGGTGCACATTTGATTTTTTTATCATAACAAGCCAATTTTATTCAGGCGTTATATTGAATACAGTTTAATATACTCAATAAATAATAAATTTGTGACGAAAAAGAAAGTTTTTGATGCATCAAGGCTTGACGAGCACGGTACATTTGGTACATTCAGATTTTTTTCTAAATCATTTTCGGTAAAGTGCAGTGAAGTTTTCGAAGTAACAACCTTTGAGATACACCATGTGCAAAGAAAAGCAAAAATCTGAAAAGTCTAAGGGAGAAGAAGTATCAGAGGAACACGATAAAGATTATAAGGAACGTGAAACCTGGAGTTCTAGATTTGACTTTCTCTTGGCATGTATAGGGTTTTCTGTGGGGTTGGGGAATGTGTGGAGATTTCCGTACTTGTGCTACAAGAATGGTGGGGGTGAGTATTGTTGTTCACGCATCCATCACGAAAACATGTCCGTGTAATGTATACACCCTTAAACCCCACTTTTATATAGAAAAACTGGGGTTTGCAGGGGTATACCTATTTTTCTTATTTTTGCTCTAAAACATAGGTTGTGGGTACTCGTTAGAACCGTGAACACACAATCAATGTTTTGACCATAATGTTGAAAATATCATTTATGTCCATGAAATTTTCATTTTTTCTGCTGAAATCATCCTCTGTATATTGCATGGGCAAGTTTTCGTAATGGTTCTGTTTTAGCCAACGTTTACTGAGTATACCGTAATGTAAACGGCTGAGCAATACGTTAATTCCGTTTGATTGCCAGTCTTATTCAGTCTATACAATGAACATGATGAAGCTCACTCTAAGATGTCTGTAGCAAGTAGATCTATCTGGCTTTGTGGTATCTAGCCTAACAAATCGTTTTCCCTGTAAACTGAGTTTATAACACCACTTTGATCCATCCACTGCAGCCTCTTTCAAAGATTCTAAATGTTAAGTATGTTTAAATCCTTCAGTGTGGCTTTGCGTTTGTCTTTGTGGCGTTTCTGCTGCCCACATTGAGAGTGTTGTTTCCCTCCTGTATTTTGTTTGCAGGAAACTCTGTTTTAAGTCATCAGGCATTCTTTACAACATTGCTATACGGGGGATGATCCAAAATAACGTAGACTTTTGCTGTAGCGTCTATACAACTCATTCAAATGCTTATAAAATAACATGAACATAAATCGGAATATGTCTTGAATATTGTGGCAAAATATCAGGCAAAAATAACTACCCGTTAAAAATCTACAGTCAAAACAAAAAGGTCACTATGGTATACCCGGCGCACGTCATCTTTGATTTCGTAATGTCGTATTCATTTTGAAAGTAACACCCTTTTAGCGCTCACGGCCATCTATTCAACATGTACCATGGATAAAAAGATTTTTTGCGTATTGCTCTGTACTTCACAAATTTTCCGTCAGTATCCAAAACTCGAAACAAATTTTTACTTTAAATTGCTTCATAATCGCCTCATCATCAGCCGCCTGCATGCGGTCAGCGCATTACGCATTTGCGTCACCAATGAGGCGCGTTATTTTTGTTTCTTTTTCCATCTTTGCTATGCTATATTATCGTCAAAATCACAACGGGAATATTTTTACACAACTGATTTATTCATTGAATAGTCCCTTTTTGTCTACATTAAGTTATTTTTGGTCTTTGTGTTGGCGCTTTCAAAAGTCGCGGCAAGTTTAGTAATAGCATAAATTTAAGCTGTGCCTGGCGACGACGTTTTTAACGTTAAACGCACTGGATAAGCGCACAATTGAGATTAATATTTCAAAAACGCACTACTCAAATTTGTTGAAACTTCTGCACCACATTATCTACACACCAAGTTTTTACTGGACTAAGTTTGGCACGATTCGCATGCCGATTTTACATTTTATGGAGACATATAAAACACAGGACACGACCGAAATCTCGCGTGCGCCGCCTATGCGTCACCATGGTTATAAAATGGCGTGGCGTGTTTCAGATACTTATGAAATGTGTAATTGTTTTATCTTATCTTGTTAAACGGATGTTCTGATTTATCGCAATATACTTTTTTTCTCAAATTTAACCACGCATGTTCAAGCTACAGCAAAAGTTTACGTTATTTTGGATTTTCCCTCGTATTTATAGTACATCTTAGCTGTGTCAGCTTTAAGAAATATGCATGGCTTGCATGCACTACTTTCGTCATGACCTCTATGTCTAAAATCTTGTCGTGCTGGATTTTAGCAGTTTTTTTAACTAACTGGAAATTAGTTTTAGTATCTGCCTTACGTCGGTATACGTACAGATCTCACATCCGTATGCTAGGTCTTGCAGTATTACAGCCTAGTAAACGTTCGGCCTGGTGAACTAAATTTCGCTTCCAGACACTTTTACGCCAGGAGTCTAGCTTTTGCAATTCTAGCAGTGACCTTATCGTCAATGTGAACTGCTGTGGGGATGACGCTTCCGAAATAGGTGAATTTATAAACAGTTTTCAGTTTTGTTTTGTCCATTCACAGTGACGGTTGGCTCATTACACTGCTTTCCAAGTGCCGGTTGGTATGCAGTCTCTGTCACGTTTGTGCACAGACATCTCATTATTTTGAATTTTGATCCGTTGCTCTGTGTAGTCTGAGTGCCTCTGAGCTGTCATTCTTATCCATGTATCTGCATACATTGTATCATCTAGCATATCTGTCTGCACCTTATTGTTTGATTGCAACATCTTTTTAATATGTACCGCCAACGCTCGTTTATATAATGTATCGAAGCCAATTTTTGCAGAGCAAATTTATGTAGGACACTCGCTATTTTACTGAAATTCCTTTATAAATGCAAACCATTTAACGACATGAAAAGAAAGCTTGGGTTCAATAGAAATATTACAAGAATAAAATGTCTATGAATGGGTCTTTAATTCGTTCCAAATACTCCTGTTTATTGATTACACTTATTATGGTAAAGGACACAAAATAAGCCCAGCAAAACAAAATTGATGTTACATGTACGAGAACCACAGTTTGAGTATGCAGTTTGAATTTGCGTATTTTTATACAACAAAATTTTATGTTGTAAAAATGTCAGTACGGATATATCCCGGCGGCCACATGAAACTGGCATGACATTCTAACAACACACACTGTTTGCCTTAGCGTGTTTGGTACCTTTCATGGAACTGAAAAGAACTGAAAACATACAATATACTGAAAGCATATAATACACTATGGGAAACATAAACCATATATTAAATAAGTACACCAATAGGACTGTCCTCTAAAATTTGTATTCAATAAATATCTTGTCAGTTTTACAACCACACATTGAATCCATTTCATTCTTAAGGTGCCGTTTATTCAGCAGCACGTTCTAACATGCTAAAATGATTTTAATTGCTTGAAATTAATAACTCGAGTACCGACTGATAGTCAGTTATTATATGTACACAATGGTAAAGGATAGTAACCCCAGATAGATGTTTAGATATATATTTTACATTGTATAATAAAAATCACAAGCATTTATTTTTCATTTATACATTTTTCATTCAAGTGCCTGCACATAACTTCGTGGATTTTTGACAGATCTCATTTATGTCTGAGCAAGTGTAAGCTCACAACAGGCATGCTATGCAATGTGCATATTCTCTCCTTGGTTGAACGAAGAAAAAGCGTATAACTTTCTATTCTAAATTGTTGAAAAATTGTCATTGCATGACCTCTCTGTGCCATGCAATTTTAAATTGAATTCACTGAACTGATTGGCATTTATGTCGCCTACAATATTTTAACATGAAACCTACAAAAGCCTCTAACCGACAAACGCTACAATAATTTGAGCCGCCGCATGGGAAAACCAACAAGGTGCATAGGCGAAAACAAAGGCGCAGATCAGCGCCTTTGTTTTCGCTACACGGATACTACAATTCCTCCTCTACTTATAACCAAAATTTCAAACTTCTAATCTGCTCCTGTGACTCTACAGGTCTGGACCTGGTCCGAAACCCAAATTGTTGGTTTTCTCATGCACAGGCTCATGTTACTTCTTTTACCTTCACTTAAGTCATCCAGCCGAAACATCACAAAAAGCAACATACCCTCGTGATCCAATTAATTAGTATTTTTTCTGTCATGGATAGCCCATTACAGAGCTCGACAGATATTGCATCTGCATCTGCATCTGCCTGTCCTTTTTGTGCTTTTTCGCATTAACTTCGCCAAGTTGATCATGAAGTATGCCGATAGCAACATCATTGATATTAGGTGAGCGATTAAGCACACATTTTGTCCCACCTTCCAAGAAAGTATCTTTATCTGTGAGAAAAGTGTTTCCATCTGCACTAAGCTAGGCCATAAATGTTTCCCGTCTGCATCACATATATATCTAGTCGCCGCTCCTTTTCTCAACAATGTGACAGTCCACCAGACGTCAGTGTATGGATCGGCGGAAGGCTGTTCATTGGCAGTTCAACTTATTCAATACACGGTTTTCACTAGGCAGGAGACTAATTGCCGTTACAGTTTGTAAAGCTTCAGAATCAACTACTCTTTTGGTGGTTGTATTTAACGTTCCCAAGCACTGCATATGGATTATTATCTGGCATAGGTACTGACAATGGTGGCGTGTTATTGACTGTCAGGGGAAATACTGACGCGGGTGTCTTTGGGTAATCATGACAGCTCCTATTTTACACTACTCTTCACTTTCGAGTCCATCCTAAAAATGATATAATGTAGCCTGCACAAACATCTTTCATCTACATAATTTTACGTATTTCAGCTATCTATCTACATCTCGTTTCTACCAAGTTTTTCCTCGAACCACCACTATCCAAAGTGCGCACATTCTATGTCATCACAATTGTATCTTTCCTTTGTTTTTAACTGGAAGCTGATTGGAATTTAGTAAGGGACTTCGCCATCTTTTTCCTAACCGACTTCGCCAATGCTCACCTCACAAGTTGAGACCTTTTGAGTCAAGATAGAATGCAGTAGATGACCATAACTTCTTGCATGTTTTCCTCAGCTATATATGCAAATTCTACATTACGTTCATTTCATTTCAGGTGCGTTTCTAATCCCATACCTAATATGTGTGATAGTAGGAGGTATACCTCTGTTTTATCTAGAGGTTGCTGTCGGACAGTTTATGGGTGTGGCCGGTGTAAAGGCATGGAATCTCGTGCCCATTTTCAGAGGTAAGGATCAACCAAATTCAGTCAAAACATTTACACTAGAATCACCAATTCTGCTGTTCAATATATAACATACTTGATTTAGGCCAAAAATGTACAGTACAGGTATAATGCTCACATACGCCTGGTTCCGAATTTTCTTGAAATGTCCTTTTGTCCAAAACACGAGGTCACATGGCAAGAAGGCCAGATATCATAAACGACATTTCGGAATGGACATAGAAAGTAAACCATACACTTCAAAATCAGTAGTTAGGATGGGAAATCCGCCGTATGCTTGATTTGGTTTACCTAATGTTGTCACTTACAGGTATTGGTCTCTCCACCATGATTATTGTTTTCTTCCTGAACTGCTACTACAACGTCATCCTGACCTGGGCGTTCCGGTATTTCTTCGCCTCCTTCACCTCCGAGCTGCCCTGGAAAAATTGTGACCGGGAGGACTGGGCGACAGACCACTGCTTCGAGTTTAATGAGAAACAACCCGTCGACAATCGGTGTGACTATGTGGAAATGCTACCCGACAGGTAACTATGTCGATATGTCGACTAAGTATATAACTTGTTTCTCTTCTGATGTTGCTCCTTTATTCCAGTGCTGGCTTAGTTATCCGCTTTTGTGTAAGAGATACTGTACTTTCCAAGTTATCTATAATGTAGTTTGAATTGTTGAATTGTGTATCTTAAGATATTTCTCAGGATTTTCATGATAAACTCTGCAAAATCATGGCCAAAGTTGGCTGTCCACCCAGGTTCATAGCAATGATGCGGCAATTTCATGATGACATGCAGGCACGTGTGCAAAATGATGGAGAGTTATCTGAACCTTTTGAGGTAACGAATGGGGTCAAACAGGGCTGTGTTATGGCTCAAACACTGTTCAGCATGGTGTTTTCTGTCATGCTCATGGATGCTTTTCAGGACAGTGACACTGGTTTTCCAATCAGGTACCGTTTTGATGGCAATATATATATATATATATATATATATATATATATATATATATATATATATATATATATATATATATATATATATATATATATATATATATATATATATATATATATATATATATATATATAACCTTGCATGCCAAAACTAAGGTGCAGACAGATGTGCTAGATAAGCTCCCTCTATGCAGATGATATGGATAAGAATGCCAGCTCACAGGCAAAAATGTAAAGTGCCATGTATCAAGTCTCACAGTCATGTGATAACTATGATCTCACAATCAGCGCATAAAACACAGACTCTGAGGTTGTGCACCAACCAGCACCTGGAAAACCGTACAATGAACCAATCATCCCTGTGAATGGACAAAACTGAAAGCTGTTGATAAATTCACCTACCTGGGCAGGGCAGTGCACACTGATATTGAGGTTACTGCTAGAATTGCAAACGCCAGTGTGGCATTCGGAACACTCCGTGCGAATGTCTGGAAGCGAAATGGGAGACATCAGGCTGAAAGTCTTCAAAGCTTTGGTGCTGCCAGCCATCTTGTATGCATGTGAGACCTGGACAGTGTACCAGCGTCATGAAAAGAGACTTAACCATTTCCACTTAAGCTGTTTGAGAAAGCTGTTAAAAATCAAGTGGCAAGACAAGATTCCAGACACGGAGGTCCTGAAGAAAGCAGGGATACAAAGCTTGCATGCTGTATTGAAGCTAGCACAGCTAAGGTGGACTGGTCATGTTATAAGAATGCCCGATGAGCGACTTCCAAAGAAAGTCTTCTAAGGAGAACTACAGGAGGGAAAGCGCTCTCAAGGTGGCCAGAAGAAACGCTACAAAGACACCCTCAAAGCCTCTCTAAAGGATTTCGACATACCAATGGAGCCTTGGAAACAGACTGCACATGAGCGATCAAAGTGGCGAGGTCTCATCAACAAAGGAGCAGCTCTATATGAAAAAAAAGAGAATATGTGAAGCTGAAAGAAAGCGCAGAGAACGCAAAACCAATACCAATGGGCCACCAGCTAATTTCATGACATTGACTTGCTCTACTTGCAACCGACAGTTTAGAGCTAGGACTGGCCTAGTCAGCAGTCAAAGAACTCACCAACACACAAGAACATATTCAAGAAATAATAATGGTCTTTCTCATTAGTGAGAGACAAGCGATTATTGTGTATCTTTACAAGATATTTCTGAGGAACCGTTTGTTTTCTTTCTTTCCTCTGGAATCTGTCAAGTTGAAGACAAACCAAACAAAGGAAATGTATCAAATGCCCCATCACAAAGCATATATACGGTGTACCCACGTTGTAACATTATATGTTTCCTGTTCTCTAGAAACATCACAACAATAGGCGCTAAATACAATGGTGAATGTATCAACGAGGGAATGGCCCACCTCCTGAATATAACCATCTTCAACTCTAGCGGGACAGAGAAACCAATACTGGACTACTATGTCGAACCCGTAGTCGAGTACTGGGAGTAAGTAGTATTGTTAACATTGTTCTAATAATTTGAGTTTGAGTTTAAAGTGGGACAGTTTGGACATGACACATATATTGCAGACATAGAATATACAGATTCTCTTTGAAAGTAACTGGTCAACATAATGCAAGCAATGATCAGGCATTTCACTTGTGCTTGCTGTAACGATTGTCCAGTTCTATTTCAATGCCGACTCAGCCGCCAACAATGCTCCCGACTTATTTGCACCATTAATGAATCAGTTTTCGGCAAATTGTGCATAAGACCAGATCGAATCATGCGTCTGCACTCATAATGTATATATATCAATATATTTCAGGAATAAAGTGTTAGCTATCTCTGACGGTATAGATCAGATGGGTCCTGCTAAATGGGATCTGGCCCTGTGTCTACTGCTTGCCTGGATTGTGGTCTATCTGTGTATCTGTAAGGGAATAAGATCTTCAGGAAGGGTAAGCTAAATATAGTGTTGATCACCTGTTTAAACGTTGACTACACTTGCTGTCTCAGAACTTGCTACTCACTTTCCACAGTTTTCCCTTCACACCTAGTCACTCAAATGCTAATTATACCCCCCGCCAAAACGAAGTTTTAAGGGGGGTATACTGTTTTCACGTTGTCCGTCCGTCCGTGCGTCCGTGCGTGCGTCCGTGTGTGCATCCGTCTGTCCGTCCGTCCGTCCGTAACGTTTTGTTTCTTTAATATCTTGAAGACCCATTGATGGAATTTCATGAAACTTTGCAGGCATCTGTATATCTATGGGGCAGATATGTACATGCAAAAATTAAGGGCTATGGGCCAGTCCCTTTTGAGTTACTTCCCTTTATAGTTCTTGATGGCTTTTGTATACAGTGAAGATAGTGCATTTACGGGCCGATCAACTCCTACAACAGTTTTTGTTGGAACTTTTTGATATTATGCCTAAATGATGTAGGCCCATTGGACATTTGCATGAAGAAATGTTATCGCGAAAAAATAATTTTTGACAAAATGACAGCTATGAGAACTTAGGCAATTTTCTTACTTTTTTATACAGGTAAGGGCTTTCATGGGCCGATCAACTCCTACCACAGTTTTTGATGGAACAATTTGATATCATGCCTACATGATGTACACCCATTGGACATTTGCATGAAGAAATGTTATTGCGAAAAAATAATTTTTGACAAAATGACAGCTATGAGAACTTAGGCAATTTTCTTACTTAGGCAATTTTCTTACTTTTTTTTACAGGTAAGGGCTTTCGCGGGCCAATCAACTCCTACCACAGTTTTTGATGGAACAATTTGATATCATGCCTACATGATGTACACCCACTGGACATTTGCATGAAGAAATTTTATTGTGAAAAAATAATTTTTGCTAAAATTACAGCAATGAGAACTTAGACAATTTTTCTTAGTTTTTTTACAGGTAAGGGCTTTCATGGGCCGATCAACTCCTACCACAGTTTTTGATGGAACACTTTGATATCATGCCTACATGATGTACTTCCATTGGACATTTGCATGAAGAATTGTTATTGTGAAAAAATGATTTTTGATAAAATGACAGCTATGAGAACTTATATATATATACATATGCTCTACAACGGATGCATTTGAGAACAGGGTCAAGGAATTGACCAGCCATCTGAAAAGACGGGGTTACAGCTTACAGGAAATAAGTACTGCTATCGCCAAAGCCAGATCACACAAACGAGGGGATCTACTATCTTACAGACCCAAAGAGGAGTCGACAGATACGGCCACACCTTTTGTTATGACATATCATCCTGAACTACCCAAAGTTAAGGAAATCGTCAACAAACACTGGTCTATCATTGATTCCTCAGAACGCCTGAAGAAGGTATTTCCTAAGAAGCCCGTGATGGCATATAGACGCCCTAAGAGTCTCAGGGACCTTCTAGTCAAAGCTAGACTACCACAAGACCCTATGGACAACACCCCACCTGGGGAGTCGAAGCCTTGTGGGGGAAGGGCATGTTCTTGTTGCAAGGTCATGACACCTACTCAGGTTGCCAAGTCGTCCAACGGCGCGCCAGTGAAACTCAAACATCAGACAAACTGCAAATCCAAGAATGTGGTTTATCTGATCACCTGCACAAAGTGCAACAAGCAGTATATAGGTGAGACTGGACAACCCCTCCATAAGCGTATCAATGGTCACCGCTCTGATTGGAAACACCGGAGGTTTCAAAGGGCACCGGTAGCGGAACACTTCACTTTACCTGGACATGACTTTAACAGCCACGTTGCCCTATGCTGTCTTGACCATGACATCAACTGGTCTGATTCGGCAAGAAAAGCTCGTGAAACGTATTGGATCAGACGCCTGAACACACTCCAGCCACATGGTATCAATAAAGGTGATTAAACACAGTAGTGTTACAGCATAGTGCAATAGGCCAGCATATATAGTTAGCCTAACATGGATATTTGATCCGATTTGATGTCCCGTTTTGGACTTCATCCCCCTTTACACATTGTCTATCCATATCCTGATAGGCTTTACTCCTTCATTTTGCACTCCGCCTTCACCTGTACCTTACTTATGAGCTGTTCTTATAATTTACATTTGTAGCGGTGTGTTAACGACTGACGCTATAGAAATCCGATAATCTTACAGGTGACGCTTCAGATTTCCGATAATCCTACAGGTGAACGGTCACGAAATTCTCTCAATTTCAGTTATACGATTTTACGCCATTAAGTACTTTTTATTTTCAACTTTGACAGTTCTAACACTGTTTCCAACCTCTCCAAGATGTATTAGCCCACAAAAATCATAATTTTGTTAAATTTCTGTTTAATTTTCCAAATTCCTTCATTTTCAAAATTCCGTAGCCATTTTGCTGTATTTACATTTCTCAAGTTTGTAGCGGTGTGTTTATTTCTTATGTAGTTATATAAGGTTTTACAATGTTATGAGTAGTATGTAGAATTTTTAGATTACATTTTGTCTCCTAGTTTTGGACTGCCTATGACAGGCAGATGTAGATATCACACTCTTATTATGTAGTATTTAGTAAGCCTCTGAAGAAGCCGAAAGGCGAAAGCGCGCTCAGGCACAAATAGGATTTTGCACTGTTGATGATAAAATCTCCATATATATATATATATATATATATATATATATATATATATATATATATATATATATATATATATATATATATATTTTTTTTTTTTTTTTCTGTTAAAGGCTTTCTTTGATGGAACAATTTGAGATCATGCTTTCATGATGTACACCCATCCATTGGACATTTGCATGAAGAAATTTTATTGCCAAAATAATTTTTGTGGTAAACAGTTATCCTGCGGGGGGTATTTAATAAGCATTGCTTATTGTCTTTTTTTTCATTTGGTATAATTTATACTACACAAGTTAACTTTAACATGTAATGTCTCGATTAATGCACGTTTGGATGTCGTTTACCTGAACAAAGTCAAAAATGAAAGCGTTTGGCTGCCTGGCTATATTTTTGTATAGAGGCGTAAGGGGACAATTTCAAATTTATAATTACCATTTTTCCGATCTAATGTTTTATGTTTTCCTTCTTTCAAGGTTATGTATGTCACAGCCACCAGTCCCTATATATTCATGACGATTCTACTGATCCGAAACTGTCTGTTGGAGGGGAGCCGAGAGGGTATCATCTACTATGTGAAACCCGACTTTGAGAAAATGGGGAAAATGCAGGTGCTAAAATTAAACATGTCCATGAAAAGTATACCCCCTCATACCCCACTTTTATATAGTAAAACTGGGGTATGCAGGGGTATACCTATTTTTCTTATTTTTGCTCCAAAACGATTGTGGGTGCTCGTTAGAACCGCAAAAATAAGAAAAATATCAAAAAATTTCCACTGAAAATTTTCATTTTTTTACAACTTTAAAAATCCCTGTATATTGTATGAGCATGTTTTAGTAATCAAACCAAGTCAAGCAGAAGGACCGATCGCATATTACAAAATTGTGTAATGGCAGATGCATCTATACCTCTACCAATTCCAGTTTACATAATTCTGAAACGGGTCTTTTTGTCTTAACGAAGCTTTTAGTAACACGATTTAAAAAGGTACAAGTAGGCAATGATCAGGAAATGGTGCAATCAGAAAGAAATTCCCACTCCATAAACCGAGGGGTGGGAAAAACCAAAATGCCACTCAGGCACCCACACCATGAAACCACATCGTTAAGACTTCCTTCAATAACAATGGGCCATTCGCCTTATCTGTACCTTTGCTTATAGTTGCTTATCAATGAATATCTTTTGAAGAAGGATGTCATTCTCTAACTTTCGCTTGTGTTCCAGGTATGGGTGGATGCAGGTACCCAGATTTTCTTCTCCTATTCTATATCCCTGGGGGCACTGACAGCACTGGGTAGCTATAACAAGTTTAACCATAACTCATACAGGTACCTCCACTTTTGTAATCTTTTTCTACACTTTTATTTAGATTGTCTCCCATAACTATTATTCTGATGCATTTTGGCTTCTGTTATTGTGTTGTTTGAGATTTGTTAATGTTTCTCTTATTTCTATTTTCAAGAACGCAAAGTGCCTCTCTTCAGTTTTCTTCCTGCATGTTCTATGTTATTGATACAGAAAACATTTTACGACACACAGTGGTTTCCAATGTTAATTCCTTGCCTCTAGAATGTATGTTTATTTGCTTTAACATGTTAAAGTTTCTGATGTGTAGCTCTCGTATTAAATGTCTGTATTTTTTTCTTTCAGAGATTCAATTCTATTCGCCATTACCAACAGTGGCACCAGTATATTTGCTGGCTTCATCATATTTTCTATCCTTGGACACATGGCACACGTGCAGGGTAAAGACATATCAGAGGTAGCGGAGTCAGGTATGTGAAAGACCTAGAATAAACACTTTTATCCGTTACGAAAACATGCCCAAGCATTATACAGAGGTTTTTTCAGCTGTAAAAATTGAAAATTTCTTCAGAAATATTTTGATATTTCTAATAGTTTTGCTCAAAACATAGATTGTGGACACACGTTAGAACCGCCTCGCCGAGGCGGTTCTAACGAGTACCCACAATCTATGTTTTGGAGCAAAAATAAGAAAAAAATGTTTATCCCTGTAAACCCCACTTTAACTTTAAAAAGTGGGGATTAAGGGAGTATACATTACACGGACGTGTTTTCCTGATGTTTTACAGACACAAGTTTGGATCTGCTTCTACCGGCGCCTGGTCATAGCTTTGCCATTTCAGTTTTGTCAAATCTCTGTCCTACTTTGATCATCTGAAGCATTGATTGTGCAGTTGAGCATAATTTCAAGTCATATTATTTCTTGTATAGTATAACCAGCCACGGGACAAACCTAACATTCGTATGATGCTTTTATTCCAGGGCCTGGCCTTGCATTCATAGCCTATCCGAAAGCCTTGACGATGATGCCCGCTGCTCCCTTCTGGTCCGTGTGTTTCTTCCTTATGCTCATACTATTAGGGCTCGACAGTCAGGTTAGAACTTTAACGTGAGCCGCCACATGGGAAAACCAACAATCTGCATATGCGAAAACAAAGGCGCAGATCAGCTTCGCAGTAACTGCGAAGCTGATCAGCGCCTTTGTTTTCGCTACTCGGATAGTACACTTCTTCTTCTACTTAAATCCCAAATTTCAAGCTTCTAGCTCTTTTCTGTGACTGTACAGCCTGATTTGTGTCGGACCTGGTCGGAAACCACATTGTTGGTTTTCCCACGAGGCGGCTCATGTTTTGATAGCCACGATTTCAAACAAATATCGCGCATACATCTACATGCACACCGAGTATGTGATCTAACCTAAGCGAAGATGGTGAACTTAACCTAAGAGAAGATGAGTCTTCTATTCCTGTTTCTATTCATCAAATGCGCTTCCACAATTGGCAAAAGATTACATTTCTAAACTTCGTGGAATATTGGACGCGAACATTTTGTGTTGCACGCTTCGTAAAATTCTGTCAAAATGCAACCTAAATTTAACCAGTTTGATTAGTCACATGCTTATCCAAAATGATTGTTTTAAATCAAAGATGAACTGTAATAAGTATTTTTTCTCTATAGTTTGTAGGTGTTGAAGGTGTAATAACTCCAATTGTTGATCAGTTCCCGGACTTTCTCCGCAAGGGCTATAGGCGAGAGGTGTTTATAGCCTTAGTGTGCGTACTCCAGTTCCTAGTGGGCTTACCAATGATATGTCCGGTACGTACATGTGCGTGTGTTGCCTTAAAAAACAGCGCCCATGTTCATTTAAATCTAGTAGTGATTAACGTTAAAATTTATATATATATATATATATATATATATATATATATATATATATATATATATATATATATATATATATATATATATATATATATATAGGCCAAAATCTTTAAAACTACCGCGTCTTGGTCCCCATTGATTTCTTACGTGTTGATTAAATTGCGCTGTGATAATGACTGTTATGGCAGTTGAGCCTCCCGAAACAAACTTAAACAACTTGAATGCTCCGACACTTCATGTCTGTATAGACTTAACCAAATCGTTTAAACTGTTTCAATTTTATGTTTTTCAGGGTGGTATGTACGTGTTCCAGTTATTTGATTATTACTCAGGAAGCAGAATAATCTTGTTTGTTGCTGCCTTTATGTGCGTTACAGTTGCCTGGATATACGGTATGTTACAGTTCAACCTTCCAAACATGTTTAGTAAAGCTCATAATGCATATACTATATATTGAAAGCAATGCCAACCTTAACAACAGTGGCTTGAAACTGTGATTTGTGATTGATTTTAGCCCTAGAATAGCGTATTATGGGTTTCGAATCTATCATAAAACTCTGGCATATTGTAGATAGGTATGACACATCTGAAATGCTCATTGCTCTTTTTGGGCTTAAGCGCGCATACTCACGCTACACAAGTTAGGGCTAAAATAACTTAAAATACTTTCAAGCCCCTTTGACCTTCGCCAAATCACGTATGTTGTGAGAGAAGCGTACCAGGTTCACACAAGATGTAAGTACTTCATTGTCCTTACATTTCTCTTAGGATGTTAAGTCTAAATTAAACATTTATT
Source organism: Rugalucina vietnamica (assembly GCA_964017185.1). Taxonomy (NCBI): domain Eukaryota; kingdom Metazoa; phylum Mollusca; class Bivalvia; order Lucinida; family Lucinidae; genus Rugalucina; species Rugalucina vietnamica. Next base: position 33,288,644 of record OZ024869.1, on the reverse strand, counting down.
TTTTTTAAAAAATGTTTGGCTATTTTAGGAGTACGGCGGTTCTATGATAATATTGAAATGATGTATGGATGGAGAATAAACCCGTATATGGCTATCGGGTGGTCATTCTTCTCACCTATATTTTGCATGGTAAGCTCAAATTTAGTTCCTTCACATATAAGCAAACTAGAAAAAGTGTATACCCCCGGCTGGTAAAAAAAAAAAAAAAAAAAAAAAAAAAAAAAAAAAAAAAAAAAAAAAAAAAAATCTAAAAGGTCTAACCCTTATTTGGTACCTATGTTGTAAGCATAAAAGCTTTCTGACATATGGTTGTCAAGATATAGACCTACAGACTATTAATCTTGGAAACTATTGTATTTTATAAATGTGTCCTAGATTTTGACCTTCAGCCCCACTCCTAGAGTTTGGTGCCATGGAATTTAATTTAACCCTAAAGGGTAACTATGACCCAAACAGGAATACATTCCAATAAGTATTTGTTAATATATGAACTTAGAGGAGAAAAAACACTATGAAATAGCACACTTTCAAGGTGACCTAGATTTTGAACTCTAGCCCCATCCCCGGGTATGGACCCTGGGGTCCGAACTCATGGAAACAAAGCAAACCTTATTGGGTACCTAAATTACAAATACTAATGGTTTCTGATAATTAACTCATGAGATATACACTACCAGAGAAACTTTAACCAAAACTTTGATCAAAATTAAAGGTGACCTAGTTTTTGACCTCTAGCCCCACCCCTGGGCATGGACCCTGGGGTCCGAACTCATGGAAACAAAGCAAACCCTATCCTATGGTCCAAATATGAATGGTTTCTGATCATTGGTTCTAGAGAAACTTTAACCAAAACTTTGACGTAAATTCTACGAACGTTCCGGAATTACGAGCGAACTAACTAACTAACGAACATACGAACGGAAAAGCGAAAACTATATACCCGTCGGCATAAATGCCGGGGTATAACTATGCTCTGACTTCCGGCTGCACCGACATTAAAATAGCCTAATGTTTTTTTATCATCCAGTGAAAGCTAGAATCTGAATAACTTCCCAGTATTTTTTTTTTTTTTTTTTTTTTTTTTTTTTTTTTTTTTGTTTTTTTTTTTTTTTTTGAGAAATGAAACATTTCGTAAATGGTCCCTGTTTCTGTCAGAAGTGCTGCACACTTGTTCGATCATGTTGTACCGGCTATGGTACTTAATCTAAAATGTAAAAAAAGTCGAATTACATCAGGAAAACGTACATGCCCGTGAAATCATACCCCCTAAAACCCCACTCTTATATAGTATTACTGAGGTTCACAGAGGTATACCTGTTTTCTTTATTTTTGATCCAAAACATCGAGGCGGTTCGAACGTGTACCCACAATCTATGTTTTGAGCAAAAATAACAAAATATTCTTTTTAAAAACATCTACTGAAAATTTTCAAATTTTACAACTTAGGAAAACTCTGTATACTACACGGGCATGTTTTCGTCGTGAGATTAACCGAAAGGGCTAATATGAACATACATCTTTTCACACAGGCAATCTTCATAATGAGCACAATCAACTACTCCGAGCTAGACTACAAGAGACCTAAGGGGGTATACAGTTACCCCAACTGGGCGGTGGCTGTGGGATGGATCATGGCTGGGTTCGCTGCGATGTGGATCCCGCTTGGCTGGATATACCATATCATCAGATATGGTCGCAGTTGGGACATGTTCAAGCGAACACTGAAGCCCCTGGGGCTCAAACCCCACCAGATGCGCCCCCAGGACTATGGGGAGAAGACACTAGATTCGGTGTTAAGCCCGGAACATGCGTATACGCCAGAAGCACCACCTCCTTATGACGGTCACTTGGAAATCAATGTAAGAGACGAATAATTATTTTAGATTGCATAATTACATCTAAAAGACACATTACATGAACATCATAATAACATATAGATGTAGTTTTAATGAAAGTGTGCGTCTTATTTACTACACAACACTAAAACATACTGAAGATAACAAACCACGTTTCCAGCGAAGAACATACCTAAATGCAGTCATGAAAGACTTGCTAACTGATCCTTCTCGGCTTTATACCCAGCACGTTGCTTGTCAATATTATCAAAAAAATAAATAATTTATGGCAGTATATTTTATCTGGTTGGCGCTCTATTATAGGCGGGGAAAGAGCCACAGGCAGTTGAAAATCTGGCTTACCAAGCGGATGAGAAAAGCGACGGGTTCTATCCAACCACGACTCATTTGTAGACTGAGCTGTCCAGCCGTGGATTTGGGCATTATCAACTTTATTTGCCTGACAAGAAGTGGAGTGTATAAAACAAGCATGTTTGTAACCAGTCGTTGTGCCAAAATGGATTGCTTAAGACAAAACTGAACAGAAACTCGTAATGTGTAACCGAGCCTTATCGGGCGAGAACGCATATATAATATTAATTCAGGTGATGTAATACCCGAACAGGGCATGAGTTTTATTTCATACTAGGCCATTTTATGACACTGAAAAACAGGCGGAATGGCAGTCTGTGAAAATGAAACGGGCCGCTGCATAAGAACGCCAACAATCTGCATATGCGAAAACAAAGCCGCAGATCAGCCGTGCAGTAACTGCACGGCTGATCATCGCCTTTGTTTTCGCTCCATAGATAGTGCAATACCTCTTCTTCTTAAATCCGAAATTTCAAGGTTCTAGCCTGCTCCTGAGATTGTACAGGCTGGTTTGTGTCAGACCTGGTAGGAAACCCAAATTGTTGTTTTTCTCATACAGGCTGCAGTCGTCACCGTTGCAGTGTTTGGACTCCAATTGATATTGTACATAATGTATTGGTTCATTATCTATTTTGTATTTTTATTTCATTTTCGACATTTATTTTACTCATGTGTGTACATTTATAAAAGAACTTCATATTACTTTTAATAAATATATTCATATATTTTCTATCTAGAACATTGTTTATAATTGACAACAGGTGGTTTTTTGACTAATATGCTCTTGAAGCACATCATGATCTATACTTGTAGGTCTACAAAATTGCCTTAAACTAGATACCCCATTCCATGAATAATACAAGGGGTCTCAGTAAGGAAGGAAAAAAATAAACTAGAAATGCGTGTTTGTAAAACACTATGCCCCCAACTGTATGCTTGTCCCTAAACTGGCAGTTTGTATGATTCATTTATTTCATTCGAATGCAGTCAAATTTAATTTCCTGAAGAAGCTGTTCGGTTTGCATCTGTTTTGACCTCCATCCAGAAACAGAATGTAAGCTTTTTTGCAGGCGAGTTAGAAATGAAGTAAAACATTAAAAATGGAGTAATTTTGTCAAAATTTGACAGAGAGTCCTCAATAGTTAATCAGGTGATCTTCTTCTCAGTCCCAACCAGCACACCAAATATGAAGGCTCTAGCTAGCTAGCTCAAATACATTTTGAGATATCTTGCACAAAAGATTTTCAAAATTTGTTTTCAAAGGGACATTATTCCAACAAGGGGCATAACACGTACATGAAAAAAATACAGGCCAACTATTTTTTCATGAGGAATCTGTATATGAAATTTCAAAACCCTATCATTCACCGTTCAAAAGTTTCAAATTTCACTGAAAAAGGGAAAAATCAATCAAAATTTCAAAATTCTGTATTTTTGTAAAAATTTAACGGAAAGTTCTCAAAAGTTAATCAAGTCATCTACTTCTCAGCCCCAACAAGTGTACCAAATATGAAGGCTCTGGCTTCAATACTTTTTGAGATATCTTGCACACTAGATTTTCAAATTTTGTTTTCAAAGGGACATAACTCAAAAAAGGGGCATAACTTGGCCATACAAAACAATACGGATCAACTTTTTTATCATGAGGAATGTGTATATGAAATTTCAAAACCCTAGCCGTTCAAAAGTTTCAAATTTCACCGAAAAAGGGAAAAATCAATCAAAATTTCAAAATTCCGTATTTTTGTTAAAAAATTCGACAGAAAGTTCTCAAAATTTAATCAGGTCATCCACTTCTCAGTCCCAACAAGTGTACCAAATATGAAGGCTCTAGCTTCAATACTTTTTGAGATATCTTGCACACAAGATTTTCAAATTTTGTTTTCAAAGGGACATAACTCAAAAAAGGGGCATAACTTGGCCATACAAAAAAATACGGGTCAACTATTTTATCATGAGGAATGTGTATATGAAATTTCAAAACCCTAGCACTCACCGTTCAAAAGTTTCAAATTTCACCGAAAAGTGGAAAAAATAATCAAAATTTCAAAACTCCGTATTTTTGTAAAAATTTGACGGAAAGTTCTCAAAAGTTAACCAGGTCATCTACTCCTCAGCCCCAACAAGTGTACCAAATATGAAGGCTCTAGCTAAAATACTTTTTGAGATATCTTGAACACAAGATTTTCAAATTTTGTTTTCAAAGGGACATAACTCAGAAAAGGGGCGTAACTCGGACATGAAAAAAATACGGGTCAACTATTTTTTCATGAGGAATGTGCATATGAAATTTCAAAACCCTAGCATTCACCATTCAAAAGTTAACACACAGACAGACAGACAGACACACAGACAGACAGACAAGCCGAAAGCAATATGCCCTTCCAACTTTTTCAAAGTTGGGGGCATAAACATTACAAATTAACGATTCGCCATACGGGACCAGCTAATATTCAACACATTTTTAAGAGAAAAGGTCTGTGAATCTGGAAGTAAGACACCATTCACACTTTCACAGAGGACAAAACTACACCAACATATTGGCTAAATGACACACAACATTGTACTTGAGCAAATCAGTCAGTTGGTCCACAACGACGACTTATAAGATGGTGCGGAATTCTCAGGAACTAGTTTTTCAAAATCCATGGATTCAAAGTACTCTAGTCTGTGGCTGGAAAACAGAATATTTCAAATATTAGAAAGTCCAACATTATACATGAAATGGAATATCGGGTGGTCTTTTCTACAGCGATTTTCATCATTGTAGTTTCCCGTTGTAATTAAAATATAAGAAACATTCCCGTTGTAATTGAAATACGAGAAAGATGCATAAATAATTTTTGTTTGAGTGTTGGATGTTACAGCTGTTGATGAAACTGCCACAAAAATGACTGTTTATGTGGTTTTATCAGTTTGTCCAACCGCATTTGATTATAGTCTCTGATTCATAAATGATGATGATTGTGGCCGAGCGTTTAAGAGCTCTCGATCATCTCACCACTATTTCTGGCGTGGGTTCAAGCTCCACACTGGCCACATGCGAGTCAAGCCAGGTTCTGCTTGCGGGTGTGCCAGGCGGTTTTTCTCCGGATCCTCCCGTTTTCGCCCCACTTTTCATATGAGCTGAAATAATCTTGAAAAAATATAAAGATGCTGATGATAATAATAGAACATATGATAACAAATTAACTCACAAGTCCGGTTCGTTTCCTGGAACTTTGTATAATGCTTCATAAACCCTGTTGCTTCCTGTGCCATGAATAGCATAGGCATTAAATTTGGAAACGCTGGGAGGAAAATACTCGAGGGGTATACTGGCTCGCCCAGTCCAATGGTCTTGCTTTATTTCACTGACGAAATAAACTGGAAGCTTGTCCTGGAACAAATGAGCCGCCTCATGGGAAAACCAACAATCTGCATAGGCGAAAACAAAGTCGCAGATCAGCTGATCAGCGCCTTTGTTTTCGCTACTCGGATAGTACAATTCCTCTTCTACTTAAATCCGAAATTTCAAGCTTCTAGCTCTTTTCTGTGACTTTACAGGTCGGTTTGTGTCGGACCTGTTCGGAAACCACATTGTTGGTTTTCCCACGAGGCGGCTCAAATATCAGAAGCAGCAAGTCTGAAAGATGATCAAAGATGAAAGAGACGGTCAAACGAACATCAGAAGTTCAGATCGCCTGCGTTAATTACATCATATAAAATTAATAATTGTATCCATTTCAGTACCTTCTATTCTTACTTGATTACCAACTGCTTTTAATAAGAGTAGAGCGGGTCCGTCTATTAATTTCCGCACGATTTTTTCAAGTCCTTGTCTTAGTTCAACTTTTGCTTCAACATACTTTTCTTTGCAAATGATATTTTTGAGTTTCTTCCTGTCTCCCTGCCATGCATGGGCTGCTGCTGCATATAGTGGATATCTTTTTAACTCAAATAAAAATGTGTTAGTAACAACCGCTCATCCGCCGTGTGCGAGTGCATAAGGCCACTTGTCATCGGGCTTAAGCTCTCGTTTTGGTGCCCAGAGTTGTAATCCAATGTACTACGCATAATCAGCCCACCATATAAATGAATTTTTTTATTTCAATTTGCAACCATCATTTATGACCTTTAATTATTCTGATCATCAACTGTTCTGAAATACACACTCCAAAATTGATTAGCCAGCTAATTCCGAACGACCGTCTCGCCGATGTCTCTAAGGGTGTGTATGTTGCTTTAAGGGACTTGATCTTTTCACGTTTCGTCGTAAAATGAATTAATCTCAATCTCCTGGAGAGACTTAAGTAATGGTAAGAATGCTGATAAAAATTACGGAGTTTTCCGGGTTATCATGATTTCTAAATACTAAAGCATTACACTAAAGACTGCTGTCACAAACCGGCGTTACGGGTCTCTGGGTATTATTTTCTTTTACATTAAAACAGTTAAGTTCCAACATAAAATGTCGTTTTAACTCAATTATAATTCCATCTTCATGTTTATTTTTCAAGAATATACAGTTGTTCGGAATTAGACGACGCATTCGTTCGGATGACCCGGCTCGTTCGGAAACACCCGAAGATGGTCATGCAACTTAATGTCACGTGATCGGAAGCCTTGAGGGGTGAATTATTTAACCATCCGTGATATGCCGCTAATGTTCGGCATTGGACTTTCTGTCATTTTATAAAGTAAGGCTCGGCTCGTCTTGTTGTCAGTTTTTACAGAAATTATGCCTTAGCTGTTCGGAAATACCCTAACACGCTCTAATTAAAAGCCAAGCCTGATAATACATTAGCACAATGACGCATGCCAGTTCACTGTCAGGCCATCCTTAAATGATTCATTGTTTGCTGTGCTCCTACCCATCAATTTCAGAAAGGGTAGGTAGGTAGAGGTTTTTTTTTTTTTTTTTTTTTTTTTGTAAACCAAAAACAAGCACTAAACCATAAAAAGCCTGACTTATCAGTAGTAATGTACATGATTATGGTTAAAACTATATCTAAACAGAATTCATTGAACATTGAAATATTGTTTGAAACTAAATTAGGAAGCTTTGATTAGAACACTTATCTGAAACTGAATCATTGTTTTTAGGTTTTTTAACAAAGCAAAAAAAATCATTTCCCCAGAGTGGCTATAAATTTTTTTGGGTAGGGCCAACTTGGATGGGTAGGTAGGAGCACAGCAAACCAACTGGTCCATGAGCCAATACCGTAAATTTTGTGGATCGGTACCATCTGGCCTGAACAAATCCCCTTATGATTTTCATGTAGGTCTATGTTTGTAGACTTGTAAAAAATCGGGGGGACTTGCATTGCTGGTAGCTTTAATGGTGATACGACACGTTATTTACGATACCCCATAATTTAAAAAAACGTCATTTTAACACAAAAAGCGGTAGGGAATAGTCTTCTAGCTATCCATATCCCCCTTTCCTCCCCAAGGGAAATTTCTACACTATTATTCTCTAAAAGTACATTGAAAAAGCTATCAAATCCTGTTTTCTGCTATCTGAAAGTCGAGGCGTTTGCGGTTTACGCTATGTTTTATTAAATTACTCTAAATATTCAATTTTTGCGTCAATAATGGGGGTACACATAGAAAATTGAAAATATCTCAATTGTTTTTTATCCTAGACCATTGAACTTGGTCTCATTTTAAAGCTTAGACATATTCCTTTTATCCTATCATAAGTAATGGAAATTATCTTACTTGCATATTCATGAACTTTCATTACAACATTAAAATGAAAAATTAAATAAAATTAAAAATCAATTATCCCATAAAAACTAATTTCAGACCTAAACTATCATTGTGGCTCCTTGTTATTGTATCAATTATTCTATTTGACAAATTTGTTGATGACATGGCCCTAATGAAAATAATCTCATTTTCATGAATATTAATGAAAATGACGAAAATCAGGATTTACAAAGGGAAAATAATTATTTTGCCATTTGAAGGGTTTGGTTTCGGTTATAGGATGTAATTTGAACCCTTAGAACAAATGCTCAAGGGTGCCAGTTTGGTCAGAGGATCACTATAATGCCCATTTGTGTCACCTAAAATCACAGAGTGTTCAAGACCACCCCTAATAAGCGCAGATAGTAAGTTGGTACACCTATATTACCACATGTATCTTGGCTACTGATAGACCTAGAAAGCAGAAATAGGTATCAAATGATTGCTTTTGCAATGCTTTATAAATATGTAATAAGATATAATTATCAAACTGACTTCCTGGTCTTCGAATATTAATGAAAACTTTATGTATTAGACTAAAGTCACAGAAAATGGAGAATACCAGCACAGTTGTTTATATCTCAGCAACCAAAAGCTCTAAAGAGCTTGAATTGGTATCAAATGATTGCTTTGACAATGCTCTATAACCATGTAATAAGATACGAGTATATAAACAAGCTGGCTATCGTAATGCTCAAATATAAAAAAAGAACTTCAGATATTAGAGAAAAATAGCAGATAAACGAAGGGTAAAAATCAACGAAATTCTGATATCTCAGCAACGAAAAACTCCAAATACTTGAAATTTGTATTAAATTATTGTTATGATAATGTTCTATATTAATGTGAAAAAATACAGAATGATTTTGACCTTCTTGGTGTTCAATTATTGATGAGAACTTTCAATTTTAGATACAAATCATAGACCAATGTAGGGGGTATACCTACAGAAACGTTTATAGCTCAGCAGCAAAAAGCCATAGAGAGCTGAAGTTTGCAACAAATGATTGCTATGATAACATTCTAAAACGACATAATAAGATACATTAATAGTCAGACTTTTGTGCTGTTCAAATATTGAGGAAACTTTAAATATATGGGGAAAATCTCAGAAAATGGAGGGGGTATACCTACGGAAACGTGTATTTCTCAAGAACCAAAAGTCATAAAGAACAGAAATTGGTATCAAATAACAATATTTTATAATTATACAATTAGATATATCAATAAGCTGACTCTCTTGTAGCGCAAATACTTAAGAGAACTTCAGATATAGGAGAAAAATCACTGGCAAACGAAGAGGGTTTACAAATAAAACTGCTGATATCTCAGTGACCAAAAGGTCTAGAGAGCTGAAATTAAAATCAAATGATTGTTAGAATTATGTTCTATAATCATAAGATAAGAATCATAATTAATTTGACTTTCTCATTGTTAGAATATAGATGAGAACTTTAAATATTAGATAAAAATCTCAGAAAAATATAGGGGGTATACCAACGGAAAAGTATATATCTCAGCCACCAAAAGCCCTAGACAGCTGAAATTGGTATCAAATGATTGCTTTGACAATATTCTAAAACCATGTAAAGGGTATATTTATAAAATGTCTTTCTTGTTTCTCGAATATTTAAGAGAACTTAAGCTATAGAAGAAAAAACATTTGCAAACGAAGGGGGTATACCAATAAAACTGCTGATATATCAGTGACCAAAAGCTCTAGAGAGCTATAATTGGTATCAAATGATTGCAAAAATAATGTTCTATAATCATAAGATAAATAACATAAATAATTTGACTTTCTCATTGTTGGAATATAGATGAAAACTTCAAATATTAGATAAAAATCTCAGAAAAATATAGGGGGTATACCAACGGAAACGTATATTTCTCAACAACCAAAAGTCCTAGACAGCTGAAATTGGTATCAAATGATTGCTATTACAATATTCTATAACCATGTAAAGAGTATATAAACAAAATGTATTTTTTTGTTTCTCGAATATTTAAGAGAACTTAAGCTATAGGAGAAAAAACATTGGCAAACGAAGGGGGTATACCAAGAAAACTGCTAATATATCAGTGACCAAAAGATATAGAGAGCTTAAATTGGTATCAAATGATTGCTAGAATAACTTTCCTTAATCATGTGATAAAAACATAAATAATTTGACTTTCTCATTGATGAAAAAGTGATGAGAACTTTAAATATTAGATAAAAATCTCAGAAAAATATAGCCTGGGGTATACCAACGGAAACGTATATATCTCAATAACCAAAAGTTCTAGAGACTGAAAATGCTATAATATGATTGCTTTGACAATATTCTATAACCATGTAACAAGTATATAAACAAGCTGACTTTCTTGTTGCTCAAATATTTAAAAGAACTTAAGATATAAGAGAAAAATCACTTGCAAACGAAGGGGGTATACCAATAAAACTGCTAATATCTCATCGACAAAAAGCACTAGAAAGCTGAAATTGGTATCAAATGATTGCTAAATAACGCTTTAAAACCGCTTGGTAAGTCACTTAAACAATCTGACTCACTTTTTTTGAATATTGATAAAAACTTTAAATATTAGAGAAAAATCACAGAAAAATGGAGGGGGTATACCACCAAAAGACTTAATACGTCAGCAACCAAAAATACAGAGAGCTTAAATTGGTATCAAATGATTTCTATGGTAATATTCTATAATTTATGAAAAATAAGACTTTCTTAGTGTTTGAATATTGATGAAAACTTAAAATATTAGATAAAAAATCACAGAAAAATATAGGGGATATACCAAAGGAAACATATATATCTCAACAACCAAAAGTCCTAGAGAGCTGATATTGGTATCAAATAATTGATATGACAATATTCTATATATGACCATGTAAAAGGTATATAGCAAGCTGACGTTTTGCTGCTCAAATATTTGAGAAAACTTAAGATATAGGAGAAAAATCACTGGCAAAGAAGGGGGTATATCAATAAAACTGCTGATATCTCAATTACCAAAGGCTATACAGAGCTGAAATTGCTATAAAATGATTGCTATGACAACATTCTATAACCATGCAACAAGTATATAAACAAGCTGACTTTTTTGTTTCTCAAATATTTAAAAGAACTTAAGATATAAGAAAAAAAATCACTTGCAAACGAAGGGGATATACCAATAAAACTGCTACTATCTCAATGACAAACAGATCTAGAAAGCTGAATTTGGTATCAAAAAATTGCTAAGATAATGTTCTAAAACCACGTGGTAAGACACACAAACAACCTGACTTACTTTTTTCGAATATTGATAAAAACTATAAATATTAGAGAAAACTCACAGAAAAAAGTGGAGGGGGTATACCTCCCAAAAATCTTTATAACTAGGCAACCAAAAGTTATAGAGAGCCGAAGTTGGTATCAAAGGATTGCTATGGTATTGCTCTATAATCATACGATAAGATTTATGCAAAACTAGGCTTTCTTAGTGTTGAATATTGATGAGAACTTAAAATATTAGATAAAAATGACCGAAAAATAGAGGGGGTATACCAACAGAAACGTTTATATCTCAGCAGCCAAAAGTCCTAGAGAGCTAACATTGGTATCAAATGATTGATATGACAATAATTGATAGCCATGTCATATAATAAGACATATAAACAAGCTGACTATCTTGTTCCAAAAATTGAGGAAAACTTAAGATATAAGAGAAAAACACAGACAAATGAAGGGGGTATACTAGAATAAACTCGAAGGTTTTAACCATAAAGCTACCACCTAGAAAGGTCCCCCCGATTTTATCTAGTTATATACATGCCAGAATTGTCAAAAAGTGCGGGGGGATCTGTTCAGGTCAGGTGGTACCGACATCTTAAATAGCTCATGGACCAAACATTTTTTATGGTTTCTATACTCTATTCTTATAACTGCAACTGCATTGCACTTGAACAGTTCCTATAACTGCAACTGCATACCACATTTTACGGTTGCCTGTAACTGCAACAAATTATCCTCTTGCGATCGTCCCCATGAGCGATCTTACAAATATTTACTAATAAATATTATCGAATGTTAAATATCGAACATGTCGGAGACACCTCGATAAGCCCCCATTACATCTGATTATCAAATAAAGGTAATCCAAATGTGTGCGTGTGTAAACAAAAAGATAATTTACCTTCAACATGTTTCTTCTTCCTTTGAGCATCAAAAGCAAGTGTTGACCGTGTCTGGAAAGAAGATGGGTGCGATATCATGAAATATACACAATTCCACTGGGCGTCATATAATACTTTAAACATATACGAATACGAATTAATTTCATTATTAGGGCTTGGGAAAATAAATCCCGACAGAATCCGATGGTGAGGTTGGCGCGCCGTCGGCTATCTGTTTTCTATTACTGACCGCAACTAGTGCCGTTGTTGCTCATTCTTTGTTTAAGTATAGATCTAGTAATGTCAATTGATTTCATGTGTTTTCTTATTTATTTTGAAATTATGTAACGTAAGTATCAGACTGTCATATACAGAGCCATTTAGTCAAGAAAAGGCGTGATTGAGTAGACACTTACGGACATAGTTCAACCTCCAAGTATTCTTCTTTGTCATTTAGGAAAAATGCTTCAACCACTGAAACGAATAGTGTCGCATTATGAAAACGTTACGTTATTCATTGCGTCAAGAATATTTTACAAAGGTGAAACTAGCAAGATTCTAAATTACGTTATTTGCAACTGTATTTTCCGCGCTGCTCTTATCCGATAGCCAAATTATCAGAGCGTATTATATGTAGACGGAAATCCGTGGAGGGAGATACACACAAAGCATTTCCCTTTATAGGTGAGACTAATGTTGAATTTGGCAAGTTATCCAACACCCAGAACCATTTTAACTGAATTATCGCCTTTGATCGGACAGTAATTATTGCTGCAAGCCAGAAACTGTATGCACGAACACGGTAAGATATTAAAAGATTTACCTTCATAGTCCCAAAGTTGTGCAAACGGCTTTCCTTTTTCCCCATTCGGAGCCGGAGGGTCGTTCATGAAAGGGGCTTCGACGTGTATTTCAACCGCATTCTCTGATCTGTGCAGTGAAACTTGGACTTTCTCATGTTGTACTGGCTTACCATCCCATGTCTTGTCGATTATATAGTCAAACCTTCGAAAGAAGAAATGTAACTTTAAAATTACAGTGCTGATACATTGAGCCTCCTCTCTAGAAGCCAGACGTGTTTCAGAGACTAGTGCTTTTTGTAAATTATGAATGCGAATGCAGTTTTCATTTTGTCAGCTGTTCATATTTCATACAGAAAACTTGGACGACATAAGCAGCTAACATGGACAAGTCATTATCTCCCTTGGTCTATCAATATCATCCCCCAAGTTTTATCAAAACTACTTGTTTGGCAACGTTGTCAAAGTTAAGTGCATCTTTGTCTGAAATATGCAAGCGGGTGGAAAAGAAACAAATGAGCCGCTACATAAGAAAACCGACAATCTGCAAATACGACAACAAGCTTCGCGGAACCGCGAAGCTGATCAGCGCCTTTGTTTTCGCTACTCGCCCTTCTACTTAAATCTGAAATTTCAACTTTCTAGCTCTATTCTGTGCTTGTACAGGCCTGTTTGTGTCGGGCCTGTTCGGAAACCACATTGTTGGTTTTCCCACGAGGCGGCTCAAATACAAGAGCGGGCCAAGTAAACTATACAGCTGCATAGTGAAACTGGGGCCAGTTGTTCAAACTTAACGATGTCGTTAGTTAACGATTCGTTAAAATTTCAAATGGCAATGATACACTGTTATTTTTGTTTAAAAAATGTGAGAATCCTTTGCAAAGGATTCTCACATTTTATCAACAAAAAATGTATTTGCTTATGTATTCGGCATTTACTTAACATGCTTAACGAGTTGAGGTCTTAAGACGATGACGTTAAGCTAACGAAACTTTGGACAACTGATCCCTGGACCAACCCCTAAGGGTAGTGTAACTACAACTTCTATCGTAAAATCCTTTAAGGTCAAAACTTATCAGTGTTGAAGTTTAGGGAACGAACTTGATATAAATCATGATAAAAAGCTAAATACCTTTCAGACACGCCCATCAATGACATATTACAATCTACTTTAAGTACATGCCATCTAACATGTAACTGTGTATACTTTATCTTGATGAACTTGTGGTGTATTTGTTTGTTGACATTGTTAGTCCAGCCCAATAGTAAGATAGTCACCAGATAGACCGACGAACTGCATTTATTCCGGGAATAATATCATACTAACTGAACATTTATTAAAGACATATGTGTCAGAATACAGGCATCAAACTAGTTTAAAATCTTAATTCGATTTAACGAGTTGCGTCATTTAAACTGTTTTACAGGGCACTGTCGAAACGTTTCGTTACATTCAAGTCTACGCACACTAATGATATAGAACATTGTTGCCTTCAAGTGACTGTGACACCCATAGCACCACACCAGGTACTGGTCTCTTCAAGCTTTCTCTTTCGTGACAGCCCGGTAAGCGGCACTCTGATCAGCCCGTGTACAAAATCAATTACCGAAGCGATAGCTTTGATGTGATATCATTTGCGATATCTATCTTCAATGTATCTGCAGGACATTAGTAAACGATCACAACTAGTACATAAGAGATGATAACAATTATGAAAAAAGCCAAGCCAAATATCAATGCGCCCCTTGTCCGTAAGTTTTTACTCTTGAAAACAGACTACAACACGCATTCTAAGACGACTTAGTTATAGGGACCACTTTTATCCAGTAGACTAGTGAACATGTTCAGTTAACTAGCAGATCTATGTGCATCCATTTTTCTTCTGTGAGTATAGAAATTTAATTCTGCGTTCTCCTCTCGAATAAACAACAGAAAAAGAAAGGTGTCGTGCACTTATTCACCTGAATGTAAAACGACCATAATAGTCCATATGATAACAATATACATGTAACTCATTGGAATATTCAGTTCATACTTTGAATGCATTATAAAGGAAAATACACCTACCCTTGTTTGGTTTTAGACTTGAGAAGTTTGAAGATGAAATAAAGTCCCACTGTGGTGACTACAGCAGCCAGGCAAAGCTTCCTCCCAACAGTCGTCACCCTCATCTCTGCAAGTAGAACACAAATGTGAAGATTCAGGACTGCGAAGTTCTTGATGAACTGAGTGACTGCGAAGTTCTTGATGAACTGAGTGTAGGAAAAGTGAGCATCTAGGTTTGTAACTAGGAATAGGAATTACACCTATGAACAAGGAAGTAGGCTGTGAGGCTATGTCGATAACTGGCTTTTTTGTACAGTAAAATCTACAATGGGAATCCCTGCAGAAAGCAAGGAAGGATAGTAGACTTACATTGCTTCACAAAGGTCACAAAGGGCTGGACGGGAGGCTAAAACCCAAAATTATCCCAAAGGAATAGGCAGTGTAGAAATCAAGACATAAGAATTTCCGGTACCCTCAGTTGGTACAAATGCTTATTTACTTAGACCCCCTACACCCCCACTCCCACAGACTATCAGGGACTGCAAATAACCCCTGTGTGAATATATATACTGTATTACGCCCTCGCAGACATTTTAGACAGGCGATTCTCTTGTGAGAGCTAGGAACTTTTCCCCTCTAGTCTAGTCAAACCCCATCCCCTGACGCCATTGTCGGTTTGTGCACCACCATAATTCTCTGATTGTGAAAATATAATTGATTGTGGTGTACACGAATACTTACAGTTATTAGCTGTTGACCGTTGACATTTGCTGCAAAACTTATCAACTGTTTAACAAAAGGACGAGTAGGAAGCATCGGGGGAAGCATGCAGTAACTTACCAAGCTATGGCTAAAATAAATAAAGATAACTCTCGTATTATTTCTATAACTGCGAATCCATACCTGTACTTTATGTCGAAGATGAATAACTCGTATGTTTTGTATAACTCCAACGCAATTCGAATAGGGAGCCTGTAATTCTTTGACACTTGTAGATTTCCGTCGTTCAAACTCGCATGATTATATTGTGACGGAATAGCCTCCCTTGGAAATATGCAAATTTCAAACTCGAGACTTTGTGAATCGAGTAAGTGGTGGATGAGCATGCTTTTCCACCGACGGGATTTACTGTGGCTTGTCTCGGCTGTCTCGGCTGCAAACGGTTTATTGTCGCCCGTCACAACGGGTGACATATACGGTAGGATTTTCCCAAAGAAACAGGGAAGAAAACCAGCAGAATCCAAATACGAAAAATGTGTATGGTTCTCGAAATATTTTACATGTAATTTGACTAAGCGGGAAACCAGCAACGTTTTGCCGACAGGAACTGATTATTGAAAGGCAGAAAGTGATTGGCTAGATCTATTTCGACCAATCATATATTTGGTCTTAAAACTGGTTCGGTATTCTTTGCTGTCAAACTCCAAACCGGAGGTGCTGGCACTGTTGGGGAGTGTGCTTTGCTGTGGGTGGACTTGATTTAGCAATTATGAGTGTACGCATTCGTTTTACAATGCGTTTCGTCTCCTGAGCACATAATTTCGGTTTCTGTATTTTGATTAGGCAGGATGTTCAACAGAACATTTCCGTTGATGTCCCGTGACACCCCACGACACAAATGGAGTGAACGAGGTATAAAAGTGAAACGCGATGTAGGTTAGACAGTTGATCTACATGTTAGTTAAGCTGAATAACCATTCTTACGCAATCCAGGACTAAATGATGGTGATCTAGATCTAAATAACAGAGAAAACGGGCGACACTAGCTTTTTTAAAAGCTATCCTTGTATTATAACCTATTTTGAGAGATGTGCATAGCTTTGTTAAACTATTACCTGATGTTGGAGATTGTTTGCATGACCCAACCAGGAACCATATAGCTGAAAACATCTTTTAAAAAGATTCGTATGCATATGGCTACTTCTTTAAAATCAGTTTTAAAAATACCACATGCATGTAAGCACACGGGGCCTAGACACGTACAAAAATCGATAAATTTGGATCAGTTGTACATGTACAATACAGGTCAATTTTGATAAAACAATTATTAAAGGTATATAGGTTTTGACGCAGGGTGATATAAAGTGGCCTGGCCTCAAATCAAATACATTGTATTTAACTTTATGTTTTAAAATCATCTTGATAATTTAATCTTATTAACCCAAGGTTAGAATAATAAATGTGAAAGAATTATTAAAATATTTGGATTGATATTGAATGAATTGCAAAATATTATTCATTCAGGAATATGGAATATTATTTTGTATATGTTGGATCATGGCTAAATGATAAATATATGTGATGTTCTGTTCGAAACTTGATACGAATCTCTCTCTCTCTCTCTCTCTCTCTCTCTCTCTCTCTCTCTCTCTCTCTCTCTCTCTCTCTCTCTCTCTCTCTCTCTCATTCATTCGCACATTCTTGCATATATCGATCTCATCTGATACTTACAAATATATTGAGAACAATGGATCAATGGATATTGCCATTTCTAATGTATTATGTTTCAACTATCGATATCGATATGTCATTACACCTGTCTATCCTTCCATAAACCACTCAATTTGTTGAATATGATGTTACATTTCATAACAAAACCAGTATGAATGAAAATGGGATGTTTTGTGAATTATGTTTCGGTCTTAAAAGTGATACCAACTAACGAAAGTATTTAATACAGAGGAGTTAATTACGATCTGCTATTGCTGGTGATTTGTTTCTTATGTTAAGTATACCTTAAGGTCTGTCGTTTATGGTGTAATAAAGTAGGATCACTGTCTTTAAAGACAATAATTTAAGACCTGTAGCTATTATACAAGAGATAGCTTTATTATAGGTGATAACGGTGTGTCTACATTATCGGGAAACCCCTGGTGACGTCACTCAGGTAAGTCATGTGACTTCTTACCTGTGAAAGATGTAAAAGATGGCTTTTGAACTTTCACATTCAGTGACATGCGCTCAGATGACTATGGACTATCATTGTATAGTCAGATAACACATGTAGTGAACAATAGCGGATTACAGTGTGTTTCTGTGCATTATAGATTATTTTCAGCGCCACGCCCTTACTTACTAGGAAGCTGAGCGTATATTAACCATAATGGATTTTATATTGGAAAAATGAGATAGTTTTCTAGATACAAAGTCTCTGAGGAAATTAATTTAATATTGGAATAGAAATTCGAATCCATGACAACCACAATGAGGAATTCCGCCGAGAACTTTACCGACGACAGTAGTCTAGGTGTAGTTCCAAAAGGTAAAAGAACCCCTAATGGGATTCTGCCGCGCTGTGCTTCAGAAATGACGTTTTCACACCTTCAGCAAATGGAGAAAAACTACTGCAAACTAGGAGATGAGAAAATAAAACGAACAGATAGAAAGGACAAGAATAGACGAATAAAGGTTGCCTCATTAAATGGGTTGAACCTGGACGAAAGGATCGAACTTGACGCGGATTCTGTGTTCGCAGGCAGAAGGGATGTGTCTAATCCAAACTCTATTCGAGAGAAACAGATTGTCAGTGAACGGGGATCTGTCCGTGGGTTCAAGAACAGGGTCCGGGCAGGGCTGGCAACGTTCCTGAACGAATACGAGGAAAATTCGGTAACTATATCTTTTTATCTTATAATCATTTTGTTATAGATGCGCTAATTGCAATGGAGCCTCACTGTGATAAAACGAACACAAACTATGTTCAATTTAACTTTAGACGCCCAAGAGAGACTGTCAGACTATTGAATGGATAGTGTCGCAGATTTTGCTAAAGGTATTTACATGATGCGGTACATGTATGAAAGCTGTTTTTCATGACCATCATCTTGTATCGCGAACGTCAACTGGTGTACAAGTATTAGCTTTTTCAAAAAGCTTGCGGGCGTTTAGCCCTAGTTATAGGATGAAAGCTGACCATATTCAACATATGTGCTTTAATTCCTGGTTCCTGGTGTGCAGAAAAAAATGGATAGTCAAATATTAGAACAAGGAACAAGTAGACACAGGACCGAGTTGACTCAGGAGTCGAGTTGGTATCAGGCCGAGTTGACCCGCTTCCGCTTACGTCATCTTCGCAGCATAGATATACCTTACTATGCTTCGCTTTTAATATCATCAGAAAAACTCCAAATATATCAAAATATATTGGGCTTCAAGATAGCAATGGTTTTCTGACCATTCAAAATAAAACTTTTAAATGGCCTTTTTTTTAAATCAAAACAGTAATTGCGGATTATTTTTTTATCATCTTTGTTTCACAATAATAATGTTAACACATAGAATCAATTGCCATTATGTTAAATTCTTGGAACAGCTGATTTGGTTCCCCACTCATTATTCGCCATCTGTGGACTTGTGGATGAAGATGGGTTCGGTCTAATTTCGAAAATAATTCGTTCACGATCTTATTTTTTTTTCTTAGCATGTATCATTATGGTTGGTTCTCTACTCGTTTTTCGCCAGGTACTGACTTATGATGTTGCTGGAGCAACAGTGGGATCGGTCTAATTGCCGTCATTTCCGGATTGATGTGTGTTTGCATCAACGTATATATATGCGGGCGTTCACGTATGCGGGCGTTCGTGAACGCCCCGCAATAATATCTCCAGATGTTGTATTGTGGATTTCTTGCAGATGCTGTGATGTTTAAAGTGTTTGTATAGCCTACTCTATACGACCAGTAAAATTTTCCGTATTGTTGAATCACGCATTTCAATTTAAAGATTCCATGGCCGTTAGAGCGATTTCAGATGTGTGATTTCAGACAGCTCGAGGAACTGTTCCATCAAACCGAATGGATGTCCTTCTTTTCACTTTGGTTCGTTTTCTGTTCAGTTGCAGGAGCAATGAATCCCGCCATGTCTGTATCAAAATCGACTTATGGGCTACCTCTTAACATAAATAACTAATTCTCAAAATCATTTTGTACAAACAAAACTGAGATATCAGAACAAATGTCATTTGTAACTCTATATAGTTTTTATGACTACCTTTGTTTAACTTGCTACTGGTTAATCTCAACAGGAGAAAAGGCCATACGTAGTTAAGAGTCTGTGCACACTTGCCATATAATGAAGTTGATACACGAGTGTACGTTTTAGATGTTTTCTATCTCCAACCCTCAAGCTACATCTAAGAGAAGGCTTAAAGATTATATGAGAAACGCTCCGAATACAGGTTGTTTAGGGACGGTCTGATACAAAATTAAGGCGCAGTAAACTTTGCAAATGCAAATAAGACCAAATATGAACGATACTTAAACTTGCATTAGGCTTTTGAGCAATTCTTATGCTCTTAACACACAAGCAATATCATGCACAAAACACATGAAATTGCTTGAAATCATGTATGTACGTTAGTCACTAAACGTGACTGCGGTGCATAATTGCAAAACATGTCAACTGGAAGATTTCTTGAAAGATAAAACTTTCTTTGTTAAAACAAGGAAATAAAGGCTTTATAATAGCTTAACTTCAATTTCATAATTGCGGACTAAATTGAATTTGACAGGTACTTTAGGCAGCCGCAAAACTTCCTGATGAGCATGTGTCCTCTACATGTTCATTAAATGTGTACTTTTAGACTGCATCCCCATACCCCACCTGGCAAACCATTGCTTAAAATGAGCCGCCACATGGGAAAACCAACAATCTACATAGGCGAAAACAAAGGCGCAGATCAGCTTCGCAGTAACTGCGAAGCTGATCAGCGCCTTTGTTTTCGCTACTCGGATAGTACAATTCCTCTTCTACTTAATTCTGAAATTTCAAGCTTCTAGCTCTTTTCTGTGCTTGTACAGGTCGGTTTGTGTCGGACCTGTTCGGAAACCACATTGTTGGTTTTCCCACGAGGCGGCTCAAATGCGTCGCAGAATATATACCAGCCATACTATTGTTAGGAGAAATGGCATGTCACGTACTTTAGCTTGTAGCTATGGGGATCCTACTATGTTTCCTCCGGGCATATTAATTTGGGAGGCCAACTTTGGACTGTGATCATCAAAAAGCATTGACCTGGTGGACAGTTTACCCCTTAACTGACTTGAATCATAACAATAATATAATTTTATACCTACTTTGGGAAAATCTATTAACACACTGCATTTAACCCGAACAATATGATTAAAAATTCATTTGGCATTGATTTTTGGTCTTTGTTGTTAGAAATCACAGACCACATGATTTTGCTTCCTCAGTATGCTATCAAAAAGTTTACACAGTAAACGTTAAGCTAGGATATTTCCAGACCTGCTGACATTTTTGTGCCAAGCTGCCTGGAAAGCAAATCTCAGTGCCATCTTAGCGGCCACCGTGGCCGAGCGGTTAAGAGCTATTAATCACTCGATCATTTCACTGCTGTGTCTGGTGTGGGTTCAGGCCCCGCACTGGCCACATGTGAGACAAGTCAAGTTCTGCATGCGGGTGTGCCAGGTGGTTTTTGTCGGGGTTCTCCCGTTTTCGCCCACCTACTGATTGGCCTGTCTCATATGAGCTGAAATAATCTTGAAATGGACGTTAAACTGAATTAAAAATAATCTGTCATCTTGAAAGTTCAACAGTAGAAGTCATCGAGCGTTCATCAAATGATACACATGAATAGCGGCTATGCTAGGAATTTGTTTTTTGTTTGCTTAACGTCCCTGTCAACAATTTTTCAGTCATGTCGGGACGGAGCCAACGCTTCCTCGTAGGGAGTTAATGTGACTTGCTCAAGTACACAACACGGTGCCACCTGTAGGGATCTGTAATCTTGAAAGTTCCACAATAGACTGAGTCATCGAGCGTTCATCAAATGATAGAGGTCCTAATCTAGGCACAGAATTATAGTTGGAAGACGTTGAGCTTTACACATGCACTGAGCAGGTCAACCTTCTAGGTATAAGGATGCTCACATGGCTAATTTAAAACATAATCTTAAATTTTCTACCATGCTTTAAGAAATATGAACCTGTATTGAGAAGTTAATATATTGATTATTCCTCATTAAGACAACTAATTATTTGTGGTACCAGATGCTAGCGTTAGAGAAGAGTCGTTTTAGGTTTGAAAATCAATGTTAGCTGGTTAGCTAGGTGCATATAGTATATAATATCATAATGTCATTGAGAATGATGATCATATGAGCCAAGTCATGAGAAAAACAACACTCTGCATATGCGAAAACAAAAGGGCAGATCAGCTACTGCGAAGCTGATCAGCGCCTTTGTTTTCGCTACACAGATAGTATAATCCATCTTCTTCTTAAATCTGACATTTCAAGCTGCTGGTCACCTTCTGTGCTTGTGCAGATCGGTTTGTGTCGGACCTGGTCGGAAACCACATTGTTGGTTTTCTCATGACGCGGCTCATATAATCTGCAGATGCGGAGGTCATCTACACAATAACATCTACATTTTTGACGTAAATCTGATAGTTTCTATTTCATTTCAACAGCTTATCAAGTAGTCACTATCTGACTGACATAGTTTTGTAACGAACGGCCGAGACAAGCCACAGCAAACCCCGTCGATGGAAAAGCATGCTCATCCACCAAGGGTGGTTTACTGCGCTATATACATGTACCTAACACTTACTCTAATCACAAAGTTTCGAGTTTCTAATTTGCATATTACTACCCGCTAATATGCCGCTAATACGTTGCACCAACGTATTCTACAAGGGAGACTATCCCGTTACATTACTTCCCCCTCCGAGAAGACTCGCCCCGAGTCTTGGCCTGGGGACTACATGGGTAAGGCAACTCCGTTCTGGCAGTTGTCATCATCCCACCGCTGCCACCAAATGTAACGAACGGCCGAGACAAGCCACAGCAAACCCCGTCGGTGGAAAAGCATGCTCATCCACCAAGGGTGGTTTACTGCGCTATATACATGTACCTAACACTTACTCTAATCACAAAGTTTCGAGTTTCTAATTTGCATATTACTACCCGCTAATATGCCGCTAATACGTTGCACCAACGTATTCTACAAGGGAGACTATCCCGTTACATTTTTATAACTGGGCCACGACGAGGCGAAGACCCTTACTGGTTATCATGAAATGACACAGACTTATCAACAAAGTTTTGAATGTGTACCTCTTTGACCATTCTCTCGAAGGCGAAGAAACTATGATCAGACAAACTGTATAGTATTAAATTTATAGGGATGGATATATTGACGTGTAAAGCCCGAGTTGACCCAGTGTATATCCAAAACTTACCTTCGAAATCAGTTTGGATCATGCACTTCCTTTTGCCCAACGTGCTTCTTTCTACGGCCACATAAAATGCAAATGATACACACATGCGTGCAAGCATTCGTATGATGTATATAAAATGTGATGCGCTTTGTCATTCACCCATGGTGACACAAACCGGTAATAATTACATGTAACTTATTGTGTCAAAGTAACATTGAAGTAGTAATGATGGTATATGTTACTAATTGGCACTTCATAATTTGTATGCAATATCTCATATATAACGCGTTAATATGACAGTAAATATGACAGCCTTGCTATTTCGAGTATGACATTAACATACGTACCAAACAACACCGATTCAGAGCTAAAATCATTTCCGAAACAAAACAAAACAAAACAAAAAAAAAAAAAAAAAAAAATCTCCAATTGAAATCGATGGGAACAAATGTATGTGATAGTTCGTCTCTCACTAATGAGAAAGACCATCATTATTTCTTGAATAGTGCTGATGTGTGTTGGTGAGTTCTTTGATGGCTGACTAGGCCAATTCTGGCTCTAAACTGTCGGTTGCAAGTAGAGCAAGTCAATGTCATAGAGTCTGCTGGTTGCACATTTGTTTTGGCTTTGCGCTCTCTTCGCTTTCTTTCAGCTTCACAGATTCTCTTCTTTTCATAGAGAACTGCTCCTTTGTTGATGAGACCTCGCCACTTTGATCGCTCCTGTGCAGTCTGTTCCCAGGACCCCATTGGTATTTCGAAATCCTTCAGAGAGGCTTTGAGGGTGTCTTTGTAGCGTTTCTTCTGGCCACCTTGAGAGCGCTTTCCCTCCTGTAGTTCTCCATAGAAAACTTTCTTTGGAAGTCGCGCATCAGGCATTCTTATAACATGGCCAGTCCATCTTAGCTGTGCTAGCTTTAAGACTGTATGCATGCTTTGCATCCCTGCTTTCCTCAGGACCTCTGTGTCTGGAATCTTGTCCTGCCACTTGATTTATAACAACTTTCTCAAACAGCTTAAGTGGAAATGGTTAAGTCTCTTTGCATGGCGTTGGTATACTGTCCAGGTCTCACATGCATACAAGAGGGTTGGCAGTACCACAGCCTTGTAGACTTTCAGCTTAGTGTCAAGCTTGATTCCATTTCGCTCCCAGACATTTGCACGGAGTCTTCCGAATGCCACACTAGCTTTTGCAATTCTGGCAGTGATCTCATCATCAATATGCACTGCTCTGGAGAGAGTGCTTCCCAGGTAGGTGAACTTGTCAACAACTTTCAGTTTTTGCCCATTCACAGTGATGGTTGGTTCATTATATGGTTTTCCGGGGACTGGTTGGTGTACAACCTCTGTCTTTTTTGTGCTGATTGTGAGATCATAGTTATCACATGACTGTGAGACTTGATCCATGGCTCTTTGCATTTTTGCCTCTGTGTTGGCATTCTTATCCATATCACCTGCATAGAGGAGCTCATCTAGCACATCAGTCTGGACCTTAGTTTTGGCTTGCAACCTTCTGAGGTTGAATATGTTGCCATCAAAACCGTACCTGATTGGAGAACCAGTGTCACTGTCCTGAAAAGCATCCATAAGCATGGCAGAAAACATCATGCTGAACAGTGTTGGTGCCAGAACACAGCCTTGTTTGACCCCATTTGTTACTTCAAATGGTTCAGAGAACTCTCCATCATTTTGCACACGTGCCTGCATGCCATCATGAAACTGCCGCACCATAGCTATGAATCTGGGTGGACAGCCAAACTTGGCCATGATTTTCCAGAGTCCATCACGACTAACAGTGTCAAAAGCTTTGGTGAGGTCAACAAACGTCATGCATAGATCTACATTCTGTTCTTGGCATTTCTCCTGAAGCTGTCTTGCTGTGAAGATCATGTCTATTGTCCCTCTGTCTTTTCTGAATCCACATTGACTTTCTGGGATAAGTCCCGTCTGATCAAGATGAGCATTCAGACGATTTAACAGAATTTTTGCAAGTATCTTCCCAGCAATTGATAGGAGGGAGATGCCTCTGTGATTGTCACAGACTTGAGGATTTCCTTTCCGCTTGTATAGGTGGATTATGGATGCATCCTTAAATTCTTGTGGGATAGCCTCCTTCCTCCACATACAGTGAAACAACTCTGTCAGTTTCTCTGCCATGGGTAGCCCCCCAGCCTTGTAAACTTCGGCAGGAATTGCATCTGCACCTGGGGCTTTGCCAGATGATAGTTGTTGAACTGCTTTTCTTGTTTCCGTAACGGTAGGAAATTCATCTAACAGAACATTGCACTCTATCTGTGGAAGTCTGTCGATTGCATCCTGATTGATGCTTGATGGTCGATTAAGCACACTATTGAAGTGTTCTGCCCACCTTTCCAAGATAGCTTCTTCATCTGTGAGAAGAGTGTTTCCATCTGCACTGAGCAATGTGGTGGCTCCAGAACTCTTTGGACCATAAATGGTTTTCAGTGCATCATGAAATTTCTTCATGTCCTTTCTATCCGCAAAAGACTGAATTTCTTCTGTTTTCTTCCTCAGCCAGGAATCTTGCATGTCCCTAAGCTTGGTCTGGACTGTCTTACAAATGTTGCTGTAGGCTGCTTTCTTTGATACTGAGCTAGTATCATCTTGATGTGCCTTGAGCAAACGGTGCTTTTCTTCAAGAAGCCTCTGAATTTCATCATCATTCTCATCAAACCAGTCTTGATGTTTGCGAGATGGATGGCCTAAGGTGCTTGCAGCTGAAGAAAGAACTGTTTTATGGAAAACTGTCCAGTTTTCTTTGGGGTCCTCTGAACTGAGATTCATTGCTTCCAGTTGGTTGCAAATGTCTGTTAAGAAATCTTGTCTCATGCTGTCTTTATTCAGCTTTGAGACATCCAGTCTCTTAGGAGCTTTCTTGCCTTGAGGTCGCCTCGCAGGCTGTATTCTTGAGTTGAGTTTGCTGACATCCAGTCTATGATCTGTCCAGCAGTCTGCACCACACATAGTCTTTGTCACTTTAACATCCTGCCTGTCTGTTCTCCGCACTATGACATAGTCTATGAGATGCCAGTGTTTGGAACGGGGATGCATCCAGGATGTTTTGTTCCTATTAGGTAGACAGAAGACTGTGTTGGTGATTAGAAGATCATGTTCAGCACACTTCCTGAGAAGCAAGAGACCATTGCTGTTGCACTTTCCAACCCCTTCTGGACCTATAACTCCTTCCCAGGTCTGGTGGTCTGTACCCACTCTGGCATTAAAGTCGCCAAGAAGGATAAGCTTGTCTGTGCGGGGTGTTGCAGAAATAACATTGTCTAGGTCATCATAGAACTTGTCCTTGACCTCATCTGGATTGGTCATTGTGGGTGCATAAGCACTGACAATAGTTGCATGTTTATTGCCTGACAGAGGAAGTCTCAATGTCATTAGACGGTCATTAATGCCTTTTGGCAAACCTGACAGCTTACCAACAAGTTCTGTTTTGATGGCAAAGCCAACTCCTGCTTCACGCCTCTCTTCACTTTTGCGTCCACTCCAGAAGGTGTATCCAGCACCAACTTCTTTGATCTCCCCAACATCTGCGAACCGAGTCTCACTCAATGCAGCTATCTGTATATCATACCTCCCAAGTTCTCTGCCCACAAGGGCCGTTCTACGCTGTGGTCTATCTGACCCAGCACTATCCATTTAAGTGCGCACATTCCATGCGCCAATCCGTAAGGGGATTACTCTAGCTTTTTTCTTTGTATTTCGACCGCTTAAGGGGATCCCCGCCGATCGCGGTTAACCAGCCAGGGGGGTTGAAGCAGGCAATTGTTTAGGGCACCTTTTCTAGCCCCTTCCCCATGCTACGGGGGTGAGCAGTGCGGTCCTAAATAGGTCTGCTCAGTCACTCAGCCGACTGCCGAATTCTGCTTACTGCTTCTCCTCACAGAAAGCGACCATTAGAACTGAGCCGCCTGTGTGCAGGTCTGCAACTACAGCTCCCAGTGTGTCCTACACCTGCTGCTTCGCCACTCGCCCATCGCCACAGGACTTTGTAGGTATGTGGGTGCAAGTGTGATGAAATTGTTGTGTATGCAAGTGCTTGTGTGTTGAGAAATAAGATGACATGCGCTATGAAATTGGATTATAGTGAGGAAGAGGTGCGCAACGTCAACCTCACTCTCTAGTCCTCGCCCAGCTGCGCCCAGAGGCAAGACACAGGTCAAGACGTCTGGAGTTGGGTTTGGATGCAGTGGATGACCGTAACATCTTTAGTGCCTTGTCACGCTCTGCATGTTCCACAACATGTTGCTGTATCGCTTTCTGAACCGTTGAATCAGATGATTTCTTCCGCTCCATCTACCGAAACAGTCTTTGCATATCTGGACTAGGCATATCCAGACACACAGGTTTGATTTTGGAGTTTCCTTCTCCTAGATGAATTGCTGGCCACAGCTGAAGAGCTCCATCTACCCTTTCTTAGGTTTTGTTTAGAGACCTGTAAACTCCTAGGAGGGCTGTCAACCAAGACTAATGAGTTCCCCCTGCCCAGCTAGATTTTGTGTAGAGAACTAGCTTAACTCCTAGATGAGTTGCCTTCCAAGGCTAACGAGCCCCATCTGCACCGCATGACAACAGGTAGTACTGATTACATGTTACAGTAGCAGTTAAACTGACCTGACAAATGTATGTACGTATATGCCGTGAGGTATCCCCACCACATAACAAAGTGTCAAGTCCAACTTACAATAATGTACGAAACGAATGCGGGCCAGGTCGACCAGCAAAAGAAATAGTCTTATGATTGTGCCTGAAAAATGCATTACAAAAACACGTCCATTCAATATATATACAGAGATTTTTAAAGCTGCAAAATTGAGAAAAAAATATTACATTTTTCTGGATATTTTTCTTATTTTTGCTCAAAACATGATCGTGGGTACACGTTAGAACCGCCTCGACAAGGCGGTTCTAACGAGTACCCACTATGTATGTTTTGAAGCAAAAATAAGAAAAAATAGGTATACCCCTGCATACCACAGTTTTACTTTATAAAAGTGGGGTATAAGGGGGTTCATATTACATGGACATGTTTTCCTGATGGTATTTCTTGACACTGAGACAAGTCTAAAGCCTTTGATATGTAGACTGTGGTATTTGCATACGGTTCTGGAGGCAGCGATGATTGCGAAGACATTGTATGATCCATAGACAATTATGATGTCATTCAACATGTTATTAGTCAACTTATCTTGCATGTACACAGAACACAGTAATTAATATGACATTAAAATTATATAGTTTTAGTAATTACATGTACCTGTCAAGTATTTATACTTTTTATATCTTAAAACATACATACTGTTATGAGAAAGATGAGTGCTGGATGAAAACTGCCATGGAAAATTAGGTCGAAGGCAGAATGTTCCTTGAGATATGGAGGCAAATGCATTGAAAAAAAAATCAGCTATGTTCATAAGTGACCATTAGAACATTCATGAACGTACAGAGAAAAATGTCTTGAGAGCGATACCATTCAGGAAGTTTAGGAAATGGCTTTAATCGTGTGTCTCTTGAATAGCACTTAATATAATAAATTACTTTTGAACCATCTACAAACGGTAATAAAGTTTGCAATATTACGTACTGGTGGTTGAAAGTTAGACCTAACATCTATTTAGGGTAACAAGAATAATCATAAATATATGCAGTCGTTCCCTGCTTAAAAAGGAAGGTGGAAAGGCCCACATCAGCAACATTGTGATATTTTGCTTATTTTGTTGATACCTTTGTTGTCTTCTCTTGATGGGCTATCTGTTCTATCTATTGGCGGTCAGGGTCATGTTATACGATATTGGTTGCATTTCTTAATAACTATCAAGTATCTTATATTTTATCGCACATTTTCATACAAGTTAAAATTTTTTGTTTTAGAAATATGAGACCGCAATACCACGAAGAGAAAGATAGAATAAGAACAGCAAACCCGAAGCTATGTAACCATAGAAAATCCTTACTGAGGTCCATTGTCAGTGACATTTTCATCTGGTGTCCCGTGCCCTGTGAGTCAGAAACTGCATTAACCCAAGTCAATTACATGTACAAGGTCCATCATCAACGTCTTTTTCAACAGACAAACGACCAGCTGTCTGTTATCTATAGTCCAATTCGCATGCGCCAAAAATACACGCGTGTAAATATACTCTGGTGTGCAAATTTTACTCGGGGTAAGCAAATGGCGCATTCGAACGCAAATACACACCGGAGTATATTTACATACGGGTAAATTTACTCCTGGGTCTGACCAGATGCAAATTTTATTTTTACAAATACACAAGTGTAAATTTACCACGGCTAACAAACCTTTAAATGCGTAACCGCGAGTAAGAAAAGAAATCCGATTCACGTCTTTCCGGTTTCGCATCAGATGACCAACAAAAGGTAAACAAACTTTTGCAGCTCGTGTTTCCGAGTAAAATATTTTGATTCGAAGACAGATATTATAATTCTCTCAATGCTATTTTATTAGTTAGACATTGCTATTTTTGGACCCCAAAGGATTTCCAGAAACTTTTCTTTATAATCATGATTTTTATTCCCTACCCCAAAATACATGTTGGGATTGCATTGTACACGATGAAAATATGTGTCAGTCGCAGGGATATTTTTAGATTTCCGCTCATTACGTCCATATTAATGGAAAGCAATACAGCGTGCAGATGATTTTAACATTGTGTGAGGTTTGTTGACAGTTTCGTTGCCTCTGGCCACTGCATTCTATGCATATGTTGTTAAAAGCTGTGTCAACATTTCGGTTACGAATTTAATCATTAGAATGATAGCAATATAATCATTATGAAACGCATGTATTAAAGTTTTTGTTTTGTTAATAGTTTTACGCTGAAGTTTTAATTGTCACATTCTCTCGTCCTCTCTTAATAGGTGCTAACTCAAATTGGTGTGTTTGTGATATTTGCAGTGAAAATGTTTGATATAAAATAATACAAACTGTCTATGCAATACATGTAATACAATAGTTCACATGCATGATATTCCTGTTCATGAAGACGATTTTACAGCATTCTTTATACTTTAATTTATTTTTACCTGGTTTTATGTCATTCAAACGCTTTACAGGGAAAATAAATACCATTACTTGAACCGGTAGAGGTTTTCCAAACGTATCTTGAAATATATCCTTCATATTTTAATGATTAAATGCGTAACCATCTTTTCCTTCCCTTAAAATCGGTAATGCCGGGCACAAACACAACGAAATACTGGCACAGACATCAGTTGCAATTTAGTTAATATATATCTGTAAATTTGTCGTGGAACAATCACTAAAATTTGATATTTACCAGCAAATTGTTCAATTTTTTAATTGTATTTGGTCGTGTTGTAACACCAGGTTCGAAGAAGGGAATAAATAACTCAAAGACCACCAAATTATTTTGCGAGCTACTTTGGTGCTGACTTACAATAGTAAATAAGTGACAAAATAGCATTAATAGATCATCGATATTTTTCTGTACTAAAATATAATCATCAATCGATCGTAGTAGTGTATGTTTTGTTTACCTTTTTTGGTCTTCATATGCGGAATCGGAAGGGCATGAATCGGATTTTCTTTGTTAACCGGCGGTTACGCATTTAAAGGTTTGATAGCCGTGTTTACTATTTTGTCCCATGCGAACACAAAGTAAAATTTACCCATGAGTATTTTTATTTCAAGTCAATATTCTGCTTTTAGACAATTAATTTTCACATTTTTTGTTCATAACTGATTAATGACAGTTGCTTATAAACTGTGGACATTGTTGCTAAATAAGAGTTTATTAATACCATTCATCACATTTTAGATCATATGGAGTGCAAACAGCCACACGATTTCTTCATCATTCTTGGTGAGATTCTTTTAACAGTAATTCCTCTTGAAAGGATGATAAAAGGGAACTGTATAACTGCTAAGGTTATGCCTGACCATTACATGATTCTCCTCTGCTGCCAAAGTCCTACAAGAACTCTTCTTGTTTTGCAAATATAGAAAACTTAATGGAACAGGTTTTAAACCAGAAATGATAAATTTACATACAAAAATACTCCTGGTGATAAAACCCATGCAAACGCAATTTAAATTTACTCACAGGTTGATTTGCACACCGGAGTATTTTTACACACCGGAGTATATTTACACGTGTGTATTTTTTGCGCATGCGATTGGACATGACTTTCTCAACTAGTAAATTTACTCACAGGTTGATTTGCACACCGGAGTATTTTTACACACCGGAGTATATTTACATGTGTGTATTTTTGCGCATGCGATTGGACTTATGACTTTCTCAACTAGTATACTATGCTTTGTGAGTGAGACTAGATCTACTCCCATTTTGAAACGTCATTCCCAAAGGCACAATATCAACTATGATCATTATCAATAACGTTTGTAACTTATATATCATACTCTTGAGCCAGACCCCCCCCCCCCACCCACCCATCCACCAATGCTGAATATCCAAAGTCAATTATAATATAAACTGAGGTCCATCATAAAATGGATCACTTTTAGACACTTTTTAAACTGAGACACATTCAACTGGTATGCTGTACCTTGTGAGCCAGACCGCTGGTTGTCCATTATCATTGATGGTTTCAACTGGTAGACCATGCCTGGTCAGTCAAGCATCTCTTGTTTTGAAGCTGGATGCTACAAAGCAATTTAAACTGGTCACTTCCCTATTATTCTGTTGTTTTGTACTTCTTATAGGTATTGTGAACAGTAGGATATATACGAGGATGTATGCTCTGTATTTATTGATAGCAACAAGCATTGCGACCCCTCGATATTCTGGTCTGTTTGAGGACAATCACTCGACGGAATGCTCGCATTTTAGATCAATTCTGAAATTTGTTCGTGGGTTAAAAAGGTTCAAGTAGGCAATGGTCAGGAAATGGCGCAATCAGACAGAAATTCCCACTCCATAAACCGAGAGGTGGGGAAAAAACTAAAAAGACACCTATGTACTTATACCAGGAAAACATATAGTAAGCCCAGTGAGCAGCTATTCCTCAAAAGGCGGCCACTCAGTTACCTGAACTGAACTAAAATATGAAAACGCACATAAGGCTCAAACAGCTCAAAAATTCGACTCCAAAACACAAAACAATTAGAACCACAATGCTATTTAACTTAGAGAATACTCTGTTGTCACGACTACGAACTAATAATATTTTAATATATTTTAGGAGGAAGAAAATGAAGATCCATGGAAGGTGAACTTGATATTGTCTTTATTAGCGTTGTCAACCCGTGCATCAGTTTAGTCAGCCAGTTGTCTTCGTTATATCATGTTCACTTCCTTGATATTACAACTCATGTTTTTATTATTATTGTTAGTTTGTTTTATCTGACGTCATATTTATTGTAGATTTGTTGTTTATTTTCATGTACTGCAGATGTTATGCATGCTAATTCAATAATAAGGACTAATCCAAAGGCCTCATTGTTAAGAGGATTTTGGCTAAGTAAATGTGTAGGGAAAGTCAATTCCTACGAAATAGATCATTTCTTATCAGAAAAAAAAACCGTGAACAACAACAAACAAATTTGAAATACTTCAAAGAAGCAAGAATCAGTTAACATTCTGAGGTAGTTTCTCGTGCAGTCTCTTGCACATTTTACATTTTCTGTACTGCTAAAACAAGAATTTGTTATGCTCGAGTTTCGTTTTACAGAAGCCTCAAAATATACTTAAAGGTAACGAGTTCCTATATATACATGTGTCATGGTTGAGTAATGGTTGAGTAATTCACAATCGTTGCAATTCATGCTTGCGATATTTTTCAGAGAAATTTTCGACTCACAGAAAAGAACAAAGTGGTGATCTACACAACAAGTATGACAGTGGTACGAGAATCTGCGGACAGGTGTAAAGCCGCGAAAAATATTCTACAAACACATATGGTGCGATATGAGGAAAAGGACCTGTTTATGAGCAGTGAAAATCAAAAAGAACTCATGGAAAGATTAGGGACTAGTGCAATTGAAGTACCTCAAGTGTTCGCGGATGGAATCCATATAGGGGTAAGACTGTCTTTTCTATTCGTACTTTATAATCTCCATTATGCAAATTAGTGAACAAGCGTTAACTACATGAAATATTGCAGGTTCTCAATATACACGTAAGTATACGTACAGTGACAACCATTTTGAATGTCATCTTAAATAATTTAAGCTCCAGCCTGGGCCCTGTTGCATAAAACTCTATTAATAAACTCTTAATTGCAGGTTAAAGTCCAAGTTAACTTAATGGCAGCTTTATTCCTGCTGCATTTTTGTCTATGAAAATCAACACTAGCTGTCATTAGCTAATGTAGCTCCGGAGGTACTTTAAAATTGTTTTATGCAGCAGAAAATTAATGCCATCTTTACTAACAGAGTTCTTGAACTTAATGACAGCTTAGGGTTTAATGACAGCTTAAGTTCATGCAACAGGGCCCAGGGTTGCAGCTCGTGTTTTAATAATGTAGCTGGGATATTTCAAAGGTATGACGGAGCATTTGTACATTTAGAATATGACGATGTTGTTGTTTTAGTTCTTCATGATGATGATGAAGATATTTAAAAAAAAAATGAATATTATCAGGCCTATACAACAAATATAGTGTAACTTAGAACAAGCTTGCCCCACTGTTTGAGACCCTTTTAGAAAAAAAACGACTCGTGCACCAATACATTTAGGTCCTTCCTGTACTTTGAACAACACGTAAATCTCATTCCACTTTAAAAACTGATGATTAACAAACTACATTAAAGGAGAAATAATACATATTTGTGAAAATTAAGACTAGAGGGAGATATTTAATACAGATTATGTGGCTGTGAAAGTGATTAAAATGTTCCTGTTCAGGTAAAATTGCAGTTTCGAAAGAGATCAATTTGGTCATATTCTTTTGTAAATGAGTAAATGAGCCGCGTCATGAGAAAACGCACAATGCGGTTACCGAACAGGTCGGACAAGCACAGAAGATGGCTAGAGGCTGGAAACTTTGAATTTAGAAAGTAGAGTAATTTTTCTATCCGAGTAGCGAAAACAAAAGCGCTGAGTAACTGCGAAGCTGATCTGCGTCTTTGTTTTCGCATATGCAGATTGTTGGTTTTCCGATGAGGCGGCTCAAATTCATGATGACATGAAAACTCAGTAAAGTGCTTATATCACGATATTTGGTAACAACAAATGCAAAGTATGCAACTTGAAAAAATATGGGAAAAATACATTTTATCACTGCACCACTGACATTTATCATGTTTTTAATCAGGAAGTTTTCCTATATCAGGGTTCCCCTGTCTTTGCATTGGTAATATTTGATTGGCATATTATGTTTTATTAAATTTTATGACACAACCAGGGGTTGATCTGTGTCAGTCGGATTAGTCTTGTGGCTTTCGTATAGTCCAGTTTGGATCAACAGGCTGTACTTAGGTCGTCAGCCTGAGCCTTTAATACTATTTCCCCAATGAACATTCAAAATGCAAAAGCCACGATTCAGGGCAAATTATTGCAAGGCTCATTTTGTTGGTTTTGGCATGCTGTGTATAACCACATTTTTCAGAAGTTTAAAGACAGAAAAGAAAAAAAAGTGTTTACAAAGAATTACGTACTTAGCATGTCAGTTTATCATAAGATAACTCGTGACAAAGCCTACATAGTTGCATCAAAAGTAGATGAATATGACTTTTTGGCTGCATGTATTTAGACATCATCTACAGTCCCGAACAAAAGCGATGTAGACGAATAGCATACGGCAGTAACTTTACAGCGCATCCACCGCAGATGCGCTGGCCGGGTGGATGCGCTGGCCGAAGTACTTCGTTGTCTGTGTAGTCTTGATGCAGCGTTTTCTATTGTAGCGACTGATTTATCACAAAACAACATCAAAAGCCTTTGACTTTGACCCTATTTGATTTGTTTATCTCTGTTTATACATAAAACCCTATTTTAACATCTATATTTCATGCTGTGTTTGTTCATCAAAAGCAAAAATGAATGTCGGTCCTTCCGTATGTTTACTCAACGTGCAAGTTCCACTTATAATTGAGCCACCGCATGGGAAAACAAACAATTTGCATAGGCGAAAACAAAGGCGCAGATCAGCTTCGCGGTAACCGCGAAGCTGATCAGCGCCTTTGTTTTCGCTACTCTGATAGTACCATCCCTCTTCTACTTAAATACATAATTTCCAGCCTCTAGCCATCTTCTGTGACTGTACAGCCCGGTTTGCGTCGTACCTGATCGGAACCCAAATTGTTGGTTTTCTCACGCACAGGCTCAATTGTGGTGTCTCACAATGTCACAGGTGAAATTTCAGGAAAATGTGCATGTTGAAATTTCGTTACACTTTAACTACGTGTATATGATTGCAACTCTTCTCACTGTGACTCTGACCCCTACCCACTCGATGTGCTGATAAACTGAGTCACGATGTTCGTTGCAACCCACGCCTACATATCATAACAGCGATTTATTAAGTTTTAAATTTTTGACAATTTTCCGATTAAAAGATTATGATGATATTATTCTCATGTTTGCTCAACCAAAAGTCATCTTGTGTAGGTGGTTCGTACGAGTGGGCATATCACGAATCTATGTTCAGATGTGGTAAAATAGAAGAAAAAAAGCATATCAATGAATCTTAAATATAATTCAGTTTTACGGTTTAAAATTGGGATTCGTTGGGTCCAAATTTTATTCATTGAATACATTTTTGTCTGTGTTTCAGAACTATGCTGAAATCCAATACAAGAATGAAACTGGAGAGCTCAGACATATCTTCGAAAATTTTACAGTAAGTTTCAGTTGAGGCAACTTCCCATATTTCTTGAATATAAGGTTCATAATAACTTGACATACATGTATTTGTACATGAAGGCTAATCCAAGGTCTGGGTGCTCAGTGATTATATTGATGACGTCCAGTTTTAATGTGTAAGGTAAAGATGCGCTTAGTAGGCTGGTGGGGCTCTCACATCATATCGTTTTATGCTATATATTGTCCTGGCAAATCCGAAGAGTATCATAATCTTGTGTAAAGATCTGGACTTCATGTAACAACTGAGTGATAAGAAGTAATTTTCATGTGTCTTTAACAAGTCTTCATGCATTTTATAAACGTCAAGTGATTGTCGAAACCTTAATATAAGATCATATAAGAAAAAAGTCACGTGACGAGTGTCATGGCGTATCAATATCGTAGTGAATAATATCGAATAGTATGTGATTCTTACGGACTTTTCGAAACCGAGAAAGGGCATACGGATTACTTGAAGAAGTATGTTTAACTACGTTCAGTAATACACAGACCAGATAACCCACTGCTGTATTGCCTCAGCAACATGCTTCATCCCCTTGTATATTTCACAAGCCCTTCGGTTTATTTTTCAATTATGATCCTTTCTGCTATGAAATACTTCTGATTCATTTTTCATCTCATTTGCCATGTTCCCATTCTCATCTGCCGTGCGCGACGTGCCCTCGTGGGATTCTGGGATTCGCGTTCGAGAGCGCGTGCCCTCCTGAGCACTCTGGATAGTTTGTTATTAATTGACCATCATAAATGATGCTTTTAAGATCTAAGCATGTGCCCAGGAGGTCACGCGGTCGCGGAGGAGCAATAATCAGTGCGGTGCGTATTATGCTATTGTCCGCGTTCATTTCTTTTTCACCCACAACAAACGATTATAAGACAATATATCCACTATTCGTACAAATTCTGTATTATAATTACGAGTCATTCCTTCCATCCGCAATACGAGCTTGGAATGACCTACCCAATACAATTAGAAATAGCACTTCTATGAACCAATTCAAACGTAAGCTATCAGAACAAAGGTCCAAACCTCCAAACCATTTCTATTACGGCAGAAGAGTACCACAAATACAGCATGCACGATTACGTATGGAGTGTAGTGCTCTACAACAGCATCTATTTAAGAAAAGCCTTGTTGAAAGTCCTCTGTGCACTTGTGGTATCTCAGAAACGTCGGAACACTTCCTACTCGATTGTCAAAACTATCACCAAATCCGTAACCGAACCCTATCTGATTTTCTCCACCTCCCAACTAAATCCCTGCTCTTCGGAGACCCCAGACTCACAGAGGAAGAAAATACAAACATTTTTGAAGCTGTACATAACAGGGCGCTTTGACAATTAATTTCGCACCGGCGTTTGTTGCTGCTCTATTGCGATCTCCGAATCCGCGGGGTTTCGTTTCGGGTGGTTTGAAACTGGGAACATTCATTTATTCATCCATTTATCTATCTGCTCTCATGTCCTCCTTACTCTTTCGCCTCTCTACTTGATTCCAATCTCAGTATTGCAGTCCGTATTAGACTTTTTCTTTCATTTTTTTTTCTTTTCATTACGTATAAACATCTAGTTATATTACTATTTCTTGATACTGGCGTTCAATTGTGTATTTTTTCATGTTAGGAGAAGATTCATATAAGCTTCCTTGAAGCTTGTTTTCTGATCCTTTGATTTATTGATGTCATTATTGCTATATGTGAATTTATTAATAAACTAGTGTTTAAACCAAACCTTAACGCGTGTCTACGTAACAAAATAATTAAAAGAGTTAAATTATGGTTGCCTTTTACAATGTATACTCACGGACTTTAAAAACGCAACACTTACATTATCGATTATTTCTTTCAGAATACAGGATGTTTCCGAAAAATATCTGTTGAACTGAAAAGTACAATTAGTCTGCTTAACTTCAATACCAAAACCGAAATGCCAGTGTCCGTGATTAACGCCACATCAACGGTTACCCAAAATTCAACAAAAATAAATTGCATAATGAGTGAATGAGGACGAAAAAAATCTAAATGTCCATGCTTTCTGGAAAGAAACATCAAAACACAAACAAATGCTGTTGGCTGGCGTTCATTAGCATAAAAAACGCGGTAATTACGCCAGTTTAACGTTTATCAAGGAAAACGTAATTTTTACGCATACGATTGAAAGAAATTCATCATTTTTCGAACACATTATATTCCACATCATGATTGTGGAATCACTTAATCAGCAATATAATTGCAATTCTTCAGACTCCAAACCATTTATATACATCGTATATGTTTTACATCTACACTCATGTAATTCACTCTTTGTGTGTGTGTGTGTGTGTGTGTGTGTGTGTGTGTGTGTGTTAATTAGATTTTGTGTATATTATTGTACATGTATTTGTTTCATGTATGTTATATATGCCCTTAACCCAGACTATGGGTACAACTGTGCATTTTGATAAATTCTATTCTATTCTATTCTATTCTATTCTATTCTATTCATTATATAGGCATGGGACTAACTTAAAAGTACCACAACGTTTAATACTGTAATGGAATGTCTCTATGTTTTGAGCACAAATATGTTGGACGTCAGCGAAAAACGTTCGCGCATCAAACGACATTAAAAGAAAACTTCAATGTTAATTTTGCTTTTTCTTGTGCTTTAGGTTGCTAGCTATCACAAGACATGTTTTGCTTTCAAAAAATCCCTTTCTTGTAGCCACTGATAAGCTTTCTTCAGAAAAATAACGTCTCGATGACGTTGAAGAAAGCAGCTTAAGCAAAGAATTCAGCGAACAAAATTTTATGGATAAATATTGTGTTAGGTGTGAGGATTCAGGATACTATGTTTATTTTATGTTTCAGCTCAACTTTAAATCAGTTTTAAGCAAATGATAACCGATGTAGAGTGTTGCGTTTTTAAAGTCCGTCAGTATATGTTTTTTTCTTTCTTGTAGAAAATCCAGCTGCGGTCTCACTGTGATAGTTGTGGTGGTTACCGGTTTCTCCCCTGTTCCCACTGTCACGGGTCCAAGAAATCACTACACAGGAACGAGTTCACCGAGGAGTTCTGTGCCTTAAGGTGTATGCAGTGTGATGAGAACGGACTGGTGCGCTGCGAGGACTGCATCGATCAGCAAGAATGATTACGATTACTCCGTTCTGTTGAAATACTTGAATTCAAAGCTTAATACTGGCGATTTAAGGAGCACTACACGAGCGGGGTTTAGTTGTCATTTTTTATATCTTTTGTTTAAATTCGTTTATGCTTGATTTAATACTAGTGCATGATGTGGAGGCTATACAGTGCTTTACTTAGAGCATCTGGAAATCTTAAGCAATAAGAATCATGCTATTTTGAACAAAACATTGCACACTCATCCAATATTTCAAGTCTCCAACAGCCGAGGACTGATGGTAAACTAGTGTCTCCAAAAAGTGCACAATGTCTGAAATAGCAACAAATAAAGCAACAACAAGGCAAATATGAAAAATGACCGCTACAGCCCAAGCTGTATCACACTTTAGACTGCTGTTTTGGCATACCTGTCTAACCATGCTTTTCTAAGACCGTGAAAAAGAAGCAAAACATTACTAAACATGCCCATGTAATATACAGATTTTTCTGGAGTTGTGAAAATCGAAATGTTTTACTAGATTTTTTTAAATATATTTTTCTTATTTTTGCTCAAAACATAGATTGTGGGTACACGTTAGAACCGCCTCGGCGAGGCGGTTCTAACGAGTATCCACAATCTATGTTTTTGGAGCAAAAATATGAAAAAAAAATAGGTATACTCCTGCATACCCCAGTTTTGCTATATAAAATTGGGGTTCAAACTGGTATTTAACACGGACATGTTTTCGTGATGACAGAATCAAAGATCGACCTCTGTATACGACAACAGTATGTTTTCGAAAACATGCCCATGCAATATACAAAGATTTTTTCAGTTGTAAAACTAAAATTGAAAATTTCATTGGAAAAAAATCGAATTTTCCAATACTTGTCTTTTTTCCCACACTTGTCTTCAAAATTGATCGTGGGTACGTTAGATCCGCTTGGTACACGTTAGATCCGCCTGGCCGAGTACCCTCGGTGTTTTGGATCAAACATAAGACATATAGGTATTCCCCTGTTATCCCCAGTTTTACTATATCAAAAGTGGGGTATGAGAGGGTATACATTGCATGGACATGTTATCATGATGAAGTCTGTGGATTTGGAAAGTACAAATCCCTCTGCCAAGTAAACTTCCTACCATTAACAATAGTCATATTCTAACACTTGTTTTCTCATGAGCAACATTTGCACAGATCAGCCTTTGTATTTGCTCACTGCGTAGCGTACATGTATTATTTACACACAAAATGTTTGAGTAGGCTCAGACCTTAATTGATGCAAGGCATTTGCTCTGGGTTTTGTGCGTTCAAAGTTCATGTCATATTTACAACAAAACCAAATACATTGATCTTTATGCATTTTCATACAATACAGTGAAGTTTTTGTTACATCCTTTCGTTAAATGTTCATCATTCATTCTTCTTTGCTGAACCAGGCTTTGTCATGTTAATCTTGCCATTTTGTGTCAATGTTATAATAAAAAAAAATGTGTTAAAACAATCCCTTTCTTAGTCTTTTTTTTTCACATCCTATCAATCATTTCTCAAGTTACACAATATTTAAGAAACTGCTTTTTTCAAAGTTACACTGTTTTAAAGACCTGAAGAAAAGTATGATTATGTAACCAGTCTTAAAAAGATCTGCAGATTGGTTCGTCAATAGAAATTTTATGCCAGAAAATAATTTTGAATAGGGCCTTTTCCATAGTGAAAATGCTAGCAAGGGAAATAACTGTTACAGGAAAAATTCAAAATTGAATATTTTCCTTGAAAATGAACCAAAACAAATGAGGTCCAAACACACAAATTTATTTCACATTTTGCTAGAATTTCAATTACCTCCCTTGCACATACAAAAGGTTGATTCAAGATATTTTTTGCATTGTTTTTACTGATTTTCAAAAATTTCTGGCACTTTTTAAGACTTGTGATGCAGAAGGATGGCAGTCATAATTTCTGGAAGTGTTGATGAAATTGTGATTTTCAAAAGGTGGTTTCTGAAACATGGTGTAAGGACAATAGATCATTTTTCCATTGAATATGCACAATTTACATAAGCTTTGGATGCAATGAAAAACCAGAGGACCATTGGTCGTGAAGCCTGATGTTAGAGCCTTTAGTCATCATGAAATGACCTTGACCTAGAATACTAACACACCTTTATTGACTTCATAAGTTGTCTGCATCTGCCAAGTTTCAGGTCTCAGGCTGAAATATTTTTCAAAATATCCATCGTCTTCACTTTTTTCCATGTAAAAGCCTATGTTTCCTAAATTGACCTTGTCGTAAAATAGGTCAAGGTCATCCCAGGG
Source organism: Rugalucina vietnamica (assembly GCA_964017185.1). Classification (NCBI taxonomy): domain Eukaryota; kingdom Metazoa; phylum Mollusca; class Bivalvia; order Lucinida; family Lucinidae; genus Rugalucina; species Rugalucina vietnamica. The sequence continues at coordinate 33,247,267 of OZ024869.1, read as the reverse complement.
TCATTATTTGAGCAAACTGATGGGCTGTACAGGCCTCGGGGGGGGGGGGGGGTAACTACCTATATATGACGTAGTAGGGATGTGCCGCCCGAATAGCCCCGTTTTTCAGCCTCGCCAGATATATGAATAGGTTACCTTTTCCAAGTCAAAATATATGAATGGCCCCATTTTTCCATATCACAAACAAAATTTCAATGCCACTACCTATGGAGGCTCCAAATAAAATTTCAATTTGATCGACCAAGCGGTTTCAGAGGAGAAGATCTTTGAAATTGTTTGTTTGTTTGTTTGTTGTTTAACGACGCATCAACCCTGATGGGTCATTAGCGTCTAACAAGGTAAAACGATAAACCGTATATTGAAATCGTATTAAAATGTAACACTATCTTTGAAATTGTGACTTAATTTTGTTATTTCAATGACATTGAATTAAGGTCATGACCTTGACATTAATTAATTGCATACTTTCATTGACTCCATTAGTTGTCTGCATCTAGCAACTTTCGAGTCTCAGGCTGCAATAATTTCCAAAAAATCCATCGTTTTCGCCTTTTCCCATGTAAAAGACTATTTCCAAAATTGACCTTGCTGTAAAATAGGTCAAGGTCATCCCAGTATCATCATTTTAGCAAACTATGATGGGCTGGTGTACTATATACCAAGTTTCATCGGCCCACAGGTTCTGGAGATTTTTGAAGGACTTTTACCATATACAGGCATGACGGCCATCTTGGTCATGAGACCAAGATATCGCGAACAAAATTTCCATTAATAAAGGAGGCTCCTTATAAAATTTCAACTTGATCGGTCAAGCTGTTTCAGAGATCTTTGAAATTGTGACTTAATTTTGATATTTCAATGACCTTCGGTCAAGGACAAGAAATGACCGACCTTAATTAATTACATACCTTCATTGATTCCATTGGTTGTCTGCATCTTGCACTTTTCAAGTCTTGGGCTGCAATAGTTTCCAAAATATCCATTGTTTTGGTCTTTTCCCATGTAAAAGCCTATGTTTCCAAAATTGACATTGCCGCAAAATAGGTCAGTCATCCCAGGGTCATCATTTTAGCAAACTATGATGGGCTGGAGTCCCCTATGCTACATATCAAGTTTCGTGGAAATCGGCCCACCGGTACTGGATAAGATGTTTTAAGGGTTTTTTACCATACATGGGTGTGGCGGCCATCTTGGTCATGTGACCAAAATACTGCAACCAAAATTTCAATGCCACTAACCAAGGAGGCTCCACATAAAATTTCAACTAGATAGGCCCAGCAGTTTCAGAGAAGATCTTTGAAATTGTGTCAAAGATGATGAGCACAATGGACTGGTATGCAGAATGAACAGGCAACATACTAGTCATTACCAAAACTTGCCCATGCAATATACAATACTTAGATTTTTTTCATTTATAAAAAATGAAAATTGCATCAGAAAAATTTTGATATTCTTCTTATTATTGCTCAAAACATAGGTTGTGGGTACACGTTAGAACCGCCTCGACGAGGCAGTTCTAACAAGTAGACACAACCTATGTTTTGGAGCAAAAATAAGCAAAAGGTATACCCCTGCAAACCCGAGTTTTGCAATATAAAAGTGGGGTTCAAAGTGGTATACATTACACAGACATGTTTTCCTGATGGTAAAGATGCAACAGAAACTTAAGATTATATTCTTAGTGATAAGTACATGTTACTCCATAGGTTGATCTTTATTTTTCTTAAAGTTGAAAGGATTTTTTTTTTGGATGAAGCATGTATGGGCTTGAATAAAAACACAACTCTGGCATATATAACAATGTCTTAATGTACATATAATAAATAAAATGTACATGTATAGCACAAAATAATATGAATGTCAGTTGTTTAAATACATTTAAAATATTGAAGTGTCTCATAATGTAGTGAATTAAAATTCCCAGATTTGTTGGCTGAAATGCCCAACATTTTAGGTAATGACTTAAGGCCAGTAAAATGTGCAGAGAAAAAACTTTGAGAATTATATAGGATGTCAAATATTTTTGTATATAGCTATTCCATTGAATATGTGCTTGTTATATGGCAACTATCTAAAACAGACACACTGCAAGTAGAGTTGCCTGATGCAGTGAAAATCAGAAAAATTTATGGTTGGTTTCAAAAATATCATATTGAGGAAATTTGCATTTTGGCTTGCAATATTCAATTTTATGAAAAACAAATGATGGTAGTTGACAAGCCACCTTTTACAAATTTTCAAGAAATTTAATAAGGCATAATATTTTACAAAATTTGGTCACTGACCTAATTGACAAATGGTCAAAGGGAGGTAATCAGTAAAGTCCAACCATAGCTCAATTGGCAGAGACAGATGTCAAACTAAATTAAGCTCAAGTACTCATCACAGTAAAATACAGCCTTCTAGATACACACTGAAAGTTTTTATTTCCTTATAGCACACAAAAAACAGCCATTTTGATCATACAAGTGATTTTATGGCCATTTAAGATACTGCAATGTGAAGTGAAGCATCTTCTGTCAAATAAACGAGTCAAAGTTCAAAAACTGTCCTGTCTCAGTGACTATTGAAGTCAAGATTTTTATTTTCTAAATAGCTGTATAGGTAGATGCCATCACAAAGATTTAAATGAAAAGTAAATGAAAAGCACATACAGATATTAATTTGAAAGATTGCATATCATTTGGCCCACTATACATACTTTTACGTACAAACAAAACATTCGGAATATAAAAACGGATGAAGTGTAGGCAAGATTAATAACAAAGAATTTATATATGTTTTACAACTGAAAAACCTTCTGATACACAATAGACTTGAAAGATAAAAGAACAAACTTGCTTGCACATTCTGCAAAGGCTCACAACCAACAATAAAATTTTACAACTCTTTGAAAACATAAAAACTGACTCCACTTAGTGGAAATGCAAATGAACCGTGACGCGAGAAAACCGGTCTTTGTGGTTTTCTGACCAGGTTTGATACAAACCGGCCTGTACAGTCACAGAAGATGGCTAGAAGCATGAAAAGAAAAGGGATTGTACTATCCGAGTAGCGAAAACAACAGCGCTGATCAGCTTTGCAGTAAGCTGAACTGCGTCTTTGTTATCCCATAGGCAAAAATCCGGTTTTCTCATGACGAGGCTCAAATAAATTCTAGCATAAACAATAACTGTATATCTTAATTTTGGTCCTCAGTTTATAACTGGGAATGTTATATCTTTGTTTCACTGCGTAGAAATTAAAGGATGTAAAAGCAACACAAAAAATGTAAAGCAACAAACAAAATATAACAAACAATTCAATACCACAGCTATTTGATACAAACGAAATTTGTCAGTGCTTGGAAAAATTCTGAGTTAAAAAAAAAAATTCTCATTTTGTTTTTGTCTACTTTATTGATACAAATTTACTTGGCAGTACTCGCATATTTTTAAACCTTAGAGACAGTCTGCTTTAAAAAAAATAATTTTGCATCTATTTGAATTGTGGTAATCTTACACACTTAAAAATGTAATGAATTATAAAATGACTACCTAGCAAACATTCATTTTTGGGGGTATGGAATAACAAATTTTGTTTTCCAAAAGTTAAAAGGTTGAAAAATTTCTTTTGAAGTCATACATACAGATGTTCATGGGCAGAAGAATTGGCAAGAACAGAAAGATTGATGGAGAATGAAAGCTAGAATAAAATATGTAAAAGAAGAGATCATAGCCTGCTAGAATAGAATATGTAAAAGAAGAGATCATAGCCTGCTTTGCATCTTTTACATAGATGCCTATGTAATATAAAGATTTTTCCTAAGTTGAAAAAAAAATGAAAAAATTTCAGTAGAAAAATTTTGTTATCTTTCTTATTTTTGCTCAAAACATAGATTGTGGGTTCACATTAGAACCGCCTCACCGAGGCAGTTGTAATGAGTACCCACAATCAATGTTAAGCAAAAATAAGAAAAATAGGTATACCCCTGCATATCCCAGTTTGACTGTATAAAAGTGAGGTTTAAGGGGGTATTCATTGCACAGTCAGGTTTTCCTGATGGTAAAATTGAATTTAAAGCATTATAAGGACAAAGCATGGTGGTGTGAATATCAAAACATACTTGCAGAGTTCAGACATTTGATTTGAAAGGCAAATTATCATATTTTCATGTTTCTCCCTTTTATATTCTAATGATAAAAATAATCTGTCAAAACCTCTTAATATCACCTTTTCGTACCATGAAGTACATGTGAGATGAATGAGAATGGTAGTATGCTCAGCCTGAAACAGATCAAGTGATCAAATGCCACCTGTCGGTCAAAATATACATTGACCAGTAAATGTGTGACTAAAGTCTAGGACAAACAAATGCACGTGGCTGCTTGTGAATACAAGTAACAATAAATCCCGTATAAAATGAATGCAATAAAATCTTTGTCCTGGATTTACATGAGGCGGAGCAATAGTGCAAACAGAATTTGGTCAATTATTTTTGCTTCCATTGATTTTCAAAAGGTCAAAGTTTACATTAATTCATAACAAATCAGTATATCCTTTACTAAGTAAAAATGTTTATCATACCTAGTTGTAGCCATTACCCTCGCATTTAAAATTGTTGTGTTGATGAAACTTAACTCATATGATACCAATGTAATAGATCCATGATGGGACTCATGAATTTGGGTTACAATTTCAGTAAAAAAATCAACTTTGCCTAGATTATTCATTGTTTATAGTGAGAACACAAATTTAGATGTCTAAAAATGGTGCAAACTTCAGTTGTAGAAGAGAGGACTAATTGAAGTTGATCTTATACTCAAAATTCATATTGTATAACTAAATATGTATTTTTTTCAAAGCATAGCACATACATGTATAATTCATTTGAAGATAAACAGTAATAACATACTATATAAAAATACACAGGCAACCCTATTATAATCAATCAATTAACTTCAAATATTTAGAATTATCAAATCATTTATCATAGTACGTACATGTATTGATGTAAAAGCAAGCTCACACTTCAAAATGATTAAAAGTCTAAAACAGCAAGCGTTAAATGAAGAAGTATTATACTGCGATGAAGATTCTGACGCAGCATGTTGCAGAATCAAACAGTTCACTGACAGGCTCTTTTTTCTGTATGAAGATACAATTAGACTTCAGTGTATAAAATAACAGATTTAGTTAACTTTTAACATGGGATAAAAACATCAACAGCAAATATTACCTTTCACTATTTTTAGTTATTGAAGTGATCCATTTTCAAATTATACACAGAAAATTGGTCCCATATTATTACAAACCAATAATATTACAAAGCAAAATTAATCTAGAATTACTTCCCTTACAACATCAATAGTAGCAACATTATCTATATAACTTCAGCATGCTTTGTTAACTTTTGCCAAACTTCTTTTTTGATTTAAGCCAGTTGTATATGAAAACTATATAATCAATGTAAAATCACAGGTATAGCATCTCTTGGTCCCAACTATGTATGAGCCTCATCTGAGCCGCCTCATGGAAAAACCAACAATGTGGTTTCAGGCCAGGTCTGACACAAATCAGGCTGTACAGCCACAGAAGCAGGTTAAAAGCTTGAAATTTAAGATTTAAGAAGAGGGAGTGTACTATCCGTGTAGCGAAAACAAAGACGCTGATCAGCTTCGCGGTTACCGCGAAGCTGATCTGCGTCTTTGTTTTCGCCTATACAAATTGTTGGTTTTCTCACGAGGCGGCTCATCTGTTATTTCATAAAAAATCAGCAAAAATCTGTTTCCTCATGATGCAGCTCAAAACAGTGTAATTTCAATTTTTTAGTATCAAGCTTTGGCTCAACTGACAAAAGCTTTATCATTTAATATCCAGCCTCTAACTAGCTTCTGTACAGTCACTATCATGAGACTACTACCAGTATGTGATATAGCATGTGATGATCATGTGACCCCCACTGTGATCATGTGACCTGAAGTTTCTGGAAGTTCTTCACCATATCTAGCACCCTGGAGGACCTGTTGGCCGCACTGTCTGAACAAGTTTCTGGCGGCTTGGCTTTCTCTCTTGCCTGCACCATGGCCTTCTTCTGTGAATGAGAAAATAATACACCATGAAATCACTTCTTTATGCCACTGACTGCAAATGGGCAGTGTAAGAATAGTTCACCTTACTTAAACTTAAGGCTTGGAGCCTAACATAATCCCGAATCCCAAAGATACATAAATCCCAAAGTGGATTTCGCCCCAAACACTCAACCAAATCTGTAATTATTCTCATGACAGATTCCTGGCTTAAAGCTATTAATGAAGGAAAAATGGTAGGTTGTGTTTTAGTTGATTTTTGTAAGGCGTTTGATTTAGTCGACCATGCAATTCTTTTAAGGAAATTGAAATGCTACAAGTGCACTGATTCATGTTTATCTTGGTTTGAGTCATATTTGTGTAACCGAAGACAACGTGTATCATTGTACATGTATAACTGCTTATCTGATGCTTCTGATGTTATCCATGGTGTTCCTCTGGGATCTATATTAGGCCCTCTTTTGTTTCTGATCTTTATTAATGATTTGCCTTTGTATTTAAAAGATAATTGCTGTACCATTGATTTATATGCTGATGATACTACTATATATTACAGTAATTGTGATAAATTAGAGCTACATGTAGTAAGAAATTTGCAGAAGTCGCTCGATTGTCTTGAAATGTGGTGCCGTGAAAACAGTATGATTTTGAACATGGATAAAACCAAACTCATGCTCATTACAAGTAGGCAAAAGGGAACTGCTTTGAATAATGCAGATTTGACTCTTAATGATGTTGATATAAGCATTACTACTTGTGGCAGAATTAAGAAATAGATCAGCTCTAGCAGTGAATTGTTGAGTAATAATTCACTGTTTGGAGGTCAGTTGTAAAGAAGATCAAATCACGAGCGCGTAGCGCGAGTGATTTATCTTCTTACAACTGACCGACAAACAGTGAATTATTGCTCAACAATTCACGCACTTGAGCTGATCTATTTCGATTCTAACACACAATAAACGGAATAAATGTTGCTGAAACCGTCGATATTGTTCAGCTTTCCGCCATTGCATTGCAGATATCCCGCCAGATATTTGACTGTAATGCTGGTATTTACACACACTTATTACGTTTGTTGTGTGCTAAAACGACGTTTCACCGTCTAACGCTGCTTTGTGGGATAGCTGATGTCACAAATGCCGCAAAGTAACGTCACGCTTATTCGCCCAGTGAAATTGTTGCACAATATAACACGCTTTTTACCATTGGCTATATAGGCGAGGTGTGTTAGAATCTTAGGTATTCATGTCAATAATAACCTAACATGGAATAATCACTTTAATTTTCTGTCTAAAAAGTTGTCTTCATATGTGTGGCTTTTGAGCAAAATTAGAATTTATTTATCTATGGAACACAGAGTTCTTTTTTATAACCCATATATTAAACCTCATATAGAATACTGTAGTTTGATATGGAGTAATACATCAAACGCAAATATAAACAAAATTGCTAAATTACAAAGAAGAGCATGCAAACTGATTTTGGGTCATGAATATAACGGCTTGTTTGAGGCATTTGAATGGTTAAAGACTTTGTCATTTGATCAAAGTCTTTTCCTGAGTAAAGGGAAAATAATGTATAAAATCAAGAATAATTTGGCTCCTAGTTATTTAGGTGAAATGTTTTTATAGTGAGATGCAGATCTTGATAATACATTTTCCAATTTAAGGTCAGCGGGCAATAAAAATTTCATTGTACCACAAGCTAAATGTAATTTGTTTAAAGGTAGTTTATCATATTCAGGCGTGATTGTATGGAATAGTATTCCAGTAAGTATAAAAGATAGATTCTTCGTCCTTGCCAATGTTCATAGGCAAATGAACCGAATGGATTTTACATTAATAGATACTAGATTGAAATGTTATAAATACCTCCGCCGCCATTTGCTTAATTAATTAAGTATTAGGTCATATCATTCACATGCATGTCTACTTGTCTGTCTGCCTGTCTATATATGTCTGCCTTTCTGTCTGCCTGTTTATCTATCTATCTGTCTTTACTTTGCATATATGTCATTGTTTTCAATTTTGATCTATATTAATTGTTTTTAATGTATAATATCAATGTATAATTCAATGTACTATGTTATGTCGAAAAATATTAATCCAAGGTTATAATTCCATGTTTTGAGGGCCCCAAAGAATTTACTTACTTACTTACTAAACAACCCACTAGCAAATGAGCTGCAATGTGAGAAAACCGGTCTTCTGGGTTTCCGATCAAGCTTGACACAAACCAGCCTGTGCAGCCAAATTTAAGAAGAAAAGGCATTGCACTAGCCGTGTAGCAAAAACAAAGGCGCTGATGAGCTTCGCAGTTATCTCGAAGCTGATCTGCGCCTTTGTTTTCGCATAGGCAAAAATCCAGTTTTCTTGTGACCCAGCTCAAATATTACATAACATTCACTTTGAAATGTCTACAGGGCTATTCCAATTAAAAACATCAGGAAGTCTTTGAAGGCTGACTACAATACTTTCTTATTGGCCCCAATGTTTAGGTGGTGGTCATAAAATTGTCCATTTGAGGGTGGTTGTCTCTATCTAAATTTCAGTTTAATTCCATTGAAAATATCTTACATGTATGAGTTTCAAACAGAAGCATGCTGCAAGTGACATTGAAACCAGACAAGACTGAGCACTGACACCACAAAACAATTTAACTACCATATGTAACACTGTAAAACATTAAAATACTGAACCACTGTAAGGAAGCAGGCACACCAAAATGGATATGTATCCTTTCATATATAGCCAAGAAGATATTTGTCATCATGCTGTCCACATAATATCATGGTATGCATGTACATTACATGTAATTCAATCATGCAAGTTGGTTCGTCGTAGAGATTATATGGTATGCTTAAGCCTGTAATGATAATTGAAACATTCTGTCTTAACGTCTGAATAAACAGTCAAGGGTTAGAGTGCTCAGTGGAATTTTATTTAATGTTAAAACAAATCATATTATCAATTTGACAAAACAATTATGGCTGGTTGCTTTAACACAGCTAATGTAATGCAGGGACAATGATAGACAATCATATTAATCATCATCACAACATCTGAAAGGATCACAAATTTCAATGACAAAATAAATAAAAAATTCACAACCTTTCATCGTCTGAAAAGATTGCGGAGCTGCATGTAAATGAACAAATAAAAGCATATATTCAGTTGCACTGTTCCATAATAAACTGAACAATAATCTTGGAGTAGAGCTTCTATGGTTTCTATATTCTAGATGTGTGTAGTGAATATCAAACTTTATATGTGGAATGCTATGTTAAATCAAGGCATTAGCATACATTTACTTAAAAATATCTAAGCTACTTGGATAGGTGTGGTAATTTTCTATGTGCTATCAAGAAAACCAACAATCTGCATAGGCAAAAACAAAGACACAGATCTGATCACGCCTTTGTTTTTGCTTTACGGATAGTGCAATTCCTCTACTTTCTGAATCCAAAATTTCCACCCTCTAACCATCTTCTATGACTGTACAGCCCGGTTTGTGTCAGACCTGGTCGGAACTCAAATTATTGGTTTTCTCACGCACAGGCTCAACTTATCATTCATTACCTCTTCTACTTTTCTTTCTGGAGCTTTAGTTTGTTCTGTCTTGTTGTCAGTCTTATCAATGATCTCTATCTTAACCTGGGATGGTGAGTTTTTCTTCTGTTTCCAAGGTGGAACACTCCCTGCATCGGGCGTTCTCTTCTCCCCAATAGTCCCAGGTCTAGCAGTAAAACTGCTTGTTGGCAATTTAATATCCTTCTTGTCATCCACTTTCTTTGTCTCCACATTGAATTTCTTTGTGTCAGCTGTAACAGAGCTTTTGATTGGTTCTTTAGATACTGATGTAACGGAAGGTTTGACTGGTTCTTTAGAAATGTTTGAATTAGCACTACCAAATGGTCTGATATTTGACTGGGTCACAGATTTGCTTTCAAATGCTGGTTTGGCTGAAACAGTGGCAGTTTTCTGTGAACCAGTCCTATCGAATCCTGACTTGACAGTTGGTTTTTCAACAGTTTCTTTAGTGCTTGTTGCTATTGGCTTGTCAAATACAGGCTTTGATGATGGCTGAGAACCAGGTTTAGAAGCACTTTGAGCTGATACGCTGGGTTTAATTTGCACATTTAATGGTTTTTCTGTAACAGGTTTTGCTGTTATGCTACTTGATTGAACACTAGGGGCTTTAACACTGCTCACACTGCTAGTCTTATCAAAGGGCTTTGCTGTGTAGGATTGTGTCCACGATTTCACACTTGGTTGTACATTTGATTTGTCACTAACAGTCACAGTTGCTGGTGCACCTTTTGCTGGAATTGTGTCTGTTTTAATGTTTGTTGCAACATTTGTTTGAGGTACAGCTCTTTCAGCAATTTTAACATTTGTTTGGGTGACAGATTTCTCCACAGGTTTAACAACATCCTTAGTAGCATTCTCTTTACTCTCATTCAGTTTTGCTTGTTTTTCACTTTCTTCCTGTCTTTGCCTAGCTTTAGTTATCCAGCTCGGTTCTGCCGATACAGCACCAGTTTTAGTGGTTTCTGGAGCCCAAGATGCTCTCTTAGACTGAATTGGTTTTGCCCCTATGACAACATTATCATAATCACTGCCCCTACTCTTCAGTGATGCTGGTGGGCTACCAGGTTTCTTCAAAGGAGAAACTTTAGCATCAGCTTCTCTTGCTTTATCCAGCATTTCTTTAGGGACAGGTTGCTCTGGCAATGTCTTACTTCTTAACTGTCTCTTTTGTTTATAATCCTCTCTTGGGGAGGCCAATTTTTCTGGTGACCCACTTGGTGGTTTTGTTGGCGAAAGTTTACTAGGACTCACTGTTGTGTCTGGTTTAGGCATGGCTTTACTTATATCTGATACAGTTTCTTCGGATATAGTCACAGTCTTATTCAATTGTGTATCTTTTTTATCACTAAAAGTAACAGCTCCAGTCTTAGATTCATCTGTCTCCTGTTTTGCACCATTAGGTCTTAATGGCTCTTTCTTAAGCACAAAACTAACTCCAGCCATAGTTGGTGAGACTAAATTTGTATCTTTAGCAGGCTCAATTATTGGCTTGCTTTCAACCACTGGAGATTTCTTGTCTATGTTTGGCAAGTTTCTATCTTCCTTAATATTTGATACACCTTTTAGTACTACTCCAAATTTAGGTTCTTCTTTTTCTTTAGCACTTTCAGTAGCCACTACATCCTTAGGAACTGCTTTGTTCACTTCTTCATCTTCAAATTTCTTAGAAAATCTTTTGGCTTTATTAAACTTGTTGGCAAGTTCAGAAGATGGTTCTTCCTTGTCAGCTTTAACCTCTATCCCGTCAAACTTCCCTGAGGCTGGTCTGGGTCGCAGCTTCACCTCTTGTAGCGCCGAGCCTGAGATAGGACTGGTGGACAGGGGAGACATTGACCGCACAGCGTCGGTGTCATCCCGGGGTTTCTTGGCATGAGGAATATCCTTTGGTTCTGATCTCTGTATGGGAGGGTTACCAACAGAGATCGTGGTAGAGATCTTGGTCACATTTGGCTTCTTGTCTGGAAATGGAAAACAGCTGAGTTCATGTTTGTTTTTAACAACAACATGCTATAATTATGAGCAAATTCATAAATACAATATGATAAGACTTAATGAAACACATTTGAGCCTTTGCATGAGAAAACCAACCATTTGGGTTCGACCAGGTCTGATATAAACAAGCCTGTACAGTCACAGAAGCAGGCTAGAAGCTTGAAATTTCGGATTTAAGAAGAAGAAGGATTGTACTATCAGTGCAGCGAAAATGAAGGCGATGATCAGCTTCGCAGTTACTGCGAAGCTGATCTGCACCTTTGTTTTCGCCTATGCAGTTTGTTGGTTTTCCCATGTGACTGCTCATTTTCATTCTGAGCTGGCCGAGTCAACACATCAGAAAAAGAACCACATGTAGCATGTAATGTATTGTTACTAAAGCAAGTCTTCCTATCGCAAGCCTCAATTTATGACACATGTATATTACATATTTTTCATTTTCCCTATTAGTAGACAAATAAGTTATCTCCCTTCCATCTATAATAGACAAGTACATTTGTGTAAATCAGTGTCTGGAGGTGTTTTTAGTAATATAGCCTATAAACCACATTGTGAGAAATAGCAGATTGTTTGCTTCACAAATTGTAGAATCCCTCTTCTTCTCTAATGTGATATTTCAGGCTCCTAGTCTTTTTCTGTCACTTTAAAGGCGTGTTTGTGTCAGACCTGGTCAGAACCCTGAAGAGCTGGGGCCAGTTGTTCAAAACTTTGTTAGCTTAATGTCATGGTTAAGACCTCAACTCGTTAAGTAAATGTCGACTACATAAGCAAATACACTGTTACTTTTTGTTGATAAAATGTGAGAACCCTTACCTCAGAATTACATGTAAAATTCCAATTTACATGGCATGACATGTAAAAGAGCCCGTCAATACGTGTCAAAGCATGAATTTTACACGTTAAAACGTGTCATACCATGTAAAACAAAAAAAGCATCCTCCAACCTGGCAAAATGCGTAAAATTTTACATGTCTTTACGTGTAAAACTATAATTTTACATGTCTTGACACGTAAAACTTGGACTTACAAATATTTCATCTGGCAAAACACGTCAAAACTTCAACATAGACAAAATCAAGCCTGTAAAATGAACAATTTGTGGACTTAGAAAATTTTCAACCCGTAAAAATATGTAAAACTGAGTTTTTTTGCCATGTAGCCAAATTGTATTTAAATATCTATCCAATGAACAGTCAAGATTTGGCAGACATATTTAATGACTCATTTCCTGTGTTTGAATATTGGAGGGAATGTATTATTATTATGTATTATATAAAGGAGTTAGTGCTATGAAGAGTTAGTGCAGCAACAAAGTAAGTATTTAAACATTATTTTATTATAGTATGTAGAGGCCTGTATTTTTATGTTGTTCCATTTTATGTGACTGCACTTGACACACAATATACACTGCAATGAATTTTGCCTGCATGTCATGATTTTAGATCAATCTTTCAAATATAAAGAAAAGTTATAAATATGTAACATGGTTATATCAATGAAGTGTGTTTCAAGCATCAAACTGTCTTATTTTAAGAATTTCAAAAATATGCTTAATTTTGAATAAATTCTCTGCTTTGTGTCAGCATATCGAACTGTGAAGCATCTGATGGTGTGTAAAGTCATTTGCGCTGATCCAAGAGGTACAATGTAGGATGGTTTTAATGGACAAAAGTTTTGTATTTATTAGTATTATTATTATTTTTTCTGTCTTTACTATTGCTTTGAGTAGCACATGATATGAAGGCTGTATATTACCTTCCTTATGTGCTAAAGCATAGATCTGGAAGTCTTCTCTGAACTATAACTAATTTGTGCCCCTGAAACTGCAAATTGCAATTTCACGGGCAATACACATATTAGTAAAGAAATAGCCTCTCATTGCGTACTAGGTCATATATTAAGCCTATTTAAAGCATATGCTTATGTAATTATTGTATACTGACATGACCGTTAGTTAACCTTTGAACTAAATTTCTACATGGCAATTTTTACATGTTACTGCCAGGAATGCGTAAATTTTTACATGTAAAAAGTGACATGTAAAATTTTACGCATTACTGGCATTTTTAGAGGAGAAACCGAGTGACTACATGGCATTTTTTACACGTAAAACTAGAAAGACATGTAAAAAGTTACATGTAATGACGCGTTTTTACACGTAATAAGCTGTCATTTTTTAACAGATTCACTAGCAGACTGCTATTCTGGCATTTTTTACGTGTTTACGTCACAACCTGTAAAAGCATGTGCCAATACTCCGCATTCCTGGCATTACGCGTAAGGACATGTCGTTGACATGTCTTTACATGTAATTCTGAGGGAAGGGCATCCTTTGCATTGCATTTTTTCAACAAAAAATAACAGTGTATTTGTAATATTGCCATTTGAAATTTTAACAAATCGTTAACTAATGACATCGTTAATTTTGAACAACTGGCCCTTGTTTAATTATATTGTGACATTTTACCTGCTATTGTGTCTGAGACTTCCCCTACAGCTATCTTAGTGGGAGACTCCTCTTTCACCTTTGGAAGTTGGGTAGATGGCTGAGGTCTCTGCAAGTAATAGACAGAGGTGAATAGCACATATATTTCAGCAAGTGTGTTGTAAACATCAGAATTTTCACGAATGTGCAACACGTGTAAAAATTTCAATGTTTTTAACACATTAGATGAAATATATTTGGTATTTACTAAAATAAAAGTAAATTTTCTTTTTATTTTATAAAAAACATGGATATTGTCCCATTGAAGAGGCAGGCGCTGAAAATGCAATTTTTTTTTTTCTCTTTTCTTTTTGAAAACACCAATAATTTTGGTAACAAACTGTTCCATACATTGTACACAAGAAAATGAGTACCCACACTCTTAAGAATCCAAACTCTAGTGAAAATATCGGCTGATATCAATTCTGGGGTGAAAATAACATTGCTATTCATTTTTGATACTCACTGATTTCACTGCTAAGTATAAAATTAAAAAAATAGTATTCAGCAGTTAAAGAAATGAATCTCAAATGATACTTTATCATCATAAAAGCAGACTGATCCTCTTTTTTTGACTGAATGTTTTGTTCTGGTTCGGTCATGGCTTAAACTCTCAGTCTTGTCAGGAGTGGGGGGGGGGGGATACTGAAGAGTACTGTCTCGCTCAAGAATACTACACAACAGAGGTAGGTATCAAAAGAAGGACCTCCGCCACTAGGCTACCATGTTCCCCTCAAAGGTTTTCATTTTTGTTAATTTCCCATCAAGCTATGACTTAAGAAGCACAATACATGTATCTGAATCCCACATTTACACACTGGTAAACGTAAACGCAGTGGCTAAGGCACGAACGTATTGGCT